>CM060943.1:110398411-111600286 GCA_030765085.1 Allium cepa
CATGGCTTAATCAAGTGGCAGGAAATGACAAGTAATTAATGTTTTAAACGGCTAGAGATTTGAAGGGATATATTACCTATTTAATAAAAATGAACAAATGGAAAATGAGATGAGGTACTTCCTTTTTCACGTGGATTGATAGGTAATAGACGGCTAGGGTTTTGAGGAATAAGTTATGAACAACTATGGTAGGAAATAAATAGATAGGCAAATAAAGTGGTAAGAAATAAAGCAAATGTAACGTATGCCAAACTAAAGCAAAGTAACATACGTCAATTTGATTTGTTTCCTTGCCATTAATTAAAAGGTATATACAAAAGAAACATTCAATAATAAAAAAAATTAAAAATATGCCTTTAAGACAATATAACGTATATCTATTGAAATTTTATTCAAGCAATAAATAAGTGATATAAACACATAACAATTCAAATAATAAAATGAATGTCGAAAAAAAGGAAAATACAGAAAGATAAAGTAGAGATGAATATATATGAAAAATATAAATATATATACAGAAAATATTTATTTTACTATATTTGGAAAGGAAATTACAAACAAAAATCTAAAATTTATTGGAAAATTTTCAAAATTCAAATTTTAGATAATTAACACCAAAGTTTTAAATAAAATAAATTAAAATATATTTAAAATTTTTAGGTTGTTACACTCTCCCCACTCAAAGCTTTTCGTCCTCGAAAAGGAACGAAACAAGGAGAACAAAGAAAGACAAGATAGCAAGGCAAAAGTCCTGAAACAAACAATTCTGGATTCAAAGCACGGATGCTCTCCACCGTCTCCCAAGTAAAATCCCGATCATTATTGCTCCACTGTACTTTTACCCGGTTGGCGGATTTCCTTCTTAGATGCTTCATATCTCGATCGACGATACGAAGTGGCTTCCTCTCGATAGTTAGATTCGGCTCAATATCCAAACTATCAAGAGCAGAAGGCTGGGTAATCAAAGATGGATCATGCAGATACCGATGAAGATGCGATACGTGGAATACAATATGTCCTCCAGAAAACTTCTCAGGCAAATGCAGAAGAACCGATCCTTTCCAAAATATGGAAAGGGCCAACAAAGCTAGGAGCAATCTTCCCTCTACGACCAAACTGAAACACATTCCTTAAGGAAGAGACCTTAAGGAAAACCAAATCACCAATAGCAAACTCCAAACTCCTTCTACAACCAGCCACATACTTCTTCTGCCAATCCTAGGCAGTCCTCGTCTTCCTCTTAATCGTCTCAAATTTCTTCAAAGCTTCCAAGATCATATCAGGACCAAGAACCAAACGATTACCAGATTCAATCCATCAAGAAGGAGATCTACAAGTATTCCATAGAGAGTACCAAACGGAGACATCTCAATACTAGCCTGAGTTCAAAGAGGGAATGAGATAGATAAAGATTAGGATGAGATCAAAATAGAAGGCTGAAAATATACCTGATAATTATTATTATAAGTGAATTCAACAAGATGGAGATGATCTTCCTAAGATCCTCCATAACCCAGAACACAAGCACGAAGAAGATCCGCTACAATCTGATTCACTCTTTCCGTTTGACCGTCGGTCTGTGGATGGTAAGCAGTGCTCAGATTCAGACGGGTGCCTAAAGATTCCAGAAAAGCTTTCCAAAACTGACTGGTAAAGATAGGATCCCGATCACAAACAATACTGACAGGAACACCATGGAGACCAACAATCTCCCTCATATAAATCTCAACTAGACTGGAAGTGGAGCGGGTAGAATTGACCTGAATAAAATGAGCGGACTTGCTCAGTCTATCCATAATAACTCAAATGCTCTCATTACCCCTCCTAGACCTAGGAAATCCATCAATAAAATCCATGGAAACTTGTTCCCATTTCCAATTGGGAACGACAAGGGGCTGCAACAAACCAAGGGTCTTCTGATGATCTGCCTTGACTTACTGACAAGTCGCACACCTACTAACAAAGATAGAGATATTTCACCTCATAACCTTCCACCAAAAGAGCTTCTTCATATTATGATACATCTTCGTCACATTAGGTTGAACAGAAAGTCTGGATTGATGGTGTTCCCAAAGTAACTCCTGCCTTAATCCATCCACATTCGGGACACAAATCCGATTATTAATCCTCAAAATACCTCTATCATCGATCTGAGCTCCACTACAATCAGGACTACTACCACCAACCCTGCTACGAACACTCCCCTTCACATGCCTAAGCATCTCATCCTCATCCTGCTTAGCTATGATATGATCCAAAAGAGGAGAAGAAGAAACAACGAGCTGACAAAACATAGCCTTCTTCCGACTCAAAGCATCAGCCACAATATTAGCCTTCCTAGGAGTATAGTTAATGCCCAGATCATAAGAAGCAAGAAACTCAAGCCACCGAACTTGCCTTTGATTCAAATCATTCTGGCTGAAGATATACTTCAAAGACTGATGATCAGTGAAGAGCTCAAACTTAGAACCTAAAAGATGATGCCTCCAAAGCATTAAAATAAAGAATGCGGCAAACAACTTTAAATCAAAAGCAGCATAATTAGCCTCATGGGTATTCAACTAGCGACTAGCATAAGCAATCACCTTCCTATCTTGCATCAAAACAGCTCCCAAACCCTTACAACAAGCATAAGTATATACCGCTAATCCCTCATTTCCATTCAGAACGGTAAGCACTGGTGCGGAAGTAAGCTTACCCTTTAACTCATTGAATGCAGCTTTACACTTATCATCCCAAATAAACTTAGCATTCTTGCGAGTCAAAGCAGTGAGAGGTGTAGAAATTCAAGAAAAATTCTCAATGAATCTCCAATAATAATCGGCAGGCCCAGAAAACTACGAATATCAGTTGGAGTCCTAGGAGTTTCCCAATCCTGTAGTAGAATGGGGAGAAATAAGGACCCAGAAAGGATAGAAAGATCAAATTAAGGAGGAGAAGAAAGGGAAAGACTTATATTGATCATAGCGATCTTCACTGGATCAACAGAAACTCCATCACAAGAAACAATATGCCCAAGAAATCGGACTTCATCTCTCCAGAAATGGCATTTAGAGAGTTTAGCCTTCAACTGATGATTTCGAATAGTTTCTAGAACATATTTCAAATGCGGCTCATGCTCTTCCTTTGTCTTGGAGAAGACAAGGATATCATCAACGAAGACAGGAACAAATTTATTAAGCACATCACGAAAAACATGATTCAATAAATCAACAAAGAAAGTAGGAGCGTTAGTCAGGCCAAAAGGCATAACTAACCATTCATAAAAACCATTCTCAATACGGAAAGCAATCTTAGGAATACTTTCCTCAGCAACTCTGAGCTGGTGAAAACCTGTGGCAATATCAAGTTGAGAGAAAATAGTAGCTCCATGGAGCTGCTCAGACATATAATTAATGCGACGCATAGGATATCTATTTTTCATAGTGAGCTTGTTCAGCTCCTTATAATCAACAACATCCGCAAAGAACCATCGGACTTGGTGACAAAAACTACCGCTACTCCCCATTCTAAATCGCTAGGCCTGATTAGACCCTTGGAGAAAAAGTCCTGAATTTTCTTCCTTAACTCAACCTTCTCACGGGGTGCCATTCTTCTTGGTGGAAGAACTACAGGTCGAGCTCGAGGAATAAGATCAATACGAAAATCAATTTCCCGCTTAGGAGGTAAACAAGAGACTTCACCAAATACATTGGGATATAATTTGACCGCATGAGTCGAGTCAAGATCACCCGGAGATGAATCAAGAGAATAAATAAAGATGTCCATGAAATTCTGGGGAAAACTCCACTGAATCACCAAAGAATCACCTTTATCACCAACAAGAGACACAGTTCGGGAACTACAAGAGATATGGGCATCATGCCTCTTCAACTAATCACCTCCATGCAGTAAATCAAAAGCGTCAAAACCCAGAACATAGAAATCACCGGAAAACGATAGCTAGAAAAGAAGAGTTTCACATTTCTACAAATCCTACTAAGGTTCGTAGGACCACCAATAGGATTTGAAACACACAAAGGCACAGAAGCAAACTCAGGAAAAAGAAGATGCTCAAATTTATTACAATGATCCACAGAAATAAAACTATGGGAGGCTCCAGTATCAAATAGAACACGAACAGGAAAATTAAACATTGAAAAAGAATCCTGAAGTGTACCTTGGTCATCACCAGGAGCAGGAGCAGGAATAGGAGCAGGTACGGGAGGTGGCGCAAGAGAAGATGCAGAGTTACAGCAAAAATACCCGATGACTTTCCCTTCTTTTGATTAGGATAGTTCTTCTTGAAATGGCTAGGTTGTAGAAAAATGTGGCAAAGATCATGCCTGGTCAAATGGCTAGAGGAATAGCGGCACTCAAGATAGGACAACTAGCATAGTGTCCCTTCTGATCATATCTGTAGCAAGTAATGGAAAATAGGTATACAGACTGCCTCTGAGATGAAGAAGATGATCCTAACCCTGGAGTCTTGTTCCAGTTCTTCTTATGATGGTAGAATTTGGAATTCCTCTTCTTAGAACTACAAGAAGAAGACTGAGCTGAAGCAGCGAGCAATTGAAGGATCCCTAGAAGTAGGATTCTCGTATCTGATGGCCATGTCCATCAGAGTAGTGAAAGGACTATGCACGTGGGCTATGAGTCGATCATAGGACTCTGGGCATGCACTAGCAATAAACTTCTCATTCTTCTTGAGAGGGGTCAATCGAATTAAGGCCAAACTTCGATAGCTCATTGAACTTCCTCTCGTATTCAGCAAAAGACATATCATCCTGCTTCAGATCCATGAATTCCTGATACAGCTGAGATTTTCCAGCCTCGGGCATCCATTTTACAAGAAAAACCTCCCTAAATTATTTCCAAGAGATGTCAGCCTTAGTGGTGTGAGCGGTGACAGTCTCCCACCAATCTAAAGTTGTTCCTTTCAATTGCCAAGCTGCCAATTGACGCTGCTGGCCATTGGTGATTTCAAGACCAGAGAAGATTCTCTCCAAATCCTTTAACCATTCTCGAGCTTCAATGATGCTCTCAGATCCGGTGAACTTGGTGCCACCCAAATCAGTGTGTTCTTTACAAAGTTTAGTGAACCTGACCGGGGCAGCAGGCGTAGGAGTTGGGGCGACACCGCAACCCCTACCTCTTGCATTCCTTCTATCCATACTGAAAAATCAAGAATGAATTTTAGGACAGAGGTAATTGAGAAACAAAGACAAGATTAGATAAAACAAAATAAGATTAAGCGGGAATTAAATATCCCGAATAAGGAAATTTCCAATAAGGTGGATAAGGGAAAAGAAAAAAGTTTAGAAAAATTGAAAAACAAGAAAAAAAATTTATATCGAACTACACTTTTAAAAATTCTTTCAAAATCATTCAAAAATCATTTGAAAAATCATTTAATACTTTGAAAAACGTTCTCTCACAAAGAAAGGATTCAAAGATTGACTTTACCCGTTCTAGGGTATTTCTACCCTATCTCTAATGAGTTTTTGCTCTGCAGGCTAAGCTTTGCCTAAAACCAAAGCTCTGGTACCAACTATAACGACCCACTATTTTGGGCCATTCAAATCGACAATAAATCCACACGTGTATGATTTGAATAATTCAAAACAGAATATTCTAATAAAATTTGGAGCAAATAAAGCCAATCATAGAATCACAGACATAGATAAATCAGAATAACTCGCAGTGGAATAAAAAAATAACCATAGCGATTCATGAAGCCACTACAACTCAGTCTCAAAACAAGTACCAAAATACATAGTCTAAAAAACAAATACAATCCTGAAACAAATATAGTAGAAAATCCCAAATACATATGTCTCTAATACATGAACTGAAAAGAGAATACTGAAATTGAAACAGATGGCAACTTGATAAGCAGATAACTCTAGAAATCTCTAGTTTCCAGAAGCTAGATCCATGTTGTGATACTCGGGCTGACCCGAGCGTAAGAAATACACAAACACTCGAGTCAGGACATACATACTTATAAAATGTAAGCCAACTCAAGTGAACTTCAATCAAATGTACAAGTAACTTAATGGATGCTTGGGACCGCCCATCCTCTAAGGATCCATTAAACTATTTACTATGTAGTAATATTTCACTATTATAATAATGTTTATAGTAAAATAAAGTTACTTTTAAATAGCGTTAAGGAGTTACCCAATCTCTCCCTTAACACAATAATAGTCCAAGCAGTCCATCCAGTATCAGCGCATCTCCAGATTGAGAGACTATCCTAAATACACCATGGGCCATGAACGAAAACCAAACTTGTACAAGGCTCAATAGGGTAGGAGACACGACACAACTAGGCAATGCCATGGTAGATATACCAATTACGCTTCTAGAGCGGTGGTAACGCGTAGCAGCTACTACCGTCCACTTCGAACCATACTCCCAAATCAAAGGTGCGCACTAGACAATCACAAAGTAATAGAATGGCATAAGAAGAAGTGCGGTCGATAAGCGATGCTACCTCCTTAGCCCGTCGATCACTCCTATTTTAGCCACCTTATGCCAACTCACGGGAGTCGGGTCGACATATATACCTAAATAGAACGTCACCACCATCCTACTTCATTTTGGAATCTCCACACGTACACGTTTGTCAAAGTGGTTTTCAATATCGACAGAGTATGCCCGTATCAAATCCCGGCCTCTTTAACAACAAACGTTATTACTACCCGTGCTTATAAACTTCAAAAATGGTTTATATTACTAATCAAAATAATTCATTTAAACCATTTAAATATGAAGTAGTTGTCCCTTCAAATCAATTATTCAATTTCTAGAATTTTAGCAATTTCTAAGTTCATTAGTTCAATTTCAACATTTCAAAGCATTGAAATTTTCAAAACTGTAGCACTTATAAAGTGCTGCGATAGGTATATTTAGTATATATCTAATCATAGTTCAAATTCAAAAACTGCAGCACTTTAGAAGTGTTGTTATAGGTTTATTTAGAAATTTCAGCACCTAGTTCAAATTTTCAAAAACTGCAGCACTTTAGAAGGGCTGTCATAGGTTTACTTAGTAATTTCATGCCATATTTCATATTTCAGAAACTGCAGCACTTCCAAATTGCTGGATAGGTCTCTTTAGTATATTTCAAGCCATAGTTCATATTTTAGAAACTGCAGCACTTCTGATGTGCTGTCATTGGTCTCTTTTGTATATTTCAAGTCATAGTTCATATTTCCACAACATTTTTGAATTGCTATAATTTCTGTTATACCCTTCAAACAATATATCTTCTAATTTTCTTATTCTTAATTTATCAAACTTATTCCATCTTTCAAAAATCTTTATTTGGATATTATTTAACTTATAAAATTTAAAAAAAAATAACATTTTATTTAAAGTATCCAATTTAATATAAAATTCATTTGTTAAGTCAATACTTTATAACTTGCATAACTTTTATTTCAACCAATAGCTTAATAATTTATTTAACATACCCGTCCCTTAAATAAAATTAAATCTCCATTTATTTACATAACTTAGAATTAAATTTTTACCAACTTCCAAATTCCAAGTTAAGTCATATTTAAAATACACCTCTCCCTCTTTTTTATTTATACATCTAACTTATAGAAAATAACTATACAATTTATTTACATATTTAAAATACACCTCTCCGTCTTTTTTATTTATACATTTAACTTATAGAAAATAACTATACAATTTATTTAAATCATTTCAAAATACTCAATAACTCAAAAATAATAATTTAAAAATAACCACGGGTCTGTATAATATTTTCTGACCTAGGTCAAGTGATACGGATAATATATCATTTCAATTCGTAATTTAAAAAGAAAAATCCGGGTTCTGTCATTTCAAACCCGCAATCCCAAGAAAAATAAATACAAATAAAAATCACTCATGCCGATTATTTCTGCCCATAATGATTTTTCCTTATTCTAAAGTCCATTCGTGTATGTATCATTTCAACCCATAGTGATAAGGGAACTTGCAGTGTGAGATACAAAAATAAAATGAACAGTTAAATATAACAACCTATATTAGATGATGCAACAATTTTATATCTGGATTTAACATCATAAAATCACATCACAGGCATATATGAACAATATATCAATTTATATAGATTCACTTGTCATTAATTCACAATAATATAAGTACGTAAAGTCTAGAGTGAATAACTCACCTTTTCTGAAGCTAGAGCTCAATTAAAACAAAAAGATCCACACGCTGCAAAGAACAAGAAGGCAAGACAAGATTTGGGAAGAAGTAACAATCAAATTCAGATCTTGTAATCAAATAAATAAAAACAAATATAAGAATATAGTTTAACAAAACAAGATATGAATTCAACAATGAAAACCATGAATAGATTTGAAACAAATATGGGTTTTAACCACAAGTGCGGTGACCACGTCACTTGTAGGTTTAGCCACCATCAAACATGCCTCAGCTATGATAGGTTTGAGTCATGTAGGCTCGGGAATTGGTCAAGTACCCTCACGGTTATGGCATGAGGAAGGTGGAAAAGGGTAGGGTACACTTGGAAATGAACAAGGCAAGCAATTTGAAATTTTTTTGGCTCGGCGCTAGCTCTACATGGCTCGGCTATGGTTAGGCTAGGTCAAGTCAAATCTGAAACATGGCTAAGAGGTGAAGATAGTCACGGCCAAAGCAAGGTGGAGGTGGTTGGTGTTGTGGCCGAGACTAATAAAAGGAAAGTGGTGAATATATAGGTTTATGATGAAAAATTCTTTTGTTTTTGGTGATGGATCTTCATCTATGGTCACGGCATGATCATGGGATGAGGAGTAGGAGTTGTTTCCATGGAAGGTGGTGGTGGGGAAGAGTTGTGGTTGGCGATACATGGTGGTCGAGCATTTTGATGGAGAAGACAAGAGAAATAAAGGAAAATGAAAGAATAAAAATGGTAAAACAATAGGAAAGGAAGACATTACTTACAGGAAAATTTATCATGTGAAGATGCAGATGAAAAGAGATATGGGAAAGTGTTTTGTACGTGAATTAGTAATTACTAGAGGATTTTTTCATGGCTTAATCAAGTGGAAAGAAACGACAAGTAATCAATGTTTTAAATGGCTAGAGATTTGAAGGAATTTATTACCTATTTAATAAAAAGGAACAAATGGAAAATGAGATGAGATACTTTCTTTTTCACATCGATTGATAGGTAATAAGCGGCTAGGGTTTTGAGAAATAAGTTATGAAAAACTATGGTAGGAAATAAATAGATAGGCAAATAAAGAGGTAAGAAATAAAGCAAATGTAACCTATGCCAAATTAAAGCAAAGGAACATACATCAATTTTATTTGTTTCCTTGCCATTAATTAAAAGGTATATGCAAAAGAAACATTTAATAGTCAAAAAACAAATAAAAATTTAAAAAGATACGCCTTTAAGACAATATAACGTATATCCAATGAATTTTTTTTCAAGCAATAAATAAGAGATATAAACACATAACAATTCAAATAATAAAATAAATGTCAAAAAAATATATAGAAAGATAAAGTAGGGATGAATATATATGAAATATATATATATATATATATACATACAGAAATTATCTATTTATTATATTTGGAAAGGAAATTACAAACAAAAATCTAAACTTTATTGGATAAATTTCAAAATTCAAATTTTAGATAATTAAACACTAAATTTTTAAAGAAAATGATTTAAAATATTTATTAAAAATTTTGAGTTGTTACATGTCGTTATCAGACTACAAGTTCCCTTAGTTTGCTGTCAGGAAAAATTTCACTATGGGTTGAAATGATACATACTCGAATGGTCTTATAGATCAGGAAAAATTATTATGGTTTGAAATGGTAAACTCAAGAAATTTTATGGATTTTGAAATTTATTCGGGATTGCGAGGTGAAATGATATGCATCCGTATTTTTAAAATTTATTGCGGGTTGAAATGATATATATCCGTATCACTTGACCAAAGGGTAGAAATTATATATGGACACCAGATTGGTTAAATTAAATGATTTTAAATCTTAAATTTTTGAATCCAGTTAAAAGATATTTTGAAATAAATTTGATTTATATGAACTGAATTGTTTTCAAAATCCAAGCTTTAAAATGAAGAAATTGAAGTTGGTTTAAATGAATTGTTTACATAATTTAAATTGGAATTTTAAAGTTTAATTTTTAAATATAAATGTAATTTATCAAAATTGAGTTATTGTAAATGTTTGAATGTTTAAACTTTGAAATATATTGAATTTGAAGTGGTTTAAATTTGTAGTTCAAACATGGATTTGAAATCAACATAGATTAAAATGGTTTTAATGAGAATTTGAATTGAAAGATTAGAATTGAGTTTTGCTGATTTGTAATCTGGATATGGTCTAGATTTATTAAAATGGAAGAAATAGGCTATTTGATATTATTTTCAAATCAATTATTTTAATATAAACTGTTTAAAAAACTATTATTTTAAATTTAGATTATTTAGATTTTCAACTATTTGCTATATAAACCATTCCAATAATCAAACTATTTTGTACTAAACTATTTTTAACTGTTTTAAAATCCTTAAACTGTTTAAACTATTAAACTATTTTAATCTAATAAACTACCTTAAACTATTTTTAACTATTGTAAGTATTTTAAACTATTTTAATACTTTGACTATTTTAACATATAACCTATTTTATAATATAAAAATGTCTAATATATAAACTATTTTAATCTACAACCTATTTTTAAACATATAAACTCATTTTAAATGTATAACTATTGCAATATATAAACTACTTTCAATATTCAAACTTTTAAGGTTGGAACTGTTATGATTTAGATTTAATTGATTTAAAAGCAATATTTTTATATGAGGGTGTAACCTATTTTGTGGTTTGATTTTAAAATGAATATGATTTAAAGTAAATATGATTTCGAAAGTGATATGATTTTGAAGTGAATAGGATATTTTGATATCAACAATGAATTGGTTTTGAAATGTAAAATAACTAACCGATGTGAAATAAGCATTTGGTTGTTTAAGAGACTGGGATCAGATATTGTCATATTCTCTGCTAATACCAAAAACCATTTTAACAACTGTGCACGTGGTGGAGAATCTAGAACAAAGTAGGATGGTTCAGTGAACGATACTGTATGAGGTATGAAAACCACCCTGACCCCTTGGGTTAGCTTGATGTGAATAAAACAGGAGCCTTGTCGGGCCAAGTAGGGTTGCAACCCCCGATCGAGCACATTTCTTCGATGCCATATTTATTACTTTTTGATTGATTTGTGGCCATCATTCGGTTTGATTTTGGGAGTGTGTCTCGAGGTTGGCGGTAGTAACTGCTATGTGTTACCACCAGTCCGGATCCACAAAACGGTAGTATCCTATTATGTACATTGCCTCGCATGCCTTTTCATATGCCTTATCGAGCCCATTACGAGTTTCTTTTGTGTCATACCTATGGAATGCTCCCTGATAGCCCACTAGTTTACGGTGGAATTTATAGTGCTGTATAGACTACGACATTTGTATAAAGTGTGTTAAGGGGGATATGGGTAACGCCTTAATGCTCTTTTAATACTTTATTACAGACATATTATAATAGCGTATTGTGCTATGTATGTAGATAGTTTAACGGATCATTAGGAGATAGAATCCCGAACATCTCTTAAGTTATTACACGCACGTTAGACACTGGTTAGGAGATGTAAAACTCCATAAACATCTCTGAAGCCGTTACATTAATATTTATTTACTGTTGATTTAACTTACATATGATCTTTTAGTTTTGAGTTGAGTGTTTTGTCTTGTCATTACGCTCGGGTCAGTCTGAGCTTTTCAGTGTATCGAAAACCATTTTATTTGAAGGATGAAGACACAAGTCAGTCTACTATTTATTATTATTATTTCACTACATCATGTTGTTCCAATGCATTATCTATTATTCCTGCTGTATGTATAACTCTGATCTGTATTATAAAGGGTAATCAAATGTTATTTGTAAAATAGCTTCATGATCTATTTATTTGATTATTATATTTTGTCATTCCGCTGCGAGATTCTGATTTTCGTTTTCTTTTCTTTTTTGTTCTTTTCTTATTTACCCTATAACAATCCTCCCTTTCGAATGGTTTGAGTTAACATGTGTTGTTTATTGTTGATTTAAACCATCCAAAAAGGTAGCTCGTTACACTAGCCTTGTGCTCTAGCCTTCTTCCATCAGAAAAAGGTGATGCGACGTTCATCAGTAAGGAGGCACTCAATATCTCCATCTACAGGTGGCATATCCTTAAACGTCAAGACTTCTTTCTTAAGACGTTCACCTTCGGGTCGTGGGCAAGTGCGTGTAAAAATCAGAAGAACTGTTTAGCCTAGGATACAGCCCAAATATAAGCATATTAATTAAAGTGAAGTGTGACATTTACGTCTTTCCAACCACCATCGAGCGAAGCCAGGTGGACATTGCACAAAGAACCATTCACTTTTAAAAGTGCTTAATTTATTCCAAGTGCCTACGAAGATTTGCCACTTCTTAGCTGACTCTAGGAATATAAACGAGAGATTTTTCGTCCGTTACTTGAATGTGAATATGAATTGAATGCCCTCGATAGCTAGAGGGCGATATAAGAACTCTATGAACATCATGTAAATACAGTTGAGCAGGGCATAGTCGTTCGATGCAGTTGCACCAGAGCTATCCTTAAATAATTTACAGCCTCATGGATGTATAAATTAAACGACGAAACACATCTAGCCTAGCACATGAAATTGTTGCATGTTGTATAACCCTCTGTGGGCCTATGAGCTCTATCATCCTATGATAGGACTAGTACATCATCAAATGATATCTCGTGTCTCTTACAGATTCGGTGAAGAGCGGCTTCACTAATGTTCGATGTTAACGCTTAAAATTGAACGCTAACACCCTGGTGTAAGTAGAGATTAAATGAAAGCACCACCCGTCAATACGGGAATTAGAAGTAAGTAGAAAAGTCACAGAGAAAGCAGTAAAAAGACAACAGTTTTATAGTGGTTCGGCTTCAAGTTAAGCATACGTCCACTTTAATCTTCTTTATTGCTGAATCAATTACAACTTCACAACAATCTTCAATTACAACACTTCTAGGACAAATAGCTAGAACTCAGATGCAGAAGAACTCTTTGAATCCATGTCGAATGTGTTATATTTCCTCTAGAAGTTCGTCGAGATGTCTTTCGTGTTTGAAGTGTCGAGTGAGTCGAGAATTCATCAAAGTACCGGTGTTCTAGAAATGAGCCAAAAGATCCCCTTGCAGTTGGAGTAGGTGGGGTATTTATAGGGAGTTTTCTGAATTAGGTCGTAGGCCGTGAGCGACCTTGGATAGGTCGTAGGTCGTGAGCGACCTAGTGGGAGCGGTTTACGGCTTAACTAGGGTGTACTTGATCACCTCGAACAATCTAGCGAGTCATAGGTCATGACCGACCTAGGGAGGAAGTGGCATAAGATGTTACTTCGGTATGGCTTAGGTCGTGAGCGACCTAGGGGAGGATGGTAGGCGACTTAAGGTTGGCAGCTGCCTATAAGCAAGCGGCTTCATTCTGTGATAACTCGCTAGGCCGTTGGATCTTTTAGGTCGCTAGGTCGCTTTAGTCCATAGGTCGTTAGGCCGCAGATCTCTTGTACCTTTAGCCAGCTAAGTCGCTAAGTCTCTCTATTGTGATATGCCATTGCCCTGTGTTGATTGTTAGGTCGTTGATAAGCTTAGGTCGCTATGCCGCGATATCTTTAGGTCGCTAGGTCGTTGGGGGTTTTTAGGTCGTTAGGTCGTTCATACTTTAATTCTTTCAGGTCGGTTGTTTCCTTAGGTCGCTAAGCCATGGAATAGAGGAGTTAACATTTGCCCCTCGAAGTATACGCCTATGTCATAGGTCGTGTGCTTCGACTTAACTCTGCTAGGTCGTGAGCGACCTAGGGGATAACCGAGCTCGCGTGTCCATTCGCCTTTCTCTTTTCCCCCCTATATAATCTGCTAAGTCATTTCTTCCTCTTTACTTGCTTCAGCCTTTGAAAACACCGTTGAAGAAACTTCCAACCTGAACTCACCAGTCACCGATCATCCTTGCAATTCCACTATGTAAGTGAATCCGTTCCCTATTCAACTTACGATCATCATTAAATCACGCTGGACTCCCGTCTTTAACCTCTGATCCAATTTCATATTCTTATGTCTCGTCACGTACCATGCCATGATCGATTTCTGATGGAATTGAGGTGGCTCAATTCGGTTTTGGGCGATCCTTGACGATTTTGAGGAGGAGATGGTGGATTATAGTGCCTCGAGTTATCTGGTTTGTGAGTTTGGAGGATGTGAGAAGGTTCTTAACGGGTTGATGGGTTATTGGATTCCAGGTCGAATTGTTGTGCTCCTGGTGATTGTGAGGTGATGGACACGTGGCTGCATTCGAGTGGGGTAGGCCCTGGGCCTATCGGTTTAATCGTGAAGCATACGATCTGTTTTTCTTATGACCTAACTTTTTGCGACCTATCATACTTGCGACCTATCATACTTGCGACCTATCATACTTGCGACCTAGCTGCTCGCGGCATCGCCCTTTGCGACCTATCTTCCTACGACTTAACTTTAAGTCGCATGTATGCTTGAGCGATCTAGTACATAGTCGAATTTGCACTGCCTTTTCCCGAAGCTTTATGTCTCGAACTTGTTGGAATGACATGAAATTTTAAAGCAGAGCGACCTAGGAGATTGATGACTTAACTTCTTGCGGCCAAGGTTGTAGGTCGCATGCACATTTGAACGACCTAGGACTTAGCCTATCCTGCATTGCCTTGAACTACTTTCAACTTGAATGAACATGACATAGCTGAATTGAATTCCCAACTTGAACTACCGAGATAACATGCTTGAACTTGTTGTACTTCTTTATAGATTTCATTAACTTTAACACTAATAACCTGTCAAATACAACATTTGCAGAAAAATGGGACGAATATACTCTCAAAAGATAGATCAGGCACGATCCATATTCAATACTATGGATCGTATCAAACCTATTACATAGCTTAATTCAATAATGATCGATCGATATCACAAAATCTATAGGTCTAACACACTTGCGACTTTCAGAATGTCTAAATATTAGAGAATGGAGTCCCCATAAATGATCGCATGTCAAAGTGAGTAAGTTCAAATGATTAGCACCAATCGTTCATGAACGATCGTACAAACTTAGCCAAATGCATTAACTTGATGTTGACTAGTTAATATCTCATAAACTACAACTCAAAATGACACTAAACTTTAGGAGCATGCAGTAGAGATAGGGAAGAGTCACCATAAACAATCACATGACCATCAAAGACAAAAGGAATGATCGATATCGATCGTTGCAAATTGCAAGTTAGAACCTACGATCATTCTGGTGGGCCTCTATGGATCTGGACGGCCTTCTGTCAAATTTTCAGTGAGACATTTCGCCGTCTTCACCTATAAATGCAGATGTTATTCTTCCTTTAAAAGGATGTTTGTGCTGTTGGTTGCTTCGGACTCCATTATAATCAAGTGTTATTATCATTACTTCGTTGTAACCAGATTTACAAGTGATTAATAAAGCAAATTCTTTCAAAGTGGACATAGGCACACAACGCCAAACCACTATAAATCCTTGTGTCTTTGTTATTGCTTAATTCTGATTGCTTATTTACTTATCATCTCTATTTAATTTTGGTTATTTTTCATTTATTTCTCTACTATTCTATTCTTGAATGTTTGTGCCCACTTTTAATGCAAATTGGATTGGGAGAGAAAATAGATACAAATATAAATACATATATAAATTATACGCATATGGTTGATTCTCTTCTTTTCTCCTTTTTATTAGATTTCTACTCTTCTACGATATGTATGAATATATATACAAATATCTTATCTTTATAATTTAGAAAGAAAGTGGAGGAGAAGAAATGGCAGAGCTTCATGACTACTTTCAGAAAAATATAAAAAGATAAGGGAGGGCTAGGTCTGAATTTATAGGTGCTAGAATCAAGCAGAACCGTTAGAACGAAATGTATTAAATTCGGACCATTGGTGCCTAGGTTTACAAGCGATCAGATCGTCACCAGTCGACTGTCCTTAGGTGTCTGATCGACCGCTAGGAGTCGACCGTCCCCAATGATGGATCGGCATACGGGCCATTTAACTATTTTCATTTCGAACTATTTTTTGTTCATAACTTCTTCGTTTAAGCTTTGATCGCAAAACTTTAGATATGAAAGTTGCTCAGAATTTTGCAACAAACGCAATGGTGTAAATTTCACGGTCAAACTCAATCGTTTGCACAAATTCCATTTTTAGAGCCTAATTAATTAACTAACTAATTAAGTGACTAATACCAAATTACCGGGTGTTACAATTTTTTCATTAATTTTCAATTCATATAATGGAATGGAGTCGGAAAGAAGAGAAATAGTAAAGTGCAATCCCGAGATAGTCCAGGGAAATCTAGAATAAATGATAGTTTTGCATGTGACATATAGTTTCAAGAGACAAGCTTCTTAATCCCAATTTTTTCTTTTTTTTCCTTATTTCATTTGCGGTATGTATCTAGTATTACCGTACTAGTGAGTTTTGCATGTAATCTGTTATCAATTGCTTTCGGCTTTAATTAACACATTTTGTAACTAAATCACGTAAATAATAAAGTACCAATTTAAAAAATTATCACGCTTTCAAACAACTACCACTTCTCTATGGTAACTTAACAAATAACTATGAGGCATTAAATACTAGTCACAAAACATGTGAATAAAATCATGAAAATTCCATACAAACTCAACAAGTCGTCAACCTGTTCCATACACATTGTTCCAACATAGTTTCTAGTCATCCAAAAACAATCTAATTAAATGTCATACTATATAATTAGATCCAAACTTTTAAGTTATTACATTCATGACACTCTTAGATATATTATTTTGACGCTCTTAGATATATTGTTCTGACTTGTATAT
Organism: Allium cepa; assembly: GCA_030765085.1. Classification (NCBI taxonomy): domain Eukaryota; kingdom Viridiplantae; phylum Streptophyta; class Magnoliopsida; order Asparagales; family Amaryllidaceae; genus Allium; species Allium cepa. Next base: position 110,415,416 of record CM060943.1, read on the forward strand.
CATTGAAATGTTCGATACAATTATTCAAAGATATTAGCTTGAACACAAAAGTATCAAAATAAGGCTTTGTATTATAATATTACTTTTGTCTTTTTAAGGTTACTACCTTAGTTACAGATTCATACAATATATTCAAATGCATAATACTAGCACAATTTCATATCAGTTATTAATACCCCATTCTTAGTTAATTACATCTGTAAATTTTATATGGTATTTCGTCAAATACCTTATGAGTTCTTAGTTAACTTGTTGCTAATCGCGTAATGAGAGCGTTAATCATTTCATTAGGTTCATAAGCATCTAATCAACATTTATAACCAAAACCAATAATATAATCCAATAAATATCATCCAATGATAAAATTTATGTTTATGGCTTACTAACTCTTTCATATAGACATCTATTTCTTTAAATAAAGGTAATTCATTTATGTGTTATAAAAACAATAAGTAACAGGATTAATAATCCATTATTAATTCCTCAACATTCAAAAGCCAATGAAACAACATAGAATTAAGCATTGAATAAGTGCATAAAACAGATCGTAAAGAGTAGACAAAAGTTCCATTCACCAAAACAACATAGAGCTCACATCTAGCAAGTGAATCCATCAAAAAGTCATCTTTTTCTTCATGCTTGAAATTCAAATCTTCTCTAGTGACGTTTAATTGAATTGAGTTTAAAGAGAATCATTTGAGAAGAATTGTGGTGATTTTTATGTAATCCCAAGGAATATATTTAGCAAAGTTCGAGATGATTTTGGGCTTGTAAGCATTAGAGATGTAGAATGAAATTTATTATTGAATGAACGATGAAAGGTGTTATCCCACCTTTTGCCAAGGCTGCAATACCAAGGGATTAACTGGAAACTAAAGGCGGTTCATTCTAGAGATCCATTATACATAGTTTTTCTATGGATGATGGTAAATTTTGCTTGAGTATGGATTGAGCTACAATTAATATGATGCGATAAGCAAAACCATGAAAGCCAACATTTCAAATTTCAAATCGATCGGATTTCTTGTGCTCAAGTTATGGATCGATCAAATTTTGTGAGAAGCACGTTCTGTTCAGATTCATCAGTTCGCATCAATCCATTTCGTATCCATCCGTTCGCATCGATTTGGTTCATATCAATATATTTTGCATCGATCCCTTTCGTACCCATCACGCCTACTTTACTTTGTATCCACTTTGCCTGGTTCTAATTAGTACCCATCACATTTACTTTGCTTCATATCCATCAGCTAAAGTCGATTTGTATCGATTCCAGTTGCATAGTTTGTATCGATCGATCAAAGATCGAGACGAATGAGTAATCGAATGATCGATACGAAGTAACATCTTCCATCGATACGAAACAAGCCATGCATCATCGATACAAAGTATCTGCATGTAGTCGATGTGAAGCATTGCCTAAGCAATCAATATGAAGTGGCCTCGAACATCGATGCGAAGTGAAGATGAAGGCATCGATACGAAATGAATACACCAGGTCGATACGAACAAAGCCTGCAGAAGTGGATGACTCAGCCACTCGGCATACAAAATGGATCGATCCTAAAAGTTAGCGCCACAATAGGTCATCAGGTGCGAAAAGCGATACGAACAGTAGCGATATCAACAGAAGCGATGCAAACTTAGCAGCCTTCGAAAAATTCAAACTTGCATCGATCATTACTCGAGATCTACAAGTCCAAATGCCACCAAATATTCATAGGAGCTTGCGTACAACCTCAGGGATGTTCATGATCGATCTCGACTCGATTGGGCAAAATCTTGATCGATATTAATTTCATTCGTATCGATCATGGATAGAGTCCAAATGACCAGGGATCGATCACGCAGGCCTATCCACGTAAGAGAAGAAGTCTTCCGAGATCCGAGTGAGATATTTGTTGCATACATCAATAAATAGTAGCCCAGGACCTACTGAAAAAGGACTTTTGGATCTCATACATCTAGAATCTGTCAAAATCATTATTGTACTCGAATTGTACTGTTGTAACTCGTTGTAACTAGCAAGTAACAATCAATAAAAGTCAGCCTTTTCATACTAGACGTAGGCCATACGACGAACCACTTTAAATCTGTTTGTTTCTATGCGTTTTTTCTGTTTACCGATTGTTGTATGTGTTAGATCTTCCTCATTTTTCATTTATATTCTTCATTTTATCTCTTTAAACATATACGAAGAGTGTTACACCCAAATTTGGTACAAACACTTTGGTGCTTTCATCGAAAAAACCCAGTTTTTCTCCTACTCGTAGGATCTACTACCAATATCGTATTGCAAGAGTCTAAGGAGAAGATCCTGATCTCAAGTTCAGAATTTCTTCCATCCTTTTTAGATTTGTACCAAGTCTAGGAGAGAGCTTCGCAATCCACCATGGTCAACACTAGGACTACTTAAACAGATGCTGATCCAGAAGGACGGGACAGACAGAACCCCGCGCAACTTCCTCCTACTGACCAGAATGCTGCCAGACCTTCAGATCCGCAAGACCTTGTCACTAGGAAAGAGTTTCAAATGCTAATGCAAGACTGACATAAAGCCCCCTACATCTTGCTCAGCAACTCCATGCTAACGCGGAATTGGCCAATCAACTAAATCCTCAAAGACGAAGGAGATCTAGAAGGGATCGTGCTTCCTATTCATCTATTGAGAGTTCAGCCTCTTCTGACTTTAATCGCAGGTCCACGCGTCCATGGCTGGACGGAAGCTATACAAAGGCTACTGGACATCAGTTCATGTTGAATCTCGGGGAACCGGGTGTTGGCCCGTCAACCAGCCATCAGACCGGACCCTCCTCCCGAGGAGGTACTGTTCCTAATCATGCTACTGACAACCGCGCTACTATCGTCGCTATTGAGCTGGAAGTTGATACTCGTAACCGAACGAATCTGACTCACTACCAATGCAATTATACTCCTAAACCTTATGTTCTTTAAGATCTAGGACCAAGGAGGCAAGATATAGACCATCGACCGTGACCGCCCATCCTCGTAATGTGGAACCCGACCATACCTTGGCTCAGCATGCGTAGAACGTGCAAATACCGAATATCCTGGCAATGATCTGTCAGATGATCCGTAAAAGCCAGGGCCTCACCATTGACGACTGGGGAAAATCCCAGAGTCATACTCCTTTCACTGATGATATATTCTATGCTAAACCTCCTCGTCAATTCAGATTGTCAGCTCTACACTTATGAAGGAAGCTCCATTCCTATCCAGCACATCCTGAAGTATGAATGGTTAATGAATACTGCACGAGCTGATGATGAGGTGAAGTGTCGAAATTTCCTGATTTCCTGGGGGGCATAGAGACTAGGTGGTTTACTCGTCTACAGCCCCGATCTATCCCATGTTTTGAACAGTTGGCAACGAAGTTTGTTGAACAGTTTCCCATGCATGTCATAAGGTCGAAAGATGTTAACATATTGTCCAGTGTCACTCATGCATCCGGAGAGACATTGAGATGTTAACTGGAGAGGTTTCACGCTGCATGCGCTGAGTTTAGTAATCCCAATGATAACTCAATTTTGATGTCACAAGCTAAGGGAATTGATCTCGATTCCAAATTCAGCAACTGGTTAGCCGGAAAACACCCGCATCGTTGGACCGTTTATATTCCAAGGCAGCCCAGTTCTTGAGAAGGATGGATGCGAAACAGTCTAGTAAAAAGGATGATGCAGGGCTCAATGCCGAAGGTATCCAAAGTAATGTTGCTGTTAAACAGACCGAGGAGAGTTCTGGAAAGGTAAAATTGAACATATAGAATAAACAAAATCAATAGAAAGGCAATGAAAATAAAAATAGGAAATGGGATCAGAATCGTGGGCCAGGATGTAGGGCTTTTATGTTTGATAGTAATACTCCTTTAAATACGTCATTGTAAAATGTGTTTTTGCAGACCATTAATAATATTCAATATAAGAAACCTGCTCCAAAGCAATCGTTGGAAAAACAGATTTAGCCAGGAAAGTTTTGCAGATTTCACATAGCTATGGCCATAATACGAATGAGTGCCATCATTTACAGGATACTATTGAGAAGTTGATTCGAGGTAGAAAGTTGGAACAGTTTGTACGAGCGCCGCAGTCAGGAGGTGCAGTCCATCGAATCATAACCATTTGACGAATCAGGCAAGACAGTAGGAACCCACTCGTACCGGCAAGAGGTTGGTGATTAATACTGTTAGTGGTGGTCCTCATCCAACAGACCGAACCTGGAAGGAAATGGAGTCGTATGCCAGTTCTAATACACATGCGAGCTTCGCATGTTGTAATAGTTTGGAAGATGGGGCTCCGGCCAAGCAATATAAAATGATGACAGATGACATCACATTTCGAGATAGGGATGCCGAAAGAGTCGAAGCAGCAACCATCGAACCACTTGTCCTTTCAGCTTAGATAGGTCCTGCTTGGATGAAGAGGATCTTAGTTAATAGTGGATGTTAAGTGAACATATTATTTAAGCGAGCCTATGATCAAATGAAGATGGAAGCAAAGGATTTGAGGACTTGTCAATCTCGCATTCATGTCTTCAATGGAAGTGCATCTATATACACTGGGATAGTGGATGTACTAGTGGAATTGGGAAAAGGGAGAACGTCGAAGAGTCCGGATATTACATTTTGTTGTATTGGACGTAAACTCGCCGTACAATGCTTTCTTAGGCCTACCAGCCCTTGCTGAGTTCAGGGCTGCCATTGCCTGTTGGTGTCTAAATTTAAAATTCCCTACTAACAATGGAGTTGGAGTCGTTCAGTGAGACCAGGCTGCTGGACGAGCCTGTTGTGTCGTCTAGCTATGGGAGGCGCGGCGAAAAGCACACAAAAAGGTGTAGAGGAATCTCTGTACGTCCGATTTGCGAAAAATTGACAACTAACGCCTGGGCCTAGGCCTGGGCACCCCATCCAATTCCTACTAAACAGAAGAAACGTTTCATATAGCAGATAGAATCTTTAGATTGGAGCTTCAAGACGTTCCAAATGTTTGGAATCCACCACTAGTGAACCTAGTAAAAAATCATTATTAGATAATGTAACCTTTACTCTCCGGTGCATAGTAAGTGTTAGTGTCTTGTTGTGAAGTGCCATGCAATACAATGACAAGTTATACAAAATTAAAAGCAAAAAAGATGACAAGACTTCGAAGTTTGACTGGAATAACTACCATTGCTAACCGTCTCAACAGGTTCTCTACATCATTAGGGAATTATTCAGCCTAAGCCTTATGATCGATTGTCAGTAGGTTTAAGATTGATTTTTTATATTCTTCAACCCAATCCTTCATATCGATACTCAACCGATCGTTTGGACCAAACCATCGACCATACGATCGACCTATATGATCGTTTCATAAGTTGATCTGTCTACCTTAAAAATTCACCAAGTCCATAACTACAACTGCTCGTTCATCAACGATCGTCTTCCACCTCCAACTCCTCCTTCCAATAACTCAACTGCCGCCATCACCAAAATGATCGGATGGAGCCTCTCTTCCTTCAAAGTGCTTTGAATCAATCTGCCTCAACGTTCTAATCGAACATCACGAAGTCGACAAACGCAAAATCTAGCATTCGGATCCACATATAAACCAAAAATTAACCTACCTAAATTAGAATTTGAAGGGTGGAAATAGTACGAGTTTGATTCTTCACGGGATCTAAAGAGAAGGATGTTCGATTAAAAATTAAGTGAAGGAGGAATGGTCTTCGATTTGAGGTTCAGATCGTAATTTGGCACGATGAAGAAGGTGAGGAGTAAATTTCCTCTTTTGGTTCAGTTGGGAACGATGCAAAAGTGAACAAAGGGAGCATGGAGTGGCTAAGTGAAAGGTATTTATATAAGAATGGACCAAGCTTTTAAAACCCTTAAAGTTAATTAATCTGATTGTTTCTGACCAATCGTTTTATAATGAACGCTCTATGTCGACATATAACGATCATTCAATTGGAATGATTTATTATTCACCCACACCTACTAACGATCAGATACAATCATTTCAAAAAATAGGAGAGAAACAACGATCGTAAATATATGATCCGTATTTGATGGATCTAAAGCTATCCATCAATATATTCAACAGCGAGTGATCTGATGTGATACTTTTTTGGAAAAATTTGATAGCGGCTTATGAACATGTAATCGTGAATGGGGGTCAGGAATAAACACGCATACATAATAGTATACGTTCTAAAAATTTAGTTTCTTGAACTCGATAAGAATTGAACGTTCACCTAAAATCAATTGGAGAAGAGATTAAAGCAAATTGCTAGAGCCTAGCAATCACTGGATATGGAATAAGATAATCATCAGCAAGCTATAATCCAATATTTATACTGTTGGGAATTGAAAATTAGTTATGACAAACAAAAGGAGATGTGAATCTTAGTAAAAAGCAACTTCATAGAAGATGGAAACTATTAAGTAAATTTGATGGAATCCATTTCGATGATTCGAAGCACGTCATGTTCAAACAAGACATACTTTTGCGGGTAAATATTATTTGGCATTTTGACCCAGCTATATCTAGACCAATCGAATGAGGCAGATTCGATTGTCATCAGGACCAATGCATCAAATTAATGATCATGAAGCCTATAAATTAGGCCTAAATGATAATGTATGAAGTAGTAAATTTGAAGCTCAAGGCGAATTCAATAAAACATTTATAGTACGGAGGTTCAGTACTCTCAGAAGATAGATCAGGCACGATCCATATTCAATACTATGGATCGTATCAAACCTATTACATAGCTCAATTTAATAATGATCGATCGATATCACAAAATCTACAAGTCTAACACACTTGCGACTTTCAGAATGTCTAAATATTAGAGAATGGAGTCCCCATAAATGATCGCATGTCAAAGTGAGTAAGTTCAAATGATTAGCGCCAATCGTTAATAAACGATCGTACAAACTTAGCCAAATGCATTAACTTGATGTTGACTAGTTAATATCTCATAAACTACAAGCCAGAATGACACTAAACTTAGGAGCATGTAGTAGAGATAGGGAAGAGTCACCATAAACAATCACGTGACCATCAAAGACAAAAGGAATGATCGATATCGATCGTTGAAAATTGCAAGTAAGAACCTACGATCGTTCTGGTGGGCCTCTATGGATCTGGACGGCCTTCTGTCAAATTTTCAGTGAGACATTTCGCCGTCTTCACCTATAAATGCAGACTTTATTCTTCCTTTAGAAGGATGTTTGTGTTGTTGGTTGCTTTGGACTCCATTATAATCAAGTGTTATTACCATTACTTCGTTGTAACCAGATTTACAAGTGATTAATAAAGCAAATTCTTCAAAGTGGACATAGGCACACAACGCCAAACCACTATAAATCCTTGTGTCTTTATTATAGCTTAATTCTGATTGCTTAATTACTTATCATCTCTATTTAATTTTGGTTATTTTTCATTTACTTCTCTACTATTCTATTCTTGAATGTTTGTGCCCACTTTTAGTGCAAATTGGATTGGGAGAGAAAATAGATACAAATATAAATAAATATATAAATTATACGCATATTGTTGATTCTCTTCTTTTCTCCTTTTTATTAGATTTCTACTCTTCTACGATATGTATGAATATATATACAAATATCTTATCTTTATAATTTAGAAAGAAAGCGGAGGAGAAGAAATGGCAGAGCCTCATGACTACTTTCAGAAAAATATAAAAAGATAAGGGAGGGCTTGGTCTGAATTTATAGGTGCTAGAATCAAGCAGAACCGTTAGAACGAAATATATTAAATCCGGACCATTGGAGCCTAGGTTTACAAGCGATCAGATCGTCACCAGTCAACCGTCCTTAGGTGTCCGATCGACCGCTAGGAGTCGACCGTCCCTAATGATGGATCGACATGTGGGCCATTTAACTATTTTCATTTCGATTTTTTTTTGTTCCTAACTTCTTCGTTTAAGCTTTGATCGCAAAACTCTAGATATGAAAGTTTCTCAGAATTTTGCAACAAACGCAATGGTGTAAATTTCATGGTCAAACTCAATCGTTTGCACAAATTCCATTTTCAGAGCCTAATTAATTAACTAACTAATTAAGTAACTAATACCAAATTACCAGTTGTTACAATTTTTCAGTATTTCATTAATTTTCAATTCATATAATGGAATGGAGTCGGAAAGAAGAGAAATAGTAAAGTGCAATCTCGAGATCGTCCAGGGACATCTGGAATAAATGATAGTTTTGCATGTGACATATAGTTTCAAGAGACAAGCTTCTTAATCGCAATTTTTTTCTTTTTTTTCCTTATTTCATTTGCGGTATGTTTCTAGTATTACCGTACTAGTGAGTTTTGCATGTAATCTGTTATCAATTGCTTTTGGCTTTAATTAACACATTTTGTAACTAAACCACGTAAATAATAAAGTACCAATTTAAAAAATTATCACGCCTTCGAACTAATACCACTTCTCTATGGTAACTTAACAAATAACTGTGAGGCATTAAATACTAGTCACAAAACATGTGAATAAAATCATGAAAATTCCATACAAACTCAACAAGTCGTCAACCAGTTCCATACACATTGTTCCAACATAGTTTCTACTCATCCAAAAACAATCAAATTAAATGTCATACTATATAATTCGATCCAAACGTTTAAGTTATTACATTCATGACACTCTTAGATATATTATTTTGACGCTCTTAGATATATTGTTCTGACTTTTATATAATTGAAATGTTCCATACAATTATTCAAAGATATTAGCTTGAACACAAAAGTATCAAAATAGGGCTTTGTATTATAATATTACTTTTTTCTTTTTAAGGTTACTGCCTTAGTTATAGGTTCATACAATATATTCAAATGAATAATACTAGCACAATTTCATATCAGTTATTAATACCCCATTCTTAGTTAATTACGTCTGTAAATTTTATATGGTATTTCGTCAAATACCTTATGAGTTTTTATTTCACTTGTTGCTAATCGCATAATGAGAGCGTTAATCATTTCATTAGGTTCATAAGCATCTAATCAACATTTATAACCAAAACCAATAATATAATACAATAAATATCATCCAATGATAAAATTTTGTGTTTATGGCTTACTAACTCTTTCATATAGACATCTATTTCTTTAAATAAAGGTAATTCATTTATGTGTTATAAAAACAATAAGTAGCAGGATTAATAATCCATTATTAATTCCTCAACATTCAAAAGCCAATGAAATAACATAGAATTAAGCATTGAATAAGTGCATAAAACAGATCGTAAAGAGTAGACAAAAATTCCATTCACCAAAACAACATAGAGCTTACATCTAGCTGTAACAACCCTGCTTTTGGAGATTACCTGTTAATATTAAACTATATAATTTTATGTAATTTCAACATTTTCTGATTTATGATTTCATTTGGTTTGTGATTCATGAAGTGGATTTTGATGCAAGTTTATACAAGTGAGTTTGATAGCTTATATTGCTTATGTAAATGAGCTATTCTTATTCAACATAAACACAAGTTGCATCATCATTTGCTAATCAATTTTTGATTGTGAAATTAAAGTAAAAATGAAATTTGATGATCTATATTACTAGATAGAATAGTAAATAGATCATGCTTAAAATAGCTTTTGCTTTTGCTTCATTTTCATGAGAATTATAAGTGGGTATTTGTTGCATTATAGTTTGATGGTTTGAGTTATGTTAATTAATAACATAAACAAACCATGCTTATGATAAATACAACAATATTTCACTTAAATCAAAGTTAGAGATCATAAATTGTTTGTTGTTGATTTACAAAAATATGAGAGTGGATTTGCCTCTAAATTGTTCTCTAGTTCAATAGTTTACTAATCACATTACAATTCTAGTTTAGCTTCATTTTAGTTCTATCCAACAATTTCACTCGACTTTGGTTTAATTTGATTGGATAGAAGTTTAAAATCATCAATTCCCCGGCAACGGTTGTAAATTTAATAAAATTGTAAGTTTTATATTGTTTATTTGGAATAAACAATGAATTTTGAAAATAAAATGAGAAAAATAATGTTTGGAACTTCATTTTATTTATTTGGATTAATAGTGACGGAGAATGATCTTTATTTAGAGAAAATGAAATAATTTTTATAAATTATTGTGAATTACTTCTTTTAATAATTTTTAAATGAAGTATTTGATTTTTTGAAGGGTGTTTAATTAAGTAAAAAGATGGAAATTGGTATAAAAATGAGTGTTGGTTATAAATAAAGTTTGGATACCGTTTGTAATATTTTTCTAAGTAAGAAAATATTTTTTATGGAATTTTAAAAGTCAAAAATGTATGCTTTTGCATTTAATTGTGGAAATAGTGCATTTTTGTGAAATAAAAGATTTTAATAATAAAAATGTTTTATAAATATAAATTTATCTTTTTATATGGTGGAAAATGATTTAGTTTATAAGTCTGTAAGTTTAGAATTTTATTTGTGTAAAAATTTGAAAGATAGTGGCATTTGCTAATTGCATATGTTTAAATATAAATATATACATTTTAGTTTAAGCATGAATTAAAACTTGGACTTATTGTTTCTTTTGTTCATTTTGGGTCCAAGGCCCATTATAGTCTTAACCAGGTGAGAAAAGAAGAAATTTAGTTACCTGTACGTTCATAACTCAGCTCCTCTTCTTCTTTCTTCCCTAAGACAAAAACAGAAGAAAAAAAACCCTTCTTTCAAAATCAAATCTCAAGCTAATTTTCTTCAATTCAGGATGAAACTTCTTCAAATGATAGTAAATTGAAAGACTCTTGAAGACTAATTTCAACTTGAAGCTTCAATCATTCTTCACAAATTTGGGTATTTGCTATCTAAATCAAAGGTGAGTTGAAAACTCACATTTTCTAGCATAATTTGAGATTTCAAGGTTAGATATCTCAATTTGATTTTTATTGCATGTTCATTTGTAAACCGTTATCAGTAAATTGGGCATAACTTTTTCGTTTTAAATCGGAATGTGATTTTGTTTGATGTTATGGAAACCATGAAGAGAGTGTGATAACTTTTGTGTTAAACACTTTCGAAAATTTTGAACATAGAAGGTCGAAAAACCCAATACAAACTCACTGGCCTGTAATTGTAAAACTGTGCTTAATACAGTTAGTAAATTGAGCATATCTTCCATGTTTCTTATCGGATTTGGATGATTTTTGAAGTTCGGGAAAGCTTATTTTATGTAAGACAACTTTCCTGTTGAATACATTTGCATATTTTGGGCATAGGTTGATCAAAATGCTGTTGCAAACTCTTAGCTCTGTCACTTTAGTAATTACGTTATCCAAACTAAACATAGTTAGTAAATTAGACATATCTTCCTTGTCTCTTATCCAATTTGGATGATTTTTGAAGTTCTGGAAATCATATTTTGTGTGTGACAACTTTCATGTTCAAGACATTTGCATATTTTGAGCATAGCTTGATCAAAATTCTATTGCAAAATCCCAGCTCTGTCACTTTGATAATGACATTATCTAAACTATATACAGTTAGTAACTTAGACGTATCTTTCTCGTTTCTTGTCGGATTTAGATAATTCTTGATGTTTTAGAAAACTTGGATTATTTTATAAACCTTTCTTGTTTTGAGTTTTCTGAAATTTTGAAGTTAGCTTGGTCAAAACTAGATTTGTTTGTTATTGTCCCAAGAGTAAAACGACAACAATAAATCATTGACTTGAGAACTGTACTGGTTTATTTTTGCTCTTATTCTTGTTCGAATTTGATGTGGTTTCGAAATGTTTTAAGAGCGATGATTCCTATCAATAATCTAGCTATATTTAGAGAATTTGAAATTCAAAATTAGATAGAATTTGAATTGGTTTTGGGTTAAATTTGAATTGAATTCGTATTGAATTCATGTTATCGGTCTTGAGTTATCTTTCTTGTTTTTCTTTGTTTTCGAGCACAGTTTTCACTAAACCATTTTTAAAGTGATCTTTGAAATTAATATTTCAAATTATCATTAGTTGGTTTTAAAATTATTTTCCTAATATAAAATCTATTTATTTCCTATAATAAAGGAATTTCAAATATTGGTTTTATTAATCTTTTCGAGAAATAGTTTTAAAAGCTTGTTTTATCTGGTAACCTATTTTAAATATAAAACACACTTTTATACTATTCGAACATATGAGAAAGAGAATTAAACGATTTAGTAAAACGCGTGGTATGGGACATGTGCGTTCACTATTTCGGTTAATTCCGGACTTGTACGATCGAAGCTATTTGATATTATTGATTCTGAGATGTTCTGCCATTTTATAGCATATTTTGATTTTATAATTCCTATTTATTGGACTTATTTAAGATGGCCAATATTTGACAAGTATTATGGTTTGAGATCTCCTATGTAAGAGTATGGTCGATGAGAACCATCACGATGTTTTGTTTACTTGTCAATGATATAAGGCAAGTCTTGAGTATATGATTTCATATTTTGAGATTTATGGTTTATGAGGAACCATCATGATGTTTTCACTTATCGATGAAATGAGACAAGCTACGATGTTATTTAATACTTGTCGATGAGATGAGACGAGTATGGTGTCTCTTTATCACTCGCCAATGAGATGAGGCGAGATATGATTTTATGAGTTTTATGATGTTCCTAGTGTGGCACCGACTAGCGGCTAGTAAATCGCTAAGTGCGAACGAGTGGTATGGGACACACGTTAACACTTTTTGGATTCCTATCCGTGAGTTTGTGACACATTCACGATGTTTACCTAACAGAACTGCTTTGAGAGGTGTCAGCGACCTTGTCATGAGGATGAACTGCTTAGGGAGGTGTTAGCGACCTTATTAGGGCTGACAAAATAGCTTGAAGAGGTGTCAGCGACCTTGTCATGAGGACAAACTGTTTAGGGAGGTGTTAGCGACCTTGTTAGGGCTGACAAAATGGCTTGAAGAGGTGTCAGCGACCTTGTCATGAGGACAAACTGCTTTGAGAGGTGTTAGCGACCTTGTCAGAGGCTTCGGCCATCTAAGAATCGCACGTGCAGCATCGCTTCGGTATGAAAATGGGATTTGGCCAATCTGGGGAATTTTTATGTTTTCGATTTCACCAATTTTGAGATGATGAATTTACTTATAGCCTTGAGTTAGAGAAAGGCATATATATATATATATATATATATATATATGTTGTTTTATGGTGATTTCAATATGGGGATTATAAACTCTTATTGAGTTTCATGAGTTTTGATTTGGAGATTTTCATCGGCGATTGTTTATATTATTCGAGCATTATTATTGAATTTACCTCTTTTGAGGTCTTTGTATACTTAAATGACATTAGTTCACTTAAGTCATGGGTTGTATTCTTTTGGGTTGTATTCTTTCTGTTGCCTTTTCTCATTCGAAAAGAATTATCACCTTGCATCTTATGCTTCATATTATTGCCTATCCTCGTTAACTGATTGTTTTAGCTAGACTGACCCGTGTATTTTGTACTCGGGTCAGACCGAGTTGTTTCTGGTTATCTATCAGTTACAGGACTTAGCTTTGATGCATCTGCTTGGATATCAGCCTAGTACTTTTGTGTAGTTTATATGTTTCTTTACGCTTGACTCTGATATGTATTTGATTAGATGTTTATAGTGTGGCCTTTGTACCACTTTTGTGTATCAGTTTGTATCATACTATGATGTATCTATGTATATGTATTTATATATATGATGATTATTGTTCTGTGACGTGATATGCATTCTGTTATTGTATTTTGTTCTGATGGATCCATTAGCCACCTATAGTTTTGTATTAAGCATTTATTGGATATGTCGATTCACTTGAAATAGAAAAAAAATATAGGGCATTTATCGACGTATGTAGTAGATGTTTAAGACAAGATTATAGATGGTCGCTCCTAACCAGTCCTATTCTCCACATTAGCAGACAGAATTACCTAGTAATTCTCTTTGTTAATGTGGGTCTCGGGGTGGGGCGTCACAGCTTGGTATCAGAGCGAGATTCAGAACAAAGTATGATAAACACAGAACACAAACACATATGACGGTACATCTAAGTGTAATACAAGTGTTACGAATTCCTTAATCATCGTGTCCTTTACCTTATCGTGCCTTTTGGAGTAGATAATTTGGGATATGTCTAGGAATATGTTTTATTTCGAAATATTCCCAAATTTAATTGATGACATCTTATATTAGGGGTAATCCTTATCATGATTGTTTTATTCAAGTCCTCTTCAATACGAGTGCTTGACACCCATCTCTATTAAAGGAGTTTGTTGATGATCTTTGACGTTCTTATTTTGTGATTTCTTCGAGGATTGCGAATCCTATTGAGGCAATCTGCAATATTTGGTATGATGTTAAGGATTTTGGGATTTTTCCTTATAGCTTATCTTTTCAAGTGAATTAGCATGCTTTTTCCTCTTTAGAGTTTGGAATGATTAGAGTTGGGGTAGCTTGGGTATTTTCTAGTTGCATTCTATAATCCGAAGGAAGCTAAAATTAGGTATCCTAATTTTAGCTGATTTGTTGTTTCTTGCTCTTCGGAATGTTATTGATGATTTTGAAGTATCTGTATTCACTCTTGAGTTTCGAGATGTTGATGATATATCACAAATTCCTGTCATTGTGACTCTATTGATTTCTTTGAGTCCGTTTTGGATATGACACACAATCGGACAATCGAATATTGTATTTACTTCATTCTCGGTTTTTGGCCTGTCGGTCGTCCTTCCATGAGGATGTCCACTAGGGAAATGAGGTATTTTCAAATTTATTTCAAAAAAAAAATTAACTTAAGCCATGTTCTAAGAGAAATAGTTTATATTTTTGGAGAAAAACAAAAAATATTTAAATATTATATATGAGGTATTTCTTTTTAAAGAAAACGAATTTTTGTGTTGGGTTGTCCGTCTAGTGCTTTAAGAATTCTAGTCGATGCGTTTGGCCAACGTTATCGATAGGGATTTCCTAAACGCTGTGATGAGACAGTCAGACACGGTAAACTGAGTTCTAATTAGTAAGGTTTGATAATAATTAATATGGTGGAGTATTAATTTTATTTTAATTGTTTAATAAAACCATTGAACAATAGTGAGTGTTGGAGGAGAGGCGAGGCATTTTTGATTGTTTGATCAACTATGCAGCCAATCGATGGGGTCATTCACTATAAATCAATGGTGAGGCAACATCCTTATATTATTTGAAATTTGAGAAATTGAATACGGTAATTTGTGTAAGTAAGTGAAAATTCTAATTAAGGGGATGTTTTAATTAGAAGAAAATATCATTTGATGTTTTGATTGATAAAATGATGTATTTAAGGTGAAAGAATACGTTGGTTTGAAAATTAAATTATTAATTGGATATTTTAATACAAGTTATTAATGAAGACTATAAAATTTATTTTGATGGATAATCATTAATCATCTCTTTATAATGCAAGAAATTAGTTATCTCTTCGAAAATGAGTTTTCACAGTTAATTTTTTTTTAAAGCTAGATTTTGGAATGTAATGAAAATATTTCCACTTAATAAAATGTTTTGTGGTGATTATGTAAAGTTGATCATAATTTTATATGTCTTAGCTTTCCAGGAAAAAAGGAGGATCATTTAATAAATGATTTATCCAAAAGCTTGTTTGAAATTGTAGTTTGAAATTAAAATGGTTTGGGAGAATTTCAAATTTTAAATTGATTTTAAAAGCTGAAAATTTCATTTAGAAAAGTGATGTACTAAAACAGCGATAACTAGAGATTTATTACTCCAAACGAGCTCAATCTTTCTGCAGATGAAAGAGGTTTCAGTAAGCTATAGAGTTTCTTTGTACCACTTTTAAATATTTTGCTACTTACTAAGTCTAAAATGGGTTTGAATGGAGATAGGCAATTCTGTCCTATTACAAAATTATCTAAGATTAAGCTGAAAGTAAATTTACCATAACTTTCGAACCGTAAATCCAATTTTTATGATCCTTATATTGCTGGAAAGCTCAGACTAATTAGAACAGCTTTCATTTTATAAAGTTCTTCAGATTTTGTTGTTTTCATGGTCAAAATAGGTCTTCTTTACAGCAGGTATGAACTGAAATTGATTTATTTCCCCTCAATAGTTAAGTGTAGCATTTCTTATTTATGATCATGAACTAATATCATCTATTTGAGTTAAGTAATGGTGAAAAGAGGATAGATGGAATATACTTTGATCAAAAATATTATAGATGTAAGTTTGTGCGAAACCGCTTTAAAATGCTAAAAGTGAAAGGTATGTTTTCAGATTAATTTTAAGTGTTAAATAATGATATATATATATTGTGTTTCCGACCTAATGGTCGATGAATATTATATAATTTATTTTGTAATATTGTGTATGGCCTTCCGTACAAAGGAGAATCCGTCAATTTTTTTCGAAAATTTCTAATACTTAGAAAATTTGAGAAACAAATTGAAAAAAATATATATGTTGCAAATTAGAGAATACCTATGGAAGAATTAGAGAATAAACCACCTTTTGGTTGATCTATCTTGTCTCTTTTGTTTCTATCTTGTATCGATGTGGTTCCTTCCGTAGTGTCATACAGAATGATCATATCGATAATCATCTTGTTGATTAGAATTTGGGTTGAAGTTGTGCTAAATCCCGACTCTACTTGAGGAGCTTATAAGAAATCAATCTCATTTGATTGATAATTTTTCTTGCATCTTGTTGCGCTCTTATTCGATGGTGAGACGCCTTTGAAATCTTATGTGCTGATTGGAAAATTCAGTGGTTCGCTAATTACATATCTGCACTTTAAAAACCACAGAATTAATCGTCCAATCTTATCTTGGTCTTCTTTTATCTTGAGTTAAAAGTGAGGAATTGTGATCTTGTGCCTGTCTATCCTTCTTTGATTGATGAAATACTTATGTTGAATACAAAATCTTCTCCAGAAATTGCGAGGACGCAATTTTGATAAGGGGGAGAGTCTGTAACAACCCTGCTTTTGGAGATTACCTGTTAATATCAAATTATAATGGTAGTTATAATTTAATATTGTAAATTTAATAAAATTGGAAGTTTTATATTGTTTATTTGGAATAAACAATGAATTTTGAAAATAAAATGAGAAAAATAATGTTTGGAACTTCATTTTATTTATTTGGATTAATATTGATGGAAAATGATCTTTATTTAGAGAAAATGAAATAATTTTTATAAATTATTGTCAATTACTTCTTTTAATAATTTTTAAATGAAGTATTTGATTTTTTGAAGGGTGTTTAATTAAGTAAAAAGATGGAAATTGGTATAAAAATGAGTTTTGGTTATAAATAAAGTTTGGATACCGTTTGTAATATTTTTCTAAGTAAGAAAATAATTTTTATGGAATTTTAAAAGTCAAAAATGTATGCTTTTGCATTTAATTGTGGAAATAGTGCATTTTTGTGAAATAAAAGATTTGAATAATAAAAATGTTTTATAAATATAAATTTAATTTTTTATATGGTGGAAAATGATTTAGTTTATAAGTCTGTAAGTTTAGAATTTTATTTGTGTAAAAATTTGAAAGATAGTGGCATTTGCTAATTGCATATGTTTAAATATAAATATATGCATTTTAGTTTAAGCATGAATTAAAACTTGGACGTATTGTTTCTTTTGTTCATTTTGGGTCCAAGGCCCATTATAGTCTTAACCAGGTGAGAAAAGAAGAAATTTAGTTACTTGTACGTTCATAACTCAGCTCCTCTTCTTCTTTCTTCCCTAAGACAAAAACAGTAAAAAAAAAAAAAAACCCTTCTTTCAAAATCAAATCTCAAGCTAATTTTCTTCAATTCAGGATGAAACTTCTTCAAATGATAGTAAATTGAAAGACTTTTGAAGACTAATTTCACCTTGAAGATTCAATCATTCTTCACAAATTTGGGTATTTGCTATCTAAATCAAAGGTGAGTTGAAAACTCACATTTTCTAGCATAATTTGAGATTTCAAGGTTAGAAATCTCAATTTGATTTTTATTGCATGTTCATTTGTAAACCGCTATCAGTAAATTGGGCATAACATTTTCGTTTTAAATTGGAATTTGATTTTGTTTGATTTTTTGGAAAGCATGAAGAGAGTGCGATAACTTTTGTGTTAAACACTTTCGAAAATTTTGATCATAGAAGGTCGAAAAACCCAATACAAACTCACTGGCCTGTAATTGTAAAACTGTGCTTAATACAGTTAGTAAATTGAGCATATCTTCCATGTTTATCATCGGATTTGGATGATTTTTGAAGTTCTGGAAAGCTTATTTTATGTAAGACAGCTTTCCTGTTAAATATATTTGCATATTTTGGGCATAGGTTGATCAAAATGTTGTTGCAAACTCTTAGCTCTGTCACTTTAGTAATTACGTTATCCAAACTAAACATAGTTAGTAAATTAGACATATCTTCCTTGTCTCTTATCCAATTTGGATGATTTTTGAAGTTCTGGAAATCATATTTTGTGTGTGACAACTTTCATGTTGAAGACATTTGCATATTTTGAGCATAGCTTGATCAAAATTCTATTGCAAAATCTCAGCTCTGTCACTTTGATAATTACATTATCTAAACTATATACAGTTAGTAACTTAGACGTATCTTTCTCGTTTCTTGTCGGATTCAGATAATTCTTGATGTTTTAGATGTTAACTCCGCCTCGACCATGACTTACCGATCTAGTGCATCAAGAGGTTCCGACCTAACAGTTAGAAGCATGCCGACTTAAGGCTTAACAGGGGTACCGACCTAAGGCCTAAGGGGTATGCCGACCTAACATTCAACGTAGATACCGACCTAACTGCCTTATCAGGGAGACCGACTTAAGGCTCAAAGGGTTACCGACTTAAGGGTTTGAGAGGCATACCGACTTAAGAAATACCGAGTTAAGGCTAAAACAGTGGACGACCTAACGTGGGTACTGGCTTAAGACTCAGAGGATGCCAACTTAATAGGAAGGCCGACCTAAGGCCTAAAAGAGATGCCAACTCAGTGACTTGACCGAGTTACCGATCTAATGTTTTACCAAGCTGGCGACCTAGAATAGTTGCCGACCCAAGTCACAACCGATTTAGGACCAATGTTAGCTCGTTCACGACTCAAGAAAAGGAAGATGAGTTCAATGCAGCTACTCAGCACAGCAGCCTCTTAACTCGTGCACGATTCAGCTCCCAGTTATCTCGGTCACGACTCACGACCTAATTTGAGTCGTGAACGACTTAAAGCTATTAAATGCAAACCCGAGGCCATATTACTAAGAAGGGGTGGTGTTGACTCGGAGGCGACCTAGGACTTGTGCAAGTGAACTCTTGTGAAGCCATGAAGGGGCCAGATGGACCGGCCACGACTCATATTAAGTCGGCTACGACTTAACTTAAATCGGCCACGACTTAGGACTTGGCAATAATTCCAGACCGAAACTCTTTATAAATAGGCAACCACCTCCAACATTCAAAGGACTTTTGGCACATTCTCTTCATACACCGTTACCTTGCTGCATTGAGAACTTCATCAACACTTAGAGCTTTCGAGATTAGAGGAATACATCAAAGAAATTCACGAAGAAACCACACATCTTCAACATGAATTTAAGGACTTAAATCGACATTGAAGCTTAAGACTTGTTCCAAATCACTTGTAACTTGAAGTATATTGTACTTGAGAAGAATTGTATCAGCTTGTAACGGGATTATTAATAAAAGTACTTAGAGTGGACGTAGGCTATACCCTTAAGCCGAACCACTATAAAATTGTTGTTGTTTACTGCTTTTCTGCTATTACTTGCTTGTAATTCTTTCCCGATCTATCGGGTGGTGCTTTCACAACTACACTTCACACACCGGGGTGTTAGCGTTCACATTTTAGCGTTAACATTTTTGGTGCTTTCACTGAGAATTGAACTCAGGAAAACTGTCATCATTGCTTCACAGAGATTTGAAGAAAGAATTTCCTTAAAAACCAGAAGTCTATCTGAGATTATGGCTCCTGGAAGGAAAAGTAGATCTGTCAGATCTGGAAACATTCAAGAGGGAACCTCCGCTTCCCCTGTACCTAATCAACCCACTCCGTCTGTTGGAGTTACGAAAGCGGAGTTGGATGCTGTGATTCTAGGGCTAAACCAGCAGATAAATGCCCAAAATGCACAATTAGAGGCTCAAAGTGCCCAGAATGCTCTGATTCTGAATAAGTTAAACGACTTACTTGGGGCAAACAATCAACCGGCTGGTAATGAAAGGAACTATGCTGGCAACGTTCATGATGTTAATGAAAGGAATGCTCCTGAAAGGGCTACTAGTCCCTTTGAGCAGGCAGTTCCTGAGGCTGGTGGATCTAGAACTCGGCATGATGAGGAATATCTTTCTGGAATGGTCCGGCAGATCATGAAAGAAAGTATGCAAAGGGTTGAAGATGAGAAGGAATGGGGTTTCGCCCCAAGTAAAACTCCGTTTACTGAAAAAATCTTGAAGGCGGAATTTCCAAGGAAGTTTGTCCCTCCGACTATTCCAGCTTACAAAGGGACAAGTGATCCGAATGAATTCTTGTACAAATATGATTGGCACATGACAGGTGCCAGAGCCTCTGACGAAATAAAGTGTCGATATTTCCCCGTATACCTGGAAGGTGTGGCTCTATTATGGTTCACCAAGTTGCCAGTCCGATCTATCGATCAGTTTTCAGACTTGACCAAAAAATTCAAGGAGCAGTTTAGACTATATGCTTCGAAGGCCAAAGACATTATGTCACTGTCGAGTTTAGAGCAGAATCCTGGTGAGTCTATCAGATCCTTCTTGAACCGCTTTAATATAGCGCTGGCTGAGGTGGACAATGCTGAACCACGAATGATATTGACTTATCTGATGAGGGCTATTGATAAGTCAAGCGAATTTGGGAAATGGTTAAATATGAAGGAGCCAACCTCTCTCGAAAAGTTCTACAAAAAAGCAGATGAATTCATTCGCTTGGAAAGCCGTCCTTTACCAGTAAAGACAGTGTTGGAGAAAGCAGAAGACAACACTGTCGCTCCACGCAAGAATGAATTGGTGGGGCAAAAAAGGGAGAATAATAATGGGAAGAAACAGGGTAATCTGAAGAAACCCCGATCCTTCAAGCCATCAGAATATACTCCATTATCACATACGCCGGAGCACATCTACCTTGCCACTAAAGATTCCGTCGATTTCCCTAAACCTATCCCTTTGAGAACCGGGAAAAAAGCCATACAGAGTGGGAAATTCTGCCGCTTCCACAATCAACCCGGTCATGAGACTGATGAATGCCGCCAGTTGAAAAATCTGATTGAAGAGTTGATAAGAGAAAACAAACTGCAGCAATTTGTGAAGAAGAATAGCAACAATCCTGCATCGTCAAGTCAGGGGCAACAGGTTCCTGTTCATCAGCCTAGGACAGGTGAGAAAGCTACGGGACATGAATCTGGAAGGCCCGTTATCAATGTCATTACAGGAGGGCCTCACCCAGCTGGCAAGAGCTGGGGTGAGATGGAGAGATATTCCAGGGCTTTGAAATATGCTCCAGCCGAAGAAGACGTCTTTGTTTTAGAAGACACTACGCCCCTGAAACAACAGAAAACTTTCAGCGATGATATTGTTTTCAGAGCCAGAGATTCCACAGGTATAGAAGCTCCTACCCTAGATCCCTTGGTCATCTCGGCTGGTATTGGACCGACCATTGTCAGAAGAGTCCTCATCGACTGCGGAGCATCATGTAATATCCTCTTCAAGAAGACATTTGACCAGATGAAAATCCCTATGATCGATGTACAAGCCTCATCACAGAAGATCGCTGGCTTCACTGGGGAGCCAAAGCAACCAATTGGGACCATCGATCTGCTTGTAGAACTTGGGGAAGCAGAAAGGAAAGTGGTCCGCAAGCAAACATTTGTGATTGTCGATGAGTTTTCTGCTTATAATGCTTTTCTTGGCCGTCCAACACTCGCAGCATTCAAAGCTATCCTAGCCCCGTGGTGCCTCACTATTAAATTCCCTACTGACAATGGAGTAGGAGTTATAAAAGGGGATCAAAATGCTGCGCGAGAGTGCTATTTGACAGAGCTGCGAGAGTCAAGAAAAAGAGAAATGGGAAAGGATGCGGCAACCCTAGTCCGCATCAAGGAACCAGCCTTGTAGCAATTACGGAGCGGACCCTGCACTGGAGAGCACAGCGGGGCACGGAAAGAAATGGATCCCAGAAAAGCCAGTGCAGGGGAGAATAGAGTGGTACCGGTGGAAACGACAGTTCCGGTACCTGTTGACCCGAAGGACCCAAATAAGGTGTTGAATGTGGGTTCACAGCTTAATGTGTCAATTCAGAATATCTTGATATCTTTCCTAAAAGCAAATCTGGATGTCTTTGCTTGGACTCATGCCGATATGTGTGGAATATCTCCAGAAGTTGCAGTACACGCTCTGAATATTGACCCAAAATTTACGCCAGTTAAACAGAAAAGAAGAACCCAAGGTCCAGAAAGGT
This sequence comes from Allium cepa, assembly GCA_030765085.1. NCBI lineage: Eukaryota > Viridiplantae > Streptophyta > Magnoliopsida > Asparagales > Amaryllidaceae > Allium > Allium cepa. The sequence goes on from CM060943.1 coordinate 110,437,918, forward strand.
CAGCAGCATTAAAAGAAGAAGTTGATCAACTCATGGAAAATAACTTCATCAAAGAATCTACATATCCGAATTGGGTTTCAAATCCTGTGCTGGTCAAGAAAGCTAATGGAAAATGGAGAGTGTGCATCGATTTTTCTGATCTAAACAAGGCTTGCCCCAAAGATTGCTTCCCGTTACCCAGGATCGATCAACTGGTAGACGGAACTGCGAGACATGAATTGTTATCTTTCATGGATGCCTACTCCGGTTATAACCAAATCATGATGCACGAGCCGGATCAGGAGGATACAAGCTTTATCACAGATGTTGGACTTTATTGCTACAGAGTTATGCCCTTCGGATTGAAAAATGCAGGGGCAACCTACCAAAGACTTGTTAATGCTATGTTCAAACCGCAATTGGGCAAAACTATGGAAGTCTACGTCGACGACATGTTAGTGAAGTCCAGGAAAGCAGCAGATCACATTGAACACTTAGCAGAAATGTTCGCAGTCCTTCGGAAATACAGAATGAAACTTAACCCTCTGAAATGTACATTTGGGGTCGAGTCCGGAAAGTTCTTAGGTTTCATCGTCAGTGCTAGGGGCATTGAGGCTAGTCCAGCTCAAATTACTGCCTTGAAAGAAGTTAAAGCTCCTAAAACGAAGAAGGAATTGCAGAGTCTCAATGGAAAGGTCGCCGCCCTGAGTCGGTTCATTTCCAAAGCCACTGATAAATGCATCCCATTCTTTGACGCCCTGAAGAAAGGAAAGAAGAATTTTGAATGGACTTCCGAATGCCAAAAAGCCTTCGATGAGTTGATCCGTCATATGGAAACGCCTCCAATACTTTCTAGGCCAGGCAATGGTGAGGATCTTCTTATATACTTGGCAGTATCATCTCATGCTCTAAGTGCAGCGCTGATACGGGAAGACAAAAGGATTCAACATCCGGTTTACTATATCAGCAAAAGACTCACTGGGGCAGAGCTGAATTACTCCAAGTTGGAAAAACTCGCCTATTGCCTACTAGTTGCATCAAGGAAACTGAGGCAATATTTCCAAGCTCATCCTATCAGAGTACTCACTGATCAACCTCTAAAGCAAGTCCTATTTCGCCCTGAAACTTCGGGTCGCCTTCTAAAATGGAACATTGAACTCAGTCAATATGACATCACTTATCACCCCCGAAAAGCAATCAACGGACAAGCTTTAGCTGATTTCATTGCAGAATTCACAGAGAAGGATAATGGTGAGTATGAAGAGATCAATGATTCCCCAATCCAGTGGAAGATGTATGTTGATGGCGCAAGAAATGACTACTGTTCTGGAGCCGGAGTGGTACTTGAAACTCCTGAAGGTCGATCATTATGTTATGCACTAAGATTGGAATTTCCTTCAACAAACAATGAAGCAGAATATGAAGCTCTTATTGCAGGTCTGAAAATCGCTAAAGAGCTAAACATTCGAGCATTACAGATCTTCAGTGATTCTCAGCTTATTGTATGCCAAGTCAAGAAGGAATTTCAAACAAAAGGTGGAAACTTGCCTTCCTACTTGTCAAAGGCTTGGGAACTCCTATGTGAACTCGATCACTATTCAATAAGCCACATTCCTCGGGAAGAGAATATGAAGGCAGATTCCCTCGCAAAGTATTCAAGTTCTGGTGAAGCTCAACTATTGGGATTGGTCCCTGTAGAAGTCCTTTCAGCACCAAGTATAGACGAGATGGATATTGACTGGATTATGAATGTATCTCAAGAACAAGAGTCATGGATGACTCCAATACTGGACTACCTACTCAGAGGTTCTCTGCCAGAAAATTCGATAGAAAGACGAAAGCTACTAAGGAAAGCCTCTCGTTATGTAATTCAGGATGGCCGATTGTACAGACGGGGATTCTCAATGCCATTGCTTCGATGTGTATCCCGGGAAGAGTCCAAAACAATCCTAGCTGAGGTGCATGGAGGAGAATGTGGTGATCATTCAGGTGGTCAAACATTAGCAAAGAAAATTCTCCGATACGGATATTTTTGGCCAGAAATTAATCGAGATGCTGCAGATTACTCCCGAAAATGTGACAGATGCCAAAGATTTGCCAAAATTCCTAGAGCACCTTCTACCGAACTCACACAGATGGTCAGTCCATGGCCGTTTGCGATTTGGGGAATGGATCTCATTGGGCCGCTACCAACTGCCAAATCAGGGATTAAATATGCTATTGTTGCAGTTGATTACTTTACTAAATGGGCTGAAGCTGAACCATTGGCTACTATCACTTCTAAGAAAATGATAAGCTTTGTGACCAAGAATATCATTTGCAGATACGGTGTGCCTCAGAAAATAATCACAGACAATGGTACTCAGTTTGAAAGCGAGGAATTCCAGGATTTTTGCAAACGATTCAAAATCCAGAAAGGCTTTTCGGCAGTAGCTCATCCGCAGGCAAACGGGCAAGTGGAAGCAGTGAACAAGATCATCAAATCAACCATCAAAAAGCAACTCGAAAGAGCAAAAGGTAGTTGGGTCGATAAACTACCACTTGCACTATGGGCATACAGAACTACTCACAAAACTGCGACTGGGCATACTCCTTTTTCGTTAGCATACGGATCGGAAGCAATGATCCCGGTTGAAGCAGAGGTCCCTTCACACAGAAGAATCCATTTCAATCAAGAAGAAAATGAAAAGCTACAACTTGAAGCGCTAGATCTCCTTGATGAAAAAAGAGACGAAGCTAATCTCAGAGTTGCATCTCATCAGCATAGGATAGCCAGACATTTCAATTCCAAAGTTCGTCAACGCAGCTTTGAAATTGGAGATCTAGTCCTGAAAAGAATTATGACCGCGACAGGTGTGTTTGGGCCCAATTGGGAAGGACCATATGTGATAGGTCAGAAGCTTCTTGACGGCACATTCAAACTCACTACTGTTGAAGGAGTTCAAATTCCAAGGGCATGGAACAGCAATCACTTGCGTCCATATTTTACTTGAAAATTTTGTTGAAATAATGTAAAAGAGTTGTGGATGTATGATTCTTGTAATTGAGAGCAATTGTAAAACTAATGCAAGTGAATAATGAATGAATATAAAGTGGATGTAGGCCCAAATTTCTGGCCGAACCACTATAAATCTTGTGTTCCTTATTATTATTACATGTTTGCTTTATTTTCGATATAAAAGTACATAAAATGTATTGCTGAAATGTCGATTTAAATTTTTGCAGACAATGGAAATAAAACTTGCGCATAATAAGACCGAGTGATTCTCACCATCATTCAACAAACAAATTTCAAGTCATAAAGGCCCCGAATTCAAATCCTAGATAGGAAATACTTCAATTGAACGGCTTATGATTTCGATAGAAACGAGCCCTTGCTAATAAATTGAGATTGTTTGAACGAACAAACATCCAATTAGGAAGCTAGTGCCCGTTCTCACGAACTTGCCTGTCAATGAAGTACACTTCCTTGGATTAAACAAGCTACTTGCGAGAAAAGGGGAATGAAAACTTGAAAAGAAAAAAAAAGGATCGCTGAAAAGGCATAAGCAAGAAGACAAGAATACAACCAAAAACCATCATTGGCGGCACAAGTCCTCTTCGGAGGCACAACTCTTCGGAGGATAAAGACCTCTAATGGGTCATATGCCACAAAAAAGAAAGTTCTCTACTCAACAAAAAAGATTGGAGGAGTCATGACCCTCCAACCATGAGAGAGTAACTTCCAGGCAATGAAAACCCTCTTTGAGGCACATTTCACCAGGAGTTGAAGTGTAACAGCCGCTCTTCGGAATTTCACTTCACCAGAGTTGAAATGCAAACAAAATAAAGACCTCTTCGGAGGCACATTTCACCAGGAGTTGAAGTGTAACAGCCGCTCTTCGGAATTTCACTTCACCAGAGTTGAAATGCAAACAAAATAAAGACCTCTTCGGAGGCGCAATTAAGAAGAAAGACCTCTTCGGAAACCTACGTTTCACCGAGATTGAAATAAAACTTCCAAGTGTTGAAACATGAAAAGGATTTCTAAGGCATAACTCTTTGGAGGTACACGTTTCACCGAGATTGAAATAAAACTTCCAAGTGTTGAAACGTGAGAAATCCCTCCTCAGAGGTACAACTTTCTATATATATAAAAAAAGATCCTCATCAAGAGCATACTTTAACTTCCAAAGGAAGAGTAATTTACCTATTATGGAGAATGATCTTCCTCAAAAAAAAAGGGGGTTAAAGTACATTCAGAGGTCCGCTTTGCCACATAGAAGAATTCACTTGGCAAAATATATACATACGCAAAAGGAGAAAGTGATTTCTTCGAAGGACAAAGCGTAAAAACTTATATGAAGGAAGTTGCACTCTACGAAAATTCTCTTCGAGAATGAAGTAATTATTCTTTAGAAAACGAGAGTGCAAGTCCCCTTAAAGTATACGATATTGCAGTAAGCTCATGGTATAGGGGCAACATGGTATAGTTACATACAAAGCGGTATAACTATGTCGGTAAAGTACGCTCAAACAACATACCACAAGCTCACCGCAACATCGTATAAAAAAAACTTGTGCAAAAATGAATAATAAATGCATTCTCAAATTCAAACAAAAGTCTGTACAAATAAAGAATCACTTTATTCAATTGCAGATATTGCAGATACAGGTTTCAAAATAAAAAAGCAGGGGCCGGTGCCTGCACAACATCCGACCATTACACAAAAAAGGAATCAAAAAGCTCAACTCTTCATTTCTTCTTGCCGCCTTTAGACCCTTTACCCGGCCGAGTGGTTAGCTTTTCGGGTCTTTCAGGTTGGTCTGAAGGCATAAGGGAAGAAGGGGAGGGAGGTGCAACTGGCGCAATTTCCGGTTCCTCTTCAGTGGTGATAATTTTCTTCCCCCTCCTCTTCGATGTCCCATGCTTCTTTCTTCTCTACGAAGAAGACTCACTCCCCGGAGTAACGAGAGCGGACAAAACTACGTCGTCAGAAGGAGTCCGCTCCGGAGAGATCTCGCCTCCTTCGAGTCCCTCATCTTTTTGCTCCTGCGAGGCAACAGGGTCATCCAAACCATGAAGAGCCTCAATTTTCTCCTCTTGTGACCCAGGTTGTGAAGCAGAAGGAGGAGTCACCTGAAGAGATGGAGGAGGAATAACCAGAGAAGGCGAAGTCTGCATGGCACTTGTTGTTTCAACTACAGAAGAAGAAAAATTGAAAATGTTAGTATCTTCCCGAAAGAAGGGAGATATGGGTTCATCGAGATTCAAGAGGTAATCGAGAAGCTCATCAATTTTTTGAGGAATAAGCAGGCAATCCACCTGAATCGGACCAATGTCGGAATTACCTGAAGATGTTGGCTTCGTCAGTTCAATCTCATAATTCTGAGCCCCAATGTCCTCCAAAGCCTCTTCATCAGTAGGGGTGATTACCCCAGTTCTTGTAGGAGGCGGCAAATGAGCACTAGGGCCTGTAATGTCCACCTCGGGAGAAACTAGAGGACGTTCAGAGATGGTAGGCGGTACTTCTTTTTCAGAACGCTCCTCTTCCGCCATCCCGGCCCGCGCTCTGGCAAGCTGCTCCTTACCCTTGGCAAGAGCGGCACGGGCTTCGTCATCAAGATAATGCTCTTCAAGGGCTGACTCAGCATATCCAGCACCTTTACCACCGAGCATATCAAGTGCTGCCTCCCAAACTTCAGCCAGTGTGATTTCATACTTGGGGCCTAGAAAGGCAAGGCTGCCACGTCCCAAAACGCTGTGCAGGTAAAAATCGAATAATGTAGAGCTAATGTCAGCTTTGGTTGCTTGATGAGCCTCTTCGGCTGCAAGTTTACCAGCAACAGCCTCGTCGCGCTCCTTTTTGGCCATAGCAAGTCGAGTTTTTAACAACTCTATCTCCAAGCTTTGAGAGCCGGTCTGTTCTCGCGGTTGTACAGTTTCAGCACGATATTCTTCTATGACCTTTTCCTTGTGTGCAAGCTTATCTTCGACTGCTCTTTGACTGGCATGCGCATCTCGTACTTGTTGCTGAAGCATGCTCTCCTTTTGCGAATGGAAAGTAGATGAAGTAGCTAATTCTTCCTTAAGTTTTTCTACTTCCGCTTCCAGCTTTTCATTATAGGAAGCAATACTTCTCATTTCGGCGTCATGTTGTTCGAGAGTCTTCTGCCACTCAGCCTTATCATTCTCCATTGTTAGCATGGCCTCGAGATTGGCTCGGTTAACCCTCTGAAGTTCGTCGACGAGTTTTTGCCAGTTCGACATTCTTTCGATATCGGTCCTGACAGTATCAAGATTTCGCAGCATGGACGGTTTGTCGAGAGGAACCAAGTCGAGATCAAATCGAACCCCTCTCAGGCACCACTGAGGAAATCGACTTCGAAGAGTGGGAGGACCTTGCCCGACCTGGTATGCTGGCCGGTTGATGATTGCTTGAATGTCGGAGCGTGCGGGAGCAGGAGATTGAGCAGGGACATGTTCAGAAGCTGAAGGAGTTGTTTCTTCAGTAAGTCTAGCCCGCTTGCTAGAAGAATCGTCTATGTGACTCTTTCCTCTCTCATCATGAGCCTTTCTCTTTTGGGTATCATCATCTCTGTGGGGAAGATCATGTCTTTCTTGTTCCCTTCGGCGACGTTCTTCATATGCTCGTCTCTCGTCGGCTTTCCTGATGGCCCTCTCTTCATCCGACTCTCTGTAAGAAGGAAGGTAACGCCTGTAATCATACTAGCTACGCCTCCCGTAGCGCTGGAAATCATCATAGTACGAGCCGCTGCGCCCCATGGGAGAATCTGGAATTAAAATAATAAGCTTTAGAAATCTTTAAAGTACAAGAAGATAAGTGCACAGAAGTGATGAGAAATTCTAAGTGTGTGTGATGTGCAAACTACGCGCATTAATCTACGAACCACTCTTTATTTGGGGAGTGGTTGTGGGTGTAATAGTTAACGTCAACTCTTGAGTCGACGGCGACTGTTGCAAAATAGAAGTAGCTTCAACTACTGAAGAAGAAATCCCGGCAGTAGTAGGGTCATCTTTGAAGATCTCTTGTGAAGTAGCGAAGAGGTCGCTCAATCCTTCGAAGGTATCGTCCCTGCTTTGCTTGACAGGACTGGATTTCTTAGCCCTTTCACCAGAATCTTGTGAATGATGGGAAGATCCCAGAGGCTCTTCTTCTTCGATGACCGGGGCAAGTTTATCAGATGGCCCCGCAACATCAACAGAAGTGGAGCACTTCACTAGCGAAGACTCAGGAGTCTTTATCGGAGAATCAGGAACTTCCGTTGGAACTTCATGAGCATGCATAGAGCGAGAAGCATGTAGAAGCCCATGTTGATGTAAGAATTCATCCCTCAATAGAAATTTTATGCTCCTCTCTTCTGCGGCCACGGCACTCAACCTCTCAAAAACTTGCTTATGAATTGGATCTCTAGAAGGGGGAGGAAGTGCTGAAAGGAACAAAGAATGAAATTAGCAACTGAAAATTCGGATCTCGAAAAGGTTTCAAAACGGAAAAAAAAATAGAAACACTAATCTTACTTCCTACTCTCCAGATGGCATAAAACCCTGGGGGACAGCGAGCAAAGAAAAACTGATTCAAAAATCCATGAACACTTTCAGTAAGATCGGAAATGAGCTTGCGGTTTCTGGCACTTCTCACAATAATGAGGGAAGGATGATCTTTACTCTTTGCAAACGAGCACAGATAACGAATTTCTTCAAAACTCGGTAGGCGATCAAGAGTTCTTCTAAACAAAACACATAACCCCGTCAAGATGGCATAGCCATTGGGATGAAGTTGAAACGGAGAGATTGTCAACCGAAGGAGAAGAGTTCGAAGGAAGTCGTTAAAAGGAGGAATCGCCCCACTTAAGCACATTTGGCGATTGACTGCAACAAAACCATAGGGAGGATTGTCAGCGGTATCACTTGGCCCAGGGAGAAGAACATCACTTTCAGCAAAGCCAAATTGAGTGCGCAGCTGGATAAACGCTCTCGAAGTTAGAATAGTCGAGGTTCTCTCCGGAGGATTCTCTATGGGAACAGCTATCGGAAAAGTTTCTTCCTCTTGAGTTACCACTTCTTCTTCTCGGTGGGAAGTCATTCTACATAAATAACTGGGTATTCAAACATGAAGGTGCACGTTTCCTAAAGTGTGTGAAGTGTTGTGTAAAATCAATCAAGCAGTAAACAAATGTAATTGAAATAAAAGCTAGCAAGCATTTGTCAGTTATAAAGTCCAAGATTCATTGTTTTAATATGCAAGTGTAATGTTGATGCAAGCAAATCAGTTCAAGTTAGCGATGCTTTGCATTAATACTTCACTTTAGTTGAATGGTTCACAGCATTTCATACAATGTATTTAAATTGATTACTTTATGTCAGCTAATCTGTCATTTGATGTGGGCAGTCAATGGCAATATATTCGCCTTGGTCTTTGTGATTGTTGTTTTCAGCAGGTTGTTAACCTATGAGACAATGTGGTCTATGAAGTAAAGCAACAAGGTTAAAATGATCCAAAATTTAAGCTGTTTAGCACAGTAGATCAAGTTAAGAATTCAAATTGGAACTATGCTTTTAAGTGGGAATTCGAGTTGGGCATCTAAGTGTTAAATCGGCTGCGACCCAAGGAATTTCTCGCGAGTTAAGGTTAGGTTTCTGGTTCCTTAAAGCGGCAGTTCTTTAGGTCGTGGAGGATAGTAAGAGAGGAAGGCTCTGGTTCAAGAAGTGGTGTGAAATTCTCTAAGTGTTAACTCGACAACGGTCTAAGTGTTAACTCGGCAACGGTCTAAGTGTTAAATCGGCAGCGGTTTAAGTGTTAACTCGGCAGCGGTTTAAGTGTCAACTCGGTCACGGGTTGAAGGCTTAACTCGGCTATGATTGAAGGCTTAACTCAGCTACGATTGAAGGATTAACTCGGCCACAGTTTTAAAGCTTAAATCAGTAGAAGATTAGATCGGCAGATTCTCCCAAGAATTAATTCGGCTACGATCTAAGGGTAAGGTCGGCCAAATGTTAAGCTACCCAAATTCACTGAGTCGCTTCCGGACTAACATCTCACTACATTCAACCCGTTAACCCAATAACCATTCCATCAACAGCCGCCTTCATTCACGTAATCCAATCACCCAATAAAACAATTTGAAATTGTTACAGATCCGATGTCCTGCCATCAAAGACCATCGAGCCTGAGGCGATAAGCCACCTTCATTGTATCAACGATCATCTCAAGCAACCTAAACTTCATCAATTACGAAAACAATGGTATTCTTGATGGAGCATCACGCAAAGAGGCGATTCGTGTTCGAGCGACAGGATTCATGAATCGACAGTAATCTACAATCGAAAGAGGAATAGAATCACTTATGCAATGGATGGTAGAGGTTATCGGTGATTAGTTGGAAGGAAATCGCTTCTAGGAACTTAAGAATACTTTAATGGCGGAATCAGGCAAGAGAGTAAGTGACGAAGAAAGAGGAAGAGAGTCAACTTATACCCTGCGGTGGAGGACTTGGAGCAATGCATACGGTCTAACTGTTAGTTTACATACGACCTACCGACCTAAGAAGGGATGGGTTAAGGGCTATCGAAGCACACGACCTAACATTTAGGCGTATACTTCGAGGGGCAAATGTTAACTCCGCCTCGACCATGACTTACCGATCTAGTGCATCAAGAGGTTCCGACCTAACAGTTAGAAGCATGCCGATTTAAGGCTTAACAGGGGTACCGACCTAAGGCCTAAGGGGTATGCCGACCTAACAATCAACGTAGATACCGACCTAACTGCCTTATCAGGGAGACCGACTTAAGGCTCAAAGGGTTACCGACTTAAGGGTTTGAGAGGCATACCGACTTAAGAAATACCGAGTTAAGGCTAAAACAGTGGACGACCTAACGTGGGTACTGGCTTAAGACTCAGAGGATGCCGACTTAATAGGAAGGCCGACCTAAGGCCTAAAAGAGATGCCAACTCAGTGACTTGACCGAGTTACCGATCTAATGTTTTACCAAGCTGGCGACCTAGAATAGTTGCCGACCCAAGTCACAACCGATTTAGGACCAATGTTAGCTCGTTCACGACTCAAGAAAAGGAAGATGAGTTCAATGCAGCTACTCAGCACAGCAGCCTCTTAACTCGTGCACGATTCAGCTCCCAGTTATCTCGGTCACGACTCACGACCTAATTTGAGTCGTGAACGACTTAAAGCTATTAAATGCAAACCCGAGGCCATATTACTAAGAAGGGGTGGTGTTGACTCGGAGGCGACCTAGGACTTGTGCAAGTGAACTCTTGTGAAGCCATGAAGGGGCCAGATGGACCGTCCACGACTCATATTAAGTCGGCTACGACTTAACTTAAATCGGCCACGACTTAGGACTTGGCAATAATTCCAGACCGAAACTCTTTATAAATAGGCAACCACCTCCAACATTCAAAGGACTTTTGGCACATTCTCTTCATACACCGTTACCTTGCTGCATTGAGAACTTCATCAACACTTAGAGCTTTCGAGATTAGAGGAATACATCAAAGAAATTCACGAAGAAACCACACATCTTCAACATGAATTTAAGGACTTTAATCGACATTGAAGCTTAAGACTTGTTCCAAATCACTTGTAACTTGAAGTATATTGTACTTGAGAAGAATTGTATCAGCTTGTAACGGGATTATTAATAAAAGTACTTAGAGTGGACGTAGGCTATACCCTTAAGCCGAACCACTATAAAATTGTTGTTGTTTATTGCTTTTCTGCTATTACTTGCTTGTAATTCTTTCCCGATCTATCGGGTGGTGCTTTCACAACTACACTTCACACACCGGGGTGTTAGCGTTCACATTTTAGCGTTAACATTAGAAAACTTGGATTATTTTATAAACCTTTATTGTTTTGAGTTTTCTGAAATTTTGAAGTTAGCTTGGTCAAAACTAGATTTGTTTGTTGTTGTCCCGAGAGTAAAACGACAGCAATAAATCATTGACTTGAGAACTGTACTGGTTTATTTTTGCTCTCATTCTTGTTCGAATTTGATGTGGTTTTGAAATGTTTTAAGAGAGATGATTCCTATCAATAAGCTAGCAATATTTGGAGAATTTGAAATTCAAATTTAGATAGAATTTGAATTGGTTTTGGGTTAAATTTGAATTGAATTCGTATTGAATTCATGTTATCGGTCTTGAGTTATCTTTCTTGTTTTTCTTTGTTTTCGAGCACAGTTTTCACTAAACCATTTTTAAAGTGATTTTTGAAATGAATATTTCAAATTATCATTAGATAGTTTTAAAATTATTTTTCTAATATAAAATCTATTTATTTCCTATAATAAAGGAATTTCAAATAATGGTTTTATTAATCTTTTCGAGAAATAGTTTTAAAAGCTTGTTTTCTCTAGTAACCTATTTTAAATATAAAACACACTTTTATATTATTCGAACGTATGAGAAAGAGAATTAAACGATTTAGTAAAACACGTGGTATGGGACATGTGCGTTCACTATTTCGGTTAATTCCGGACTTATACGATCGAAGCTATTTGAGATTATTGATTCTGAGATGTTTTGCCATTTTATTGCATATTTTGAGTTTTATAATTCCTATTTACTGGACTTACTTAGGATGGCCAATATTTGACAAGTATTATGATTTGAGATCTCCTATATAAGAGTATGGTCGATGAGAACCATCACGATGTTTTATTTACTTGTCAACGATATAAGGCAAGTCTTGAGTATATGATTTCATATTTTGAGATTTATGGTTTATGAGGAACCATCATGATGTTTTCACTTATCGATGATATGAGACAAGCTACGATGTTATTTAATACTTGTCGATGAGATGAGACGAGTATGATGTCTCTTTATCACTCGCCAATGAGATGAGGCGAGATATGATTTTATGAGTTTTATGATGTTCCTAGTGTGGCACCGACTAGCGGCTAGTAAATCGCTAAGTGCGAACGAGTGGTATGGGACACACGTTAACACTTTTCGGATTCCTATCTGTGATTTTGTGAAACATTCACGATGTTTACCTAACAGAACTGCTTTGAGAGGTGTCAGCGACTTTGTCATGAGGATGAACTGCTTTGGGAGGTGCTAGCGACCTTGTTAGGGCTGAAAAAATAGCTTGAAGAGGTGTCAGCGACCTTGTCATGAGGACAAACTGCTTAGGGAGGTGTTAGCGACCTTGTTAGGGCTGACAAAATGGCTTGAAGAGGTGTCAACGACCTTATCATGAGGACGAACTGCTTTGAGAGGTGTTAGCGACCTTGTCAGAGGCTTCGGCCATCTGAGAATGGCACGTGCAGCATCGCTTAGGCATGAAAATGGGATTTGGCCAATCTGGGGAATTTTTATAAGTTTTCGATTTCAGCAATTTTGAGATGATGAACTTACTTATAGCCTTGAGTTAGAGAAAGGCATATATATATATATATATGTTGTTTTATGGTGATTTCAATATGGGGATTATAAACTCTTATTGAGTTTCATGAGTTTTGATTTGGAGATTTTCATCGGCGATTGTTTATATTATTCGAGCATTATTATTGAATTTACCTCTTTTGAGGTCTTTGTATACTTAAGTGACATTAGTTCACTTAAGTCATGGGTTGTATTCTTTCTGTTGCCTTTTCTCATTCGAAAAGAATTATCACCTTGTATCTTATGCTTCATATTATTGCCTATCCTCATTAACTGATTTCTTTAGCTAGACTGACCCGTGTATTTTGTACTCGGGTCAGACCGAGTTGTTTCAGGTTAGCTATTAGTTACAGGACTTAGCTTTGATGCATCTGCTTGGATATCAGCCTAGTACTTTTGTGTAGTTTAAATGTTTCTTTACGCTTGACTCTGATATGTATTTGATTAGATGTTTATAGTGTGGCCTTTGTACCACTTTTGTGTATCAGTTTGTATCATACTAGGATGTATCTATGTATATGTATTTATATATATGATGATTATTGTTCTGTGACGTGATATGCATTCTGTTATTGTATTTTGTTCTGATAGATCCATTAGCCACCTATAGTTTTGTATTAAGCATTTATTGGATATGTCGATTCACTTGAAATAGAAAAAAAAATATAGGGCATTTATCGACGTATGTAGTAGATGTTTAAGACAAGATTATAGATGGTCGCTCCTAACCAGCCCTATTCTCCACATTAGCAAACAGAATTACCTAGTAATTCTCTTTGTTAATGTGGGTCTCGGGGTGGGGCGTCACACTAGCAAGAGAATCCATCAAAAAGTCATCTTTTTCTTCATGCTTGAAATTCAAATCTTCTCTATTGACGTTTAATTGAATTGAGTTTATAGAGAATCATTTGAGAAGAATTGTGGTGATTTTTAAGTAATCCCAAGGAATATATTTAGCAAAGTTCGAGATGATTTTAGGCTTGTAAGCATTAGAGATGTAGAATGAAATATATTATCGAATGAACGATGAAAGGTGTTATCCCACCTTTTGCCAAGGCCGCAAAACCAAGGGTTTAGCTGGAAATAAAAGGCGGTTCATTCTAGAGATCCATTATACATAGGTTTTCTATGGACGATGATAAATTTTGCTTGACTACGGATTGAGCTACAATTATTATGACGCGATAAGCAAAACCATGAAAGCCAACATTTCAAATTTCAAATCGATCGGATTTCTTATGCTCAAGTTATGGATCGACCAAATTTTGTGAGAAGCACGTTCTGTTCATATTCATCAGTTCACATCAATCCATTTCGTATCCATCCGTTCGCATCGATTTGGTTCATATCAATATATTTTGCATCGATCCCTTTGGTACCCATCATGCCTACTCTACTTCGTATCCACTTTGCCTGGTTCTAATTAGTACCCATCACATTTACTTGGCTTCATATCCATCAGCTAAAGTCGATTCGTATCGATTCCATTTGCACAGTTTGTATCGATCGATCAATGATCGAGACGAATGAGTAATCGAATGATCGATAAGAAGTAACATCTTCCATCGATACGAAACAAGCCATGCATCATCAGTACAAGGTATCTGCATGTATTCGATGTGAAGCATCGCCTAAGAAATCGATACAAAGTGGCCTCAAACATTGATGCGAAGAGAAGATGAAGGCATCGATACGAAATGAATACACCAGGTCGATACGAACAAAGCCTACAGAAGTGGATGACTCGGTCACTCGGTATAAAAAATGGATCGATCCTAAAAGTTAGCGCCACAATAGGCCATCAGGTGCCGAAAAGCGATACGAACAGAAGCGATATGAACAGAAGCGATGCAAACTTAACAGCCTTCGAAAAATTCAAACTTGCATCGATCAATACTCGAGATCTATAAATCCAAATGCCACCAAATATTCATAGGAGCTTACGTACAACCTCAGGGATGTTCATGATCGATCTCGACTCGATTGGGCAAAATCTTGATCGATATTAATTTCATTCATATCGATCATGGATAGATTCCAAATGACTAGGGATCGATCACGCAGGCCCATCCACGTAAGAGAAGAAGTCTTCCGAGATCCGAGTGAGATATTTGCTGCATACGTCAATAAATAGCAGCCCAGGACCTACTGAAAAAGGACTTTTGGATCTCATACATCTAGAATCTGTCGAAATCATTATTGTATTCGAATTGTACTGTTGTAACTCGTTGTAACCAGCAAGTAACAATCAATAAAAGTCAGCCATTTCATACTAGACGTAGGACATACGACGAACCACTCCAAATCTGTTTGTTTCTATGCCTTTTTTCTGTTTATCGATTGTTGTATGTGTTAGATCTTCCTCATTTTTCATTTACATTCTTCATTTTATCTCTTTAAACATATACGAAGAGTGTTACACCCAAATTTGGTACAAACACTTTGGTGTTTTCATCGAAAAAACCCAGTTTTTCTCCTGCTCGTTGGATCTACTACCAATATCGTATTGCTAGAGTCTAAGGAGAAGATCCTGATCTCAAGTTCAGAAGTTCTTTCATCCTATTTAGATTTGTACCACGTCTAGGAGAGAGCTTCGCAATCCACCATGGTCAACACTAGGACTACTTAAACAGATGCTGATCTAGAAGGACGGGACAGACAGAACCCCGCGCAACTTCCTCCTACTGACCAGAATGCTGCCGGACCTTCAGATCCGCAAGACCTTGTCACCAGGGAAGAGTTTCAAATGCTAATGCAAGACTGGCACAAAGCCCCCTACATGTTACTCAGCAACTCCATGCTAATACGGAATTGACCAATCAACTAAATCCTCAAAGACGAAGGAGATCTAGAAGGGATCATGCTTCCTATTCATCTATTGAGAGTTCAGCCTCTTCTGACTTTAATCGCAGGTCCACGCGCCCATGGCTGGACGGAAGCTATACAAAGGCTACTGGACATCAGTGCACGTTGAATCTTGGGTAACCGAGTGTTGGCCCGTCAACCAGCCATCAGACCGGACCCTCCTCCCGAGGAGGTACTGTTCCTTATCATGTTACTGACAACCGCGCTACTATCGTCGCTATTGAGCTGGAAGTTGATACTCGTAACCGAACGAATCCGACTCACTACCAATGCAATTATACTCTTAAACCTTATGTTCTTTAAGATCTAGAAACAAGGAGGCAAGATATAGACCATCGACCGTGACCGCCCATCCTCGTAATGTGGAACCCGACCACACCTTGGCTCAGCATGCCCAGAACGTCCAAATACCGAATATCCCGACAATGATCTATCAGATGATCCGTGAAAGCCAGGGCCTCACCATTGACGACTGGGGAAAATCCCAGAGTCATACTCCTTTCACTGATGATATATTCTAAGCTAAACCTCCTCGTCAATTCAGATTGTCGGCTCTACCATTTGTGAAGGAAGCTCAATTCCTATCCAACACATCCTGAAGTATGAATGGTTAATGAATGCTGCACGAGCTGATGATGAGGTGAAGTGCCAAAATTTCCTGATTTCCTGGGGGGCATTGAGACTAGGTGGTTTACTCGTCTACCGCCCCGATCTATCCCATGTTTTGAACAATTGGCAACGAAGTTTGTTGAACAGTTTCCCATGCATGTCACAAGGTCGAAAGATGTTAACATCTTGTCCAGTGTCACTCATGCTTCCGACATTGAGATGTTATCTGGAGAGGTTTCACGCTGCATGCGCTGAGATTAGTAATCCCAACGATAACTCAATTTTGACGTCACTAGGTAAGGGAATTGATCGCGATTCCGAATTCAGCAACTGGTTAGCCGGAAAACCCCCGCATCGTTGGACCGTTTCTATTCCAACGCAGCCCAGTTCTTGAGAAGGAAGGATGCGAAACAGACTAGTAAAAAGGATGATGCAGGGTTCAATGCCAAAGGTATCCAAAGTAATGTTGCTGTTAAATAGACCGAGGAGAGTTCTAGAAAGGTGCAATTGAACATAGAGAATAAACAAAATCAATAGAAAGGCAATGAAAATAAAAATAGGAAATGGGATCAGAATCGTGGGCCACGATGTAGGGCTTTTATGTTTGATAATAATACTCCTTTAAATATGTCGTTGGAAAATGTGTTTTTGCAGACCTTTAATAATATTCAATATAAGAAACCTACTCCAAAGCAATCGTCGGAAAAACAGATTTAGCCAGGAAAGTTTTACAGATTTCACATAGCTATGGCCATAATACGAATGAGTGCCATCATTTACAGGATATTATTGAGAAGTTGATATGAGGTAGAAAGTTGGAACAGTTTGTGTGAGCGCCGCAGTCAGGAGGTGCGGTCCATCGAACCAGAACCATTTGACGAATCAGGCAAGACAGTAGGAACCCACTCGTACCGGCAAGAGGTTGTTGATTAATACTGTTAGTGGTGGTCCTCATCCAACAGACCGAACCTGGAAGGAAATGGAGTCGTATGCCAGTTCTGACACACATGCGAGCTTCGCATGTTGTAATAGTTTGGAAGATGGGGCTCCGGCCAAGCAATATAAAACGATGATAGATGACATCGCATTTCAAGATAGGGATGCCGAAAGAGTCGAAGCAGCAACCATGAACCAATTGTCCTTTCAACTTAGATAGGTCCTGCTTGGATGAAGAGGATCTTAGTTAATAGTGGATATTAAGTGAACATATTATTTAAGCGAGCCTATGATCAAATGAAGATGGAAGCAAAAGATTCGAGGCCTTGTCAATCTCGCATTCACGGCTTCAATGGAAGTGCATCTATATACACTGGGATAGTGGATGTACTAGTGGAATTGGTAAATGGAGAATGCCGAAGAGTCCGGATATTACAATTTGTTGTATTGGATGTAAACTCGCCATACAATGCTTTCTTAGGCCTACCGGCCCTTGCTGAGTTCAGGGTTGCCATTGCCTCTTGGTGTCTGAATTTAAAATTCCCTACCAACAATGGAGTTGAAGTCGTTCAGTGAGACCAGGCTGCTGGACGAGCCTGTTATGTCGTCTATCTATGGGAGGCACGGCAAAAAGAAAACAAAAAGGTGTAGAGGAATCTCTCTACGTCCGATTTGCGAAAAATCGACAGCTAACGCCTGGGCCTAGGCCTGGGCACCCCATCCAATTCCTAAAGGATCTTCCCCTAAGAGATACCGAAAGTGAAGATGAAAGCAAAGACAGTTAAGCATCCCCGGCCAAGCTGAAAATCGATGTTCTGATCGATGATAACGACGATTCTAAAATGACAGAGATTGAATGTCAGCTACGCCAATAGATGTAGGAGGAGTTGGTTGAATTTCTCCGAGCAAACCTCGACCTGTTTTCCTGGATGAATTCTGACATGTGTGGAATCTCCACGGACATCGTGAGCCACACATTTAATATTGACCCGCGGCATGTCCCGATGAAGCAAAAATTGCATGGAACGGATCCAGAGAGATCCGCTGCCTTAAGGAAGAGGTGGATAAACTCAAGTCGAACGGGCTTATCCGAGATGCCTTATACCCAAAATAGGTGTCCAATCATGTACTTGTCAAAAAACCTAATGGAAAATAGAGAACATGCATTGATTACTCGGATTTGAACAAAGCTTGCCCTAAGGACAGTTTTCCACTTCCTTGAATCGATCAGCTCGTAGACTCAATGGCTGGATATGAACTCTTTTCCTTCATGGATGCGTATTATGGCTACAACAAGATACCCATGCACTTGCCCGATCAGGAGCATACAAGTTTTATCACCGATCTGGGACTTTTCTGCTGTAAAATCTTGCCCTTTCGACTCAAGAACGCCGGGGTAACCAATCAACGGTTAGTTAATCGAATGTTTGCCAAGAAGATTGGAAAAACCATAGAGGTATATGTGGATGACATGCTTGTGAAGTCGCGGTTGTCAACTGATCATATCAAAGACTTGGAACAATGTTTAACATCCTCCGATAATATAAAATGAAGCTCAACCCATTGAAGTGTCACTTTGAGGTCGCATCCTGAATATTCCTTGGGTTTATCGTCAATGCTCGAGGAATCGAAGCTAATCCTGAAAAGATCTGGGCAATCAGAAATCTTGAGACTCTAAGAACTATAAAGCAATTCTAGAGCCTCAACGGAAAAGTAGCGGCACTGAGAAGGTTCATTTCAAAATCCACAGATAAATGCATTCCCTTCATCGAACTGATGAAAAAATGGAAGCAGAACTTTGAATGGACTATTGAATGTGAGGGCGCATTACGAGCACTGATTCAATACCTCTCCATAACACCCATTCTGTCGAAGCCCATTGATCATGAGAGATTGTACATTTACTTAGCAGTATTAGAAAATGCAATCAGTGCCACCCTAATTCGAGAGGAAGACCGGATACAACGTGTGGTCTATTACATAAGCAAACAACTGATTGGAGTAGAGAGAAACTATCCGAAGCTGGAAAAGTTGGCTTATTGTCCCGTTATTGCCTCGAGGAAGCTCCATCCATATTTTCAGGCTCATCCTATCACTATCTACACCGACCAGCCGTTACGATAGCTCCTTGCGTGGCGTGAGACATATGGTAGGTTACTAAAGTGGAACATTAAGTTGAGTCAGTTCCATTTACACTCTAAGGCAATCTATCCAAGGACAAGTCCTGGGAGACTCCATCGCTGAACTCATTATCCCATAGGACTTGACCGAAACTAGTGAATCTCGCAAGCATGTTTGGAAGTTACATACTGATGGTGCATCAAAAGACAATTGCTCAGGCATCGGAGTTGTACCTGAGACTCCTGAAGGCCGATCTATATGCTATGATTTAAAGTTTGATTTGTGCAACCAACAATGAGGCCAAATATGAAGCCTTACTTGCTGGATTGAGACTTGCCAGAGATTTAAGAATTATTACTGTGGAGATTTACTATGATTCACCATTGATCGTGTGCCAAGTTCCGGGGGAGTATCAGACCAAAGACCGAAGGCTAGCTGCTCATCTTGCCCGGGTTCAGGAAATATTGAATCAATTCGATTATTATGCCATCTATTGCATACCATGATAGCGCAATCAGAAGACTGATTCATTAGCAAAATTAGCCAGTACAGGTGAGGCACATCAACTGGGAATCGTTCTCGTGGAGACATTGTCTTCCCCGAGCATCGATCAAATGGTAAAAGAATGGGCATTTGAAGTCATTCCTGATAAGGAGTTACGGATCACTCCGTTCAGAAATTATCTCGAGCATAGGACCCTGTCGGAGCGTAGGAATGAAAAATGACAAGTTCTTCGAAAGGCTTCGCGGTTCACCATCCAAAATGGAGTCATGTATAAAAGAGGGTATGCCATTCCCTTACTCCGGTGTATCACCCATGAAGAAATCAAACGAGTATTGCATGTACATGAAAGAGAATGTGGTGATCACAGCGGGAGGAAAGATCTTGCCAAGAAAGTGCTCCAATATAGATACTACTTGTCGACTGTAAATCATGTTGCGTCAGATTATGCCAGAAAATTTGACAGACGTCAAAAACATGCTCGCATTCCATGATCTGCGCCTTCCGAAATAATTCAGATGGTCAGCCAATGGCCTTTTGCAGTATGAGGCATTGACATTATTGGTTCTCTACCTTTAGCCAAAGGTGGTGCGAAGTACGCAATCTTTGCAATTGATTACTTTACCTAATGGGTGGAAGCTGAGCCCCTTGCTACTATTACAACGAAGAATGTGACCAACTTTGTGGTACGCAACATTATCTATCGATTTGGGCACCAACATACCATCATTCATCGATAACGGAGCGTAATTTGATAGTGTTGAATTCAAGGATTTCTGTCAATGTTTCCACAGATCTCCACAGTTGTGTACCCTCAAGCGAATGGACAAGTTGAAGCTGTTAATAAATTTACAAAGTCATTTCCGAAGAAACGACTGGATAAGGCTAGAGACAAATGGGTCGATGAACTTCCTATGGCTTTATGGGCTTATCGAACAACCCATAAATACACGTTCAGCTACACTCTATTCTCTCTTTTCTGTGGTTCAGATGCCATTATTCCAGTCGAGGTAGAAGTACCTTCTTAGCATGTGACCTATTATGATCCGAAGACAAAGGCTACATTACTTGTCGAATCTTTGGATCTATTGGATGAGAAGCGAGAAGAGGCTTATTTGAGGGCAACCGCATACCGAAGTCGAGCCGGCTGATTACACAAATCCAAGGTCCGACCCTGAACCTTTGAATTTGGTGATCTCTTCCTCAAGAGAATTTATCTGGTTCCCTCACATATGAAACCAACGTGGGAAGGGCCTCATGTCATTGAACGAAAGCTCGGAGATGGCACATTTAAATTAACGACCGTTGACGGTCTTACTTTGCCAAGAGCATGGAACAGCAAGAGTCTTCGTCGCTACTACACATAGCAGGCTTTATTTGTTCATTCATTCTACTTTTCATTTGCAATTTGTTTCTGCATTTTGAAATTTGAATTTGTAATAAGCAACTAATTTTTCTGTATTTTCTTATTTCAGTAATAAAATGCTAACTCTTCAGGCCTAGAGGTGTGATTTTTTGAAATGCATCATACGACCATCACTATGCATGGAGAGCTAAGTCCACCATAGGGTGCGATTTATTCAAATAGGGAGTGACTATGATATGACCGGTCACTCACTAACTGAAACCCGAGCTCGGGGGCAAGTCATCACACTGAAGCCAAAAGAGGATTGATATACGACTATCCTCTAACTAGCTCCCTAGAGCGCGAATTGTAGTACAAAATTACAAGTACGGGCTACAAGAGGGTGGATCCATCCACCTAATGACTTTGCCCGTATTTAAACCAAGTCCAAGGAGGATGGACCCACCAATCGAATGACCTCTCTTGGTCACTCTAAGTGGATGTGATCCGACCATCCACGATCCTGAAACATCCGTCGTTCCCATAGTTCTAACGAAATCCTAAAACCTAAACAGATGTGACCGACCATTTGTCAACTAACTCCAGAATTCTAGAGTGTGAACTGGAGTATAAACATAAATACCAAATGGGTGTGATGGGCCATCCATCAACTAACTTTGGATTCCCAGAGTGTGAACTAGAGTATAAACATCAACTAACTCTAAGTCCCAAGCGTATGGACTGGAGTATAAACATCGACTAACTCTAAATCCCCAAAGTTCGGATTGGAGTTTAAACACAAATCGGTTATGAAGCGACCACCCATAAGACAACTCCAAGTCCACAGAGTGTGGCCGAAGTATAAACGTGAATCGTGTATGACTAACTAACTAAAAATCAATTTAAGTCCCTAGAGTGAGGACGTAGTTATAAATATCAAACGGGTGTGACTGACCGTCCACAAAATAACTTATGTCCACAGAGCGCGAACAAATCTTGTTGGATGAAGTCCCACCGGACCGAAACCACCGAACCAACCCCTTCGGCACCAACCCTCTGCCACCGGACCAACTCCACTCACCACCGATTCAATCCCAACTCCACTCACCACCGAATCAAACCACACCCCTCTCATCATCGAACCACACTACCGAATCATGGCTAAGAAGGCATTACCGAACCAGCCACCTCTAACCATCACCGAACCAATCAACGCCTCCATCCACTACCGAACCAAAGCACCACCGGACCAGAACTCAACGCTCCACCCACCACCGGACCAATCCATGCTCCACTCACTACCGAGCAAAGGCGGTACCGAATCAACAATGCTAGGCCAGATCACATCAGCCCAGGACCACCAGCAGCTATATACATCCAAGACCCCTACTCCTAACCTTACTCTATAAATAGAGGGGCAGGGGTACAACAATCGCAGACAAGTTTGAGAGCTTAAGCATGGACAGAACTTTCAAACAACTTTCATACACTTGTAATCAAAGCTTTGTAATTGTAATCCAAACAATAAAGGAGAATAAGATATAATGTGGACGTAGGCACATTCTGGCCGAACCACTATAAATCTGTGTGTCTTTTACAGTTTAGTCACTGCTTTTTACGTGTTTGCATAAATCACCCA
This sequence comes from Allium cepa, assembly GCA_030765085.1. Classification (NCBI taxonomy): domain Eukaryota; kingdom Viridiplantae; phylum Streptophyta; class Magnoliopsida; order Asparagales; family Amaryllidaceae; genus Allium; species Allium cepa. The sequence goes on from CM060943.1 coordinate 110,460,326, forward strand.
AATCACTTAGAACAACATAAAATCAACTAAAACATATGACTTGGAGGTGATTGCCCATTTTTTGTGCAAACATTTTTGGTGTTTTTCACTGAGAACTCGAGCTAGAAGCTTCAGCTTCCCCCACTTAACCTTCTTCCCGACAGCATCGCCCATTGCTTGGAAGACATGCCTCCCAGGCAGAAGAAAGATGTTAGCAGAGGAAAGAACATCGCAACTAGTAGCGTCCCAGATCCAGTGATCACAAATCAAGAGAACCGTCCAGTTTCAACAGCAGTATGAAATGGAAGTCAGGAAAATCCGACAGCCCCTGCCACGGAACAACCGACAGCAATTACTAGGGCAGATCTAGACAGGGTTGTGGCTGAAGTAACTAACCGCTTCACAACCCAACAAGAAGCCTTGGTGGATCGACTCAGGTCACGCTTAAGGGATACTGAAGAATCCAACCGCAACACTTAATCATGGGATGAGTCCCAGTCTGGAGGATGTGGGAGGCGACAAAGGTCTTTCTTCTTCGAATAAGCTAACAACAGAAACAACAATGGTAGCAGCCGAGCCCGGACTCAGCCCGAATTCCGACCCGAGGAAACACTTGGAACCAAGCCCAACAGGGGAGGTACCAGGAGAGGGTCGGATGTAGCTGAGCCTGTCATGCTACCTAGAACACCAATGAACGGGGCCGCGCTAGAGTTCAGCCCGAAGTTGGACCCAAGGAAGTGCCCGGAACAGAACCCAGCAGGGAAAGATCAAGGCAAGGGCCAACTGTAGCTGACCCTAGCATGCTCCCAGAAGACCAGAGACAGCCATTGGAAAATATCAGGAGTGATAAGCGATACCATCCCTACAGGTCATCCGGACGGAATCAATCCCGCAGAGAAGAACCAAACTTATTTCTATCTGCTCCAAATTCTGATGAAAGGATGGCGCGATTGTTCAGAGAGTGCGTCCAACGGGATCAAAGAGATCGAGGGATAGGCGCTAGGGTAACCAGCCATTTCACCCGCAATATCGAAATTGCCATCACCCCCCGAGAATGGAAAATGCCAAAAATGGAACCTTACAAAGGAATCTCTGACCCCGTTGTACACTTGCAGAGATACACGCAGCATATGCTCATGAGCGGAGCCACAGAAGGAGTATTGTGCAAATGCTTTCTACTATTCTTGGCAGATCTAGCTACCTCCTGGTTCTGCCACCTACCCCAAGGATCCATCAGCTCATGGGAAATATTGAAAGAAAAGTTCATCAGCCAGTTCCGCATTCATATGGAACAACCCAAGGACGCTTATTCCCTATCTAATATTAAACAGAAGCCTGGAGAGACAGTGCAGCAATATCTAACCCGATTCAATACTGCAACAGCCGCAGTCCAAGATACCGATGAGAAACTTTTCTTAATGGCCCTCTGTAGTGGTATGTATCCGGATACTAAGTTTTCTAGAAGATTAACGAAAGAAAAACCCGCTACCTTACCTGATTTCTTCCATGAAGCCGGAAGATATATGAGACTTGAAGACGCTGCCACTGAAAGACAGACAGGGCAACAAACCAAGGCAGCTCATGGCGACACACCCGCTGTAGCAAAGGACGTCCGAAGAAATGACTATAGAGACAATGCGGGGGGAAAGAAGGGAGAAAAACGTCTGTATCGGCTAGGACCGAGATTTGACACTTACACTCCTTTGAACGAGACAATCGAAAACATCTTCCTGGCCACCCAAGACGAAGTTACATACAGACGCCCCCCCTAAAAGAAGGAATCAGATAACGCAATTAAGTCTGGAAAGTTCTACCGCTTCCACAAATCTCATGGGCATGATACCAATGAATGCCACCATCTCCGGGACTTAATTGAAGAACACATTAGACGGAAGAGACTGGACTGCTATGTAAAAGGTCAGAACAGAACCCCAGCTCCGGCTAATGAAAACCCAAGGCCACCCTTCCAGAAACATGAGGAGGAAATCGCATCACCAACGGCTCCAGTCAAGAGAAGATAGTGGTCCATACCATATCGGGAGGACCACACATCGTCGACAGAAGCTGGGCGGAGATGGAAAGATACGGAAAGTCACTTAGAAACAATGAAGGCTACATTAATTCTGTTATGGAAGAACGCCACCCGAAGCGAAAAGAGAATGATGACATTTCATTCAATAGGCATGACCTAGAAGGAAGGCAGTACCCTAATGTCGATCCTATGGTCATCTCTGCCCGGTTCGGCCCAGCCGAAGTTTTCCGAATTCTAGTAGACACTGGAGCTCAGTAAATATTCTATTCAAGCATGCTTTCGACAGAATGAAGCTGTCAATGAAGGATGTGTCCCCCTGCAACAAACCACTACACGGTTTCACTGGAGACGCGAAGGTGCCCCTCGGGAAACTGGACCTTTTTGTTGAAATAGGAAGTCACCCCTGCTCCATTGTGCGGAAACAAACATTTGTGCTGATAAATGACCACTCGGCCTTCAACTCCTTTTTAGGAAGACTAGCCTTGTCTAACTTCCAAATTGTCTTGGCCCCGTGGTGCCTGAAGATGAAATTTCCAACAGACAATGGAATAGGGAAAGTAGAGGGAGATCAAGACGCCACTCGAGATTGCTATGTAACAGAACATCACAATAATCGCAGGGAGGATAGAGGGAAGAATGCGGAGACTACTCTCTGCATGAAAAACTTGGAAGCATAGCAACTAAAGAAAGCCCCTCCTCTTCGATATACCAGTGATCCATTCAATGAGTTAGACCCTAGAGACAAAGAGGAGGAAGCCACCGCCGAGCCTGCAGAGGCTATGGAGTTTGTACCTGTAGACAAACACGACTCAGGTAGACTGTTGAAAATCGGATCTCAGCTAAGAGCAGAATTGAGGGATCAACTCATTGATTTTCTCCGCCACAATTTGGATGTATTTGCATGGACGCACGCTGACATGACTGGAATCTCCCCAGACGTGGCATGCCATGTACTAAACATTGATCCTACCAAGGTGCCAGTAAAGCAGAAAAAGAGAAGTATGGGGGCAAAACGATCAGCAGCCCTTGATGAAGAAGTAAAGAACCTACTTGCCAGTAACTTCATACGAGAAGCCATCTACCCAGAGTGAATCGCTAACCCGGGTACTAGTAAAGAAGGCTAATGGGAAGTGGCGAACATGCATTGACTTCTCCAACTTAAATGACGCTTGCCCGAAGGATTGCTTTCCACTCTCCCGAATCGATCAGCTGGTGGACAGCACAGCCGGGCATGAACTCTTATCTTTTATGGACGCATACTCAGGATATAACCAAATTCCTACGCACGCCCCCGATCAAGACCACACTAGTTTCATCATTGACCGGGTATTGTACTGCTATAGAGTAATGCCTTTTGGACTTAAGAACGCCGTAGCTACCTATCAGCGCCTCGTCAACAAGATGTTTGCAGAACTGATAGGACGAACTATGGAGGTTTATGTGGATGACATGCTAGTAAAATCGAGGAAAGCCAACGATCACGTAAGCCACCTGGGCGAGATGTTTCAAGTACTTCGCCAATATGGAATGAAGCTGAATCCACTAAAGTGCTCATTCGGAGTATCGTGAGGAAAGTTCTTGGGATTCATCGTACGTGCCAGAGGAATTGAAGCAAACCCCGAACAAGTCCGAGCCCTGAAAGATATCAGGATACCTTCCTCTCGAAAAGAAATGCAAAGCCTAAATGGAAAGGTGGCCGCTCTAAGCAGATTTATCTCTAAAGCGACTGACAAGTGCATCCCCTTCTTCGAGGCTCTAAAGAAAGACAAAGGAAAGTTCGAATGGACTGACGAATGCTTAACAGCCTTCCTTAACCTAATCGAACACCTCCAGAGACCACCAGTACTCTCTACTCCAAACGAAGGCGAAGAGCTATACCTATACCTTGCTGTGTCATCTCATGCTCTAAGCGCCGCTTTAGTGAGAGAAGACAACCACGCGCAACGGCCAGTATACTTTGTAAGCAAGAGGTTAACGGGGGCAGAAACCAGATATCCTAAACTTGAGAAGCTAGCATACTGTTTACTAATCACGTCACGGAAACTACGACACTATTTCCAATCTCATTCCATCAGAGTTCTAACCGATCAACCGCTAAGGCAGGTACTCCATTGTCCCGACACTTCTGGACGACTACTTAAATGGGGCATTGAACTGAGTCAATATGATATCACCTACCATCCTCGCACCGCCATCAAGGGACAAGCCATGGCCAATTTCATTGCCGAATTCACTACCAACGAAGGTAAGGAGCAATCTGAAATAGCAAAAGACATTAAGTGGAATCTCTTTGTAGATGGAGCATCAAACGAACAAGGCTCGGGGGCAGGTGTTGTAATAATCACTCCCAGGGGAAGGAAGGTACACTATGCTCTAAGGTTGGAATTCGCTGCCACCAACAACGATGCAGAATACGAAGCAGTAATAGTTGGATTAGAACTTGCCTTAGAGATCGAAGTCAGTTCTTTATGTCTTCATAGTGATTCGCAACTTATTGTAAACCAAATACTAGGAGAATCTCATACTCGAGGAGAGCGACTCACAGCATATCTGAAGAAGACCAAGCTGCTACTCGATCAATTGGATCACTATTTAATCAAACACATCCCTCGAGGAGAGAACCAAGAGGCCGACGAACTGGCGAAGCAAGCTTGCATGAGAGACGACACCATTTTCGGAATAGTAGCCATCTCAAAGCAACTAACCTAGAGCTTCGAGCAAGTGAATCTGATAGCAGCAATTGAAGAGGAAACTTGGATGACTTCCATCTCAAAATTCTTACAAGATGGCACACTACCCGACGGGCGTAACGAAGTCAAGAAAATCCTAAGGAAAGCTTTCCGGTACACAATACAAGAAGGCATCCTCTATCGGCGCGGCTTCTCTAACCCCTTATTAAGGTGTGTTGCTGGAAAGGAAGCCAAGGAAATCTTATCCAACATCCATGAAGGAAGCTGCGAAGATCACACTGGGGGGCAGACTCTGGCAAAGAAAATACTCCAATATGGATATTTCTGGCCCGTCTTAAACAAAGATGCCTTAGACTTCGTCAAAAAATGTGACAGATGTCAGAAATTTGCCAAGATTCCTCGACTACCAATAAATGAGATTTCTCAAATGACCAGCCCTTGGCCCTTTGTAGTATTGGGAATTGACTTGATTGGCGAACTGCCAGTGGGCCGAGGCGGAGCCAAATATGCTATAGTGGCAGTTGACTATTTCACCAAATGGGTGGAAGCAGAACCTCTAAATAAAATATCTTCGGCAAAAGCTATTAACTTCTTAATCATAAATGTTCTATGTAGGTACGGAGTTCCACTCAAAATCATATCGGACAATGGACTTCAGTTTGATAGCGAGGAGTTTGCCGACTGGTGCCAAGAGCACGAAATTCACAAATTCTTCTCATCTGTAGCTTATCCCCAGGAAAACGGACAAGTCGAAGCTATCAACAAAATTCTCAAAACTCTAATCAAGAAGAAACTTAAAAAGTCAAAAGGCGCTTGGGTGGATGAACTTCCTACGGCACTTTGGGCCTACCGCACATCTTTCAGAACATCAACGGGGCATACTCCCTTCTCTTTAGCATATGGATCGGAGGCCATGCTCCCAGTCGAAACTATAGTGTCTTCCCACCGTAGGATCCGCTATAACCCAGAAGAGAACGAAGAACTCCTTCACATGTTTTTGGATCTAATTGAAGAGAGAAGAGACGATGCAGCGCTCAAAGCAGCAGCTCACAAGAAAAAAGTGGCAGTGCAATACAACTCCAAAATCAAGCATCGTAGCTTACAAGAAGGAGATCTTGTCCTCAAGCGAATCTTCCCGCGCCCCGTGCACTAGATCCAATCTGGGACTGACCATATGTAATTCATAAAGATCTCCACAACGGAGCTTATATTTTGTCAACAGTGGACGGAGAGGTGTTCCAGAGGGCATGGAACATCCAACACCTTCGTCGATACTTTTCTTAACTTGTACTGCCCATATGAAGTGAATTAACAAAGAGAATCAGTGGACGTAGGCATTTTCGTGCCGAACCACTTTAAAAACTCGTCTCTGTTTTAACTTGTTCCTTTATATCTTGGCCGCTTGTTAACTTTATCCTTTTCTGTTTAACGTCTTGTGTAATGGCATTTCCATTCAAGACACATCACGGCGCGACTTCACCTGGACAAGACCTAACAGGTACTATACGAATCTATGCCCTCGCCGATGAGACACTTTTGCTCCAACATCCCTCTGCTGCGGGTTAACTCATTGCTCGCGATCGGCCCTTAAAGCCAACTATAATGAGCCGATTATAAGTCACCGAGAAGGCCGACTATAGCCGAGGCAGCTCATTACGGCGTTCGGCTCGCCGGCAACTGTGAACCTACTTTAAGCCCTAACATAAGGTGTGGCCAGCCAGGGGTAGTTCACAGTTGACGATCGGCACCCACGCTAGCCGGCCATGGTAAATCGAATAAAACCCACGATTATGGGCCATAATGGCCCGGGTAGTTACTGTGCGCGATCACGGCTCTGACTGTCTTAAGTACGGCTGTGGTAAAAAAGAGAAACTCCCCGCAGAGGTGTAAGATGGGTGAAAAATGTCTCCAAGACCCACAGCTAGGGAAAGTGACTACAAAACCCATTTGCCACGAACTTAAGCACATCGCAGGCCTTCCATGATTGAAAGTTTTACTATTTCTTATATTTCTATTTTGTTTAAAAACTTTCCTCATATCCTCTATAACGATCCCTAAAGTACAGGACACAAAATAGGAGACGCTCGCTAATGGGAATAGGAACTCACAACTGGATGACAAGTCACTCAGATGCATTCTTACAAGGCGTTCAAAGCAACCGTCTACGACCAAAACATAGAGGGCGGTACATTCTTCTTTTGCATATGAATACATAGCTATAATTTATTCGCACATCACACTAACATTGCAAGATATGAAATTATATTCTAAGCAAGAACTTGACATCAAACACAATTAAATCACAGGGATATGCACAGCTATATTTCTTATGAAACACATCAAAATAACGATAGCATTCAAATATGACAGAATCGGCTTAGGTTAAAAATTACATACCAAGAATAAAGTCATTCATTACGAATAACATAATTACAGCCTAAAATTTACATTAATGTTTTGGGACTACCATAGACAGCAATGTCAAGCAAACCAAAAGATATCCAGATCAAGTCAAGGAGTCGACTGCATCAGAGCTTCACCTCTATCCTGTTGGTCCTCCGAGATCTACTTAACCGCAGGATCAGAACTCTCAGCATGTTGACCAGAGGTAGTTGGTGCTTCAGAGGTCCCGCCTGTCCAATTCAGGAAAAGAATCCATTAAATAAACAATAAGCAATCAAGTTACGAAAAGCTAAAAGGGAAGACTTACCAGCATCTACTCCTTGATCATCATCCTCTAATTGCACACCTACCTCCTCAGCGGTAAGTAGCCGCATACCCTCCTTCGCCGCCACTTTCTCCTCCTTGGTGAATTGAGCCGTAACCACATCCATTCTCAAGGCCACGTCACCCTCCTTATCTGCATCAGCCTTAGCCACCTACAGGGCCCTGAGATAAATCCTGGCCATAACTCGGGGATAATCATCCATCCAAGATAAGTTACCCTGCTTCCAAGTGCCAATGTATATATCTTGAAGCATCTCATCCATTATCCCTTCATTCTCCTCGAACTCCCTTATTCGGTCCTCAGAAGTCAACAGCTTTGCAGTGGCGGCATCCCTCTCCGATTGGTATCGCGAGCAGTCGGCCCGAAGGAATTCCTCATCGCCTCCATCTCCTCCTTCAGCTTGGTTTGAGCAAGCTCTGCGGCTTCAAGCTTCTCGGATAGCTCCTGTACCCGCTCGAGATCCGCTTTCCGAACCTCATCCACCGTTGTAATAGCCATGTCAATCCGTTCCTTACAAGCAGCCTCCATTTTACGTAACTCTGCCCTGCTGGCCTCTTCCATGGTTTTCTTTAATTGCCTAGAAGCGGCCTCATGTTGAGAGATCTGAATGGGCTGATCAGCAAGTTGTTTGGCCTGGTCGGAAACCATTAACCGCAGTCGAATATTGGCACTCCTGATTTCTTCTCCAGCCTTGACCAGTCGGGCATGATGCCCCATTAGCTTCCTGGTTTCCTTAGCGACCAGGTCAATGTTTGCCTTAGCTTCGTCCCCCAAAGTTACGACCCGAGCAGTAAGCAAATCAAGGTCCAGGGACTTAGCTTCATCCAATACTCTCACCATAGGATTACGGGAAAGAAGGTGCTCACTGGTAACCTCATCAAAAGTAATATCACAAGAACCCGGATCCAGATCCGGATGACCTGCAAACGGATTACCAGCCAAGCCGGGATGGCCTATTCGGGTAACGGTAAGATTTTCAGACGGGTGCGGAGGAGGTATAGATTCAGTATTCTTCTTCGTGGTATCCCGAGGAGGCTGAGTTGGGGACTGAGGACCAGATGAGGGTTCAAACAAGGAACGACTCCTCTTCTTCCTTTGGATATCCTCTTCGATAACTCCAAGGAGAGGACGGTAGCCGACTAAGTCTCCAGGGCGGTTAGTCGGAGGATTTGGTTTAGTAGAAGCCTTGAGAAGTTTGTATTGTTCGAGGCGGTGCCGAACATCTGATGTCTTGGCCACCTTACCCGCTTCTGTGATAAAAACCAAGTGTTACAAGCATACATTGAGCTATAATTCAAGAAATATATCAAGTTAAGAAGGGTAAAGAGGCGCTTTTATACAAACCCTGGGGAAGAGTAGGATATTGCAATAAGTCCTGGATCTCATTCCAGGACGGAAGCTGACCATAAAATATTCCTAAATCCTTATCATAAATGGAGTCGGCAGGAGTCAAAAATTCACCTCGAATCGCATGAATTGCCTTAGCTGAAGCGCTCTTAGAAGATGAATCGGCGCCGGTCCCGGCCTTGTAAGCTTTTTTAGGCTTCTCCACTAAAGCCGATCCTTCCTCCAACCCTTCAAAAGCTAGGCGGAAAGCGTCATCTGTCCACTCCTGGATCACACTTGCTTGCTCAGAAGACAAAGCCCCAGTGCCATCACCACTCCGTCCGTCACCACTGTCATCGCCGTGACCATCACCTTCTCCACCACTTCCACTCTCCGCCTCACCTCCTTCATCCTCACCTCTTTCCTCCTCCACATCTTCCTCCTCCGGGACATCTGGGCTTGTGCCGGGGGAGGGTCCATCGGAATTCATAAGTTTCTTCCCCCCGGCAATTGGATGTTTCGAGAAGGGTCTCCTTTTGCCGCTCTTCGCCGTAGCCCCTCCTTTAGCTTTGACGTCCCTCTCCTCAGCTATGTCTCTTTGCTTGACCATAGACTGGCGTGGCAGAATCAAGTTGTGCTCCAAAAGAGTGGCATTCCCGATCAAGTAAGAAGTTGCCCTCTCCTTTTTCGGGATGGCTTCTATTTCCCCTGCCATCCGAATCAAACGATCATTCTCTACAACCGCAAAGCCACATGTCGCTAGCAAGAAACAAAGTACATAAGGAGGAGCATTGCAGTCAGAATGGAAATTATAAATAAGAATCAACTTACAGCCAGAAGTGAAGCGGTGGAAAGAAACAGAGTCATCTCTAACAAAGAACCATTCCTTCTTGAACATGCTAAATTTTAAATATAAGTCCAGGACCGGCTTGAAGACACGACCAATTCTAGGCTAATATATGGGGACCCCTTCTTATAGCCTCTCAAGTTGTACAGATACCGAATTTCTCGGTTGGAAGGGGGACATCCGTACTTTCTCTGGAAAATAATAAACAGGCTCACCAAGATGGCATAGGAGTTGGGCTGAAGCTGGAAAGGGGCCACCTTCAAGTATGTGATAAAGCTGACGATCCAAGCGTTGATTGGAGGAATGGCCCCGCACATGCAGTGATACCTACTATAAGCAAAATATCCTTCGGGGGGGTTATACGGTATCACTCCTTTCCCTGGCAACAGCAGATGCGCTTTGTCATTCCCAAAGGATCTAGATATAACGTCAAGTTGCTCGTCTTTGGGGGAGCTGGGAAAGCAGTCAGGCGGTGAGTTCAAAAGCTCCTGATGACCGTACCCATCTACTAATGATCTCAGGGATGGTCCATGTCGTTCTCGCTCTGACTGAACTGGGGGCACTATGGGGGACTCTCCTTTATCCTTGGATTTCTTCTTGTCAGAACGAGTTTCTACTTTATGAGACATTATCTGCAACACAAGAAAATGCATCGTTAGAACAAGAGATATAAACAAGCGAGTACGTGTAGCTTGGAATCTCATTCATAATTCAAAACATAAAATTACATTCGGTAGTACGAGTCTGAGAATCCATTCGGAACTCACACTCCCAAAATTTCATTCGATAGTGTGAGTCTAAGGATCCATTCGGCCCTCGTACTCCCAAAGTCCCATTCGGTAGTTCGAGTCTAGAAGTCCATTCGGTACTCATCCTCCATAAGTTTCATTCGGTAATTCAAGCATAAAGTTTATTCGGCAAGAGAATGCCTCACCTGGTCCGGCAGTCAAATCTGATTCGGCACTATGATTGATTCGACTGTTAAAATTTAGATCGGCTCTTTCAAACGGTAAGGAATAACGGAGGCGTGGAGCTCATACTTATAGGCAAGAGAAGGATAGCCGGACCAACCGGTTCAGCACACGGGCCGAATGACGGTGTCCAAATAAACAAAGCGCGGCATATGCAAGCATTGCCCCACTTTGGGGGGCAAATGTTGGACGAAGTCCCACCGGACCGAGACCACCGAACCAACCCCTTCTGTAACGACCCGTATTTTTACGGATCGAAGGATCGTAGAACTGTTGTCATTAGGTTGTTAGTGTTGTTAAGTCTTTTGGAGCTTAAGTCGTCCAGAGATGAGTCGTCCAAGGTTGGGTCGTGTTATAGCATGAGTCGATGGAGCGACTTAGGAGTTGGACCGACCTATAGACTGACCTATAGAAGTAAGCGACTTAAGAGATTTGAACGACTTAAGGGATAGCGACTTAAGGATTGGGACAGCTTAAGGATAGTAGCAGCTTAAGGTAGTTAGCAGCTTAGGAGATTAACGGCTTAAGCGGGTTAACGACCTAAGGAAGTTAGTGGCTTAAGGAGGGTAGCGACCTAGTGGTTAGCGCTGTGTTAAGATAGGTCGTGAACGAGTTAAGGTTAGGACGGCTATGCCGTGTTATAGTTAGGTCGTTCGAGCGACTTAAGGTAAAAGGTTAAGTCGTTGGGTCGGCAGTGTAGTCGGGTCGGTAGGTCGTCTCCTGTGTTGAGTCGTTGAGTCGTCCAAACAACTTAGGACTTAGGTAGGAACGCACGTATGTGTTAGGTCGCTAAGTCGTATCCTGTTGAGTCGTTAGGCCATGTTTGTGTTAGGCCGCGTAGAGGCTTGAGCCGGTAGGCCGTGGGGTTGATGAGTCGTAAGTCGTGGAGCCTTGATGAGTCGTGACCGATTTAAGGGGGGCGAACGACTCATAGGTTTGGCCTATAAATAGAAGTGCTTATCTCACTTTTTGGGATCCGGATTTTGAAGTGACGAAGTGCTGCTATTTTTAGATCTCGAGTGTAACACTTCTTCACTTCTTATCTCTTCTTTAATCTTGTGCTTCCATGCATCTAAATCGAAGATCCAAGAGCTTAGATTGAAGATCTCCATCCATTGAAGAGAGATTTCTTCGTTTGAAGCGGAGTTTTGGCGGATCGAGCTAGATCCTTTGCTGTCCAGATCTGAAGTTAGTTGCTTTTGAGGTGTTTAGGTGATTCGGTGAGTGGTGGTTATCTCTCACACGGACCGAAAGGAGTATATTGGATCGGTGGCTTGTTTGAGTGTTAAAGATAGTGATTTCATGCATTTTTCTTAAGTCTGCATGTAGATCCATCGTTCATAAAGTTTTGATATCCATTTTGCAACATGTTAACCTATGCTAGTTCATTCATCAAGATATTACTTAGAATTCATGATTGTTAGATTTGGACTCTTTATTTTCGAAATTGCCATTGTCGTTATAACCGTTCATTTAGATCTTGTTTGAATGATTGATTACATGGATTAATGATTGATTTGATTGATTAGTTGATTAGTGATTGAATTTGGACAAAAATGGTCAAAGATGATTCAAAAGCTAAGTGGAAAGGCTCTTGAATAAGGAAAGCTGCTCGTGGCATATGAAGCGGATGGTAAAGCTCATATGTATATATTTGATGATGATGTTGAGATGGAACTTTGCTATGATGGGATGAAGCAAAGCATGATATGAGATTGCCTTGGTTTAATCCAGACGGGATCATCCCAAGCATGTTGATAACTCGGTGATATGGTTCGAGTTTGTGGATAATGGTTGGCTTGAGAGGCACTTGAGATAGTATGGAAATAGTCGTTGAGGAGGATGACTAGAAGGCTGAGATCTCATCGTTGTTGAAGGTTTTAGCATGCTCAAAGCAAGAGTACACTGGGCAGATTCGATAGTACCAAGACTAATAGTTAATGGTCTAGTACTCTGGGCAGATTCGATAGTCCTAGGCACGGGTCACGATGACGTGCGGAGTTATGTCTAGAACCGGGGTTACCATTAGCCCTTGACGGACGGATGAAATAATGAGCCGGTCATTCAATTAACGGTGATATCGAAGCAATGATAACAGTGATAGCCAGAGTCATGGATGTTTGGATGCTATGGTTGTATCGTCGCTTGGTCTCAAGAGCGATGTTTTGTGGGTGCTTATCTGATCTTGGTTTAGGCCTTGGGGGTTTGTGCTTGGAAAACATCGACCTTGACTCGAGTGAAAATTGCTTTACTTTAAATTGTCTGCTTTGCTATGTTTGTTTCTGCTTAGTGTGTCTGGGGGCTATCACTGTAGAAAGAGGTGGAGTGGGATGGTTGGGTTCCTATTCCTTTTTACCATTTATGCTCTTTTGGTATGTTTGATAGTTGATTTACCGCTCACTAGGACTTTTGTCTGACTCAAGGTTTTATGTTCAACTCTTATTACCTTGGGCTGTTCATCCACTTTGGGATGGGCAGACTAGGTAGCTGGTGACAGGTGCTGGTCTTAGTGACCGACGATGTTGATGACGAAGACGAGCTGGAGGCTTTTGCATATTGTTTTCCTACTATATGTACTGGATGTTCCGCTGTTTGAATGATTCTATGAGTGATATGTAGTGAGGCTTGCTGTATTGACTTTTCAGATTGTTGTACCAAACTATTATGAGTTTATATGATGAGATTATGTTCTATGGAGCTTCACTATGTATACTTTTCTATTGTATTTTATCCATGCACTGTGAGTAATACGATAGACTATTTTGTGTTTACCTTACCTTAATGATCGTCCATGGCTGCCGGGCACGCCTTTCAGCGCACTATTCCCTTGTTTGAGTGCAGGAGCCATGGGCGGTCGTCACATTTGGTATTAGAGCTTTGGTTAATCGATTTTAGCCAACGCTTGCTGACGTAACTACGTATGAGAGACGTAATTGTATTTTGATGGATGATTACTATATATAATATAGTAGCTTAGAAGGATTTGAACTCCTTATGCTGTTGTTTCTCAGGGTATATTAATCATTTTCTTATAGATATTAGGAATGAGTCGAAGAGGGAGACCGGCTGCTAGGGAAGGCCGTACTGTTGAGGGGGCTACTGATTATGCTTCTATGTTCGAGGCCATGATGACTTCGATCATGAGAAGGATGCCAACGGTAGATGTTGGAGTTCAGGTTCAAGCTCCAAAACCAGTGGATTTTGCTAAGTTGTGCAAAGACTATACTGCTCTTGGAGGAAAGGTTATCTTGGGAACTGAGTCAACCGTTGAAGTTCAGAGGTGGATAGATGCTTGTAGAAGGATCTTTGGTGATTTGGGAATTGAGGATGCAACCAAAAGGAAGCTTGCATCAAGACAACTTCAGGGAAGAGCTTCTGATTGGTGGAACTCTATCACCATTGATATTCCGGAAGAAGAAATTACTTGGGAGCAATTCCAAGCTAGATTTGAGGCTAAGTTCATTTCTACAGCTCAGAAATCTGTTCTGTTCAAGAAATTTGTGGAACTCGAGCAAGGTGGAAGACCAGTTCTTGAGTATGTTTCTGAGTTTGCAGCCTTGTCCAAGTATGCTCGATCGTATATTGAATCTCCTTATCAGAAGAATGAGAAGTTTGTGACAGGTTTGGACACTTATCTTGGGAGACAGTTGGTGGATCATTTGGACAATCCGTTTGAGAAGCTTGTGAAGAAGGCTCTCCGACACGAGAATCTGTTTCCTAAGGAAGGATCTGTTGTTGCTGTGACTAAGGAGGAATCTAAACCACAGCAAGGTGGGAACAAGAAGAGGAAGCAGCAGCAACGGAAGGGTAAGGATGGCCAGAAGAAGCCGAAGGGTGAAGTGACCTGCTACAATTGTCAGCATAAGGGCCATTTGTCTAGAGATTGTAAGAATCCGAGAGTGCCGGTGAAGTGCCACAACTGTGACAAGATGGGGCATATCAGGAGGAATTGTCCGGAACCGAGGAAGGACAAACAGATTGTGCAAGCTTATGCTTTGGGGGCTGTGCCATCGTCTTCGAAAGCTCCTATGGCGGAAGGAAAAGGAAAGGGTGTGGTGGTTCAAGGTACTCTTTCCATTTGTGGTGTTCCAGTTAGAGTGTTATTTGATACTGGGGCATAACACTCCTTTGTTTGTAGTGAGCTTGTAGGCCGGTTGGGTTTGGAACCGGATATCGTGGATAGACCATTGGTTGTGACTAATCCAGTTGGGGGTTCGTCTTGTTTGTATATGGTATGCCGTGGTCTGGTTGTGTCGAGACATGATTGCTCTTTTGTTTGTGATTGTTTTGTTTTGAACTTTGCGGGGTTCGGAATTATTTTGGGTATGGACTGGCTTAGGAAGTATGCGGCAAGGATTGATTGTAAGAGGCTGGAGGTGACAGTCGAGAATGTGGAGGGGCGAAGGGTTGTGATACGATGTAAGCATGAAGAAGGCGTCTTCATGAGCTTCATGTATTCGCTAGTTGTTCCACGGGATGGACTGTCATCGGTGCCTATTGTGAATGGATTTGAGGATGTCTTTGACCAGGTCAAAGGGTTACCGCCGCATAGAGAGATCGAGTTTCATATCGATCTAGTTGAAGGAGCCAGACATGTTGTGATGCCTCTTAGGCGAATGGCGCCTAGGGAACAGCAAGAGTTGAAGGTGCAAGTTGATGACCTTTTACAGAAAGGATTCATTCGGCGTAGTGTGTCCGAATGGGGTGCACCAGTTGTGTTTGCAACCAAAGCGGATGGATCGTTGAGGTTGTGTGTGGATTATCGTGAGCTGAATAAAGTGACTAAGAAAAACAAGTATCCATTGCCGAGATTAGATGACTTGTTTGATCAGCTTCACGAAGCTAAGGTGTTTTCTCAGATCGATTTGACAACGGGATTTCACCAGTTGAGAGTGGCAAAGGATAGTGTGCCGAAGACTGCTTTCAGGACACCATCCGGTTTCTATGAGTGGCTGGTAATGCCGTTTGGATTGACCAATGCAACAGCATATTTTTTGGATCTTATGAATAGAGTGTTCAGAGATCAGTTGAACAAGTTCGTACTTGTGTTCGTGGATGATATTCTGATTTATTCTAGAACTGAAGAAGAGCACAAGATGCACTTGCTTATTGTTTTGGAAATCTTGCGGAAACAACAGCTGAGGGCTAAGTTTTCGAAGTGTCACTTCTGGAAGAGTGAAGTGAGGTTCTTAGGCCATATTATCTCTGGAAGTGGAATAGTGGTTGATCACGCCAAGGTGGCAACAATCCAGGATTGGGTTAGACCTAAGAATGCACCTGATGTGAGAAGTTTTCTTGGATTAGCAGGATATTATCGTCAGTTTATCAAAGACTTTTCCAAGATAGCTGCACCATTAACAGGATTGACGAAAAAGAACCAAGTGTTCAGATGGGATGCTAAGTGTGAGCAAGCTTTCAGAATCCTGAAAGAGTGATTAACAAGTGCTCCTGTTTTGACTATTCCAAGTGAAAATGATGAGATGGTGGTTTACACCGATGCATGTGGTGCTGGACTTGGAGCAGTGCTAATGCAGAAGGATAAAGTTGTTGCATATGCAAGCCGACAACTAAAGCCGCATGAAAGGAATTATCCGACTCATGATTTGGAGTTAGCGGCGATTGTTTTTGCTCTGAAGATGTGGAGACATTACCTATTGGGAGTTCGGTTCGAGTTGTTAACAGATCATAAGTCATTGAAGTATCTTTTCTCCCAAAAGGATTTGAATCTTCGACAGCAACGATGGCTAGAGTTTTTAGCATCATATGATTTTAGTATAGCCTATACTCCGGGAAAGGGTAACGCAGTGGCAGATGCGTTAAGTCGAAGACATGCAGGATTAGGAGCCATGCTTTCGGAATGGAAGAGTCTCGAGTATTTGGCTGGATTTGACTTCAGGCCCAGATGTGAATTGGAACCTGAAATGTTGGCAAACTTATCGATAAGACCTACTCTTGTGGAAAGAATTGGCGAGAGCCAAAAGCGAGACGATAAGCTTGTCAAGATTATCCGTGATTTGGAATCTGGATTGGACCCAGAAAAGGATAAAGGGTTCGAAATCGATCGAGAGGGTTGGCTTCGGAAACAAGGACGACTAGTTGTTCCCGATATAGATGAATTGAGAAATGAAGTTCTGAAGGAGAGTCATCACTCGAAGTTGACAATTCATCCAGGTGGAAATAAGATGTATCGGGATATGAAGAGATCCTATTACTGGGAAGGTATGAAGAAGGATGTTGGAAATTTTATTTTCAAATGTATGAACTGCCAGTTGGTAAAAGCCGAACAGAAGAAGCCAAGTGGATTGCTTCAGCCATTAGAAGTCCCTACATGGAAGTGGGAGCAAATATCGATGGATTTTATCGATGGGCTACCTAGAACCAGAGCAGGAAATGAAGGGATTTGGGTCATCGTAGACCGTTTGACTAAGAGTGCAAGATTCATTCCTGTTCGATCAACTAGGACTGCATCAAAATTGGCTGAGCTATATGTTAAGTGGATAGTTCGATTCCATGGTATTCCAAAAAGTGTAGTGAGCGATCGAGACCCATTGTTCACTAGTGGATTTTGGAAGAGCTTCCAGGAAGTTTTGGGAACCGAGTTGTGTTTGAGTACAGCTTATCACCCTCAAACAGATGGTCAGACTGAAAGAGTCAACCGATTTTTGGAAGATCTCCTCAGAGCATGTGTTTTAGACTTTAGAGGATCATGGGAATATCATCTTCAGTTGGTGGAGTTCTCGTATAATAACAGTTACCAGTCAAGCATTGGTATGGCACCGTATGAAGCATTGTATGGAACACCGTGTAACTATTCGACATGTTGGTTGGAAACAGGAGAAAAATTAATACTTGGGCCAGAAATCATTCGACAGACTTCTGATTGTATAGAGATCATTCGGCGACGAATGAAGGCAGCCCCAGACCGTTAGAAAAGTTATGACGATAAGCGTCGTAAGGATTTGGAATTCGACGTAGGCGGTAGGGTTTTTGTGAAGATTTCTCCACTAAAGAATGTTATTCGATTCGGGAAAAAAGGAAAATTGACTCCGAGATTTGTTGGACCATTCCCGATCATCGAGCGAATTGGAAAGCTCGCTTATAAATTGGAATTACCAGAAAAGATGTCGGGTGTGCACAATGTTTTTCGTGTATCGTATCTACGGACGTATGTGCACGACCCAAATACAGTGGTTTCTGCTGATAGTTGTGAAGATTGAGAAGTTGATCCAGTTGTTAGAAGATCTCGTAAACCGCTTCGTGTCGTGGGAACCGACACGAAACAGCTTAGGAGGAAGATAGTCAGGTTGCTCAAGGTACAATGGAGTGATGATGTTAACGACTGTACATGGGAGAAGGAAGAGAGGATGAAGGCAGATCATCCTGAACTCTTCGAGGTATAGCCCTAAGGTGTCGTGACATCTCATGAATTTGTAACTTGTTCTAGCTTTAGAATTCTGCATGCTAGGCTAGTAATTGGATGCATGGTTTGTTGATTGCTATGGATGGTAGGCATGCAGAATAGTCTTTGATTTCTCTTGTTTGTTTGGAATTTCGAGGGCGAAATTCCTAAAGGGGAGAGAATGTAATGACCCGTATTTTTACGGATCGAAGGATCGTAGAACTGTTGTCATTAGGTTGTTAGTGTTGTTAAGTCGTTTGGAGCTTAAGTCGTCCAGAGATGAGTCGTCCAGGGTTGGGTCGTGTTGTAGCATGAGTCGGTGGAGCGACTTAGGAGTTGGACCGACCTATAGAAATGACCGACCTATAGAAGTAAGCGACTTATGAGATTTGAACAACTTAAGGGATAGCGACTTAAGGATTGGGACGGCATAAGGATAGTAGCGGCTTAAGGTAGTTAGCAGCTTAGGAGATTAACGGCTTAAGCGGGTTAACGACCTAAGGAAGTTAGCAGCTTAAGGAGGGTAGCGACCTAGTGGTTAGCGCTGTGTTAAGATAGGTCGTGAACGAGTTAAGGTTAGGACGGCTATGCCGTGTTATAGTTAGGTCGTTCGAGCGACTTAAGGTAAAAGGTTAAGTCATTGGGTCGGCAGTGTAGTTGGGTCGGTAGGTCGTCTCCTGTGTTGAGTCGTTGGGTCATCCAAACGACTTAGGACTTAGGTAGGAATGCACGTATGTGTTGGGTCGCTAAGTCGTATCTTATTATGTCGTTAGGCCATGTTTGTGTTAGGCTGCGTAGAGGCTTGAGTCGGTAGGCCGTGGGGTTGATGAGTCGTAAGTCATGGAGCCTTGATGAGTCGTGACCGACTTAAGGGGGGGCGAACGACTCATAGGTTTGGCCTATAAATAGAAGTGCTTATCTCACTTTTTGGGATCTGGATTTTGAAGCGACGAAGTGCTGCAATTTTTAGAGCTCGACTATAACACTTCTTCACTTCTTATCTCTGCTTTAATCTTGTGCTTCCATCCATCTAAATCGAAGATCCAAGAGCTTAGATTGAAGATCTCCATCCATTGAAGAGATATTTCTTCGTTTGAAGCGGAGTTTTGGCGGATCGAGCTAGATCCTTTGCTGTCCAGATCTGAAGTTAATTTCTTTTGAGGTGTGTAGGTGATTCGGTGAGTGGTGGTTATCTCTCACACGGACCCAAAGGAGTATATTGGATCGGTGGCTTGTTTGAGTGTTAAAGATAGTGATTTCATGCATTTTTCTTAAGTCTTCATGTAGATCCATCATTCATAAAGTTTTGATATCCATTTTACAACATGTTAACCTATGCTAGTTCATTCATCAAGATATTACTTAGAATTCATGCTTGTTAGATTTGGACTCTTTATTTTCGAAATTGCCATTATCGTTATAACCGTTCATTTAGATCTTGTTTGAATGATTGATTACATGGATTAATGATTGATTTGATTGATTAGTTGATTAGTGATTGAATTTGGACAGGTATGGTCGAAGATGATTCAAAAGCTAAGTGGAAAGGCTCTTGAATAAGGAAAGCTGCTCGTGGCATATGAAGCGGATGGTAAAGCTCATATGGATAGATTTGATGATGATGTTGAGATGGAACTTAGCCATGATGCGATGAAGCAAATCATGATATGAGATAGCCTTGGTTTAATCCAGACGGGATCATCCCAAGCATGTTGATAACTCGGTGATATGGTTCGAGTTTGTGGATAATGGTTGGCTTGAGAGGCGCTTGAGCTAGTATGGAAATAGTCGTCGAGGAGGATGACTAGAAGGCTGAGATCTCGTCGTTGTTGAAGGTTCTAGCATGCTCAAAGCAAGAGTACGCTGGGTAGATTCGATAGTCCCAAGACTAATAGTTAATGGTTTAGTACTCTGGGCAGATTCGATAGTCCTAGGCATGGGTCACGATGACGTGCGGAGTTATGTCTAGAACCGGGGTTACCATTAGCCCTTGACGGACGGATGAAATAATGAGCCGGTCATTCAATTAACGGTGATATCGAAGCAATGATAATAGTGATAGCCAGAGTCATGGATGTTTGGATGCTATGGTTATATCGTCGCTCGGTCTCAAGAGCGATGTTTTGTGGGTGCTTATCTGATCTTGGTTTAGGCCTTGGGGATTTGTGCTTGGAAAACATCGACCTTGACTCGAGTGAAAATTGCTTTACTTTAAATTGTCTGCTTTGCTATGTTTGTTTCTGCTTAGTGTGTCTGGGGGCTATCACTGTAGAAAGAGGTGGAGTGGGATGGTTGGGTTCCTATTCCTTTTTACCATTTATGCTCTTTTGGTATGTTTGATAGTTGATTTACCGCTCACTAGGACTTTTGTCTGACTCAAGGTTTTATGTTCAACTCTTATTACCTTGGGCTGTTCATCCACTTTGGGATGGGCACACTAGGTAGCTGGTGACAGGTGTTGTTCTTAGTGACCGACGCTGTTGATGACGAAGACGAGCTAGAGGCTTTTGCATATTGTTTTCTTACTATATGTACTGGATGTTCCGCTATTTGAATGATTCTCTGAGTGATATGTAGTGAGGCTTGTTGTATTGACTTTTCAGATTGTTGTACCAAACTATTATGAGTTTATATGATGAGATTCTGTTCTATGGAGCTTCACTATGTATACTTTTCTATTGTATTTTATCCATGCGCTGTGAGTAATACGATAGACTATTCTGTGTTTACCTTACCTTGATGATCGTCCATGGCTGTCGGGCACGCCTTTCAACGCACTATTCCCTTGTTTGAGTGCAGGAGCCATGGGCGGTCGTCACACCTTCGGCACCAACCTTCTGCCAGCGGACCAACTCCACGCACCACCGATACAATCCCAATTCCACTCACCACCGAATCAAACCACACCCCTCTCATCACCGAACCACACTACGGAATCAAGGCTAAGAAGGCATTACCAAACCAGCAACCTCCAACCATCATCGAACCAATCAACGCCTCCATCCACTGCCGAACCAAAGCACCACCGGACCAGAACTCAACGCTCCACCCACCACCGGACCAATCCATGCTCCACTCACTACCGAGCCAAGGCGTTACCGAATCAACAATGCCAGGCCAGATCACATCAGCCCAGGACCACCAGCAGCTATATACATCCAAGACCCCTACTCCTAACCTCACTCTATAAATAGAGGGGCAGGGGTACAACAATGGCAGATAAGTTTGAGAGCTCAAGCACGGACAGAACTTTCAATAAAATTCATACACTTGTAATCAAAGCTTTGTACTTGTAATCCGAACAATAAAGGAGAATAAGATATAAAGTGGACGTAGGCACATTCTGGCCGAACCACTATAAATCTGTGTGTCTTTTACAGTTTAGTCCTTGCTTTTTACGTATTTGCATAAATTACCCAAATCACTAAGAACAACATAAAATCAACTAAAACATATGACTCTGAGGTGTTTGTCCATTTTTTGTGCAAACATATCTCAAAACCTTAATCGGAGGCGACCAACGGCCGATGTACGAAAGCAATCCCCAGAGTGTGGATGTAATCATCAATTGATGAGCAAGCGTGATTTGACCACTCGGACTTGTTTTGCTTCAGCTTCCTTTCACAGAGTTGGGCCTGATGTATTAAAGGTGAAAAATAATGGCCTACCGATCTTTTCAATTTGTCCCTGAAACAGGGGACAGAACTTAAGTATCAGCCATTAATTGAGACAGTGCGGCATTGGAATTTGACTCAATGGTTCGGTCATGACCCTAAGTCGAAGCTTCAGAACTTAACAACTAAACTCAGATCCAATTCAAAGGATAAAATTTCACAAGTACATTGAATGGAAGTTTGGACACCGAAAAACTTAAGCGAAATAAGCACAAACTATGTTAAAGACAAAATGAAATTTTATACCAACTATTCTTTGGATGAAAAGGATAAGTACAAAATTACTTCAAAAAACCCTATTAGTAGGGGCCGAACCTGCATCTATACATGGCGTACAAAAAACAAAAGGAACTTCCTATCTGTCTATCCAAAAATAAGTCGAGAAGACATGTCTATTTTCTAATTTTCGTCTTCTTCTTCCTCAATGTCGGCCCATTGGAACTGCCGCTCGACTGCCTCTTTGAGACCTTGCCTCAAGGCGGTTGATCACTAGTCAGGGGCATTATGGTAACCTCCTCCTTCGAGTTCACATGGATTGGAATGCTTCCTGAAGGCGGATTCGGAGGGATAGGATCAATGTTGGAAGGCGGAGAAGGTACACTTTTGTCAACGACCATGCCACCAGGAGAAATCATTCGCAAAGGGGCTGGACCAGGGCCCGCCATCCCACCTCCAAAGCTACTAGCCCACGTAGCTGCTTCCATTTCGGCATTGATTTCAGCAATTATCTCCACTTCAAGCATTTTTTGGTCATCTCCATGGATGCTAGCATTTGGGACCGAGGAGCTGGATACAGGTGTGCCTTCACACATGACAAATGGCAGAATGGCAAAATGGTTACTATGGTGACCGAGAAGTTCCTCCCTCATCTGCTAATCAAAAGTAAGCATGCTCCCCTGTGTTTCGTCGGTTGATGCAGTAGCCATTGTAGTGGTAGCTTCTGTTATGATGCCTTCTGCTCGTGATGCGGCTTTAGAGTTGCAGGAGGTTCGGCAGATGTAGCTCCTATCACTGAATAGAGACAAAGAAAAAAGAGTTAGGGATTACTTCAATCAATGTTTCCGGTTTTGAATGAGCCTGAGAAAAGTTCAAAATACCTTCCTTCGTTTGGCTCGTGAGTAGCGGAGCAGCTTTAGTGATGTGCTCATGGGCTGGAGAAAACAACGGTTGATCATGATTATATGCGGGAACAGACTGAGAATCAACGGCATATATAGTTTCAGGCAGGGTTGGCAAGAGAGTTTTAGAACCCACATCATGGTGCTCAATACCAGAACACTCTCCATCTTTCGAGTGTTGAGTACCCAGTTTCTCCTTTTCATATGTGATCGTGATGTTCTGGTGAACTTTTCTCTCATCTTCACTCAACACTCGACTCTCTAGCTCAAATTCATTGACTTATTCGGCTTGATGCTCAGCTTTCTCATCTTCCACTATGCGGCCC
This sequence comes from Allium cepa, assembly GCA_030765085.1. Lineage (NCBI taxonomy): Eukaryota > Viridiplantae > Streptophyta > Magnoliopsida > Asparagales > Amaryllidaceae > Allium > Allium cepa. The sequence continues at coordinate 110,483,416 of CM060943.1, forward strand.
CAAGCATTGCAGAAGTGTGATGGACAGTTATCGAGCCAAGTTAGGTTTTGGTGTTTCAGAACATTAGCGTTGTATGTGATAAGAAGATCTTCGATATCGGCCTCCAACCTGGTCTCCACAGCTTTCACCTCATTCTCAACCCTAACTTCAGTTTCTTCGATGTTGAGTGATGCCACATCCCTCTCATTTCCAAACACCATAGCCTATTCACACGCTTCCTAGGCTGCTTTGTTTGCATCGTCTTTATCTTTAATGATTTCAGCAAATTTGGCCTTAAGCTCCTCAAGCTCCTTCAGAACTGTAACGACCCATATTTTTACGGATCGAAACATGTTAAACTATATGCTTTAAGTCGTATTGCCATAAGTTAAGTTGTCCAAGAGTTGAGTCGTATGGAGGCATGAGTCGTGACCGACTTAGTGGTGTTGAGCGACTCATGGTAGTGGCCGACTTAAGATAGGTAGCGACTTAAGGAAGGTGGCCGAGTTATAGAAGCTTAGGCCATGTGGAGGTTAGCTCGTGTGAGCGACTTAAGGTGTTGCCGAGTTAAGGTGTGGCCGACTTAAGGTGGTAGGCGAGTTAGTGGGTTTGACCGACTCATAGGGTGACCGACCTAAGAAGGCTACGGCTTAACAGGGTTAGCGGGTTAACGAGTTAGGAGATAGGTCGTTGGCGACTTAAGACAGTGGACGGGTTAAGGGCTTAACGACCTATAGGATTTGGAGCGACCTAAGGTAGTTGACGACTTACGGGTTAACGAGTTACGACTTATAGATTTGAGCGACTTAGGGGGTAGACGACCTATGATAGTTAGGGGCTTAAGGGTTTAGGTCGTGAGTCGTTTGGAACGACTTAACAAGATAGCAACCTAGTAGTTAGCCTATGTCATAGTTAAGTCGTGTGATTCTGTGTTGAGTCGCGCGTGTTAGGTCGCGTGCATGTTTTAGGTCGCATAGGTGTTGAGTCGGCACTAGGGCTAAGTCGTTAAGTCACTGGGCCGTCTGAGTGTTAGGTCGTGAGTCGCATCTGGATAGGTCGTTGGGTCGTGTGGGGCTGTTAGGTCGTAGGTCGGCCATAGTTAGGTCGTGAGCGACCTAAAAGCGAGCGACTTAAGGGACGTTCCAGCCTATAAATATGCGTCCATATCTTCAATTTTTGGCACCGGATTTCGAAGCGACGAAGTGCTGCCATTTTGAGAGCTCGACTTCAACACTTCTTCACTTCTTTTCTCCACTCTAGTCTAGTGATTCCATCCATCTAAATTGAAGATCAAATCGAAGATCCAAGAGCCAAAGTTGAAGATCTTCATCCAACAAAGAGAGATTTCATCGATTGAAGCGAGAGTTTGCCGGATCAAGCTAGTTTCTTCGCTGTCCAGATCTGGAGTTGGTTGTTTTTGAGGTGTTTAGGTGATTTGGTGAGTGGTAGTTATCTCTCACACGGAACCAAGGGAGTATATTGGATCGGTGACTTGTTTATGTGTTAAAGATAGTGATTTCTTGCATTTTCCCTAAGTATGCATGTAGATCTATCATCTATGAAGTTTTGGCACCTATTTTACTACATGTTCACTAATGCAAGTTCATTCATCAAGTTGTAGAGATATTGTTCATAATTCATGCTTGTTAGAATGCATGTTAGATTTGAACTCTTTATTTATGAAATTGCCATTATTGTTGTAATTGTTTATTTAGATCTTGTTTGAATGATTGATTACTTGGATTGATGTTTGATTTGATTGATTAGTTGATCGATAACTTGATTTGGGACAAGTTGGTCGAAGATGATTCAAAAGCTAAGTGGAAAGGCTCTTGAATAGTGAAATCTTCTTGTGGCATATGAAGCGGATGTGGAAGCTCATATGGATAGATTCGATGATGATGGACTTTGCCATGATGCGATGGGGCAAACCATGATGTTGAGATGTGACTTTTGCTATGATGCGTTGAAGCAAAGCATGATGTGTGAAAGCCTTGGTTTAATCCAGACGGGATCATCCCAAGCATGTTGATAACTCGGTGATGTGGTCCGGGTTGGTTGATAATGGTGGCTCGAGAGGCGCTTGAGCTAGTGTGAGAATAGTCGTCGAGGAGGATGACTAGGAGGCTTGGATCTTATCGTTATTGAAGGTTCTAGCATGGTCAAAGCAAGAGTACGTTGGAATGGGTCACGATGACGTTCCAGACGCGGGTCATGATGACGTTTTAGTACTCTGGGCAGATGCGATAGTCCTAGGCACGGGTCATGATGACGTGCGAAGTTATGTCTAGAACCGGGGTTGCCATTAGCCCTTGACGGACGGCTGAAAGAAGGTGCCGGTCATTCAATTAACGGTGAAATCGAGACAATGATAACAGTGATAGCCAGAGTCATGGATGTTTGGTTGTATCGTCATTCGGACTCAAGAGCGGTGTTTTCTGGGTGCTTATATGATCTTGGTTTAGGCCTTGGGGGTTTGTACTTGGAAAACATCGACCTTGACTCGAGTGATAATTACTTTACTTAAATTGTCTGCTTTGCTATGCTTGTTTATGCTTAGTGGGTCTGGGGGCTATCGCTGTAGAATGAGGTGGAGTGGGATGGTTGAGTTCCTATTCCTTTTATCCTTTATGCACTTTTGGTATGTTTGATAGTTAATTACTGCTCACTAAGACTGTTGTCTGACTCAAGGTTTTATGTTCAACTCTTATTACCTTGGGCTGTTCATCCATGTTGGGATGGGCAGACTAGGTAGCAGGTGACAGGTGCTATTCTTGGCTACCAACGCTGTTGATGACGAAGACGAGCTGGTGGCTTTTGCATATTGTTTTCTTACTATATGTACTGGATGTTCCGCTGTTTGTTTGATACTCTGAGTGTTATGTAGTGAGGCTTGATGTATTGACTATTCAGACGATTGTATAAAACTATTATGAGTTTATATGATAAGACTTCTGTTCTATAGAGCTTCACTATGTATATTTTCTATTGTATTTTATCCATGCACTGTGAGTAATACGATAGACTATTCTGTTTTATCTTACCCTGACTATCGTCCATGGCCGCCTGGCACACTTTTCAGCGCACTATTTCCTTGTTTCGTGCGGGAGTCATGGGCGGTCGTCACAAGAACAGCATCCTTTCGGCCATAACAGTGGTGTTCCGATGGCCTATCTTCTCAACCAAGGCAAAATGCGTCTCTTGCATCCTTTCCATAGACTTATTTGGCTCATTGGCTTTCTTGTTGGCCTCTATTTTTGATTTCCTAGAAGATTCGGTCTCATTGTTAAGTACTTTTATTATGCGGTCCTTTTGAGAAAGATCGGCTTCTAGTTTTTCAATTGTTTTTGCCCGCTCAAAGGCCACCATTAATCCTTTGTTCACGGTCTTCATCCGCTCCCGATATCGGCTGTAAATGTCATGGATGTAATTGTGCATAGATTGTTCCGCTCCAACTAGAATTCTCTTTACATGCGGAAGAAAGATGAAGCCGTCAAAGCAAATATTTGGGAAATCCTTTTTCAACTGGGAAATTCTGGCCGCTCCCTCCCCAGTGGGTTCGGTGATAGTTTGCTCAGTAATAGTGGGAGTTTTAACATCAGTTCTCTGATGCTGTGAGTCGGACCTTTGTACTTGAGAAGGCGGCCTTTGGCGCGAAGGTTCCAAGGGTTGTTTTCGATGGCTGGAAGGTTGCGTTGGAGCTCGACAAGGCGGGGAACGTGACTAGGGATCGATGTCTATATTCTCTGTCCCTCTCCCTTTCATAATGCTCCTGGCCAGAATAACCACGATCGCGGTCTCTATCGGCTTCCCTTTTTCGGGATGCATAATATGAACTGAATGACTAGCGTGCCGAGCGAAGGTTTCTTAGCGTAGATTCTTGCCTTGTCATTGTATCTGTAAAGTAAAAGAGAAGCAAAATCAGTAATCTTCATAAATGAACAACTTATGATTGAAATCGTAAAGTGCCATGAAGTGTATATATGCATATGCTAAACCCCCGACCAACCGGTTATCTCGGCCACACTCGTAGGAAGTGACTCACTCAAATCTATAGCGCTTTGAACCCCTTCCAATCCACTGTCGTGTTGGAGAGAAACGTAGTCCGGTATTGGAATTTCGACGAGTCCCTCGAAAGGATTTTCCATTTGTGAGGGAGGAGCCTCTGAAATTTTAACACCGGAGGCTGGCAGGGACACGACCATGGATTTCCATCTTGAAGACTTATGACGCTTATGAGCAACTGCCTTGTCTTTCCTTCTTCCTTCTAAATCCCAACAACTGTCTAGGGGCGCGGCTACGGGCTCATTTTCTGTGGACGTATCTTCTTCATCGCCCTCTCAACAACTACAATCTCAGGCGCCCTATGCTTAGCCTATCTTGTCGGGGGTGCCCTAAGAGATTCCACAAGTTTTATGCTTTGATTTTGGTTAATTAGCCCCATAATCCTCAAATTTCTATCTGTCAGCACCGAGTCGATCTCTCTTATTTCACCAGGCGCCTCTTGAAGAATTCGTACTATTTCTTAAATTGAGCACCTTCGGGTCATGGTATTGCGGCTGTAAAGAAAATAAAATATTAGATTCAATGTCAATTATAACTATCCCGTTAGCCACTAGAAAAATCGCGGCACTTAAGTCTCACTAACCACCGACTCGCAAACCCTAGAGGGCACTGAATGTAGAACCACTCCATCTTGAAGTAGCTAAGCCTGGTCCAGGATCTAGTCACCAATTGGAAATTCCTGACAGCCTCTAGGAATGTGATTGAGGGATTATCTCCCCGACTCTTGACGATGAATAAGTATCTGACTTCTTTCGGAGTTGGGTACCGAAAGTGATGCTTCCTAAAAACAATGAACAGACTGTTCAGTAATGCATATCCATTTGGGTGTAACTATGATGGAGCGGTTCCAAAGAAAGCTAACACTTCTCAAGTATATTGGTTAAATGGAGGAAGCGTTCTAGCTATGCATGAATGTCTGTTAAAAGCGGTGAATCCTTCTAGGGGAGAGTGTGGTCAGTCATTTGATCCTGGTAGCAGAACGTCAACTAATGGTGAACCATGTCTTAAGTAGATTCTCCCCAACATATCTTCGAAGACATTGGATGGTATAGAATCTAACGGATTCGCAATAAAGATTGCTCTTACTAACTTGTCCAGAGCTGGACACATAACGTCGGTTGCAATGGCTGGCATCTCTATTATCGAAGTAGATGTGCTTTAATCCTCCTGCTGTTGTGAACTTCCTGATTCCATAACTAATCAACTCAGTAAAAACAAACATTAGATGATAATAAGCCAGTGTGTTCCTCAATGTGAGCTTCATAAATGTGTTGTGTAGTGCAATGCTGCATAATACTTAAGAAATTCTATAGAATTTTAGAAAATGTTCGAATGATAATACTTGAAATCCGACCAGAGCGACCGTCATCGCTAACCTTCACAACCGGTCCATCAAAGATTAGGATATCAATCCAAGTTAAGGTTTGCCAACTTTGTTGAGTTATAGTTCCATCGACAAGCTTCGATAGGCAGTCAAATATGTTGTGAAATGGTAAAGTAAAATTATGCAAGGCGGAAGCTCGTCAGAATCATATGTTCAAGTATGCAAAGTGCTTTGAATTCATCAAAATTCAACTCGGATCGATCGCCAAGATTCCAATTCGTATCGATCAAGGAGGCAACTTGTATCCATCAAAATACGCGAGTTCGAATTGATCATCGACCAAGGATTTCGTATCGATCCACAACATGTGATTTCACATCGATCTCCAACATGGGATTCCGTATCGGTCACATACAGTGGGCGTTCGTATCGATCATCGGCCCCTCGACTTCATATCGATCGCTTTAGATCGATACGAAGTTCCACCACACGAGATCGGTACATGACTTTTCCTTTCACTTATCGGTTTCGAATCGATGCAAACCTCCCATTCCGACCGATATGAGATCTGTTTTCTTTCCGTCTTTCATCGATACGAGATCAAGGCTAACGGTCTCTCCAATGATTCCTTCGTATCCATCATTGTTCCTTCTTCCCCAAACAGCCTGAGACCCATTACTACAACATCAACCTCACTCCAGCTCAACTCCGACGTCAACAACGTCAGAATCGACCACGACATTGGATGGAATGGCTTCGAATTTCAAGTCTTGCCATTTTTGGATCGGTTTGATTAGTCAATTACCTAGTTCGAATGAATTGGATTAAGGATTAAACATTGAGTATTTTGGAGACAAAGATTTCTGTAATTTTTTTCCTTTCTAGAGTTTGCGATCGATAAGAAGCAGAGATAAAAGGCATGAGCAAGTAAAGAAATTCGGCTAAGTATGAATGGTATATATATAATTTTGAAACAAAGGAAGTGTCGTTTCGCCTCCCAGTTAAAATGACGGTCGAGAGCAGTCTATGATTAGTCCATACGAAGAGCTCTCTTCATATCCTTCTACACCATCGATACCAAACTTCCATTGTATCCATTCACAACTGATCTGAGATGGAGCAATTCGAATCCATATAACAACCAACACAAAGCAACAAAGATAAAGCTCATGCGAACTGTTCAAACCTATAAAGTTGCATCGATACGATAGGAACGACGAGATTACACTAGAACTGCATGACTACATCGATACGAAACTTTTATTTCATATCCATCAGTGCGAAATTAATCGATAAGAAAACTACAAAATAGTTTGATTTGCACTACTCAAATCCATCAAGCCGAAATGTGCATTCAAACAATTAAACTCGATCCAGGAAAGGACCGAAACAAAGAGAAACTCCAAAACAGCCATCAACCGTTGTTACAACTCGAGTTTCACATCGATTCAGAAGAGGATCGATATGGAATTCAATACGAGAAAACTGATAATGACTCATGAACGTGCGAACGTTAATGCGAGTCAGGTTAACATACCTACATGTATGACGGACTAACATCCAATTTCCAAAACTCATAAGGAATTGAACGCTCACCTGATGGCGATTACAACAACAAACAATAGATTGCTATCATTCAACACTAAGTTACAACAATGCACAGTACAACAATTGGCAGCCAACAATTTGTTATTTATATTATGGAAGATCGATCAAACATTACATCTTTCGACAAAAACATAACAACTACTCAATAGATCAGATAGAACTTTTCAGAATGAAGGTGGTAGCTTTTCGAAGCATGTCATGTTCACACAGGACGTACTTGGGGGGAAAATGTTATCCCACCATTTAACAAGGCCATGATACCAAGGGATTGACTGGAAACTTAAGGCGGTCCATTCTGGAGATCGGTTATACATAGGTTTGTTGGCAAATTTTTCCTGAGTCCAGATTAAGCTATAATTAACATGACATGACAAGAAAAGCAATGAAAGCCAACATTTCAAATTTCAAGCCGATCGGAGCTCGTATGCTCAAGTTATGGATGGATCAAATTCTGTGAGAAGCACGTTCTGTTTGTATCCATCAGTTTGCATCGGTCCATTTTGTATCCATCTGTTCGCATCGATCTGGTTCATAACAATCTACTTCGCATCGATCCTATTCGTGCCTATCACGCCTACTCTACTTCGTATCCACTTTTCCTGGTTCTATTTCTTATCCATCACATTTACTCGACTCGTATCCATTAATTGAAGTCAATTCGTGTCATTCTAGTTGCATCGTATCGATCGTTCAACGATCGATAGGAATGAGGCGCCGAACGATACGAAGTAACATCTTTTATCGATATGAAATGAACCACGCACTGTCGATACGAAGTATCTGCATGTAATCGATGCGAAGAATCCGCTAACCCGTCGATACGGCTCAGACATCGATGCAAAATGAAGATGAATGCATCGATACAAAATGAATTTACCAGGTTGATACGAACAAAGGCTATAGAAGTGGATGGCTCAGTCACTCGGCATAAAAAAGGGAACGATCCTAAAAAAATCGCGCCATGTCATCAGTCATCACATGCCCAGAAGCGATATGTACAAAAGCGATGCGAACTCAACAGCCTTCGAAAAATTCAAACTTGCATCGATCATAACTCAAGATTTGCAAGTCCAAATGCCACCAAATTTTCACAAGAGCTTGCGAGCTAATCAGGGATCTTCATGATCAATCTCGACTCAATTGGCCAAAATCTTGATCGATACGAATTTCATTTTTATCGATCACGGATCGAGTCCAAAGGACCGAGAATCGTTCATGTGGGCCCAACCACATGAGAGAAGAAGTCTTCCGAGATCCGAGCCAGATATTTGTTGTACACGCCTATAAATAGCAGCCTAGGACCTATTGAAAAATGACTTTTGGCTCTCCTACATTCGGACTTTGTCGAAATCATTATTGTACTCGAATTGTACTGCTGTAACTCATTGTAACCAGTAAGGAAAAGTCATTAAAAGTCAGCTTTTTCATAGTGGACGCAGGCCATACGCTGAACCACTCTAAATCTATATGTTTCTTTGCGTTTTTTCTATTTATCGATTGGTGTGTTTGTTAGATCTTCCTCATTATTTCATTTATATTCTTCATTTTATCTCTTCAAACACATCCGAAGAGGGTTACGCCCAAGTTTTGTACAAACAAAAGGAATGAAAAGAAGGGCCATGTATATAATGTTTATTAGCACTTTAAACTAATGGATTACTCAGAATATTTGAAACTTCATTATTCAAACTCGATATCCCTAACTCCAATATATAAAGTTTTAAATGCTTTTTTTGGTAAAAGATGCAATGAAATAGGTCTTGAAGTGCAGTTTATCTGTATCTGGAAGTGAGTTTTGTTTGCATCATTTGGAAATAGACTTCCAATAACTAACTCAAAAATTGTGATCCTATACTTATCTTTTCTTATACTCAAAACTCTTCTGCAAATATCATTGACTCAATGGAAGAGGTCCCTACTTCATCATTCATCTTCAAAATTTAATTTCTTGGCCTTATGTAGAAGTCTAATTTTCTCCCCAAAACAATTATTTAATTCTAGCAGTTAATTTTAGGGTTTTACATGTTACATCTTCAAGGAAATTTTTTAAATATGTTATTTACATAACTCAGGATGAGATAATTCTAGAGATTCTTTACCATGGAAACACATATTTTGATAATTCTTTAGCTTACAAGCATTATCACACTCTAAATTACTTTTTCATTATAGTTCGTGTTATAGTTGAAAATCTAGATAATAAATAATTAAGCCTAAAACAAGTTTAACTTTCAATAGCTCTTCCAAAAAATAATATCTTATCCAAAACCTAATCTTATACCTCACTAATGATGATAGACGACAACTAGAGGTAGCAATTAAACCCGTCAAGTCAGATCCAAATCTGACCTAATAGTTCTCGATCCCATCCTAGTTGTTACTTGGCAAGTCCAAAATATACATTTTAAAACCTCGATCTGAGGTACGGATTAGGTCAGATTAATTTGAGTTTGATTGAATAATAACACATAAATTCATATGTTTTAATATATTTTTATTATGTCTTTCAAACTGGATCCGTTTGATTCAATTTAGGTTCGATAAAATTATCACACATAAAATGCATATATTTTATGTTTTTGATCAAGTTTTTCAAACTTGATCAGTCCAAATCGGGATCAATCTGGTTTAAATATTATCCTTTTTGTCAGTCGAACATGAACTAAGATCAATCGGCTCGGACTGGCTTTATGTCTATTGAAATTAATTCGGTTTGACTTTGGCAACCTTAATTACAATAAATCAACATGCAAAATATAATTAAAAAAGTAGTGATTAATAAAATAGTAGATCGCTAATGAATATTCATAACCCTCCAGAAATTAATGTACAATCTTTTGATTGTTTTCCATCTTCTACTCTTCCTCTTCTATTTCTTTTACATACTCACATGGTGTAAATTTACTATAATGATCCACCTTTCTTACACCTAAAGATAACTCTTAATACATCATCGGTATTCGTGTGCTGATCATTTAAGTGTCTGAAAGATAGGTCATTAGGGGTGAAAGAAAGAAAAAGGAAGAAACAAGAAGAAACCATCTTTTTTATAAACAACATCAGAGTACACCAACTATTATCAGCTTGGATAGTTATAATAGCCTGTCCTTACAATTGCTAACAAATATAGGCCAGAACAAAACAAAACGGAATAGGGGAACAATATAAGATACGTGAATGCATTTGAAAAAATCCATCTCGTCACCTGAAAGCTTCAAAGGATCCAACAAAGTCTGGAAAATATGCTCGGGCAGACATGAACATTATAAGAAAAATAACTTCTAGATCAGTCTGGTAATACTAGCATGAGAAATTAAAATCACAAGGAATTAATTTATTTAACTTGTAAAACCTTTTAAAATCAAAGGTATCTCGTAAGACCACACCGCACATAAACATTAACGTGTTTTTACCTTACGATAACCAAAATATTTTCTATAGAAAATCAAGTGGTATTATGATAATGTCTAGAATACAAATACATATTAATCATAGTTGAAATTTTTTACATCACAAAATTCCAGCATAATAGATATACAATCAAGTCCGAAGGCACTTATTAGAGAATGGATTCCAACTATGAAAGGGTAAGGGTCTACCCATCGAATCCGTATGCCTCAAGATTACATGTACTGGAGGTCACAATGCATTGCACCTCTACTACTCCGCACTGGCCCTATCCCTTAGTGGATAGCGCCGTATATGATCACTGCTTGGTTGCTATCAAACAACCATAATGGACCCCAAAGCATACATAGATATATCGACACTAGATCTTGGGACGATCATACCCTAATGGGCGCGACCGACGTGGCCCTGCTGCATGTTCCTACTTTAGTCATTTTCCCGGTTGATGAGGCTTGAGGCTACGATTACCTTTTTATATAGCAACCATCATGGAATGCTAACACTGCCCTCCAAGAAACAAGGCAGTGCCAGCATTCATCCATACAAGTTCGTTCTGTGTCTGAACGATACTGAAGGCACTACCTCTACTACATCCATTTTGGAATCACTCTCAAGATTAGTAGCAAATACCGCTTACACTTCAAAAACTCCATCTTCAATTCAAAACTTTAAGTTGGATTGAAGTGGTTTTCGAATAAAGCAAATCCAATTTCAGTCTCTTCGAAACAACGTTTGATAGTTCCTCAACCCTGGTTCTTTTGGAAATAATCAGATAATACATAGGAGTAGGGTTCATCCCCTAACCGTTTATGTGGATGGATCTCCCTATCATTTACCCTAGGAGAACAAAACGATATTTATACTCACGGTACAACGTCATCGAAGATGACTGTGACATATAACTCTCGTGTTTCTCATAGATATTTCCGGAGTTATATTTTGGTCCATATCAGATAGTCAGTTATTTAACTATCAAATAAAAAACAACAACAAATTCAGAGATTTAATTACTCATAGAAACCACGAAGCTCAAAATAAATCTTTCATTTACTAAAACTCTTTTCAAAAGTGTTTATCAAAACATTTATATACGTATCTCCTTGACATAAGTAAATTCACAAAACATTTGTGAAAGTTTCTCGTTTCCAAGTCACATTAAAGGATCAAAACAAAATATTATTTATCTTAAGATAACCTCAAATATTATTCCTTCAGTGTTAAGTGCAGAATGAATGTCCATTCCACTAGAATTAAGAAGGCCATTAAAGGAAATTCAACCTTAAATCCATTTATAAATTTCTTCTATAAATCCTCTTAATAAGTCTTTTTTACTTATGAAACTTCTTTACTTAAATTCGTAACCCATTTACAAAACTCTTTATAAATCATCAAGTTAAATTTTACAAAATTCTTTTATAAATATCAAAGCCATTTATATATCTCTTTAGAAATCTCCAAAATTATTTATAGAACTTCCTTTACAAATACCTAAAATCATCTATAAAACTTTCTTATAAGTATTCCTTATTTAAAACAAGAATCCTTTAGTAAACTCATTTAACAAAGTCCTTTTGATAAACAAAATGATTATTTAAAGCATCCTTTATTAAAATCATTACTTAACTTTAAACCATATTTAAAAGTATGATTGACTTTAAAAATCTGAAAGAAGCTTAGTGTCCACATTGGTTCTCTTTTAATTTAGTTTGCTTTTTAAGTTATGACATTGTTATTTACATAACAAGGAGATATGTATAAGAGAATCAGCCGACAACAAATTAATCAACATATAGGTAAGATGTCCAAGTTACTGTAATAGCAGACATAGATTTGTTCTGCTAAACATATGTCCAAGTTATTATAATAGCAGAATGGGTTTTTATTGTGCTTAAGTAAATGTCCACATAATCTACTTGGGAAATTATAGCAGAGCTGCGATTTATTCTACCAAACAGATGTCCAATATAAATTAATTAGCAGAACGATGTTTTATTCTGCTAAACGAATTCAAATAATAATTAATTAATGGAATTGTGATTTATTCTGCTAAACAGATGCTAAATACAAGTTAATTAACAGAACTATGATTTACTCTGCTAAATAGATGCCATTGGGTTTACCTAAGATAGTCGACAAAGAAATCCCTTAGATTAAAATCTTCCTTTAAAAGAAACCTCTTCTTGAAAACAAACCCGATCTTCAAAATTAAAATGGTTTGAAACTTTTATTAAAAAATTAAATAACATTTAAACTCCTTACTTAATTTTAATTATTAAGTATTAAATAAATTATATATAATTTCCTCATTATTATACTGACACATAAACATTCGCAATGGAGATTTCTTGCTTTCTGAGTTCAAAATTTTCAATTCGTTCATCCAATCATCGTTCTAGTTTTTCGATTTTCAACTCTTTGCCCTTATCTACTAAGAAGTCAAATCTGCTCAATAGAAACATTCTTCCTCTTCGATCGTATGCTGAAGTTGTTTAATTTCCATAGTATTCAACCTAAAAAAACACAGTAATCCAAAGAAACATCGGATCCAAGGCAAAAGAGGGAAAATTTTCTGTTTTAGATATGGTGATGAAAACCATTTTGCGAAAATGTGTAGAGATCCAATTCGATTTTTTGTGTATGGAAACTTTGGCCGTAGAAAATTCGATTGTTCGTCCAAATCGATTTCAATATTCAGCAAATATGCTCCTTGTTCTTTGGTCGATCATGGGTTTCAATTTGTTTTGAAATGTATGCTATTAAAAGGGCTCCTACTTCATAATCTTTGGAAAAGAGGCAAGAAAGTATGAAATATTTGGAGGAAATGTTTGCACACTTTGATGTTATAAATACGCCCAACATTGGTAAGGGATATCGTGATCGATTTGGCGATCCTGAAATCTATTTTAGGAAACAGAGTCAAAGAATACATTTTATAAACCCATTCTCGGTCCTTCTTGGGTCGATCATGGGTTCCAGTTTGTTTTGAAATATTTGTTATTAAAAGGTTCACTGATTGATAATCTTTGGCAAATGAGAGATGTGCGTATTAGATATTTGGAGGAGTTGCTCAATCATTTCGATGATGTTAATTGTCCTAACATTGGTAAAGGGTATAGTGGTTCTTGGTGAAACTGATAAATATTTTGGTAAATTGGATTCTTTTTCTACCAATATTGATTTGAATGTTAACAGTGGCCTGGAAGGTTATAACAGTTGTTTGGATTTTAATGTCAATGCTATGATAGAATGCACTCGTGCATTTGACCTAATGCTTTTGGATCCTATTGTTTTTGCATATTCTGTGTATTCTCATTTATCAAAGGATAATGTCTCTATCTTGATAGATTTTGGAAAAAATGATGGGCCGTGTGATGATGGATTTATCAAGGTAAATAAGAAGAGAAATAGAGTAAATTCCGGTGATAAATATTTTTTCGAAATATCTACTAATAATCCATTTGCGTACCTTGACTCCTTTACAACATCTGATGAAAGACATGTTGGTGAATTCGGATCAGGTTGTTCAGTTGACGGTTTTGATGATTTAAATCTAAAGACATCGAACAAAATTGATGGAAATTCTCTTGAAAGTAAAAGTTGGTTTAATAAAGTTGATGGGCTTGGTGTAAATAATGTTAAGGAAAGATTTTCTCTAATAGACAAGGCAAATGTGAATCTGCTAGAGTTAGGGAGTGACAGAAATGAAAAGATGTTTCTTACTAATGATGGGATGCTGCTTGTTTCAGATGTTATAGAACCAGAGAGAATTAAGACAAAGACTAGTGAAGAGATTTTGGATATCTCCATTGTTAAATTCGCTGATAAATTAGATGTTATCTTTGTGCATGGTAACACAAGTTTAAATAGAGAAGTTATTTCGCACGTCTCTTTTTTCAACGCATGTTATACCTCCAGGTGAAGGTAGTGTTAGATCAAGTGATATCGTAGATTATAATGGAGTTAATAATGGTGTTATGCTTGTCGAATCTGAAGTTTTTATTGTTGGTGAAGTTTGCTTTGTGAATAAAGAAGCTGTGTTGAATAAAAGAAGTGAGCATGGTTTGGGGATTAAATTTGATGGTATCTGTGTGCATGGTGACACAGGTTTAAACAGAGAAGTTGTCCCTCATGCCTCTTTTTCAACGTATGTTATTCCTTCAGTTGAAGGCAGTGTAGATCAGGTGATATCAGATTATAATGGAGTTAATAATGGTGTTATGCTAGTCGAATCTGAAGTGTGTATTGTTGGTGAAGTTTGCATTGTGAATAATAAAGCTATATTGAATAAAAGAAGTGAGCCTGGGGCTTGGGAATTAATAAATTAGAGGGGAATACAGAAAATAATGATGAGTGCATTAAGCATGTCAGTTATGCCGTAGAGTTTTACAATGTTTCTGACAACTTTTAACTAACGAAAAGTTAAAATTTGGAAAACAAATTTCGGTCACATTTTTTGTTTTTGTTGAACTCTATACTTCTGTAGACAAATTTTAAAAACTATTTTACCATCATTATCTATTATTAGAAAGAGTTTAATTTTATTTATAAAATCTATTATTTGAATATTTAAAATTAATTAAATATTCCCAAATCGAAGAGGTGAAATTTTGGGTCGTTACACTCTTCTCCCCCTTAAAAGAATTTCAACCACAAAATTTTTTCCACAGCCCTAACCTAGAAATACTTAACACTGCTCATCAATCCATATGATGTACATAGATCATTTCTATGAAAAATCTAATTCGATCACTCACTCGAATATATAGCTTTACTTCCGAACTAGCATCACCCACTCGATTCTTTGGTGCGGACTCTGATCAGGCTTTTAAATTAGAAACCTCTATTCTTCTTACCTAGCCACATACTATGAGAGAAAACTTTGGTTCTACATTAAGAACCCTCACCAAGTGTTCACCATCAAAAATCAAGTGATAAATCCTTCTTCGAAATTGCGTGAAAAATCTCAAGTCATGTACTCGAATCTTGTATCGAGAATTATGTGAAAAGGAAAAATAATCTACGTACAACCTACATACTGATCTAAATGTTCTTATTACCCAACTACTTTCTAGCCTCCAATAATATCTATGAAAACATTTCATAACAATTTCTACATAGGTTCAGACATTTTTAGATGATACAACTTATTTGTGAAACCTTTTCATAAAATCATTTTAACTTATTAACTTTGTATAATACTCTCCTATATCCAAAGAGTATACACCAAAACATCTGATTTTAAATGTTATTTATCTATTCTATTCAGATGTAGGCACAAAATAACTTGGTCTTAAAACTGAGTCGACCAATCCAACCTCTTTACCCAATTGGTCTGGTAAGTAGCTAAAAAAGTAGGATGTTGGTATCCAAACCCCATCCTAGAGTCTAATTTTTTTTAGATACCTCTAATGTAAAGACTTTTATTAGCGACCTAATAACATCAAATAAATTTTCACCTCTAGATGTTAAAATCAAATGACACGTTTTAATAAAACCAAGTTCATTAAACCTTTCTATTAAATTTATTAAATTTAAATATTTCATTTATTCACAATTTGTTTAATCAAAATATTTGAAAACTTGGGACCGAAATACCCAAGTTTTGGTTCAATTTTTTTTTGAAATGATACTTTATTTTTAATCCTTAAAAAAAATACACATATAGTCCGAATAACTCCAAAATGATATCAAGGAACTTGTACTAAAAAGTATCATAAATCCCTTTATTAAAAGTATCATACCATCCGAACACATCTCATGCCCAATTTTATTCACTTTCGTGTCACTCAAATTAGTTAGTTATAAAAATATTTCTTCTTTTTGAAACAATACTATATATATTTCCAATTAAATAGATTTTGAAAAAATATTTATCATCCATTTTCTTTGGATTCGTTCAGATTCGAACTTGTTTCGATTGTATAATGTCAAAGAGAATAATTTACTAAGTGCACTACCACATTCACCTAAGCTAACATTCAATTGTCACTTAGAAGATTATTTAGATCATCATAAAATAGATCAAGGTTCACTCCCCAAACCACACAAAGAAAAATCTTACTCTCAAATTCTTTTTTAAAATATTTATACCTTAAAGTACTATTAAGTAAATTATTACTACTTTTCCAAGAATTGTTTGAAAACTTTAGCGAAGCCACCGGGGTTTGAATTCCCAAAAATTCATCTTATTTCAAAAACATATTTTATAATTCTGATTTATAAAATTCAACTTTTATAAAATCATCTGAAATATTTCTTTTAATAAACACTTTTTATTAAAATTCAATTTTAACCCAATATTATCATCGAACGCCTTATAGTCCAACTATGAAACTTAATTCACAAGGTGTTCGATTCAATGTTCACACAACTATATCTACCTAACCTATACTTAAAAGGAAAAAACCACTTATAGATTAGAAAATAGTTAATGCTAAAAAATGGACGAGCATGATTAATCAAATCCTATATGATAATAATTAAATATTATCAACTCTTACTAGCAATCGCAATATATATAACTTATCCTATTTTTGAAAATTATTCTTTTATATATAATATATAATTTAGGTTAAATTATTTCATTTACCCATTTAAAACAATACTAAGTTGATTTTCCCAGTTCAAGTGTTTAGAAACCCCTATTGACACGGTGGTGCCCACATCTCGACCAAAATTCATAAACCACTCAACCGATAAATCAATATAATATGAAATATTTTTATAGCACTAACAAAAACGCACTGAATATATACTCTCAAACTCATCCTAGGGTCCCACTTACCCTATCTCAATGAGTTTACCCAACCAAAGGCTAGGTGTTCGCTCAACCTAAGCTCTGATACTACGTTGTAATGATCTGCCTTTCTTACACCTAAAGACGATACTTAATACATTTTCAGTATTCATGTGTCGATCATTTAAGTGTTTGAAAGATAGGTCATTCAGGTGAAAGAAAGAAAAAGGAAGAACGGAATATCACAAAATGTGACGAGTAATATATAATATGAATAAGTCTTTTACGAGAAGAAATCATCTTTATTATAAACAGCATCAGAGTACACTAACTATTATCAGTTTGGAGAGTTATAACAGCCTGTCCTTACAATTGACAACAAATAAAGACAAGAACAAAAAAAATAGAATAGCGGAAGAATATAAGATACGTGAATACATCTAGAAGAATCCAGCTCGTCGCCTGAAAGCTCCAAAGGATCTAGCTAAATCTGGAAAATATGCTCGGGCTGAGCCGAGCATTATAATAAAAATAACGCCCGGATCAGTCTGTTAAAACCAGCGTGAGAAACTCATATCACAAGGAATTAATTTATTAACTTGTGAAACTTTTTAAAATCAAGGGTATCTCGTAAGACTGCTCCGCACACAAACATAACAAGTTTTTACCTTATGATAACCAAAACATTTTCTATAGCAAATCCAATGGTATTATGATAATGTCTAGAATAAAAATACATATCAGTCATAGCCGAAATTGTTACATTATTAAATTCCAGCATAATAGGTATACAATTAAGTCCAAACGCACTTATTCGAGAATGGATTCCAACTATGAAAGGGTAAGGGTCTACCCACTGAATCTGCACACCTCTAGACAAAATGTACGGGAGGTCACAATGGATTACACCTCATCTACTCAGGACCGGCCCTATCCTTACTGGATAGCGCCGAATATGATCACCCTTGGTTGCGATCGAATAACCATAATGGGCTCTAAAGCATACGTAGATATATCGACGGTAGATCTTGGGATGATCAAACCCTAATGGGAGCGACCCACATAGCCCTGCTGCATGTCCCTGCTTTAGTCATTTTTCCTAGTTGATAAGGCTTGAGGTTACGATTACTTTTTATATAGAAACCATCTTGGAATGCAAACATTGCCCTCCAAGCAGCAATGCAGTGCCAACATTTGTAACATCCCGCTTTTTTGTACGATTTAAATTGACGATAAACCACACACGTCAGACTTAAACCATAAGGAAGGGCTAATTATTATGGGGTAAATAAGAAAAAGCAGAGAAAGAAAAGAAAAAACAAAATAGAATCCTACAGCAGAACGATAAAATATAATAATCAAATAAACAGTTCGTGAAGCTATTTTACAAAAACATTTGATTATACTTATATGATGCATATCAGAGTTACACATACTAGAGAATAAAAGATAATAATGCAGTGGAATAATGTGATGCAGCGGAATAATATAATAAATAATAGTAATGAAATCTTCATCTTCGCCCTCCGGAAATAAAGTCGTCGAATCTTGAAATGCTCAAACTAACACAAGAGAATTTAAAAGACAAAACACTCGAGTCGGAAATAAAAGATTTTATCTAAGTTAAACCAATGTAAATAATATGAGTGGAACGACGTCAGAGATGTTTACGGGATTTGACATCTCCTATCCTGTGTCAAACATGAGTGCATAACTTAAGAGATGCTCCGGATTCACATCTCCTAAGGATCCGTTAAACTGTTTACTATGCAGTAATATTTCCGTATTATAATAATGTCTATAGTAAAATAAACTTACTTTTAAATAGCATTAAGGAGAGACCCCATATTATCCTTAGCACGTAACAGTCCCAGTAGTTCATCTAGTATCAGCGCATCTCCAGATCGGGAGACTACCCTAAATACTCCATGGGCTACGGGAGAAAACCAAAATCATAGAAGGCGCGCTAGGGTAGGTGACACGACACAACTAGGCAATGCTAGGGAAGATATACCAATCACTTCCAGGCCGATGGTAACGCGTAGCAGCTACTACCTTCCACCTTGAGCCACACCCCTAAATCAAAACAATCAAAAGTGGTCACCGAATCAATCTCAGAGTTAGAATAAAATGTCGAAGGAGTGTGTCCTATCAGAGGAATGACCTCATTAGCCCGTCAATTGCTCTTGTTTTAGCCACCTTATGCCAACTCATAGGAGTCGAGACCATGTTCATACCTCAAAGGAACGCCGCTACCATCCTACATCATTCTGGAATCTCCACCGTGTACACGGTTGTTAAAGTGGTTTTCAGAGTTGGCAGAGAGTATGACAACTTCTGATCCTGGTCTCTTTAACAACCAAACGTTATTATAACACCACGGTCATTTCAAAATAATTATACTTCAAAACCAGAATATAATATCCATTTCAAAACTATATAAATACGATATAATTTCCACTTCAAAACCCAAATCAATATGATATCATTTTTTTATTTCAAATATATCCCTTTTCCAAAATCATAGCACTTTCAAATTTATACACTTCGAAGCCAAACATTTGAAATTAAAACACTTTTAAAACATAATATCCTGAAATTCATAACTTCGAAACATTTCAATTTCGATAATACATTTCAATGTCGATATATTTCAAGGCTTTAAATATTCCAAAATTTCAAAACTAGCTTTGATAATTTTGATTCAACAATTAAATTTTCTATTATTTAGTTTGAAATAATTTACATAATAAATCCCTTATCATTTAAATAAAACTCAGATTACAAATAATTAAATGTTTCCTTCAATTCATTTATACTTGAAATACTCGTTTAATTCACCTTGACCCCAAAATCAAGTTATAATAATTATACCTTTTAAAATTTTCGGCTTAATATATTTCACATTACCCTTTTTGAGTTTAATTCTTAAATAAATTTAATTTCAAATAAATCTCCAATTTAATTCCCAACCTTAATTTATTTAAATCATTATGCACTCTATATTTAAATTAAATTTAAATACTTACTCATATTTATTTAAAAAAAATCAAACTCTATTATTAAATTTAATTTTTATTTAACAAACTTATACATAGCTTAAATTAAAGCATTTAACTATATATAAAAATAATATTTAAATAATATCAAAATCAATATTCATTAAACCATAATTTTCTTTCCAAAACCATAGAAATCATTTTCAAAATATTTTAGTTATAGACCACGGTGTCTGTATATAATTTTCTATCATATGGTCAAGTGATATGGATATTTATCATTTCAATCCGTAATTTAAAATAAAATACGGTTATATATCATTTCAAACCGCAATCCCGAATGAAATAAAAATGCATAACAACTTGAAGTTTATAGCAATATAAAATACCACATCCATTCATCCAATATCAATCGTCAACATTTATCAGAATCATCATCCAATTCAATCAATAACATCAATATAGAACAGATAATAAATAACAGGAATTTACTAGCAGTTTATATTCAATAATAAATTAAATAAAAATTTAACTAGCAGTTTATATGCAATAATAAATTAATTTAATTCGATAAATTCAATTTAACTGGAATGTTGATAAATTTACCAAACAGCCATAAATAAATTTTTAATCACATCAGAAAGCAATTTAACACACATAAGAAATTTTACAAGTTATGAGTGGGTTAAAACACTCGCCATTTGAATTTAAATTGAATTTAAATCCAATTTAAACCCAATATTTAAACAGTATCAGAATCCATCCAAACCAGTGCCAAAATGTCCTGAATTCCTATACGAACCTAGCGGAGAAACCGTGCGTAAAATGGACCTCGTACGTGAAAGTTATTGATATTAGAACAATTGAAATTGAAAATTTAAATTCAAAATATAACAAAACAATATTACAAACTTTACACGTCACCCCTCAGCATCGTTCCTGAATCAAGGTCACGCCTACCCTTCTCACGTTCGAAACCAAATCGTGCTCTTGCTCGAACCCTTGCGCTGCCCCGCTTGATCGACGCCGATCGATCGCCCACGGCCTGCATGCGCGCCAAGTGAAGCACCGACACCTAAGCCTCCCACCGTCTCGTCGAAGATGCCATA
Organism: Allium cepa; assembly: GCA_030765085.1. Classification (NCBI taxonomy): domain Eukaryota; kingdom Viridiplantae; phylum Streptophyta; class Magnoliopsida; order Asparagales; family Amaryllidaceae; genus Allium; species Allium cepa. The sequence goes on from CM060943.1 coordinate 110,504,644, forward strand.
AACTCCACCAGCCGTCGTTTAATACCAAAACCATAATTGAATTAAATGCGTCAATCTGACCGTCATTCAACGAACCACCAACTCCGATGCACGACGCTCGCCACTCTCCACGCCCCAGTATCATCGATTTGATGATCGAAGGAAAATGATCGAACCATGATGAACGGGCGTGACTTCTTCACTCGATTTCGGCCACACAGCAACCCAGATCAAAAAACAAATTATATATTTGACTTGCACTCGTCGAGAGCTTCAAATCCATATATAATTCGACATAGTTCGTGGAGTCTGAAATATTTGATTTGATTTTGAATTGCAATTGGATTTGGAATTGAGAGTTTGTTTGTCTGCCATTGAGGAGGAGAGACAGCTGAATTGTACGTACAGAAATGAGGAATACAAAATAGGCTAGGGCTTATAATGACATATATATAGACAGAGCAGAACAGAAAGAACGGATGAGATAAATTGAACGATATATGACCCGAAACGCCCGTTTCGACTCGAAAACGAAATTGGGTCAACCCATATATCAAAATAGATGTTTTAAAATATTTTAAAATGCAATGGAATAGGTTTCAAGTCCAAATTCCATCATATGAAGAAGTTATGCTAAAATCAAGTTATTTCAAATTGATTTCAATTAAATTGATTTCAAGGCGTATCGAGTCCGTACGATCAAGCGACAAGTCCGATCGCTCCGGAACTTGAAACTCTACAATAATTCACCGTTACAGATCCGATGAATCTGGTTTCGTAGAAATCTGAGTCAGTGGCCAAAATGGCTATTTTCCTAGTAATTAAATAAATTAACATTAAATTAAATTAAATCACTTTTCTCTTCAATTATTATTATTTAAATTTATATAATTAACAAATTTTATCATTTTGACTTCTTAAACAATTATAATACTTTAAAAAAATTTATATGTCGATTTAAAGTTGATAAATCCATCAATTTGGGTGTTAAATTCTAATTTCATTAAATTCAGAAATTATAAATCAAATTTTCAATAATTCCATTTAATTTGACCTTTCATCCATTTATTTAATCTATCATTATCAAATGGATGGAATTAACCTTGGTTCATGATTTATTACAAAATATTCTCAAATTTTCAACTAAATTTCCATTAACGTAATATCTAATTATTTAATTCATTTAATTGCAATTAATCCAATTATTATAATTTAAATTCCAATGAATTAATAAACCTTGATTTCCATTCCTTTTATTCAACCAATTGTCATATTTTGAATAAAGTTAATGTTATCTCCCATTATTAACTAAATTTTCATTAACAAAATATTTCATTTAGATTTATTGCAATTTTTACCAAATTTAAATTAACAGGCTAAATAAATAGGTAACATAAAATATTTGTTACTATTACTTCCAATCACAGTTATAAGTTATTATTCCCAAACTATTGTTACAATTGTTTACATAACGCAAATTTCATTCAATCATCATTAACAATATATTATTCCATTAGTTAACTAAATATTCACATTTGTTTTCGAACATTCAATTGATAAGCATAAAGTTTTATATTTCTTCAATTGATTGGAATTTCATTCGAGTTTTTAGTTACTAACATAAATTAACATTATCAACTACCAGACTAGTTATTATTTCATTACTAAATTACAAATTGTTATTTCCTCCAATATTAAGTAACAAAATTTAATTAAATTAATAATTTAAATTTTTGAAAATTTACATGTCGTTACACTCTCCCCCACTCAAAACTTTTCGTCCCCGAAAAGGAAAAAGGAGGGAAAGAAAGAATTAAGAAAATGATATATCTTATTTAAAGTATTAAATCTATAAAATTTCATTTACAAAATCAAATAATTTAAAAAAATTATCAATTTATTACTCTTAAACCCTTATATATTCAAGTAAATAAAGTTTGGAAAACATTTTTTTCAAAAATTTTCTTAGTCCAAAATTTTCGGAAAATTTCGGCAGAGTCTCCTTTGTACGAAGAGGCTCGGGAGAAAACATAATATCAAATATAACAAAATATCACATATAATTCCCAAAATAATATATCCCAACACGGGAAAAACAATATAATAACGCTATAAACCGTAATCCGAAAACAAAACTATTTGTTGGGCAATTAACGCTTAATTATGAAACCAAAAGCAGTAGTAATTTCTTCCATAACCTGCATTTCACTTATATAATCCAAACGATTTAATAGTTATATAAAATGAAATATTTAAAGTTGTTTCAATCAATAACAAACCAATCAATGTCAAGCAACAACAATCACTTGCAACCACATCATACAATCATCGTACAAAATTAGCACAAATCAATCATTCATTCATATCAAACAAAACAAATAGTTGTTCGTGTTCAAAAACATTAAATTGTACAGAATGAAGTATAAACTACTAAGGGAACCATTTACTCAACAGTCTCAAATGAACCTAAAAAGGTTATTCATACATCCAAACAATTTTAAAGTATCGTTGCCCAAACAACCATAAACCAAACAAACAACATTTTCAAAAAATAGATCAAATTAAGTTTTATTAATTTCATTTCTTAATGTATGTTGTTTGATTTCCCTTTCATTCATATAATGGTTTATCGTTTTATTTTACATTTAACTTCTTGCAAATTTCCATTTATTTTCATTTATTCATATCATGTAAATTTTCTTGTTGTATTGCATTCATTTGTTCACTACATAGTTTCATTTATTTACAGCATACATCTTTCTACTTATTTTTATTATAAATAACCTCAACATTTACTTAAGTTTATTATCGTTTCTTTATAACCTTTCTATTCTATTATTTTTAATTAGTGGCCTTTCAATTATACTTAAGTTTACAACAATTATAACATTAAATTCATATTTATAAAGAAAATTCATTGAATACTTTCATTACCCAAGTTTTACTTGTATAATTTCCGTTACAATTTCTTATTAAGTCATTTCAACCTTTAAATCCTTCGTAAGTTATATATATGCTTTTTAAGAATGCAATTGAAATTTATACAAGTTTACCTTGTTTCTTTAAGTTAATCAAATGTTTAATGCTTGTAATTTCACATAGAGGTTTCAACTGTTAGTTAAATTCCATTTCACTACACTAATTAAACTGTTAATTATCGAAAAATTAAGAACCAAATACCGGATTAAATTTTAAGTCATTTTAAAAATAATACATAAATGTATATACTCCCAATTTGTATATCCAATCATATTTAAAACATTTAAAATCTATACTTGTTTATCAAAATAAATCTGCAGTAAAACTACCACAGTGGTCTTCCTACTTAGAAACTCGAAAATGAATGTCGATGATGCGTGCACTCATCCCAAAATTACTTTTCGACGACATAGAGGAAAGTACAAAACTTATTTCTTTCCAAAATTTCTTTAAAGCAATTCTTTCAAATCATATTGAAATATTTACACCCAAAAATACTTCTAAATAATATTATTGTTATATTCCAAAATCATTTGAAGAAATTTCAAAACCCTAGAACTTAAGTTCTAAATTTCCAACTTACTTTATTTTTATTTTTTTCAAATTTTTTTTCCAATCAATATTTATAAATTTCACTACCAAACAAGCAATATATTACAACCAAATATAGCTTTTATAAAAAAATATTATATATAGAAAATATAATATGCAAAATTATTTCATTCACCTATATTCAAACAATATTGTGTCGGTCTGTCCTATTAAGTGTTTAGAAATCCCTATTGATGTCATAGCATCCTATGCACCAACCAGAATTTATAAATACAAAAAGGAACAAATTAACACAATATTAAAACCTATTTATAACACTAACAAATATGCTCTCTCATATATGTATACTCAGCGACTCGTCATAGGGTATTACAACCCTATAAATAAAGAGTCAGACCCCACAAAGCTAAGGTTTATCGCTAAACCATAGCTCTGATACCAGATGTAATATCCCGCCTTTTTGTATGCTTTAAATCGACGATAAACCACACACGTCAGACTTAAACCATACAGAAGGGCGGATTGTTATGGGGTAAATAAGAAATAGCAGAGAAAGAAAAAGAAAAAGAAAAATACTATCTTGCAGTGGAATGATAAAATATAATAATCAAATAAACAGTTCATGAAGTTGTTTTACAAAACCATTTGATTATACTTATACAATGCATATAAGAGTTACACCTACCAAAGAATAAAAGATAACAATGCAGCGAAACAATATGATGCAGCGGAATAATATAATAAATAATAGTAATGAAATCTTCGTCTTCGTCCTTCGAAAATAAAGTCTTCGAATCCTGCAATGCTCAGACTGATCCTAGCGAATTGAAAAGACAAAACAATCGATTCAGAATTAAAAGATCTTATGTAAGTTAAATCAATGTAAATAATATGAGTGGAATGGCATTAGAGATGTTTACGGGATTTTACATCACCTATCCAATGTCAAACGTGAGTGCATTTACTTAAGAGATGCTCGGGATTCACATCTCCAAAGGATCCATTAAACTATTTACTATGTAGTAATATTTTGCTATTATAATAATATCTATAGTAAAATAAACTTACTTTTAAATAGCATAAGGAGTTACCCAACATTCCACTTAACACGTAATAGTCCCAGTAGTCCATCCAGTATCAGCGCATCTCCAGATCGAAAGACTACCCTAAATACTCCACGGGCTATGGGACAAAAACCAAAATCATACATGGCGCGCTAGGGTAGGTGACATGGCACAACTAGGCAATGCCAGGGTAGATATACTAATTACACTTCCGGGCCGGTGGTAACGCATAGCAGCTACTACTGCCCACCTCGAGCCACACACCTAAACCAAAAGAATCAAAAGTGGCCACCGAATCAATCTCAAAGTCAGAATATAATATCGAAGGAGTGTGTCCGATCATAGGAATGAACTCATTAGCCTATAAATTGCTCCTGTTTAGCCACCTTATGCCGACTTACGGGAGTCGTGTCCATGTTCATACCTCAAAGGAACGTTGCCGGCATCCTACTTCATTCTGGAAACTCCACCGCGTACATGGTTGTTAAAGTGGTTTGCGAAGTTGGCAGACAGTATGAAAACTTCCTATCTCGGCCTCTTTAACAACCAACGTTATTATAACACCGCGGTTATTTCAAAATAATTATACTTCAAATCCAGAATATAATATCCATTTCAAAACTATATAAATACGATATAATTTCCACTTCAAAACCCAAATCAATATGATATCATTTTTTTATTTCAAATATATTCCTTTTCCAAAATCAGAGCACTTTCAAATTTATACACTTTGAAACCAAACATTTGAAATTATAACACTTTTCAAACATACTACTTTAAAATTCATAACTTCGAAACATTTCAATTTCGATAAAACATTTCAATTTCGATATATTTCAAGGCTTTAAATATTCCAAAATTTCGAAACTAAATTTGGTAATTTCGATTCAACAATTAAATTTTCTATTATTTAGTTTGAAATAATTTACATAATAAATCCCTTATCATTTAAATAAAACTCAAATTACAAATAACTAAATATTTCCTTCAATTCATTTATACTTGAAATACTCGTTTAATTCACCTTGACCCCAAAATCAAGTTATAATAATTATACCTTTTAAAATTTCCGACTTAATAAATTTCGCATTAAACTTTTTGAGTTTAATTCTTATATAAATTTAATTTCAAATAAATCTCCAATTTATCTCCCAACCTTAATTTATTTAAATCAATATGCACTCTATATTTAAATAAAATTTAAATACTTACTCACATTTATGTAAAAAACTCAAACTCTATTATTAAACTTAATTTTTATTTAACAAACTTATACATAGCTTAAATTCAAGCATTTAACTATATATAAAAATAATATTTAAATAATATCAAAATCAATATTAATTAAACCGTATTTTTTTTCCAAAACCATAGAAATCATTTTCAAAATATTTAAGATATACACCACGGTGTCTGTATATAATTTTCTACCCTATGGTCAAGTGATATAGATATTAATCATTTCAGTCCGTATTTAAAATAAAATACGATTGTATATCATTTCAAACCGCAACCCCGAATGAAATAAAAATGCATAACAACTTGCTGTTTATAACAATATAAAATACCACATCCATTCATGTAACGACCTGATATTTTCAACCATTCGCATCCGAACATGCCGGAATTGAATTGCTCAAAATACCAGATTGTAAGTTTATATTTGGCAAAACTCAGCATATACAGTAAATAAATAATCACATAATCACAGACACGGAGTAATATACAATATGCAGCGGAAACAAGAGAATAATAGTTCATGAAGCTACTATATATATAACAGATTTAAACAAGATACACAGAAGTCTCAAATACAATAGTCAAATACAAGATCAGAATACATCACTGGAATCAACTGAATATCTGAAAGCTGGATAAATAGCTGGATCTCCAGGCGAAGCTCCAGCTTCAAAGGTGAGTCTCAAAAGCTGAACCACTTAGTCTGACCCGAGCGTAAAGAAAAACACAAAACACTCGAGTCTGGATTAACATTCTTATATGAATAAATCCAACTCAAGTGAAATAACAACTAGAAATACAAATAACTCAAAAGATGTTTGGGACAACCATCCTTTAAGGATCCGTTAAACTATCTACCATGTAGTAATATACGCTATTATAATAATGTCTAAAGTAAAATAAACTATTAAAATAGCGTTAAGGCGTTACCATTACCCCCTTAACACATTTTATATAAGCGACATAGTCTATACAGCACTGTAAATGCCACCATAAACTAGTGGGCTATCAGGGAGTACTCCATAGGTATAACACAAAATAAATCGTAGTGGTCGCGCATAAGGATACAAGTATGACAAGGCACATGAGGCAATACCCAAGGTAGTGAAACTACCATTTTCTTGATCCGGACTGGTGAGAACGCATCGGCGCAACAATCGCAACACCGCGAAACAACACTCCCAATTCAAAGGTGTGCACCAATCAAAAACAAGTAATGAGTAGTTTACGAAGAAGTGTGTCCACTAGAGGCAGCTAACCTCATTGGCCCGGCACGGCTCCTGTTTAAGTCATTTCAAATTTGAAACAAGTGTCAAGGCTATCCATTATCGTTCTCTTTTTTCAAATCCAGCAATGTCATCATTCCAACCACTTCATTCTGGTCACAGCGTATAATAGTTATTAAAGTGGTTTTCGGTTTAGACAGAGTATGTCCCTAACCGATCCCGGACTCTTCAATAACTACGTAATTATTACACCGATTGGACATTTAATAAACTTTAAAAATAGTTCATATTTCAAAACCAAAATATCGTTGCCATTTCAAAACCATATCAATACGAGATCACTTTTATTTCAAAACCAAATACGATATCATTTTCATTTTAAATATATCCATCTCAAATATATCCACTTACAAAATCTTAGTGCTTCAAAGTTATAACACTTTCTAAATCAAACACTTTGGAAATCATAATATTTTGGAAATCAAACACTTCCCACTTAACTGTTTAAATATAAATAATAGTATATATAGTAAAATAGTTTATAATTTAAAATAGTTTATTTAAAAATAGTTATAATTTAAAATAGTTTATATTAAAAATAATTTATATTCAAATAGTTTATATGAAATAAATTTATAAAGTAACATATATAAATAGTTTTATATATAATTTAAAAATACTTTATATAACAAAATAGCTTCCTTAAATTTCACAAATCGATTCAAATCAACTCAAATTCCAAAATTTAAATCTAATCAAATCTCAAATCATCAATTTTAATTTATTTCAGTTTCTCAATAAACCATTTCAAATTGTATCGATTTCAAATGCAGATTTTAACCACAAATAAACCATTTCAATTTCAATATTTTCAAAGCCTTAAATATTCAAACATTTCAAAACAAGATTTGATAATTCCATATATATATCAAATTCACTTTACTATTATTTATTTTGAAATATTTACTTACTAATCCATTATCATTTAAATAAAACCCCAAATTTCAAATGACTATATTTCCTTCAATTCATTTAAACTTGAAATATTCGTTAAATCACCTTAAACCAAATCAAGTTATAAAATCACATCCTTTCAAATTTCAAATTCCATAAGTTTCAAATCGATTCTAATTAAATATATTTCTTGATTAAATACATTTTCAATATAAACTCTATATTAAAATTTAATTTAAATAAATATTAGCCATATTATATTTTAATAAAATCAAACTTTATTATTAAGCTTATTTTATATTAAAACTAATTTTTGCATGGCTTAAAATCAAGAATTTAACTATATATAAAATAATATTTACATAATATCTAAAATTTGATATTTATATAACCATATATTTCCTTTCAAAACCATAGTAATCATTTCAACTTATTTATATATAGACCAACGGTGTCTATATATAATTTTCTATCTTATGGTCAAGTGATACAGATATTTATCTTTTCAATCCGCAATTTAGTTATATACGGGTATATATATCATTCAACCCATAATCCCAAATTCAATGTCAATGAAAATCGTTTGGGTCTATCATTTCAACCCATAATGATTTTCTCCTATTCTAAAGTCTGTTTGGGTATGTATCATTTCAACACATAGTGAATTCTATACTAATAGGGAACCTGCAGAGTGATAATAAATGTGATAATAATATAATAGACATATATCATCAATATAAATAGCAGATAATAGTGTCAGATGTCACAGGTGAACTGATACAGGTAGTAGCATATATATAACAATGTAAATAACTAACAGCAGCATATTTCAATTGTCGTTTCAATTGAAATCAAATTTAATAAATATAAGAACATTAATCATGAGTGATTGCTCACCTTTCAAGGCAAGAGAGGTTTGAAAAACAACCAGCTACGAATTTGATCACGATCTTAGAAAATTAAACAATCCAAATGACAATCTCAAAGTGAAGTAAGCTGAAAGAAGATTTTGATGGACAAAGCTGATAGATAAGAATCGATGGGAAACGAATCAAAATCAATTAGACAGAAACAGAATATATATTATTACTATTTTATTATTTCCTTAAAACCAATATTCAACTAAAATATGTAAATAAATATTCAATTACCTTATCTACAATAATTATCATTAAAATCCACCTTTATATATTGAAATCAATATACATAAATTACTATAAGCTTTGAAAAATGTTTTTGTGACGCCCCACCTCTATACCCACGCTAGCCAAGAACATTACGGTGAATGCTGTCGACTAGCACGGAGAATAAGGCTATTGAGGAGCGACCATCCGTGTAATTTCTTTGCGCGAGCACCGATATGTCAGATAGTATAACATGCAATGCTTTATCCAGAGGAAATCCGACATACCGACACAAACACAAAGCTACTACACCGTGGCTATAAATATCTTCGGAAAAACAAATATAGGAATAAACATAACATAAATCAGTCACAGAAAATTCATATCACAAAGGCAGAATAAGATATGAATACTACACATAAAAGTGTACATCAGAGTAGTGATCAGAAAGATCCACAATATCACAAAAGAATAGTTACACGAACTACACAAAAGAATAAGTATACATTATTGAGTCTATATCTCTAATGTATACAACAAAAACTACTAATCTAAGTAGTCAACCAAAAGTCAGAGAAATCAATCCCAAGAGAGAAGTCAAGCTGAAGCACCTGTAACATCTCGGTCTGACCCGAGTATTATTTAATAAGAAAATAATAAACGGATCAGTCTATCTATAAATATCAGATGAAACGATATAGAATCAGAGTTATGACTAAACACATAATAATCACAAGGCCAAGCTGTGATATATAAGTAGTTGATAATCAACAAGAGATTAATCAATATCACAAAATCTACACGAGAATCAAGAAGTGTCATACTCTTTATTTCGTTCATCAAACCACAAATATTGACGATAATATCAATGTCAATCACAAAAGTCAATGACGCACAAATTTCCAGAAGACTACACAAGAAATCCAGAAATCACTAAAGTCAATGACACACAAATTCACCAATGCACAAATATCGATAAGGCTTATCAATGGAAATCACGAAAAATTGGTGAAACACAAATTCTAGAAATCTACACAAGAAATCCAGAAATCACAAAGTGGGGAGGCCTATCACAAACGGGAGCATAAAGCTCACCAACACGTGTATCACAAACGGAACGCTAATTCCATGGTCGCTAACCATCACAAATTGAGCCGAAGCTCCACAAACGGCCCGAAGACCGTGGGTTGCTACCCCATCACAAATTGAGTCGAAACTCCACAAAACGGGGTTTAGTCTCCCTCGCAGACAAAGAGACATCGCACATTGCTAGTCTAAATCACAAAGATGATCGTCATGATCAACGAGAAGTGTCAATTACACTAAGCTAGTAAATATATGAGTTTAGCTTCATGTCCCATAACCACTTGCTTAGCTTAAATATTTACGAACAAACTGTAAATTTCCACTAGAAAATTGTCACAAGAGATTCAATCGAACAAGTCCAAGAATTAACCAACAAAGTGAACGCAAGCGTTTCATACCACTTGTTTTACTAAGTCATTTAATTGGATTTCTCATACGAGTGAGGTAAAGGTTTATATATACTAATAGATTGGAAAACGGTTTTATAAACGAATTTGGTATTAAAATAGTGTTGAAATCGTTTGAGTAAAGAGTTTTGATATTTACTACTTGTATAGAAAACCTTTATATTTTTAAAGTGACAAATCACAAAGAAGATTGTAGGAACAATCAATCACTAAGATTCACATTCGAAAATGTGAATAAAATCCAAAGAAATCGACATAAAATCCATCAAAGTGGATATATCTAAAATTTCCAAAGAAAAGGTCATCTAAGTCGATAATAAATGACAACAACAAAAGGGAGGCTACACGAATCGATTAAAGTTGGATATTCAAACGGATTAGCAAAATAGGCTAATCTGGCAATTAACAACAGGTCGGTCGACCGGACTCTCTGGGTCGGTCGACCGATCCTTAAACAGAGGAGTGCTTATGCACTCGGCAGCAGGTCGGTCGGCCGACTCAGGGAGCTCGGTCGACCGGACTTGTTGCCAGCCTCTTCCCAGCCCATAGTAATGAGCTCCAACCTCGTCCAAATTTCATTCTCTCGAGCAACGGCGCTAAGGGTTTATGCCAATCGATTACCCGGCCCTATATGCTCCTCGATGCATCACCAAAAACATGTTCAAACATAGAAGTTAGGATTTTTAACGAATTGAACTCAAAACACCAAAAATTGGAATATACACCAATTCAATCCAACCCAAAAGCAAATGCACACAAATAAGTGTTAGGAATTCATACCTAACAATCGAAGATAAATATAAGCATAGATGTGAGATAAAAATCTCACCTTTTCACAAAATCGAACAAGAAGAAGCTTGAAAGCAAATGGAGAATCAACCTCTCTTCAACACAACCCAATTGAGCTTGAATCTAAGCTCAAAACAAGAACATTCCCAAAATTAGGTTTAGAAATTTTCTAAAATTGGTAAGAGGATAAGTTGGAGAAGAAGAAGAGAAGCTTACCAGTGGGTTCTTCTTGAGTTTGGCGCTAGGAATTTGATTTGCAAGAGAAGCTAGGGTTTTGGAGTTTTAATTTCCAATCTCTCCCACCATTAATGCTAAGAAAACTGAAAAGAGAAGAGAATGAGGGTGAATGGGGAAGAGTGGCTCAGATTTGAGCATAAGGAAAACACAGGGCTGAGCCCAAAAACCAAACCCAAAGTGAAAAGTAGCAAAAATCAACTTTCTCCAAACATATCAAAGCTTATACTCAAAAAGGTCGCAAACGGCATTTTAAACTCAATGGGAGTGGTCCCGAGTCCTAATTCGACCGTATGCAAAAAGTAGCTTTTCGGACTAAAATCCGACTAACGATAAAATATTTAAATATAAAATCGATAAATATGCGGGTTGTTACAGACTCCCCTCCTTAAAGAAATTGCGTCCTCGCAATATTTAAGAAGAAGATACATATATATAGTAACAACCATAAAAGCATATTCAACACAAAAGAAGTTTGAAATAAGAAGTTCACCTCAAAGAGCATGAGAAAGTAAGTCTGGATGTGTTCGCTCGATATACTCTCTAGATTCCCAAGAACAATCCTTAGGATTTGAAGACCATTGAACTTTAACAAGCGGAACATTTTTATTTCGAAGTCGTTTGACCTCCGAAGCAATGATACGAATAGGATGTTGCTCATAAGTTAAATTAGGCGAAACTTCAATCTCTTCCACAACACCAGGCTCAAGAATAGAATCGGAATCTCGAAGACATTTTCGAAGTTGAGAAACATGAAACACGTCATGCATAGCAGAAAATTGAGCCGGTAATAAAAGGCGATAAGCCATGGAACCAATACGTTCAGTGATAGGAAATGGCCTAATATATCGAGGCGCTAACTTTCCCGAGCGACTGAAACGCACAACACCTTTCATAGGTGACACACGAATGAACACAAGATTTCCCACAGAAAATTCTAACTTCCTTCTCCGGTTATCGGCATAGGATTTTTGTCTACTCTGGGCTTCTTTCATTCTATGTCGAATAAGTTCAATTTTCTCTGTGGAATCACGAATAAAATCTGGACTTAAAACAAGCTTCTCACCGGCCTCAAGCCAACAAGAAAGAGATCGCGTGGCCTTCCATAGAGTGCCTCAAAAGGTGCCATACCAATACTAGATTGGAAGCTATTATTATAGGAAAATTCAACAAGTGAAATATGATCTTCCCAACTTCCACCAAAATCAAGCACACAAGAACGAAGAAGATCTTCAAGAGTTTGATTCACACGCTCGGTTTGTCCATCGGACTGAGGATGATAAGCGGTGCTAAAATTAAGCTTCGTTCCCAAAGCTGTTTGAAGACTCTTCCAAAATCCACTAGTAAACAATGGATCACGATCACTAACTATAGAAGTAGGAACTCCATGCAATTTAACAATTTCTTTAATAAAAGGTTTGGCCAAAAGAGGCACGGTTCGGTTAGACCGAACGGGAATAAAATGGGCGGATTTAGTAAGTCTATCAACAATCACCCATAAGCTATCATGACCCGAACAAGAACGGGGAAGGTCATTAATAAAATCCATGGAAATCTGGTCCCACTTCCAAATTGGAATTTCTAAAGGTTGCAATAGCCCACCGGGACTTTGATGTTCGGCCTTAACGAGTTGGCAAGTCATGCAACGCTTAACGAAGTTAGCGATGTCAAGTTTCATTCCCTCCCAATAATAAAGTCGCTTCATATCCGTGTACATTTTACTACTACCGGGATGAATGGTAAATTTAGAATGATGAGAATCTTCCAAAATATCTTTACGAAGATCACCAATATTTGGCACGACAAGTCTACCAAATTTCCGAATGCCGCCACGAGAATCGATATCAAAGTCTTTCAAACCTTCAATATCAATTTTATCCTTAATATTTTGGCCAAGAAGAGCCAATTCAGGATCTAGCCTTTGAGCTTCAAGAATGCGGTCAAAAAGAGAAGGATGAGCCTCAAGGCTACATAACACAAGTGATGAACATAAATCGGAGACACGGTCTCGAATCTCACAAGAGGATAATATCTCGAGATCGTTCCATTCGGATATCATCATAGAAACAACAGCTTGTTGTTTACGGCTAAGAGCATCGGCGACATGATTACCCTTACCGGGTGTATAAAGAATATCAAGATCGTAAGGCGCAAGGAACTCGAGCCAACGTTGTTGATGTAAATTAAGTTCCTTTTGAGAGAATAAATACTTCAAGGACTTATGATCGGTATAAAGAACAAATTTCTCTCCTAATAGATAATGACGCCAAATACGAAGGGCGAAAACAATAGCCGCGAGCTCTAAATCATGAGTGGCATATCTAGTCTCAGCAGGCTTTAATTGCCTAGAAGCATAAGCAATAACACGTTCTCTTTGCATAAGAACGGCACCCAATCCAACGCGACTAGCATCGGTATAAACAACGAAATCTTGATTCCCCTCGGGGATAACGAGAATAGGAGCATCAGAAAGAAGTTCCTTTAGTTTCTGAAAAGAAGCTTCACATTTGTCCGACCAAATGTACTTAACACCTTTCTTCGTTAAGCTAGTGAGAGGCACGACAATCTTAGAAAAGTCTTTGATAAAACGCCGGTAATAACCCGCCAATCCAAGAAAACTACGAATCTCCGTCACACTCTCCGGTCTCTTCCAATCTTGAATCGCTTCAATCTTTGAAGGATCCACGGAAATTCCGGATTCGGAAATAATTAGACCGAGAAACTTCACACGAGATTGCCAAAAATGGCATTTAGAAAATTTTGCGTTTAATTGATTACTCCTAAGAGTTTCCAACACAATCCGAAGATGTTTTTCATGCTCCTCCTCGGTTTTAGAATACACAAGAATATCATCGATAAAGATGAGAACAAACCGGTCGAGGAAGTCTTTGAAAACTCTATTCATAAGGTCAACGAAATAAGCCGGAGCATTCGTTAGACCAAATGGCATGACTAGCCATTCATAAGATCCATATCGAGTACGGAACGATGTCAAAGGAATACTATCCTCTGCAATACGAAGCTGATGAAATCCAGTAGCTAAGTCTAATTGTGAAAAGACTCTAGCACCACTAAGTTGATCGAATAGATCATCAATCTGAGGTAAAGGATATTTATTTTTGACAGTAAGATCGTTAAGCTTGCGGTAGTCAACGTAAAGCCTAAGTGTTCCATCGGATTTCTTCACAAAAATAGCCGAAGCTCCCCAAGGCGAGGAACTAGAGCGAATAAATTGCTTCGTCTCCAATTCAGAAAATTGTTTACGCATCTCCTCATTTTCTTTATTGGACAAACGATAAGGAGGACGAGTGATAGGTTGAGCTCCAGGAATAAGATTAATTCTGAACTCAATTGCTCGCTTAGTTGGTAATCCTAAAACGGGCTCGAATATGTCGGAAAATTCACAAACGACGTGAATAAGAGAAACAATATCACCCTTATCATCATCATCGTCATCACAAGGATTTAAAGAATATAAAGATGCAACCAAAGCAGAATCTGAATCTTTAAGAATAACAGAAACCTGATTAACAGATTGAGGATGTCGAAGATGAATAGTCCGCTCAGGAAATAGGATATGAGCTTCATAACGGTTAAGCCAATCCATTCCCAAAATCATTCCAAAGCCTAAATAACACATGACATGCAAATCGGCTCGGAAAGAAAAATCACGCAAAATAATCTCGACATCTTTACACAATAAACTGATTGTTGCGGATCCACCAACCGGATTCGCAATTCTCAAAGAAGTCATTAAACACAAAACATCCAAAGAAAAAGTATCAACAAGTTCTTTTGATATAAAAGAATGGGACGCACCCGTATCAAAAAGAACTCGAATAGGATGATCACGAAAAAAAATAATTCCATCCAGAATAGAATGAGAAATACCTTGGCCACGAGATGTGTTGCCAGGGGCTTGATCAACATTAAGCTTTCCCTCTTTCTTGCCTTGAAGTTTGGGGCACGAAGATATAACATGACCGAGAACTTTGCAGTTGCGACAAGAGAGAGAATTTGGGCACTTGTTCGCATAATGGTCCTTCGAACCACAATTATAGCATTCCCCACGACCAAAGGAAGAAGTCTTTGCCACGGAGGTTGCTTGCTTCCCTTTCTTATTGGGATAAGGGCCTTTGAATTTGTTTGGCCTCTTCTTGTTGTTGAAGTCTGGTTTGGAACCCACCACTTCAACATCATTCTCCTTATCCGCCTCTTCAAGACGAAGAGCGATATCAACGAGTTGGTCGAAAGAAACTTCTAATTTTAGAAGTAATGGCTTCTTGAGACTTTTGTTTAAGCCATAGACGAACCTCTGGTTCTTCTTTAAAGGGGTGTTGATGTATTCAACCCCATATTTGGAAAGCGACTCGAAGGAGGCGACGTAATCAGTCACGGAGGACTCACCTTGAACAAGGTCTATAAATCGCCGAGCCAATGTCACTTTCTCAGCTTCTGGTACGAATTTTAACTCGAAGCATTCTCGGAATTTCTCCCAAGTGAGATCCGCTTCATTAATCTCAGAAATAAGAAGCTCGTACCAGTCCAATGCTCTTTCACGGAGCATACTAGAGGCCACCTGAACTCGGTGAAGGTCAATAAGATTCATGCGAGAAAAGATTCGATCGCATGACCTTAGCCAAGCCTGCACTTCAATAACAGTTTCGGAACCTTTGAATGGCTCCCCACCCAAATTAGTGTAATCGCTACACAAGCGTGCAAATCCCGACTTAGGGTGAGTAGGTTCCGGGTTAGCTCCAGCTGCTTGAGCATTTGTCACTAAATCAAGAAGCTGTTGAGCAGTCATAAAAACTCCATCCTGGGGTGGAGTGCTAGATGGCACGGCTCTGGGGCGGCCTGGTCTAGACATTTCTCTTCCTTTAGAAAGAAGGAAGAAGAAGAAAAAGGTTATTCACCAAATTGAATATCAAGCAATCTTGATAGATAAAAAAGGAATCATAAGGAAAATAGGATGAATCGGTACGAAGACTCGAATTAAATCCTAAAGCACGACTCCTAAGATGGACTTAGGACGATGATCCTTGTCATAATATTCCATATTGTTCCGAAGTTTGGCTCTGATACCAAGCTGTGACGCCCCACCTCTATACCCACGCTAGCCAAGAACATTACGATGAATGCTGTCGACTAGCACGGAGAATAAGGCTGTTGAGGAGCGACCATCCGTGTAATTTCTTTGCGCGAGCACCGATATGTCAGATAGTATAACATGCAATGCTTTATCCAGAGGAAATCTGACATACCAACACAAACACAAAGCTACTACACAGTGGCTATAAATATCTTCGGAAAAACAAATATAGGAATAAACATAACATAAATCAGTCACAGAAAATTCATATCACAAAGGCGGAATAAGATATGAATACTACACATAAAAGTGTACATCAGAGTAGTGATCAGAAAGATCCACAATATCACAAAAGAATAATTACACGAACTACACAAAAGAATAAGTATATATTATGGAGTCTATATCTCTAATGTATACAACAAAAACTACTAATCTAAGTAGTCAACCAAAAGTCAGGGAAATCAATCCCAAGAGAGAAGTCAAGATGAAGCACCTGTAACATCTCGGTCTGACCCGAGTATTATTTAATAAGAAAATAATAAACGGATCAGTCTATCTATAAATATCAGATGAAACGATATAGAATCAGAGTTATGACTAAACACATAATAATCACAAGGCCAAGCTGTGATATATAAGTAGTTGATAATCAACAAGAGATTAATCAATATCACAAAATCTACACGAGAATCAAGAAGTGTCATACTCTTTATTTCGTTCATCAAACCACAAATATTGACGATAATATCAATGTCAATCACAAAAGTCAATGACGCACAAATTTCCAGAAGACTACACAAGAAATCCAGAAATCACTAAAGTCAATGACACACAAATTCACCAATGCACAAATATCGATAAGGCTTATCAATGGAAATCACGAAAAATTGGTGAAACACAAATTCTAGAAATCTACACAAGAAATCCAGAAATCACAAAGGAGGGAGGCCTATCACAAACGGGAGCATAAAGCTCACCAACACGTGTATCACAAACGGAACGCTAATTCCATGGTCGCTAACCATCACAAATTGAGCCGAAGCTCCACAAACGGCCCGAAGACCATGGGTTGCTACCCCATCACAAATTGAGTCGAAACTCCACAAAACGGGGTTTAGTCTCCCTCGCAGACAAAGAGACATCGCACATTGCTAGTCTAAATCACAAAGATGATCGTCATGATCAACGAGAAGTGTCAATTACACTAAGCTAGTAAATATATGAGTTTAGCTTCATGTCCCATAACCACTTGCTTAACTTAAATATTTACGAACAAACTGTAAATTTCCACTAGAAAATTGTCACAAGAGATTCAATCGAACAAGTCCAAGAATTAACCAACAAAGTGAACGCAAGCGTTTCATACCACTTGTTTTACTAAGTCGTTTAATTGGATTTCTCATACGAGTGAGGTAAAGGTTTATATATACTAATAGATTGGAAAACGGTTTTATAAAAGAATTTGGTATTAAAATAGTGTTGAAATCGTTTGAGAAAAGAGTTTTGATATTTACTACTAGTATAGAAAACCTTTATATTTTTAAAGTGACAAATCACAAAGAAGATTATAGGAACAATCAATCACTAAGATTCACATTCGAAAACGTGAATAAAATCCAAAGAAATCGATATAAAATCCATCAAAGTGGATATATCTAAAATTCCCAAAGAAAAGGTCATCTAAGTCGATAATAAATGACAAAAACAAAAGGGAGGCTACACGAATCGATTAAAGTTGGATATTCAAACGGATTAGCAAAATAGGCTAATCTGGCAATTAACAGCAGGTCGGTCGACCGGGCTCTCTGGGTCGGTCGACCGATCCTTAAACAGAGGAGTGCTTATGCACTCGGCAGTAGGTCGGTCGGCCGACTCAGGGAGCTCGGTCGACCGGACCTGTTGCCAGCCTCTTCCCAGCCCATAGTAATGAGCTCCAACCTCGTCCAAATTTCATTCTCTCGAGCAACGGCGCTAAGGGTTTATGCCAATCGACTACCCAGCCCTATATGCTCCTCGATGCATCACCAAAAACATGTTCAAACATAGAAGTTAGGATTTTTAACGAATTGAACTCAAAACACCAAAAATTGGAATATACACCAATTCAATCCAACCCAAAAGCAAATGCACACAAATAAATGTTAGGAATTCATACCTAGCAATCGAAGATAAATATAAGCATAGATGTGAGATAAAAATCTCACCTTTTCACAAAATCGAACAAGAAGAAGCTTGAAGGCAAATGGAGAATCAACCTCTCTTCAACACAACCCAATTGAGCTTGAATCTAAGCTCAAAACAAGAACATTCCCAATATTAGGTTTAGGAATTTTATGAAATTGGTAAGAGGATAAGTTGGAGAAGAAGAAGAGAAGCTTACCAATTGGTTCTTCTTGAGTTTGGAGCTAGGAATTTGATTTCCAAGAGAAACTAGGGTTTTGGAGTTTTAATTTCCAATCTCTCCCACCATTAATGCTAAGAAAACTGAAAAGAGAAGAGAATGAGGGTGAATGGGGAAGAGTGGCTCAGATTTGAGCATAAGTAAAACATAGGGCTGAGCCCAAAAACCAAACCCAAAGTGAAAAGTAGCAAAAATCAACTTTCTCCAAACATATCGAAGCTTATACTCAAAAAGGTCGCAAACGGCATTTTAAACTCAATGGGAGTGGTCCCGAGTCCTAATTCGACCGTATGCAAAAAGTAGCTTTTCGGACTAAAATCCGACTAACGATAAAATTTTTAAATAAAATTTTTAAATATAAAATCGATAAATATGCGGGTTGTTACAGTTTTATATAAACAGGCATATCAGTAAACATATATATTTGCAGTTGTAAACTATATACATAACCCCTACATAATACGACAGATTATACTAGCCTATATAACATACACGTATACACGCCTAACCTATATGTAGTTCGACACATTAATAAAAATCACAGTATATAAATATTATAGGTTTTCGCGTTATATGTATATGTGTGTGTGTATATAACACTTACCATATTAATACTAATATATATATATATAACTTACATAATACTATTACCAAATACAGTTAATAAAATTTACTGTATTATAAATTTTACACTAATATATCAAAATATTTGTAAACTAACTGGTATATTACTAACATTAGATTCAACAGACATAAAAAAAAATACACTGTCAAATTTTATACATATACATATAGACTGAATATATTATTACTCGAAACTCTTATATGCTTAAGAGCTAACAAAGCTCATAAATTCTATATCAAGAAAATACGGCTGCAGGCTTCTCAAAAATGCGAAACTACTATATAAAAAACCATATAGTATAATCGAATACAATACTATATATAAACAGACTTACCTATTAACTGCACATCCTTACAATCTATATAATTAAATATATACAAGCTTATACACATATATACTGGTTGAATTATACACAATCATTTTTATCAACAGCAATCTATTATAGGAGAGAAACTATATATATAAACTGACCCATCATAAAACTTATATATAAAACACAACTTATAAAATATATTTTTTTCTCTTCAAATTATATCAACTGCAAATAGAACATACTCCAAATTGAAGCCATGATTGAGAAAAATATAAACATGTAAACGAAAGAAAATCATCCCATATCAATAGCATGCACGGTAGACAGGAAGGCTAACTATGCGGTATCGGGCTGCTGAATCGAAGGTGGAAGGCAGAGTTCAAACGAATAGCCGATGGTTGGTTGCTGCACAACAAGGCTAGGATCGGCTCAGGCGAAGGCTTCGTGTGCGCGTTAGGTAGGAGGAAGTGAAGCGAGCGGTGGCTGCCTCGAGTGACGGCGGCAGTGCATGGCTGACGCAGGTGGCAGAGGGAAACGTGAGACCGAACAGTGGGGCTTGGAGATGGCTCCGGGCGTGGCTCGCCGCGTGGTGTTGTTCAGGTTGAGGGGGAGATGTGGCAAAGTGGGCGGTGCGGCTATGCGGGGTGGAGTGTACATCAGCTAATGGGGAGGGCTTGCGCAAGGAGGACATGGCTGGGGTTGGAAGGTCAGATGGTGGAGGTGTTGGCAAATAAAAGGAGGAAGGGGTTGAGGCAGGAAGAAGGCTGAAACATTGAGATGCACAGGCTAAAATATTGCTTACTATACTATCTATATTTTAAGAAGGATAATTGGAGAGAGGAGAGAAAGAGGGAAGGCCGAGAAAAAGAAAAAGAATATGGAGGAGGAAGATAGAAGAGTTACAGGTAAAAGAGTAAATGACTGCAAATATAAATATTATTAATTTCAGTTTGAACGGAAGAAGAACTATTCACGAACCCAAATATAGATCAAATAAATGCGTAGTCGCCATCAATAACCAATTCCGAGAATATTAAAAGCAGCGCCAATTTATTTTCCAACCGTTGGACACGAATGGACACTGGAAAATTCAAAGTACAAAATTTTTTGGCACCGATACGGCTAACCGTTTTCGCAGATTCCGCTGCATATCAGACTTCAAATCACAGAATTGAATATACTGCGGAGATCAACACAACGAGACGATCAAAACGGTATATGGATATCAGTGGTACGATTGAATTATAAAAATTCGAATTTTCTACTAGCGGAAAATGCAGCAAAAATGTAGAAAAATAAGATCAACGGAGCTAAAGAAGTCCGAATTTGAAAAAACGAAAAATGACGCTCAATCAGAAGCTGATTTAGAATTTTTATATGAAAAAATATTCAGGTTTGGAAATATTTTATTATCAACAATTTTTAACTGACTTGAATTTAATAAAATTTCACAATGAAACAAACTTTCATAAAATCAGATGAAAATTTACCATCTTCTGTATTTATATATACGTATTCCAAATATAAAATTTTAATTTCAAATTTTATTGTTTAAAATTTCTCAAAAATTCAATTAAATACGTTATTAAAACAGTTAAAATTTACGGGTCGTTACAATTCATCTAATATCAATCATCAACCATTTATCACATTCATCATCCAATTCAAACAATAACATCAATATAGAACAGATAATAAATAATAGGTATTTACTGGCGGTTTATATTCAATAATAAATCAAAAAAAAAATTAACTGGCGGTTTATATGCAATAATAAATTAATTTAATTCGATAAATTCAATTTAACTTGAATGATGATAAAATATACCAAACAGCCATAAATACATTTCTAATCACATCAGAAGGTAATTTAACACACATAAGAAATTTTAGAAGTTGTGATTGGGTTAAAACACTCACCTTTTGAATTTAAATTGAATTTAAATCCAATTTAAACCCAAAATCTAAACAGTCTTAGAATCAGTTTAAACCAGCGCCAAAATGTCCGAAATTCTAATACGAACCTAGCGGAGAAAACCGCGCGTGAAACGCACCTCGTATGTGAAAGTTATTGATATTAGAACATTTGAAATTGAAAAATTAAATTGAAAATATAATAAAACAATATTACAAACTTTACACATCACCCCACATCATTGTTCCAAAATCGAGGTCATGCCTACCCTTCTCACGTCCAAAACCCAATCATGCTCTTGCTCGAACCCTTGCGCCGCCACGCTTGATCGACGCCGATCGATCGCCCACGGCCTGTGCACGCGCCAGGCGAAGCGACGACCCCTAAGCCCCCCACCACCTCGTCGAAGATGCCATAAATTCCACTGGCCACCGCTTGATACCAAAACCGTAATCGAATTAAATGCGTCGATCTGACCGTCGATTCAATGAACCACCAACTCCGATGCGCTGTGCTCGCCACTCTCCACGCCTCAGTATCATCGATTCGATGATCGAAGGAAAATGATCGAATCATGATGAACATTCATGACTTCTTCACTCGATTCAGGCCACACAGTAACCCAAATCAGAAAACAAATTATATATTTGACTTGCGCTCGTCGAAAGCTTCAAATCCATATATAATTCGATATAGTTTGTGGAGTTTGAAATTTTTTATTTGATTTTGAATTGCAATAGGATTTGGAATTGAGAATTTGTTTATCTGTCATTGAGGAGGAGAGACAGCTGAATTGTACGTACAGAAATGAGGAATACGAAATAGGCTAGGTTTTATAATGACATATTTATAGACAGAGCTGAACAGAAAGAACAGATCAGATAAACTAAACGATATATGTCCCCAAAAGCTCATTTCGACTATGGAACGAAATTGGGTCAACCCATACATTAAATAGATGTTTTAAAATATTTTAAACGCAATGGAATAGGTTTCAAGTCCAAATTCCATCTTATGAAGAAGTTATGCTAAAATCAAGTATTTCAAATTGATTTCAATTGATTTCAATTAAATTGACTTCAAGGCGTTTCGAGTCCGTACGATCAAACGACAAGTCCTATCACTCCGGAACTTGAAACCCTACAATAATTCACGGTTATAGATATGATGAAACTGGTTTCGTCAAAATATGAGTCAATGGCCAAAATGTCTATTTTCCTATTAATTAAATAAGTTAATATTAAATTAAATTAAATCACTTTTCTCTTTAATTATTATTATTATTTCAATTTCTATAATTAACAAATTTTATTATTTTAACTTCTTAAACAATCACAATACTTTAAACAAATTTATATGTCGGTTTAAAGCTGATCAATCCATCAATTTCGGTGTTAAATTCCAATTTTATTAAATTCAGAAATTATAAATCAAATTTTCAATAATTCCCTTTAATTTGACCTTTCATCCATTTATTTAATCTATCATTATCAAATAGATGGAATTAACCTTGGTTCATGATTTATTACAAAATATTCTCAAATTTTCAACTTAATTTCCATTAACGTAATATCTAATTATTTAATTCATTTAATTGCAATTAATCCTATTATTATAATTTAAATTCCAACTAATTAATAAATCTTGATTTCCATTCCTTTTATTCAACCAATTGTCATATTTTGAATAAAATTAATGTTATCTCCCAGTATTAACTAAATTTTCGTTAACAAAATATTTTATTTAGATTTATTGCAATTTTTACCAAATTTAAATTAACAGGCTAAATAAATAGGTAACACAAAATATTTGTTACCTTTACTTTCAATCACACTTATAAGTTATTATTCCCAAACAATTGTTACAATTGTTTACATAATACAAATTTCATTCAATCATCATTAACAATATATTTTTTCATTGGTTAATTAAATATTCACATTTGTTTTCGAACATTCAATTGATAACCAAGCATCACATTTTATTTTACTTCAATTGATTGGAATTTCATTCGAGTTTTTAGTAATTAACATAAATTAACATTATCAACTTCCAGGCTATTTATTATTTCATTATTAAATTACAAATTTTTATTTCCTCCAATATTAAGTAACAAAATTTAATTAAACTAATAATTTAAATTGTCAAAAAATTACGTGTCGTTACAACATTCATCCATACAAGTTCGTTCTGGGTCTGAACGAAACCGAAGGCACTACCTCTACTACATCCATTTTGGAGTCACCCTAAGGATTAGTAGCAAGTAGCCCTTGCACTGAAAAAGCTCCATCTTCAATTCGAAATTTTGAGTTGGATCGAAGTGATTTTCGGATAAAGCAAATCCAATCCCAGTCTCTTTGAAACAACATTCGATAGTTCCGGTAAACTCTACCCCAGTTCTTTTGGAAATAATAAGACAATACATAGGAGCAGGGATCACCCCTAACCGTTTAAGTGGATAGATCTCCCTATCATTTGTCCTAGGAGAAAAAAAATGAGATTTTTACACACAATACAACATCATCGAAGATGACTATGCCATACAACTCACATGTTTCTCCTAGCTATTTTCGAAGTTATATTTTGGTCCATATCTGGTAGTCAGTTATTTGACTATCAAATAACAAACAACAACAAATTTAGAGATTTACTTACCCAAAGCAAACACTAAGCCTCAAAAATAAATCTTTCATTTATTAAAATTATTTTCAAAAGTGTTTAACAAAAGATTCATATACTTATCTCCTTGAAATAAATATATTCATAAAACATTTGTGAAAGATTTCTCATTTCCAAGTCATATCAAAGGATCAAAACAAAATGTTATTTAAATTAGAGATAAAGATAACCTTAACAATACTCTTTCGGTGTTAAGTGAGGAGCGAATGTCCATACCACTAGAGTTAAGAAGGTCAGTTAAAGGAAATCCAATCTCAAATTGTAACGACCTGTAAAATTTATATAATTTAATTTGTTAAGTTATTAATTTTTGGTAATTTAATATGAAAGAAAAAAAAACCTTATTAATTTAAAATTGAACGATGGTAATTAGAACTAATTAGTAACAATTGAAATGAAATTACAATTTAGTAAAGTAATGAAAATTGGTATACTTGGCTACAAATTAACGTAAGAAAACTAAGGCAAACATTTAAATTTATAAAAGGAATAATATGAAATAAATGACTCTTGAATAAAGATTGAGTATATAAGAATGGTAACATTTGTTGTGAACAATGAAACCACAAGTGTGAATGTTGAATCATTAATATATTATTAATATAAATTGAAGTAAACCAGTGTTAATTAAGTAATTATAACATTTGATTTGTAAACAATAATGAATTCATTAATGTGACTTAAAGTAATAGTAACGGTTATAAGTTACTATTAAATTGGCCTATTAATTTAGTTGTAACGGTTATATTTGAGTATAAATTCAAATATAAGTAAATAAGGGTAAGTCGTGTATAAATAACTGAATTAATATAATTAATAGTAATTGAATGAATTCAATATTAGGTAGGTAATTATAATAATTAGTTGAATATAATAAACTTAAGTGTAAATTAAAGGGTAACGGTAACAGCTATTATAAGTTTCCTATTTAGTCTATAAAATAAATAGGAAATCTTTAATGTCATAAATGAGAATTCATGCAGTAACGGGAGGTGTGAATGTATGAATTGAATAGAAACGTAAATTTATTTATAAACTAATAAATTGGTAAAAGGAATGGAACTAAGTTAAAATAATTAATTGGTTTTAAACCTTAATTAATGTGTACAATTGACAAGATTTCACATTTGGAAATGTAACGTTTAGTACAAATTTAAGATGAAAATAGGAGTAAACTAGTGTAATAGAATACAAAAGTAATGTAACTAGGTATATAGGGTAATAATGGACCTAGTATAAAGATGGCAATTAAACCAAATCAAATTATTGGAAGCAATATTTATTTAAGTGGAATGTAATCTATAATAAAATGGATTATTTTAGGTAAATGAAATTAATTACTATGTAAATTGAAATTTGGATGAATTGGAAAGTTATTAATATATTAGTTTATAAACCAATGTTAATATTACCCATAAAAGGATAACTTAATAGTTGATTCAATAACAAAATTGAGAAATCAAATATATGGATTTATTGGGATTTAAACTTAAACTTTATTAATTAGATAAAATAAAGTGTTTACACGCAACGACTTTCTATATTTTATTTCCCTATGTTTGTTTCTCTAATTTTTATTTTCTATTTTTTTTGTATAAACTTTGAATATATTTATTTGATTTTTGGTTGATTTTATTTTTAATAATAGCTTAGAAATTTCAAGAGATATAGTTTACTTGTTTTGTTTATTTGCTGCCTTTTTCTTTTCCCTTGCCTTTCCATTTGCATAGCCAATTACTTCCCACATTCATAGCCGTGAATTCTTCTCATAATTCACGTACATATTGTTCCTCAAACTCCTCTTTTTATTGCGTGCAAACAAAGGAAAAAAAATTAATAAATACATAGAGTTATTTGTTGCCTTTTTATTTCCTAAACCATTCAAACACCTACGTTTTATTCCCTAACCTCTTTATTACCTGTCGTTTCTTTCTTTTGGATGCGTATTTACTAAAACCTAGCCGCCATCTATTTTTTTCACGTACAAAGTTTCTCATCTCATCATCTTATTCATTTGCATGAAGAAAAAAAATACAAGATCTAAAGTCATGGCTTCCTTTTTCTTTCTCCTCCTTTTTTCAATTTTTTTTCTTTGTTTTCCTTCAAGTTAGGCTCGGCCTCCATCTTCTCCTAGCACACCTCTAACCATCATGACCAAGCAACATAAGATGATGGTTGAACCCATATGTGGTGTAGCCAAGTCATTGATTGATTAAGGCAAGTTATGCCACTTTGATTCGTTATTTTTCCATTGTTTTAACCTCTATTCTTTTGTATTGAATCATATTGTTAAGTATGTATTATTTGTTTGCATACAAGATATGGATCTGACTCTTCATCCACTCAAGTTTGCATTGTGATTTGTCATGCTTTTTCATGCTTTCCGGAGTTTGGATTTTTATTCTGACTTTGTCAATTCTAGCTTTTAAAAGGTGAGTTATCACTCTAGACATACTTATATTATTATGAAATGATGACAAGTGAATTATATAAATTAATGTGCTATGTTCATACATGCCTGTGACATATTTGTATGATGTTTAATGCTGTTTGTATAGCTTTTACATCATCTGATATGATATGTTATATTGTACTGTTCATGTGACGACCGCCCATGACTCCCGCACCAAAACAATGGAATAGTGCGCTGAAAGGCGTGCCAGGTAGTCATGGACGATAGTCAGGGTAAAATGAAACAGCAACCTCTATCGTACAACTCACAGCGCTTGGATAAAAATACGATAAAGAAATATATAGTGAAGCTCCATAACAGAAAAATCATCATATAAGCATCGTAAGTAGATTATACAAACATGAATCATCCATACATCAAAGCCTCACTACAACACTCAATCAGATATAACAGCGGAACACCCAGTACATATAGTAAGAAAACTAGTATGCAAAGCCTCCTGCTCGTCTTCGTCATCATCAGCGTAGATCTCTAAGAACAGCACCTGTCACCTGCTACCTAGTCTGCCCATCTCAACATGGATGAACAGCCCAAGGTAATAAGAGGATACATAAAACCTTGAGTCAGACAAAGTCTTAGTGAGCAGTAAATCAACTATCAAACATACCAAAAGAGCATAAAGGATAAAAGGAATAGGAACCAAACCATCCCACTCCACCTCTTTCTACAGTGATAGCCCCCAGACACACACCAAGGAGAAGTAAGCATAACACAGCAGACAATTAAGGTAAAGCAATAATCACTCGAGTCAAGGGCGATGTTTTCCAAATACAAACCCCCAAGGCCTAAACCAAGATCAGATAAGCACCTAGAAAATACCGCTCTTGAGACCGAATGATGATACAACCAAACGTCCAAACATCCATGACTCTGGCTATCACTGTTATCCTTGCTTCGATTTCACCGTTGATTAAATGACCATCCGTCAAGGGCTAATGGTAACCCTGGTTCCAGACATAACCCCGCACACTGCCTTGTGCCTAGGACTTATCTACTTTGCCCAGAGTACTCGACTACCTACCTGTAGTCTTTTGGTTGTCCCGACTACCTACCTGTAGTCGTTATGGGCACCCCATGTACTCTTGCTTTTGAGCATGCTAGAACCTTCAACAACGATGGGATCCAAGCCTCCTAGTCATCCTCCTTGACGACTATCCTCATACTAGCTCAAGCTACCTCTCGAGCAATCCATTATCAACCAACTCGAACCATCCCTCGAGTTATCAACATGCTTGGAATGATCCCTGCCTGGATTACGCCAAGTCTACATCACATCATACTTCGCTTTATTACACCATAGCAAAGTATCAACTCAACAACATGGTTTGCCTCATCGCATCATGGCAAAGTTCCATCTCAACATCATTCAATCCATACATATGAGCTTCCATATCCGCCACATATGCTTTTAGCAGCTTTCACCATTCAAGAGCCTCTTCTGTAGCTTTTGAATCATCTTTGACCAAACTTGTCCAAATCTATCAACTAGATAGCTCATTCACAACAATCAATCAAGGCAAACATTAATCCAAACAAATAAGTATTCAATCAAGATCTAATTAGGCATTTATGGCAATTTCGTAAATAAATGAGCATAAAACTAACATACATGAATCATAGGTTTTTAGCATAGATCTAGCAAATATAAAACATGGGTTTTGTTTCTATAACTTAATAAATGAACTTGCATAGGTAAACATCTTCACAAACAATGGATCTACACTTGGATCTAAGAAAAATGCACAAAATCACTATCTACAACACTCCAACAAACCACCAATCCAATATACTCCTTTGGGTCCGCGTGAGAGATAACTACCACTCACCAAATCACTCAAACACCTCCAAAAACTAATCACTACAGATCTGGACAGCGAAGATCAAGGCTTGATCCGGAAATATTTCGCTTCAAACGATGAAATCTAGCTTCGTTGGATGAAGATCTTCAACTTTGTCTCTTGGATCTTCAATCTCAATCTACGATCTTGGATGGATGTTAAAACTAGATTGGAATGGAGAAAAGAAGATGAAGAAATGTTGAAGTCGAGTTCCCAAAATGGCAGCACTTCGTCGCTTCAAAAACCGGTGCCAAAAAGTGAGCCAAACCCCTCTATTTATAGGCTGAAAACTCCTTAGGTCGTAACTCGTAGGCTCAGTTTTAGGTCGTGGCCGACCTAAGAATCTCCGACCTAACTAACTCGTTGCCGACTTATATATCCCAACGACCTAACAGCCTAACCAACCCAAAACCATACGACCTAAAGCATAGGCACCTCCACGACCTAACTTCCTCACGGCATAACAATTCCAGGGCTACACGAGATAACACACGGCCGACCTAAAGACTCTAGCGACTTAACTAGATCCGACCTAACTCCTATACGACCTAACAAACCAGGCTGACTCAATGACCTAAGCCCCCAACGACTCATCGTGCTTGCCGACCTATCCCCCTAGCGACCTAACCCTAACCCTTAGGTCGTTCAACGACCTAACTCTAAGTCGTTCACACGGCTCAGCGACCTAACTACAACACATAACAACCACTAGGTTGTTACTTCCTATAAGTCGGTCACGATTCATCTCCTTAACCCGCTAACTACCTTAAGCTGGCAAACATCTTAAGTCGTTTACTCGGCAACTTCCTTAAGTCGCTGCCTACTAACTCGTCTACTCTCTTAGGTCGTCCAAATCACTAGGTCGTAACATGCTAACACCTTAACTCGTCCAACCACCTTGAGTCGTTTACGACTTACTATAGGTCGGTCACCATCTTAACTCGGTCGATATCTAGGTCGGTCAAAAACACATAACTTGCTCATACGACCTAAGCTAACTCGTCCAAACACCTATAACTCGCTCACGACCTAACTCCATAAGGTCGTAAACCTCTTAAGTCGGTCTCAACTATCCACGAGTTAACTTCCCACACGACTAAGGTTATGGACGACATAAACAACACTAACAACCTAGTAATTCCAGCTACTAGCCACAGAGTGGGTAATACAAACAAAACTCGTAAAAGACGCGTAGGGAGAATGGATTTCCAACAAATGACTAGGCACTGGGGTACCACCTGTCATGGTACCTGGTCTAGATCAGCATACCGAGGATCGCTCCCGACCCCCTGCAACACAAGACCGGGACTATCCCTTACTGGATAATCCTGAGTGAGATCACCCCACGGTTGGGATCAGCAACCGCACCACTAAGCCAAATAGAAAGGGACATCTAGATAGGGATGACCTCATCCTGAATGGATGCTACCCACCTAGCCTTGCTGCATATTCCCTAATTTTCAGTCATTCCCGATTGATGAGGCTCGAGGCTAAGCGTTACCTTTTTAGAACCTATCCCTTAGAGTGCCCATCTCTCCAGCGCAAACAGAAACTCACGCACGAACCCATCATCAGGTTTTAGGGTTAGGAACCACCTCCTCCACGCTCGTCATTCCATCGATCGGCTACCACCCTCAAACACGTCGCAACAAGCTCCAACCACGGCTGAAATACCCTCGAGCTCGGCCCCTCCACGATTGGAAAAACACGAACGAACGGCAGCATCCTTCGACCCATTTCTGGCTTCATACGGCGACGCGGCAAAGATCCACCGTTGGATCTGACGAGCTCGAAGAGCTCTATAATTTGCTAGCTGGAAACTTTTGCAAAAGCTTAATGGATTTGAAGAAAAGAGGAGGAGAAGATCATAATGATTTGGCCATTGAAATGTTATAAGTGGCGGCTCCAAGATCGCTAGGGTTTCTTATTAAACGTGCTTATATAAACGTTGATTAATATTATTTTATTAGTAAAATTTTCAAATAACAAGCTTATACAAACGAACTCCAAATCGCACGTGCTGCCTGGCGTTTATAAGGTTTTACCCACATTCCGAACACAATGGAACGTGTTTCGGAGGCTAATTCGATCATATGCTCAAGTTACAGAAATAAACGATCAATTTTAATTCAAATCGATTAAAATAGTTTGTATGCGTTTTAAGCGGCCAGGGTCAAACGACAACTCTGATTGCTAAGAGAATTGAAATCTGATAATAACTAACTATTACGGATCCAATGGAAGTAGTTTCGTTGAATTCCGAGACTGTGCCTCGGAAGGCTATTTTAACTCGTCGATAAATTCGAGCGATTTCCAAAATCGTCGAAATCATCTAAAATTTCACTTTTAAAATTTTATTAAATCAATTATAACTCGTATATTATTTATATTCACATTTGAAATCATTCTGATTCAGTTTAAATCCAAATCTGATTATTTGCATTATTATATTATTAAATTCCATTATTAATTTATTATAAAATTCCAAATTCAACCTATCAATTTTTAATTCCATCCAACAGTCCAGTATTATAACTCAAATTCAAATAGACTTAAAATAAATTTTAGAATCTATTTTTATATCTATTTACACCCAGAATCACCAATTATCCCAATTCCAATATTAAATTATTATTATTCAAATTTCAATTAAATTCCCGTATTTGAAATTTAACAAATTCTACTAATCTAACCTAAATCTTTTTAGTTCAAAATCAATTCAAAATTCACATTTAACATTTAAAATGAATTAAATGTTCAAAATTGACGACTAGAAATTTCTGGGTCGTTATAGAAACAAATACTGAGTCACCTTTAAATAATTACTACGATAATAGATTTGAGAAATACTTAATTTAGCGTTTAAACATTTAGAAATAATAAATTTCCTAAAACATGCTTTTTAAAACAACATTAGAACTTTTATCTTATATTTAAAAATTTACTTTGAAAACGTACTTGGCTATCCAGGGAAATATACTTCTCTTCACATTCTTTAAAGATAAATCACTGTTTATTTTTAAAAAAAAATTCTCATTTCCTTTAATAAATTTCCATCCTGAATTTATTCTTCCAAACATCTACAGATATATTGTTTTACCTTTATAAACCAAGTTTATAATTTTTTAGATACTCAACTTCCTTTAAAATTTCAATTCCAAAACACTTAGAACAATTTCCAAGTTAATTCCCGATTTACTTCATTTTGAAATAAATGTCTTCGCTTACTCAATTTATTCCAAAACCCATTAACTTCATATTTTTATTTCTTACTTATGTTTAAATAACTTTTAACTAAAAAATACTAATTTTAGATTTCCAAAATTTCCTTTGTTATCCTTTTAAATAAATTTAAACCTTGACTTTTAAAATAATTCTTTATTCCTTTAAATGATATCACTTAAGTTTACAATTCATTAATTTATGTTTATTCAAAATCCCCCTTTCTTCCATACTCGAAATTATTTATTAGCATTTTCATATCACTTCCATTTCTTTTCAATTCATTCCTAATTTATTCAAATTCACTATAATTATTTTACTTAAAACTCCACTCTTTTATTGTCTTTCCAAAACTCCAATTTACATATTTTGATAACTCAGTGTACCGAAATATATTCAAGCAACCCATAGCATTCAATATTCCAATATAATTCATCATAGAATATCAAATAATCACAACAGAGAATATTAAATAATTTAATAAAATGTTTAGGAATCCAGTCGATCCCCCCAACCTGTTTCCCTGCATCCACAGACGTTACCAAATCCACTTCGAGGTGGAATATCGCGGTATATGGGTTTAAATATAATAACATCCTCTATTATGCGGCGCATAGAGTCTCATCCGCTATATAACGCGGGAAATCAATCATTCCAAGATATATCATATACTATAATATAGCACATCAATCAATTTAACAATTCAACCAATTATTTAAATTTAACCATTTAAATTTAAATTAAACCAGATGAGAGAGATTAACTTACCTTTGATTTTTGCTTGGCAATCCAATTGCATCTCGATCATTATCCCCCAATTTTGACCTTGTATAAATATTAGACGATTTGATTAATATT
This sequence comes from Allium cepa, assembly GCA_030765085.1. Lineage (NCBI taxonomy): Eukaryota > Viridiplantae > Streptophyta > Magnoliopsida > Asparagales > Amaryllidaceae > Allium > Allium cepa. Next base: position 110,537,699 of record CM060943.1, read on the forward strand.
CGAACAATTTGAATAATTAATTTCCATTTGATAAATTTAATTGACTAAAATTTTTATTTTAAACTAAATTTCTCTTTTAAAGATCTTTTAGTCACTAAGATAATTAATAAGCTAGTTTAAACATTTTTTTTATAACTCTTATTCTTTTCAAAACCCTATATATATTTTTACAGTTTCACTGTTTATCTACATATGTTTAAATCAAATTAAGATTGACTTAAAAATAAAATTAAAAACTTCTTAACATCAAATTTTCTTTTCTTTGTTCTTTCTAAAACTGCATTCAAATACATCACCGAATATCTACTTATAAACAAAATTTATAACTATTTTATACACAAAAACACAGCTCATACCTCATGCAAATCTGGTCCTCCAACCACCTCTTCCCATAAAACGAACCCTCTGCACACGTAAACCCTAACTCGGTCACCAGAAAATCCAAGCTCAAACCCGTATGACAACCGCGAATCGACACTCTCAAGCGAAAATCAATCGCCACGACCCTGATAATTGCTCGACGTTGAAGCCTCAGGCCTCTGCCCTAATGCGAATCTACTAGCACGACCTCCTCCGGTCGATGCGACTATCTTGCCTACTGCCGCCACAATGACTTGCCTGATTCCAATCATTGAATGTTTCTCTGCTCAACCAGGTCGTGCGCGAGGTTGCATACGATCATCTCACGAGCTCTCAGAAATTAGGGATTTTGATTGATCTATCTTTATTAAGAAACAGCTTCATGAATTTAAAAGGAAGAGGAGGAATTAAAATAAGCGGCTATGACCCCTTTTGAACGGAAAATGTTTTCGCTTTGCTAAGGATTTGAACCGCTCCATTAGGTTAACACATTGAACCATGATTTCCTCTTTGAAACAAGGAACGCGGCTGATCGAAATGATAGGAAGGTGATGTTTTTCAAAAGGGGGAAACGTGTTCGAATGGGTAATAAATAGTGATATGAATTGAAGGAAAAACGGCTGAGGTGACTTTGTTTTGACTGGGGACAAATATAATTATATTATTTAAATTTTAAATTTCAAATTGTCTCAATATCGCAACTTGAAATCTCGACCTCCTATCGAGGCATGCTGCTAGGCATTCGTAATGTTATATCCCTATCTCGAACGCAATGGAAAAGGTTTCGAGTGCTAGTTCGATAGTATGGAGAAGATAACTTTTTGGACCAATTATAAAATTGAATTTCCAATTTAATTTTCAGAGCGTTTACTTATCATACGCTCACACAACAACTCCGATCAATACGAAATTTGAAATCCGATAATAATACAACATTACGCATCGAATGGAACTGGTTTCGTCGAATTCCGAGACTGTGCCTCGGAAGGCTGTTTTTAAATGTCAATTTAAACGATATGGTTTTAAAACTTAACAAAGCACTTCCAAATTCAATTTTAACACTTTTACTATTTTCAGTATTATCAATATAAAACTTACAAGCCTTCAAATTATTTTTAGCAGGCTTAAAACTCTAGATCCAACATTTTACCCAACTTCAAATTATTTAATTCAATAATTTAGTTATCAAATAAATAGTGATATTTGAATTCAAGTTAAAAATTAAATTTTAAATATTTAAAATCAATTTAAATATTTTGATTTTAAATGCTTAAAAATTCCGGATCATCACACTCCCCCCTAAAAGAATTTCGTCCCTAAAATTACTAATTAAGAAGAATGATCCCATACCTATTACTCTTTTCCAAAACCAAACAGTTTTATCAACTTGTGATAACATATCATTTATTAAAGACCCACAATTACTTCAACCAACTCCCTAAAACCTTACATAGTTTCCAACCGCATTATTTACTCCACTTTTTCAAATTTAAATTCAAATTCAAATTTAAATTATCTCAATTTTCTCAAAAAATTTCTAACTCTCTAAATTTCTGAAAAATTTCGCCAGCGTCTCCTTTGCACGGCTAGCTCGGTACAACTACAAAAGACCTCTACGGGCTCCTAAATTTCAAAGAATACTTTAATTGATTATCTTTAAAATAAAACCATTTTATAATATATAAATGTTAATAATATTCTTTTAAACATAATACTACTTACCATTAAAATAATTACTTCTATAACTAATTCGATAGATGTTCACTTTTAAAATCCTTACCACTTAAATCATTTCTTGAAACCATTCTTTAATAAAACTTCAAAACACCTAACTTTCCAAAAACCAGCTTTAAAACGTACTTGGCATTTCAGGGAAATGCACTTCCATTTTAGGGTAACCCAAAGAATTCTTTCTATAAATCCTACACGATTTATCCCAATTCAATTTTACGTTTATCCCGTAAATTCCTTTCCATATTTTAAAAATAAACTCCCTTTATTTTTTAAAAACATTGCTATTTCCTGAAAATCATTTTCAAAACATATGTTTAAAATATTTAAATTAAATCTTCTAGAAATTATTTAATTGAAAATAATACTTAAGGAGATATATAAAGGTTTTCTAAGTAATTTAAGTCAAATTTAACTTTTAAAATAAAGTTATTAAATCAAATATTAATATTATAATTTCCTTTTGAAAACTTAATACTAATTTATTTATTTTAAAATAATTAAATATCATAATTACTTAAACAAATATTTACTTACACTTAAAATGATTAAAAATAATATTTCTTTCTAAAATATTCTAAACATATTTAAACTGCAAATTTATATTTTGAAAGCTTTTCTTAAAAACATACTAAAGTTTCTAGGAGAAAGAACACTTCCCTATTCTTTAAAAATAAATCTCGCTATTATTTGAACAATTCCCAGTTCCCTTTTTAAACCACAATTTCAAACACTTCAAACTACCAACAAATTTCTTGAATTTAATTCCTTTTAAATCCTTTACTTAAGAATTTCTTTTATTTTCTAGGAAAAAAGTATTTGGTTATTGGGGAACAATCAATATACTTCTAATGTCGAATCAGGATCAACTAGGGCAGAAATAAAGCATTGGGTCGAACTCTTCTTTGGTGTCTAGGTAATAGCTATGAATAGTCATTGGAATAGGACCTATTATGAGACATACAATCCACTACAGACGTATGATCATTACGCTTCAACCGGGTTATTCTACTCCCAATTTATTTGTTTATATTTGAATTCCCAGGTTGTATTCACCCAATCTTAAAACAACACAATTTAATTTCCAATTTAATCTATCACAGTATATAAATAGAGAATAGTATAACAAGATCTAAAACAATATATCACAGAATATAAATAAAATTCTATTTGTGAGGAATCCAGTTGGATCCCTCCAACCTGTTTCCCTGCATCCACAGATATTAGCACAAAAAATAAATATCGATTCAATTTTGATAATAATTATCGTATTTAGCTAAACAATCAATCAAACATTTAAAGATTAGCTATTTAAATTACTGTTATCCAGATGTAAGTGAGATTAACTCACCTTGGATTTTCGACGAGCGTTCAAATTTAAATTAAATCGATCGGCGTTCGATTTAACCTAAATTTTTACTTGCTCGGAATGATTCCAGAAACACACCACTGCGTGTACTCATCTCTGCGATTCCGGCGCTACCAAATTCGTAAAAATCCGACCATGCATGCAAAAGTTACAGATTTATAAAGCTTGAATAAAATTTAAAACAATTTTCTTTTCTTTTATTTTTTTTATAAAATATCGGCTGCACCTTCTTCTTCTCTCCAGCGCAAACAGAAACTCACGCACGAACCCATCATCGCGTTTTAGGGTTAGGAATCGCCTCCTCCACGCTCGTCATTCCATCGATCGGCTACCACCCTCAAACACGTCGCAACAAGCTCCACCCACGGCTGAAATACCCTCGATCTCGGCCCCCTCCACGATTGGTAAAACACGAACGAACGGTGGCATCCTTTGACCCATTTCTAGCTTCATACAGCGACGTCGGTAAAGAACCACCGTTGGATCTGACGAGCTCGAAGAGCTCTATAATTTTCCAGTTGGAAACTTTTGCAAAAGCTTAATGGATTTGACGAAAAGAGGAGGAGAAGATCGTAATGTTTCGGCCATTGAAATGTTATAAGCGGCGGCTCCAGAATCGGCTAGGGTTTCTTATTAAACGTGCTTATATAAACATTAATTGATATTATTTTATTAGTAAAATTTTCAAATAACAAGCTTATACAAACGAACTCCAAATCGCACATGCCGCCTGGCAATTATAAGGTTTTACCCACGTTCCGAACATAATGGAACGTGTTTCAGAGGCTAATTCAATCATATGCGCGAGTTATAGAAATAAACGATCAATTTTAATTTAAATCGATTAAAATAGTTTCTATGCGTTTTGAGCTACCAGGGTTAAACGGCAACTCCGATTGCTATGAGAATTGAAATTCGATAATAACTAACTATTACGGATCCAATGGAACTGCTTTCGTCGAATTCCAAGATTATTCCCCGGAAGGCTATTTTAACTCGTCGATAAATTCGACGATTTCAAAAATCGTCGAAATCATCTATAATTTCACTTTTAAAATTTTATTAACTCTATTATAACTCGTATAAAATTTATATTCACATTAGAAATCATTCTGATTCAGTTTAAATCAAAATCCGATTATTTGCATTATTATATTATTAAATTCTATTATTAATTTAATATAAAATTCCAAATTCAACCTATCAACTTTTAATTCCATCCAATGGTCTAGTATTATAATTCAAATCCAAATAGACTTAAAATAAATTTTAGGATCTATTTTTATATCTATTTACACCCAGAATCATCAATTATCCCAATTCTAATATTAAATTATTATCATTCAAATTTCAATTAAATTTCCGTATTTGATATTTAACAAATTCTACTAATTTAACCATATCTTTTTACTTCAAAATCAATTCAAAATTCACATTTAACATTTAAAATGAATTAAATGTTCAAAATTAACGACTAGAAATTTCTGGGTCGTTACATTCCTCTCCCCTTATAAAAATTTCGTCACCGAAATTTGCTAAGGTAGAAAGAATGCTCCAAACTCAATAGCAAAACCTACTTAGTGAAAATCTCAATTTCACTTTGCCTAAACTCTTTAGTTTCAAATCAAAACTGCTAGTTTTGATTTCTATTCCAAAACCTTCTATTTTAGTTTTAATTTGAAATCAATTTGTCGTTATCGAAACATTTTCAAAATTTCAAAAATTTTCTAACTCCCAAAATTTCCAAAAATTTTTGGCAGAGTCTCCCCTGTACGGAGGAACTTTTGCAATGTCACAATAGATATAATATATATACATCAACCCACACGGTCAGAAAACCAAAAACAGTTCATATTTCCTATTTTTTTTATTGCGTAGGCGTACGTTTTATTAGCATTTTAAAAGCAATCAGCTAAATAATATTGCATAAACACACTCCAACTCTATCTACTGCCTCCCGTACCTGTACTTACTTAAACAAACACATCAGTTTTCAACACTATGAGAATTTATTAACATTCTATTCATTAATCTTAACCAACACATCAGTTTGAAAACCCAAACAACCAATTTCTATAATTCTACATGCTAATCATATTTTATAAGAAATCACAAGGTTCAACACTATTTCAATTTACCTAACAAATCCAATCTTCATATTATTTCACTTGAATGTTTTACATTCAAGTTTACTATTTTCAATCCATATTCACATCAATATGATTACATGTGTATTACTTGCATCAATTTACTTCAATTCAATACCAAATTGATCCACAACCAAATTTTTACTTTCAGTTTGATGTATTTTCATCATATTATGATCTACTTTCATTTATATGCAAATTCATTAAATTAAATTATGACCCATTCCAATTTATTCAAAAACCAATTTCATTTGCTTCTTTAACTAACTCAATTCCGAATACAACAAAACGACCAATTCCTATGCAAATTTTCATGTCATTCAAGCAAATAATCATCACTTAAGCTTATAACCATTAAAATTAATTCCAGTTTAAAATTATATTAATTTTATTCCATTGGGAATTATTCACAACCCAAATATTCTTATTTCCTTGCAATTTTTAAATCAAATCCTTATTCTCACTTCAAGTTCGTCATCAAACTTAAGTTTATATTAATACGATTCCATTCTGTATTGTTTAACTCATACATTCTTGTTTCATCACGACAATTAATTAAAATTCTTTCACTTGCATTTAAATTTTATTATCTAAACAAGTTTCGTTCAAGACCCCTTACAAAGCTCGACCACAATTATTTTCCCATTTGCTTAAGTTCTTTCAATTTCATAATATTTCCATTTCTTCTTATACCAATTTTATTTTATTTTAATTTGATTTCCATCCAATCAAATTCCAATCCATTTACAAATTTTAATTTAATTTGTTTATTTATTCGATCCATTTTAAATTTATTTTATTAACAATGAGACCACTTTATATCATTTCACTCACTTGAATTTATTTACAATTCAAACCATCACTATTATAATCTAATTCCATTATTCATTCACACTCTCAACTTTTATTGCCAAAATTAAATCCCATACTAGAACTGGGTTTTTAGTTTTCTTTTCAAAATTTTCTTAACAAACCACCAAAATTTCATCCATGCCAATAAAAATTCCATTTAATTTAGTTTACACTAAATTCATCTCCAAGCTTCTTTTTATTTAATTTAGCTTATGCTAAATTCATTCTCAAACAATTCCTTTTAATTTAGTTGGGTTAAAATTTTATTCATACAATAACCTTTCAACTTAATTAAATTTTCTATCAATTCAATTCTTTTCCAAATTTAATTCAAGTCCAACTAAGTTTTATTTAGCCAACTAGAGTTCATTCCATTTCTTTTACTATTTTAAATAAGAATTTTATTCTATTCAAAATTATTTGTAACACAACTGAATTTTGATTTTAATTCAATCCAAATTCAACTCAATTCCATTTAATCGAAGTAAAATCCAATTCAATCCAATTTTAATTCTCCATATACAAGTTCAAAATTTATTTGCTGACTTAAGTTCATTTACCCTTTTGTCTTCTATATTTTCTTCACCTTATTTCAATTTACATTTCATTTAGGATTTAAATTTTGAATTCACCAAACTATTCAACTATTTCCCATTTGTGATTATAATTCCATTTTTCTATTTATAAGTTCACCAACTTATTTACTTAAAAGTTTATATTGTTCATTTTAGTCCATTTACATCTTATAATCACAATTCCAAATTATATATATATATATATATATCACTGAATTCTTAACGATACAAATTTTTTTTCAATTTAATTCTTTGCGAATTTTAAATCCACAAATTTCAGATTATAAGTATAACACTTAATAGCTTATGGGTACAATTCATTACACAATGACCAACAATTACAAAGCCATTTTACACTTCGATTTAATCCAAATTAATTTGATCCTAAGTCCAATTTATTTAACTTATCCCAAGTTAGATTCAAATTTTCTATTCACTTCCATTTACTCAAGTTAAATTTTAATTCCAAGATTAAAATTTTCATTTCCTTCTTATTAATATCAACTTCACTTAATAAATTCAATAGTTGATTCATTTTAACTTTACACATTATTTAAATAGAATTTTCCAGAATTCAATTTCCCGGTTTTATTCCAAAACCATTTTGAAATAATAAATCAACACATACCCATTTAGTATATCAATCAAATCTTTGGATTTCAAATAGCATGTTTATACCAAAACAAATTTCCACCTTTTGAAATTCCTAAAATCACTTGTATATCAAACAAATCTAAACAAATATCATACCCAATTACTATGAAAGCAATCCATCACTTTAGAAACTCGAAAATGAATTCTAATGATGTGGTCATCATCATCAGGATTATTTTCCAGCGACTGAAGTGAGTTCATTGCTTCCTTACTTTCCTAAATTCATTTCAAAACAATCCTCATTCAAAAATACTTCCCAAAATAATACTCCATCGTTGTCTTCAGACACTTTGGAAACATTCCCAAGATTTTAAATTTCCAAACTTTGTCGTCAATACATTTAAAATACTTTTCAAAATTCCCTAGATTTATATTCTGGTTTAATTCAAATTTAGTTATTCTTCTTTTGTATAATTTATACTCATAGAATTTTATTTGGTTATAACTATTTCAAATTTTAGATAAAATTTTAGATTCTTATTTGATTAAGATATCCATGTCTAAACAATCAAATATATACAATAATTTCAGAAAATTATTTCTTTTATATCAAAATATAATTTTGGTTAAAATTATTTCATTTACCCTCTTTAAAACAATACTATGTCGGTTTATCTTGTTTAAGAGTTCAGAAACCCCTATCGATATGGTTGTACTTCCCACACCGACCAGAATTCATAAACACTCAATCGATAAGTCAACACAGTATAAAAAAAATTATATTCACCAATAAGTACGCTCTCATATCTATTATTACACTCAACTCGTTATAGAATACTGTTGACTATATATCTAATGAGTAATTTCCCCACCAAAGCCTAGGTTGTCGCCAACCTAAGCTCTGATACCAAGTGTGACGATCCGCCCTTCTCGAGCGTCGAAAATCGACACAAAATACTCCACAGTATGATATGCCGACGATCAAGTGCTGAAAAGACAGATTGTTGAGGAAAAAGAAAGAAGATAAAAGAAAGAAGGAACTAAACAATATCAGAATCTCACAATCGCAGCGGAATAAAATATAATATAAAATAACAGATCTTTACACTAAATGAAAGCTATATCTATTTTATACAATATATCATCAGAGTATCACAAACAACAACATTTACCAGTTAGATAATCTCAAATAGTCACAGCAGCGGATATATACAAGTACGGATAATACGCCTCAGACTCCAGCTCCTCTCCTGCTCCATTGCATCCTATCCTGAACATATAATACTCGGTCTGACCCAAGCATTATAATGAAATAACACCCGAGTCAGTCTGGAATACCAGTTGATAAAAATGCACCCAAATTAATTATTAACCTTTAAAAAATCCTTTTAAAACAAAAGCGTCTCGTAAGACCACGCCATAAATAAACATGTCGGGTTTTTACCTTACGATGGCTAAAACACTTTTTATAAAAATACTCTAATATTATAATAGGTCTATATACAAAAACTTATAAAATAGCCGAAATTGTTACATTTATTAAATTCCAGCTACTAGCACCAAAGTGGGTAATACAAACAAAACTCGTAAAAGGCACGTAGGGAGAATGGATTTCTAACTAATGACTAGGCACTGGGGTACCACCTGTCACGGTATCTCGTCTAGATCAGTGTACCGACGACCACTCCCAATCCCTTGCAACATAAGGCCGTGACTATCCCTTACTGGATAATCTCGAGTAAGATCACCCCACGGTTGGGATCAGCAACCGCACCACTAAGCCGAATAAAAAGGTACATCTAGATAGGGATGACCTCACCCTGAGTGGGTGCTACCCACCTAGCCTTTCTGCATAACCCCTGATTTTCAGTCATTCCCGGTTGATGAGGCTTGAGGCTAAGTGTAACCTTTTAGAACGTTTCACTTCAAATGCCCATCGTCCACCTGATGATGTTCTGAAAGCATTCATCCATACAAGTCCATCCTGGGTTCGAACGGAACCGAAGGCACTACTCCTACTACATCCATTTGGAAATATCCTCAGGATTAGTAGCGACTAGCCCTTGCACTTCACTGCTCCGTCTTCGACTCCGTACTCGTTTTCCACGAAAACGTACAAACCGGATCGAAGTCGTTTTCGAAAAATTAATCCCGATCCTAGTCTCTTCAAAATGATCAACGCATTGGCCAATATTGATAGTCGGTGATTTAACTATCAATTAACATTCACAAACATCCATCACACAATAAATAATCTCCCGCATTATTTATTTTCCTCAAAAATATCTTTACGAGATATATTTTTATTTTCAAAACCCCTTTTGGAAACACTTCCAAACCCAACTCTTCTCATGGAATAGATTCCCAAATCTTTACTTCCTCTGGAAATATCCAAGTGCCAATATTTAAGGTTTAAAATAATTTAAATACTCTATTCTTGAAAATACATTAAAACATTTATATTAACAGTACTTACATACTTAAATTAATATATATATATATATACACTTTTATAAATATTTCGAATAAAACAGCTTTATAAAATATAAACTATTTTCTTCAAAATAAAGTCAAGTCATACTAATTTTAAATGAAACTATGAGATCCTATACAAGTTCAAATAATACTTTAATTGATTATGTTTAAAATAAAACCATTTTATAATGTATAAATGTTAATAATATTCTTTTAAACATAAAACCACTTACCATTAAAATAATTACTTCTATAACTAATTCGATAGATGTTCACTTTTAAAATCCTTACCACTTAAATCATTTCTTGAAACCATTCTTTAATAAAACTTCAAACTTCCTAACTTTCCAAAAATCAGCTTTAAAAACATACTTGGCATTTCAAGGAAATACACTTCCATTTTAGGGTAACCCAAAGAATTTATTCTATAAATCCTACACGATTTATCCCAATTCAATTTTATGTTTATCTCGTAAATTCCTTTCCATATTTTAAAAATAAACTCCCTTAATTTTTAAACACGTTGCTATTTTCTGGAAATCATTTTCAAAATATATGTTTAATATATTTAAAATAAAGCTTCTAGAAATTATTTAATTGAAAATAATACTTAAGGAGATATAAAAAGGTTTTCTAAGTAATTTAAGTCAAATTTAACTTTTAAAATAAAGTTATTAAATCAAATATTAATATTATAATTTCATTTTGAAAACTTAATACTACTTTTTTTTTAAATAATTAAATATCATAATTACTTAAACAAATATTTACTTACACTTAAAACGATTAAAAATAATATTTCTTTCTAAAATATTCTAAACATATTTAAACAACAAATTTATATTTTGAAAGCTTTTCTTAAAAACATACTAAAGTTTCCAGGAGAAAGCATGCTTCCCCATTCTTTAAAAATAAATCTCGCTATTATTTTAAACAATTCACAATTCCCTTTTTAAACCACAATTTCAAATACTTCAAATTACCAACAAATTTCTTGAATTTAATTCCTTTTAAATCCTTTACTTAAGAATTTCTTCTATTTCCTTTAAACCCAGTTTATTTGTTTATATTTAAATTCCCAGGTTGTATTCACCCAATCTTAACACAACACAATTTAATTTCCAATTTAATCTATCACAGTATATAAACAGAGCACAGCATAACAAGATCTAAAACAATATATCACAGAATATAAATAAATTTCTATTTGTTAGGAAACCAGTTGCATCCCTCCAACCTGTTTCCCTACATCCACAAATATTAGCACAACAAATAAATATCGATTCAATTTTGATAATAATTATCATATTTAGCTAAAAAACCAATCAAACATTTAAATATTAGCTATTTAAATTACTGGTATCCAGATGTGAGTGAGATTAACTCACCTTGGATTTTCAACGAGCATTCAAATTTAAATTAAATCGAATGGCGTTCGATTTAACCTAAATTTTTACTTGCTCAGAATGATTCCAGAATTGCACCACTGCGTAGTACTCGTCTCTGCCATTCCGGCGCTACTAAATTCGTTAAAATCTGACCAAGCATGCAAAAGTTAAAGATTTATAAAGCTTGAATAAAATTTAAAACAATTTTCTTTTCTTTTATTTTTTTTTATATAAAATATCGACCGCACCTTCTTCTTCTCTCCAGCGCAAACAGAAACTCACGCACGAACCCATCATCACGTTTTAGGGTTAGGAATCGCCTCCTCCACGCTCGTCATTCCATCGATCAGCTACCACCCTCAAACAAGTTGCAACAAGCTCCACCCACGGCTAAAATACCCTCGAGCTCGGCCCCTTCCACGATTGGGAAAACACGAATGAATGGTGGCATCCTTCGACCCATTTCTAGCTTCATACGGCGACGTCGGCAAAGATCCACCGTTGGATCTAACGAGCTCGAAGAGCTCTATAATTTTCCAGTTGGAAACTTTTGCAAAATCTTAATGGATTTGAAGAAAAGAGGAGGAGAAGATCGTAATGTTTCGTCCATTGAAATGTTATAAGCGGCGGCTCCATATCGGCTAGGGTTTCTTATTAAACGTGCTTATATAAACGTTCATTAATATTATTTTATTAGTAAAATTTTCAAATAACAAGCTTATACAAACGAACTCCAAATCGCACGTGCCGCCTGGCATTTATAAGGTTTTACCCACGTTCCGAAAATAATGGAACATGTTTCGGAGGCTAAATCGATCATATGAGCGAGCTATAGAAATAAACGATCAATTTTAATTTAAATTGATTAAAATAGTTTGTATGCGTTTTGAGCTGCCATGGTCAAACGACAACTCCGATTGCTACGAGAATTGAAATCCGATTATAACTAACTATTACGGATCCAATGGAACTTGTTTCGTCGAATTCCGAGACTGTGCCCCGGAAGGCTATTTTAACTCGTCGATAAATTCGAACGATTTCCAAAATTGTCGAAATCATCTAAAATTTCTCTTTTAAAATTTTATTAACTCTATTATAACTCGTATAAAATTTATTCACATTAGAAATCATTCTGATTCAGTTTAAACCAAAATATGATTATTTGCATTATTATATTATTAAATTCCATTACTAATTTATTATAAAATTCCAAATTCAACCTATCAACATTTAATTCCATCCAACGGTCCAGTATTATAATTCAAATCCAAATAGACTTAAAATAAATTTTAGAATCTATTTTTATATCTATTTACACCCAGAATCACCAATTATCCCAATTCCAATATTAAATTATTATTATTCAAATTTCAATTAAATTCCCGTATTTGAAATTTAACTAATTTTACTAATTTAACCTAAATCTTTTTACTTCAAAATCAATTCAAAATTCACATTTAACGTTTAAAATGAATTAAATGTTCAAAATTAACGACTACAAATTTCTGGGTCGTTACAGAAACAAATATTAAGTCACCTTCAAATAATTACTACGATAATAGATTTAAGAAATACTTACTTTAGCGTTTAAACATTTAGAAATAATAAATTTCCTAAAACATGCTTTTTAAAACAACATTAATACTTTAATCTTATATTTAAAATTGTACTTTGAAAACATACTTGGCTATCCAGGGAAATATACTTCTCTTCGCATTCTTTAAAGATAAATCGCTATTTATTTTTAAACAAATTTTCTCATTTCCATTAATAAATTTCCATCGTGAATTTATTCTTCCAAGCATCTACTGATATATTGCTTTACCTTTATAAACCTAGTTTATAAGTTTTTATATACTCAACTTCCTTTAAAATTTCAATTCCAAAACACTTAGAACAATTTCCAAGTTAATTCCCGATTTACTTCATTTTGAAATAAATGTCTTCGCTTACTCAATTTATTCCAAAACATATTAACTTCAAATTTTTATTTCATACTTATGTTTTAAAATCTTTTAACTGAAAAATACCAATTTTAGATTTCCAAAAATTCCTTTGTTATCCTTTTAAATAAATTTAAACCTTGACTTTTAAAATAATTCTTTATTCCTTTAAATGATATCACTTAAGTTTACAATTCATTAATTTCTGTTTTCGAAATCACCCTTTCTTCCATACTAGAAATTATTTATTAGCATTTTAATATCACTTCCATTTCTTTTCAATTCATTCTTAATTTATTCAAATTCGCTATAATTATTTTTCTTAAAACTCCACTCTTTTATTGTCTTTCCAAAAGTTCAATTTATATATTTTGATAACTCAGTATACTGAAATATATTCAAGCAACCCATAGCATTCAATATTCCAATATAATTAATCATAGAATATCAAATAATCACAACAGAGAATATTAAATAATTTAAATAAATGTGGAGGAATCCAGTTGGATCCCTCCAATCTGTTTCCCTGCATCCACAGACGTTAGCACAATATAAAATACCAATTCCACTTCGAGGTGAAATATCGCGGTATATGGGTTTAAATATAATAACATCCACTATTATGCGGCGCGTAGGGTCTCATCCGCTATATAATGCGGAGAATCAATCATTCCAAGATATATCATATACTATAATATAGCACATCAATCAATTTAACCATTCAACCAATTATTTAAATTTAACCATTTAAATTTAAATTAAACCAGATGAGTGAGATTAACTCACCTTTGATTTTTGCTTGGCAATCCAATTCCATCTCGATCATTATACCCCAATTTTGACCTTGTATAAATATTAGATGATTTTATTAATATTCGAACAATTTGAATAATTAATTTCCATTTGATAAATTTAATTAACTAATTATTTTGTTTTAAACTAAATTTCACTTTTAAATATCTTTTAGTCACTATGATAATTAATAAGGTAGTTTAAACCTTTTTTTATAACTCTTATTCTTTTCAAAACCCTATATATATTTTTACTGTTCACTGTTTATCTACATATGTTTAAATCAAATTAAGATTGACTTAAACATAAAATTAAAAAGTGCTTAACATCAAATTTTCTTTTTTTTCTTTCTAAAACTGCATTTAAATACATCACTGAATTTCTACTTATAAACAAAATTTATAACTATTTTATACACAAAAACACAGCTCATACCTCACGCAAATCTGGTCCTCCATCCACCACTTCCCCTAAAACGAACCCTCTGCACACGAAAACCTTAACTCGGTCACCAGAAAATCCAAGCTCAAACCCGTATGACAACCGCGACTCGACACTCTCAAGTGAAAATCAATCGCCGCGACCCTGATAATTGCTCGACGTTGAAGCCTCATGCCTCTGCCCTAATGCGAATCCACTCGCGCGACCTCCTCCGGTCGATGCAACTGCCTTGCCTGCTGCCGCTCCAATGACTTGCCCGATTCCAACCATTGAACATTTCTCTCCTCAACCAGGTCGCGCGTGAGGTTGCATACGATCATCTCGCGAGCTCTCAGAAATTAGGGATTTTGATTGATCTATCTTTATTAAGAAGCGGCTTCAAGAATTTAAAAGGAAGAGGAGGAATTAAAATAAGTGGCTATGACTCCTTCTGAACGAAAAATGTTTTCGCTTTGCTAAGGGTTGGAACCGCTCCATTAGGTTATCACATTGAACCGTGATTTCCTCTTTGAAACAAAGAACGCGGCTAATCGAAATGACAGGAAGGTGGTGTTTTTGAAAAGGGAGAAACGTGTTCGAATGGGTAATAAACAGTGATATTAATTGAGGGAAAGACGGCTGAGGTGACTTTGTTTTGACTGGGGATAAATATAATTATATTATTTAAATTTTGAATTTCAAATTGTCTCAATATCGCAACATGAAATCTCGACCTCCTATCGAGGCGTGCTGCTAGGCATTCATAATGTTATATCCTTATCTCGAACGCAATGGAAAAGGTTTCGAGTCCTAATTCGATCGTATGGAGAAGATAACTTTTTGGACCAGTTATAAAATTGAATTTTCGATTTAATTTTCAGCGCGTTTACTTATCATACGCTCACACGACGACTCCGATCAATAAGAAATTTGAAATCCGATAATAATACAATATTACGGATCCAATGGAACTGGTTTCGTCGAATTCTGAGATTGTGCCTCAAAAGGCTGTTCTTAAATGTCAATTTAAACGACATAGTTTCAAAACTTGACAAAGCATTTCCAAATTCAATTTTAATGCTTTTACTATTTTCAGTATTATCAATATAAAATTTACAAGTGTTCAAATTATTTTTGACAGGCTTAAAACTCTAGATTCAACATTTTACCCAACTTCAAATTATTTAATTAAATTTAATTATCAAATAAGTAGTGATATTTGAATTCAAGTTAAAAATTAACTTTTAAATATTTAAAATCAATTTGAATATTTTGATTTTAAATGCTCAAAATTCCGGATCCTCATAATAGAACCCGGATTTTCTTTTAAATTACGGATTGAAATGATATATATCCGTATCACTTGACCTAGGTTAGAAAATATTATTCATGCCCATGGTTAATATTTTTAAGGTAATATTTTCCTAAAATTTTATTAAATATTTTCAATATTTAGAAAATATGAAATTTTACCTTGAAATTTTATTTAATGATTTGAAATATAAAGAGATATTGGCTTTCTGGAAGTTAAAATTTTATAAGTTTATGATTGGTTTAGATTGTAATTTAAAAATCTTTATTTGGTTTTAATGGTAATTTAAAGAGCTTCAATTGTGATAAATAACTTAATAATTAAAGTTAATTAATATGGAATTTTAAAGTCTAGCCTGGTAATTGCAAACAATTTTATTTTATGAAATACTAAATGTCCTTTGAATTGATAAAATGAAATACAGTTTTAATTGCATATTTTGTAATAAATATATTTAGCCTGAAATCATAGTTTAATTGATGCCTAAATGAATAAATTTGGAAAGAAATTTAATGTTATATTTACTATGATAAATTACTTTATTTATGAAATAGAATGTTTGGAAATTGAATAATTATGATTTGAGTGGGAAAGTGTATTTTCAAAATATGACTTAACTTGATAATTGGAAATTTGGTTTTAATTAAAATTGTTACGTTAAGTAAGTAAATGGGAATTTAGTCTTATTTATGAAGTGGGTATTTTAAAATAAAGTGGTAAGTTATTTGTTGAAATAAAAGAAGTAAAAGAATGTGCTTTTGACTTAGTAAATGAATTATAGTTTAGTTTGGATATTTATTGATAAAATTTTATTTTATTAAATCATAAGTTAAATTATAACCGAATGAATATTTTGAAGTGGGAAATGTGATTTTTATAAGTTAAATTGGCTAAAAGTTGAAATTTTAGTCTAACTGAAATATACAATGTTTTTGGAAAGTTTATAATTGAATGAATAAACTTATAAATGCCAGAACTTTGAAATTAGTATTATTTGACATTGAATTTAAATGGTTAAATGAATCTTGTTTGGAAGGTATTGACATTGAATTTAGATGGTCTAAATAAATATGTTTCAAAATTTTTGGTTTCAGAGTTGTTATAACTTGCAAGTAATATGACTTTGGAAATGAAATTATTGGAAATTGTATTTAATTAAGAATTGTCTTTAAATATATAAACTTGGAACTTATTGGAAATGGAAGATTTAAGAACACGACACTCATAAAGTGATTTGGGTTAAGGCGATTTAAAAGAATGTTTCAAGTTTAATAAATTGAAGGAAATATTCATAGATTTGGAAACTTGGGTTTTATTTAATGAGATATTGTTTGGGTTTTGGAATATAAAGGATACATATTTTTACTTTGGGTTTGAAATGAAATAATATAATATTTAGTTTTGAAATGGATATTAAATTTGAGAAGCATATGGATTTAGAAATATTACCATTTTGAGAATGGATATTATTTTGGAAAGTAATAGTATTTGATTTTAAATGGTTTGGAATAGAAATGGTTTTTAAATAAATATTCATGGGTAATAATAACGTTTGGTTGTTAAAGAGACCGAGATCGAAAGTTGTCATACTCTGTGCCAATTCTGAAAACCACTTTAACAACCGTGTACGCGGTGGAGATTCCATAATGAAGTAGGATGGCGGCGGCGTTCCTTTGAGGTATATACGTGGACCTGACTCCTATGAGTTGGCATAAGGTGGCTAAAACAGGAGCGCTTACGGGCCAATGTGGTAGCCCCTCTTATTGGACACACTCATTCGATACCGTTCTATTACTTTATGATTGATTGGGGCCCTTTTGATTTTTGGGGTGTGGCTCGAGGTGGGCGGTAGCTGCACGCTATGCATCATCACCAGTCTGGATGCATAATTGGTATATCTACCATGGCATTGCCTTGTTGTGCCATGTCACCTACTCTAGCGCATCTTGTACGAGTTTGATTTGTGCCGTACCTATGGAGTATCCTCTGGTAGCCTCTCGATCAGGAGGTATTATGGTACTATATAGACTGCTGGCACTATTTATGTGTTAAGGTGGAAAATGGAAAGCTTTAATGCAATTTAAAAGAAAGTTTTTTTACTATAGACATTGTTAAAATAGCAAAATATTACTACATTGTAAATAGTTTAACGGATCCTTAGAGGATGGGTGGTCCTAAGAATCCTTGAGTTACTTGTACCTTATATTACAGTTCACTTGGGTTGGTTTACATTGCATAAGTATGTATGTCTTAACTTGAGTGTTTCGTGTTTTGCTTTACGCTTGGGTCAGAATGAGTGATACAACATTCAAGACTCACCTTCGGAGTTGGAGCTTTGCATGAAGATCCAGCTATCTATCTCATTTCAGTTATCCAGTTGATTCCAGTGATGTACTCAGCTTTATACTTGATTATCATATTCAGACTTTTGTTGTATCTTGTATAGCTCTGATGTATTTATATAGTAGCTTCATGAACTACTATCTCCTTTTCTTTCGCTGCATTATATTACTCTGTGTCTGTGATCTGTGATTTATTTATTGCATATTCTGAGTTTTGCCAAAATTTAAATTAACAATTTGGTATTTTGAGCTATTCAAGACTGAAATGTGTGGAGGTGAATGATTGAAAATAGCGGGTCGTTATATTTGGTATCAGAGCTTTGGCTCTAGGAAAAACTTAGCATATATGATAAATTTATTTACAGAATCACTTTCATTAGAGTGTGAATCTCTTCCTTTTTGAGTCGATTCCTTTTGAATTTTTGAATGTTCCCTGCGGTTCCGAAAAGCATTCTTGTCCCTCACTATTCGCATTCTTCTAAATTTTGAAGCATCCCCTAGCTCCACTGAATGACTTGTAAAGGGGTGAAGCTCCTTTACAATAGGCATTGATTCACCGAAGATTTCTATATCCTCGGTTTAGATGCTAATATCTTTTGTTATAGTAGATTCTACCTCTTGAGATCGAATGTAGATTTGTCTTAGAATTCTGCATCGATCTTATTCTTGAAGTCGCGATTGCCCACGATTTATATAGGCTTATCTGTTTCCTTATTCGGTTAGTTAATTATCTTATTTTTGTTTCAACTTATCCTCAAATCAATTTTCTTTGATTTGAATTAATAAAATTTGAATCTCTATCCTTTCTTTGAAAATCTATTCTTGTATAGTGTATTTGTAAATCTATATTTAAAATGTTTTATATAGTGTGTTGTTTGAGTTGTTGATGTTGATTTGGGTTTTCGATCGATTTGCCTGATCAAAGCTATCGATAGGTTCTCCAAAACACTTGAACAAAGCAAACAGACACAGTATTATTTTCAAATTTAGTACATGAATAAATTTTATATAATTATATTATATATGCATAAGTATGATTTTCTAAATTTTGGTAGTTAATTGACTTGGATGTTAAGAAATAATATTTGACTCTGTCTTGTATCTATTAGCTTTGGTTGCATATATAAATAATTGAATTAAAACATGGTTATAAATTAATTTGGAAATTTAAATAAATTTAAAACAAGAAACTAAGAATTTAATTTCCGATGGTTTCAGACTTTGTGTTTAAAGCTTTAAGGGTGTATTATTAAAGTATTTCAACTAGAAATTGTTTCAAGGAATTTTAATTTGTAAATCAGTGCTCTTTTCTTTGTCGCTGGAAAATAATTTCGGTGATGACTGCAGCATCATCGACTTTCATTTTCGATTTTCAAAGTGAAGAGGCCATTCTGTAGTTTTTCTACAGTCTTGCTTTGGAGAATTAAATGGATTTGAATTTCTAAAATTTGTTTTGATATATATTGTGTATATTTATTTGTCTCTAAAACCGTTTGAAGTTAATCAGAAATCTAATTCCTAAACTTTGTCTTAAAGGATAATGTCAAATATACAATAAAACCAAAATTTTGAATAAATATTTAAGCTTGAGATAATTGAATTAGAAAGTTTTATTTGTATAATATTCTATTGCATTCTGACACAGCGGATTATTCGAAACAAAACTTCAATCGGTGAAATGTAACAATCGGTGAGTTGAAGATACCAAAATGCCCAAGTTCGTTGATCCAAAGATACCGAACTCTAGCTATCTCAAACACGTTGATAGCGCACTATACCGTGTTTAAAGATCTACGATTCTTCGCACGTTGATCTAGCGCACTAGATTCCGTGAATCGGCTTCTACGATCGTTGAATCGAGCGCACTCGATTAACCGAAAGAGGAGATAGGAGATTACACTCAACTACCAATTGGTATGAAAGCACAAAGCTAACAAAAAGGAATTTTATTCAAAAATCAACAACCCAAATGTACAACACACGCCCCTATTTATAGAGTTTTCGACCCAGTCCCTAAGTCGTACACGACTCATCCCCCCACGACTCACGACTTAAGGCTCTCGACTCAACAATACAACACAACGCTGTACAACTCATAGGTCGGCACCGACTCAACGCAAGCGACTCAAACATGACCGACTCATCATAAGTCGTTACCGACTTAACTACACAACACAGTTGACACGACTCACACATATCCGACTTAACACAAGCGACCTTCATACAACTCCCCTTAAGTCGGTAGCGACTTAAATCACACGACTCAACATAGTAACACACATGACCGACTCAAAGTAAACGACTCAACAATACAAGCGACCCACGACTCAACTACATACCGACTTAAGAAACCCACGACATAAGACTTCACCGACTCATAGCTTCCTTACGGCATATCCCCTCCACCCGAGTCAACTCCGAACGACTTAATGATGAGTCGTTGAGTCGTGTACGACTCATCAAGCACGAACACCTCAACTTTCCCTTGAGTCGTAACCCTGCTTTATTAACCCGTGTACGACTCAAGCAGTTGTTATCTCGGGTCTCTTCCTTGTCAAGTTGTACCTCCCCTTCTCTCTCCCAGTTAGGTCGGAAACGACTCATGCTTCTCTTGAGTCGTGGACGACTCAAACCCGATGCCTTGTTAACTCGGCCTACCTTCCCCCTTGGCTTGTTAACTCGTGGCCCTCCTTCCTTAGCTCGGAACCGATTCAAACCTTCATTGAGTCGTGGACGACTCATCACACTACACCACAAACTCGTGTTTTCAGGAATTAAAGTTTGCACAACCTCTTCTCTGGCCTTAGCTGCATCATCCTCCCCTGGTTGAGAAAAATTCGTCCTCGAATTTGCAAATTCTTTCTCATCAAAATGTTCATCTCCATAATATGGCACAAGATGCTTAATATTGAATACGTCAGAAGTGTAAATATCCTCCGGCAGCTTCAACTTATAAGCATTATCATTAATTCGTTTCACAATTTCGACAGGACCAATTTTTCTGGCTTTCAACTTATTATATGTGCCCACTGGAAAACGATCCTTGGTTAAAACAGCATAAACCAAATCTCCTTCGTTAAATTCAATATTTCGTCTCTTCAAATCTACAGACTTCTTATACTTCTCATTCGATTTCTCCAATCGTTCCTGAACGATTTTATGACATTCAGTCATCTCATCAACAAAATCAACAGCTCGTTTAACTGTTCCCTTCAACTGTGGTACTACTGCTAAATCCAACGGCCCCCTGGGTAAATTTGAATAAACAATCTGAAATGGACTGAATCCCGTGCTACGATTCACTGCATGATTATGTGCAAATTCAGCTTGGCATAACTTCATGTCCCAACTTCTCAAATTATCCTGTACAAGACATCGCAACAAATTTCCCAATGACCTGTTAACAACTTCTGTCTGTCCATCAGTTTGTGGATGATAAGCACTACTAAATTTCAGCTTCGTTCCCACCATCTTCCACAAACTCAACCAAAAGTGACTCAGAAAACGAGTATCTCTATCCGACACAATAGACTCTGGCAATCCATGAAGTCGATAGATCTCCTTGAAAAATAACTGTGCTACTCGAACTGCATCCGCTGTCTTCTTGCAAGCAACAAAATGTGCCATCTTCGAAAACCTGTCCACCACAACAAATATCGAATCATTTCCCCTTTGAGTTCTAGGCAAACCCAAAACGAAATCCATGCTAATATCAACCCATGGCTTAGACGGTACAGGTAATGGCATATACAACCCTGCATTCGTTGCTGTTCCTTTTGAAACCTGGCAAGTATGACATCGCTCCACAAATCTTTCCACTTCTTTTCTCATCGACGGCCAAAAGTAAGATTGTGAAATCAATTGCAAAGTACGATCACGGCCCACATGCCCTTCCTCGTGTAACTCTTTGACAATTTTCAACCTCAAGCTACAGTCTGGAATACACAAACGATTCCCTTTAAACAGAAAACCATCAACCAACGTAAATTCATCGGTACTCTCATCCTTCACTTTCTCAACATATTTCGCAAAGTAAGGATCTTCTTCAATCATTTCTGGCAACATTTCAAATCCTGTCACTTCAACCTTCATTGTCGTTAATAGATGACTCCTTCTACTTAAAGCATCAGCTACCCGATTTGTCACCCCTGATTTGTGCTTAACGACAAAGGTAAACTGCTGTAAATAAGAAATCCATGATGCACGTCTTGCTGAAATCTTATCCTGCCCCTGTAAATGTTTCAATGCTTCATGATCAGTATAAAGAACAAATTCCTTCTGAAACAGATAATGCCTCCAATGCTTGACAGCTTGCACAACAGCATAGAATTCAACGTCATATGTACTATATCTCATCTTTGCCCCTGACAACTTCTCACTGAAATATGCAATAGGTCTTCCACCTTGACTCAACACTCCTCCAATTCCAACCTTTGATGCATCAGTGTGTAGCTCAAACAACAACTGAAAATTAGGTAAAACAAGAATTGGTGCTGTTGTCAACAGTTCCTTGATCTTTTCAAAAGCAACTCCCGCTTCCTCTGACCATGCAAACTGTTTCCCTTTCATGCAATCAGTAACTGGAGTCATCACGCTACTGAAGTGTGGAATGAATCTTCGGTAGAATGACGCTAGCCCATGAAAACTTCTCACTTCTGTAATTGTCTTTGGCTGTGGCCAATTCCTGACTGCTTCAACTTTACTCTGGTCAACTTGAATACCTTCTCCTGAAACAACATACCCAAGAAATAAAACAGTATGCGTCATAAACACACATTTCTTCGTTGCAGCATAAAATTGTTCCTCACGAAGAATAATCAGTACTTCCCTCAAATGTTGAACATGTTCCTGTGTACTCCTGCTATAAATCAGAATATCATCGAAATAAACAACAACGAACTTCCCAATGAACGGTCTAAAGATTTGATTCATCACCCGCATGAATGTACTAGGTGCATTTGACAAACCAAACGGCATGACCAACCATTCGTACAACCCCTCTCTTGTCTTGAAAGCTGTCTTCCATTCATCTCCAGGTCTGATTCGAATTTGATGATAACCACTCTTCAAATCAATCTTCGAGAATATAGTTGCCCCACTCAACTGATCCAGTAAATCATCCAACCTTGGCGTAGGAAATCTGTAGCGAACAGTGATCTTATTCAAAGCTCTACTATCTGTGCACATTCTCCATGTTCCATCCTTCTTTGGCACCAACAATGCTGGCACTGCACAAGGACTCAAGCTTTCCTGAACACGTCCCTGTTCCAACAACTCTTCCACCTGCCTTCGTAACTCTTCATGTTCCTTCGGACTCATTCGGTAATGTGGTCGATGTGGTAACACTGCTCCCGGAACAAGATCAATTTGATGTTGAATGTCTCTCAATGGTGGTAACTCCTTAGGCAACTCCTCTGGAAATACATCTTCAAACTCTTTCAAAACTGGCTTTGGTTCTTCAGGAATTCCAACTTCTTCACTACTCTCTCTTCCAATCAACAAAAACACTTCAGGTTCTTCCTCCACTTCCTTGACAAACTCCTTCAAAGTCAACAGAGTTTTTAATTCCTCAATCTCCTCTAGCTTGCTCTCCTTCTGCTGTTGCTTCTTAGGAACCAAAGTGATTTTCGTACCCTCGAACATGAAACTGTAACTATTGGCACGACCATCATGTTGAACTGCTCTATCGAATTGCCACGGTCTGCCCAACAACAGATGACAAACATCCATATCCACAACATCACACCAAATTTCATCTTTGTATTTCTTCCCAATAGAAAAATTAACACAAGCCCTTCGACACACCTTCACTTCACCACCCTTCCTTAACCATGCTAGCTTGTACGGTTTAGGATGTTTCTCAGTCTTCAAGTTCAATTTCCTCACTGCTTCTGTAGAAATAATATTATCACAACTTCCAGCATCAATAACGAACTTGCAAACTTTCCCCAGAATAGTGCATGTCGACTGAAAAATATTGCTTCTCAACCAACTACAATCCTCCTCTTGCTTTGGTGTTAAACAACTTCTCCTCATCATAAGATTACAACCTTCATCTCCACACAATTCTTCTTCCTCCTCAACATAAGGTGTATTTGAACATTCTGCCTCCTCACCATTATCCTCCTCGACTTCTGCAACCATGGTTCTCTTCTTCGGCTTCGGACATTCATTACTTTTGTGACCCAACTCCTGACAATTATAACACTTGAACCCACTGCTAACCTTCGCCTTCTCAGCCTCCTTCACCACTGGCTTTGAAACAGGTTTAGAAACATTAGAACTTCCACCAACACCCCTTGCTTGATTATTGGAATTAGTAAACACACCACCTCCACGTCTTCCTTGTTTCTCCCAAGCTAACGCTTTCTGATGTGCTTCTGCAACGGATCTAGGATCGAACATATTAACCATATCCTGGATCTGCATCCTCAATCCCCCAATGAATCTAGGAGTTAGCTGTTCTTCTGTCTCCATAATATCATTCCTGGCAATGAGTTGGTAAAATTCATCAGCATAATCACTAACAGATTTTGTCCCTTGCCTCAGATTCTGCAACCTCTGGTACATGAGTGATTGGTAGTTGTAAGGTAAGAAAGTAGATCTCATCAACTTTTTCATCTTATCCCACGATTCTATCTTTGACTTTCCCATTCTCTCCCTAGTAAGTTTAGTTTGCTGCCACCATGCCAAAGCTCTCCCCCTCAACCTAGTAGCAACCAACTTCACCCTTCGATTCTCCGGGACCTCCTTGAAATCAAAGATTTCCCCCACATTAGATAACCAATCTAAGAACTCTTCAGCAACCATCCCTCCTTTAAATTCTGGAATTTCCATCTTCATACCCGATTCCCATCGACGATCATCTTCAACATCCCGATAAGAATTTCGAATTTGGTCTCGATCTCGATAATGAATACTAGCTCTATCACCTTCTTCAACAAAATCAAAGGTACGTCTACATCGATCTCGACCATTATCATCCCTTCGTTCATGCATGCTTCTTTGACTATGTCTCTCTTCATCTCTATATGCTTCATTGTCAAATTCACGTTGACTTCTCCTCTCTTCATGTGCATAGTCATGATGATCTCTTCGTGATGAAATTGATGTTTCTCTTCTATCTCTACAAGAATGTGGCGATACCCTCCTCGCTTCCGTAACCGATGGTGAAACTCGGTTTCCTCCATGGTTCGAGTTTGGTGATCTCCTCCTTTGATTCAAATCATTCATCAATTTCTCCAATTTTCCAATGCCTTCATCAAACTTTTCATTAATACGTTGTTCCATAAGCTCGGCTTCTTCTCTACGATACAAAGCTTCAACGTTTTGATGACGATTAGCTCTCCTTGGTGGCATGATTGAAAAACTTCACAAAACTTCAACAATTCGAACACAAAACTCCAAAGCTTTCACAAACAACAATTTCACAAGGCTCGGCCTTGAATTTAACTCGGCTTGTATGTATACGACTCAAGTAAGGTCGGCTTAATTTGACTCGGCTCAACCTCTTTAGCTCGGCTACAAATTCAAACACTTCAAACCTTGGTGCGCAAAAACCCAAGATAGATCCAAACAATTTCCAACTCCTCGATCCAAAATGAAATGGATCAAACACTCCAAATTTGATGCAACTTCAATATGAACACGATGAACAACTTCAAACTTCAAAAACTTGGCTCCAAGAATCAACTTAGCTATGATTGGCTAAGTATGGCTCTGATACCAATAATGACGCAGCGGATTATTCGAAACAAAACTTCAATCGGTGAAATGTAACAATCGGTGAGTTGAAGATACCAAAATGCCCAAGTTCGTTGATCCAAAGATACCGAACTGTAGCTATCTCAAACACGTTGATAGCGCACTATACCGTGTTTAAAGATCTACGATTCTTCGCACGTTGATCTAGCGCACTAGATTCCGTGAATCGGCTTCTACGATCGTTGAATCGAGCGCACTCGATTAACCGAAAGAGGAGATAGGAGATTACACTCAACTACCAATTGGTATGAAAGCACAAAGCTAACAAAAAGGAATTTTATTCAAAAATCAACAACCCAAATGTACAACACACGCCCCTATTTATAGAGTTTTCGACCCAGTCCCTAAGTCGTACACGACTCATCCCCCCACGACTCACGACTTAAGGCTCTCGACTCAACAATACAACACAACGCTGTACAACTCATAGGTCGGCACCGACTCAACGCAAGCGACTCAAACACGACCGACTCATCATAAGTCGTTACCGACTTAACTACACAACACAGTTGACACGACTCACACATATCCGACTTAACACAAGCGACCTTCATACAACTCCCCTTAAGTCGGTAGCGACATAAATCACACGACTCAACATAGTAACACACATGACCGACTCAAAGTAAACGACTCAACAATACAAGCGACCCACGACTCAACTACATACCGACTTAAGAAACCCACGACATAAGACTTCGCCGACTCATAGCTTCCTTACGGCATATCCCCTCCACCCGAGTCAACTCCGAACGACTTAATGATGAGTCGTTGAGTCGTGTACGACTCATCAAGCACGAACACCTCAACTTTCCCTTGGGTCGTAACCCTGCTTTATTAACCCGTGTACGACTCAAGCAGTTGTTATCTCGGGTCTCTTCCTTGTCAAGTTGTACCTCCCCTTCTCTCTCCCAGTTAGGTCGGAAACGACTCATGCTTCTCTTGAGTCGTGGACGACTCAAACCCGATGCCTTGTTAACTCGGCCTACCTTCCCCCTTGGCTTGTTAACTCGTGGCCCTCCTTCCTTAGCTCGGAACCGATTCAAACCTTCATTGAGTCGTGGACGACTCATCACACTACACCACGAACTCGTGTTTTCAGGAATTAAAGTTTGCACAACCTCTTCTCTGGCCTTAGCTGCATCACATTCCAATATAACTTACCTTAATTATTAGAAGTTAACAATGTAATTGGATAATATACGATATAAAAGGGATTTTTATAAATAAAATTTGAGTGTTCATAATAAATGTTATACACTTAAATTTTAGTTGTAAAAAGGATTAATTGAGGTAATTAGAATAAAAGGTTAATTGGATAACTTACAATATTAAATGGTGTTAAAGGAATTTATAAATAAATCAACATATTTTATTCAAGTTGATTAATTTGGTAAATTTATTTGTTTATAAAGTTAGTATTTTGAATAAGATATTTTAATTACTTAATTCTTTCTTTTCCCTTCTTTTCCTTTTCGCGGACGAAAAATTTTGAGTGGGGGAGAGTGTAACGACCCTTAAAATTTTCAATAATTTAATTTTTTTAAGTTAATAAGTTTTGGTAATTTAATATGAAAGGAATAAAAAAACTTCATTAATTTAAAATTGAATGATGGTAATTAGAACTAATTAGTAACAATTGAAATGAAATTACAACTTAGTGAAGTAATGAAAATTGGTATACTTGACTATAAATTAATGCAAGAAAACTAATGCAAACATTTAAATTTATAAAATGAATAATATGAAATAAATAACTCTTGAATAAAAAATTGGGTATATAAGAATGGTAACATTTTTTGTGAACAATGAAATCACAAGTGTGAATGTTAAATCATTAATGAGATAATATATGATTAATATAAATTGAAGTAAATCAGTGTTAATTAAGTAATTGTAACATTTGATTTGTAAACAATAATGAATTCATTAATTTGACTTAAAGTAGTAGTAACGGTTGGAAGTTACTATTTAATTGGCCTATTAATTTAGTTGTCACTGTTATATTTGAGCACAAATTTGAATATAAGTAAATAAGGGTAAATGGTGTATAAATAAATGAATTAGTATAATTAATACTAATTGAATGAATTCAATATTAGGTAGGTAATTATAATAATTAGTTGAATATTATAAACTTAAGTGTAAAATTAAAGGGTAATGGTAATAGTTATTATAAGTTGCCTATTTAGTGTATAAAACTAATAGGAAATCTTTAATGTCATTAATGAGAATGCAGTAACGGAAGGTGTGAATGTATGAATTAAATAAAAACGTAAATTTATTTATAAATTAATAAATTGGTAAAAGGAATGGAACTACGTTAAATTAATTAGTTGGTTTTAAATCATAATTAATGTGTACAATTGACAAGATTTCACATTTAGAAAAGTAACATTTAATACAAATTTAAGATGAAAATAGGAGTAGACAAGTGTAATGGAATATAAAACTAATGTAACTAGGTATATAAGGTAATAATGAACCTAGTATAAAGATAACAATTAAACCAAATCAAATTATTGGAAGCAATTTTTATTTAATTGGAATGTAGTCTATAATAAAATGGATTACTGTAGGTAAATGAAATTAATTACTACGTAAACTGAAATTTGGATGGATTGGGAAGTTAATAATGTATTAGTATATAAAACAATGTTAATATTACCCATAAAAGGATAAGTTAATAGTTGATTCAATAACAAAATTGAGAAATCAAATATATGGATTTATTAGGGATTCAAACTTATACTTTTTAAATTAGATAAAATATAGTGTTTGCACGTAATGACCTTCTAGATATTATTTCCTTATGTTTGTTTCTCTAATTTTTATTTTCTATTTTATTTGTATAAACTTTGAATATATTTATTTGATTTTTGATTGTTTTTATTTTTAATAATAGCTTAGAAATTTCAAGAGATATAGGTTACTTTTTTTGTTTATTTGTTGCCTTTTTCTTTTCCCTTGCCTTACCATTTGCATAGCCAATTACTTCTCACATTCATAGCCGTGAATTCTTCTCATAATTCACGTACATACTGTTCCTCAAACTCCTCTTTTTATTGCGTGCAAACAAAGGAAAAAAATTAATAAATACATTAAGTTATTTGTTGCCTTTTTATTTCCCAAACCATTCAATCTCCTGTCTTTTATTGCCTAGCCTCTTTATTTCTTGTCGTTTCTTTCTTTTGGACGTGTATTTACTAAAACCTAGCCGCCATCTATTTTTTTCACATACAAAGTTTCTCATTTCCTAATCTTATTCATTTGTGTGAAGAAAAAATATACAAGATCTAAAGTCATGGCTTCCTTCTTCTTTCTCCTCCTTTTTTCATTTTGTTTTCTTTGTCTTACTTCAAGTTAGGCACGGCCTCCTTCTTCTCCTAGCACACCTTTAACCATCATGACCATGCAACACAAGATGATGGTTGAACCCATACGTGGTGTAGCCAAGTCATTTATTGATTTAGGCAAGTTATGCCACTTTGATTCGTCATTTTTCCATTGTTTTAACCTCTATTCTTTTGTATTGAATCATATTCTTATGTATGTAATATTTGTTTGCATACAAGATTTGGATCTGACTCTTTATCCACTCAAGTTTGCATTGTGCTTTTTCGTGCTTTTTCGTGCTTTGCGGAGTTTGGTTCTTTATTCTGAATTTGTCAATTCTAGCTTTTAAAGGTGAGTTATCACTCTAGACTTACATACTTATATTATTGTGAAACGATGACAAGTGAATTGTATAAATTAATATGCTATGTTCATACATTCCTGTGACATATTTATATGATGTTTAATACTGTTTGTATAACTGTTACATCATCTGATATGATATGTTATATTGTACTGTTCATTTTATTTACTGTATCACTGCATGTTCCCTATCATTATGGGTTGAAATGATACATACCCGAACGGACTTTATAATAAGAAAAATCACTATGGGCTGAAATGATAGGCTCGAGTGATTTTATTGATTTTTATTGTATTTATTTACTTGGGATTGCGGGTTTTAAATGATAGAACCCCGATTTTCTTTAAAATTATGGATTGAAATGATATATATCCGTATCACTCGACCTAGCTTAGAAAATATTATACAGGCCCATGGTTAATATTATTAAGGTAATATTTTCCGTAAATTTTATTAAGTATTTTGAATATTTATAAAATATGAAATTTTACCTTGAAATTTGATTTAATGATTTAAAATATAAAGAGACATTGGCTTTCAGCAAGTTAAAGTTTTATAACTTGATGATCGGTTTAGATTGTAATTTAAAAATCTTTATTCGGTTTTAATGGTAATTTAAAGAGCTTTAATTGTGATAAATAACTTAATAATTAAAGTTAATTAATATGGAATTTTAAAGTCTAGCCTGGTATTGCAATCATTTTTTATTTTATGAAATAATAAATGATATCCTTTGAATTGATAAAATGAAATACAGTTTTAATTGCACATTATGTAATAAATATATTTAGCATGAAATCATAGTTTAATTGATGCCTAAATGAATAAATTTGCAAGGAAATTTACCGTTATATTTACTATGATAAATTACTTTATTTATGAAATAGAATGTTTGGAAATTGAATAATTATGATTTGAGTGGGAAAGTGTATTTTCAAAATATGACTTAACTTGATAATTGGAAATTTGGTTTTAATTAAAATTTTTAAGTTAAGTAAGTAAATGGGAATTCAGTCTTATTTATGAAGTGGGTATTTTAAAATAAAGTGGTAAGTTATTTGTTGAAATAAAAGAAGTAAAAGAATCTGCTTTTGACTTAACAAATGAATTATGGTTTAATTTGGATATTTATTGACAAAATTTTATTTTATTAAATCATAAGTTAAATGATATCCAAATGAATATTTTAAAGTGGAAAATGTTATTTTTATAAGTTAAATTGGCTAAAAATTGAAATTATAATGTAGCTGAAATATGCAATGTTTTTGGAAAGTTTATAATTGAATGAATAAACTTATAAATGCTACAATATTGAAATGAATATTATTTGACATTGAATTTAAATGGTTAAATGAATCTTGTTTGGAAGATATTGATATTGAATTTAGATGGTCTAAATATATATGTTTCAAAATGTTTGGTTTCAGAATTGTTATAACTTAAAAGTAATATGGCTTTAGAAACGAAATTAATGGAAATTGTATTTAATTAAGAACTGTCTTTAAATATATAAACTTGGAACTTATTGGAAATGGAAGATTTAAGAATATGACCTTATACAGTGGTTTGGATTAAGGTGATTTAAAGGAATGTTTCAAGTTTAATAAATTGAAGGAAATATTCAGTGATTTGGAAACTTGAGTTTTATTTAAATGAGATATTGATTTGGGTTTTGGAATATAAAGGATATATATTATTACTTTGGGTTTGAAATGGAAATGATATATTGATTTGGTTTTTGAAATAAAATAATGTAATATTTAGTATTGAAATGGATATTAAATTTGAGAAGTATATGGATTTGGAAATATTACCATTTTGAGAATGTATATTATTTTGGAAAGTAATAGTATTTGATTTTAAATGGTTTGGAGTAGAAATGATTTTTAAATAAATATCCGTGGGTAATAATAACGTTTGGTTATTAAAGAGACCGGGATCGAAAGTTGTCATACCTTTTGCCCACTCCGAAAGCCACTTTTAAAACCGTGTACGCGATGGAGATTCCAAAATGAAGTAGGATGGTGGCGGCATTCCTTTGAGGTATATACGTGGACCCAACTCCCGTGAGTTGGCATAAGGTAGCTAAAAAAGGAGCGCTTACGGACAAGTGAGGTAGACCCTCTTGTTAGACACACTCATTCGATACATTCTATTACTTTGTAATTGATTGGGGCCCTTTTGATTTTGGGGGTGTGGCTCGAGGTGGGCGGTAGCTGCGCGCTATGCGTTACCACCAGTCCGGATGCGTAATTGGTATATCTACCCTGGCATTGTCTTGTTGTGCCGTGTCACCTATCCTAGCACACCTTGTACAAGTTTGATTTGTATCGTACCTATGCAGTATCCTCTGGTAGCCTCTGATCAGGAGGTATTACGGTACTGTATAGACTACTGGCACTATTTATGTGTTAAGGTGGAAAATGTAAAACCTTAACGCTATTTAAAAATAAGTTTATTTTACTATAGACATTATTATAATAGCGAAATATTATTAATAGTAAATAGTTTAACGGATCGTTAGAGGATGGGCGGTCTCAAGCATCCTTTAAGTTACTTGTATCTTATATTACAGTTCACTTGAGTTGGTTTACATTGTATAAGTATGTATGTCCTGACTCGAGTGTTTTGTGTTTTGCTTTACGCTCGGGTCAGACTGAGTGATACTGAATTCAAGACTCGCCTTCAGAGTTGGAGCTTTGCTTAAAGATTCAGCTATCTATCTCATTTCAGTTATCCAGTTGATTCCAGTGATGTACTCAGCTTTATGCTTGATTAACATATTGAGACTTCTGTTGTATCTTGTATAACTATGATGTATTTATATAGTAGCTCCATGAACTACTATCTTCTTTTCTTCCGCTGCATTATATTACTCTGTGTCTGTGATTTGTGATTTATTTACTACATATTCTGAGTTTTGCCAAAATTTAAATTAACAATTCAGTATTTTGAGCTATTCAAGTCCGACATGTGCGGATGCGAATGGTTGAAAATAGCGGGTCGTTACACAAATCCATTTATAAATTTTCTTCTATAAATCCTCTTAATAAATCTCTTTTATTTATGAAACTTATTTACTTAAATTCCAAACCCATTTACAAAACTCTTGATAAATCACCAAGTTAAATTTTACAAAACTCTTTTACAAATATCAAAGCCATTTATATATCTCTTTACAAATCTTCAAAATTATTTATAAGACTTCATTTATAAATATCTAAAATAATCTATAAAATTTTCTTATAAATATTTCTTATTTAAAAAAAACTCCTTTAATAAACTCATTTAATAAAGTCCTTTTGATAAACAAAACGATTATTTAAAACATCCTTTATTAAAATCATTACTTAACTTGAAACCATTATTAAAAGTATGATTGACTTTAAAAATTAGAAAGAAGCTTAGTGTCCACAATGGTTCTCTTTTACTTAAGTTTACTTTTCAGGTTATAGCATGGGTATTTACTTAACAAGGAGACATGTATAAGGGAATCAGTCGACAATAGACGAATCAACATATAGGGAAGATGTCCAAGTTACTATAATAGCAGACAGAGGTTTGTTCTGCTAAACACATGTCTAAGTTATTATAATAGCGGAATGAGTTTTTGTTCTGCTTAAGTAAACGTTCACATTATCTACTTGGGAAATTGTAGTAGAACTGCGATTTATTCTAGCAAACAGATGTCCAATATAACTTAATTAGCAGAACGGTGTTTTATTCTGCTAAACAGATGTCAAATATAAATTAAATAATGGAATAGTGATTTATTCTACTAAACTGATGCTAAATACAAGTTTATTAACAGAACTGTTACTTATTCTGCTAAACAGACGCCATTGGGTTTACTTAAGGACAGTGAACAAAAAATCCCTTGGATTAAAATCTTCTTTTAAAAGAAAGCCGCTTTTTGAAAACAAAACCGAACTGCAAAATTAAAGTGGTTAAAAACTTTTATTTAAAAATTAAATAACATTTAAAACTCTTTACTTAATTTTAATTAATAATTAAGTGTTAATGAAATAATTAAGTAATAATTATCTTTTACATAAATAGTTATACTTTAAATAAATAATTAAACCATGATCAAACCATAAATTTTCATTGAACTATATACTTTTGTAAACAAATTTTAAAAACTATTTTTACCATCATTGTCTATTATTAAAAAGAGTTTTATTTTAATTATAAAATCTATTATTTGAATATTTAAAATTAATTAAATATTTCTAAATCAAAGAGGTGCAATTTCAGGTCGTTACACATGTATCATGATATTATAGCTGGTTTTTCCTATCAACATAAATAATTTTGGTATTAAATAACCTATAAAATGACATAGTAATATCTATCGTTTTCTTTCAAATGTCGGTCCATTGAAGGCGCCAAGAAAGCATGCAAGTGTGCTGTATATAATATATTAAAAAAAAAAAAAAAAAAAAAAAAAAAGAATGCAACAAGCATTTAATAGCGACTTTCCTATGCTTGTCCTGGTGTAGCTATTCATGTACTAGTATGAGACATGCTCCCTGTACAATAGTTTTTATAAATAAATTGATGTACAGCTACTGCGTCTTTGACCATTTCTTGAACGTGTGGGGTTACATGCCCATGTCCATCTTCTGATTGATTACGCGCAAAGACTCGTGTTTTTCTTTACGTTTCCTGTTCTTTATTGCTTTCCAGTAACGAGTTTGCGGGATAACATCTGCATCAACGACAAATTGCATATACCTACAAAACTTAGTTAAATAAAACACGCTACGCAACATATATTGTTTTCAATGCTCCATCTTCATGATTCAAAATTATTCTTTGATATAATACAATATCCTACAAAAGCCAAACGTTACACGCTACTCTTTTTGTTAGTGTTAGAGATATTTAACCAAGGGGGAAAACAAACTTTGTTGTTAATAGGTAATTGGAGCTAAGATAACAATCAAACTCTACTAATAACATTTATATCCAATTGTCCTTGGTATGCTGGTAAAAAAATTCACTTT
Source organism: Allium cepa (assembly GCA_030765085.1). NCBI lineage: Eukaryota > Viridiplantae > Streptophyta > Magnoliopsida > Asparagales > Amaryllidaceae > Allium > Allium cepa. The sequence continues at coordinate 110,572,472 of CM060943.1, forward strand.
TTTGTAAGATTTATCTGCGAACGAGAATTTATTTTCCCTCCATTCGCTAATGCTGTGAGCATACGCCTGATACGAAAATGTGGCACGGAGCACGTAAATCGTTGAAGGATCCGCAATAAAATCGTTGCACGGAGCACGGTTCGTTTGTCGTCGATTATCGAACAACAAAATAGGTTCAGTCGTCTTCAACTACTAGACAGGAAAAATGGTGTTGGATTGATTTTTAGTCAAGTCCCACACCCCAAATTCCCAAAAGCAAATGTATCAGAATAAGATTCAACCGAAGGCAGGATATGTAAGCCCAAGGCGGTGGAAAAATAAAATTCTGTAAACAAAGACATGAACATTTACAATGGTTTAAGAGCTTGTCTCTACGTCAATTATTGAGAAGATTCTTTAGGACTTAATCAATGAGGGTGTTAATAGCTTTACAAGATCAGTTGTCCACCATTAGCGCTCTATATGAAAAAAAGCTTAAGTCTTCGAATATTAAACAATTGCCAAATGATTACGTCAGAATGTTGTTAGGCTTTCAGGACTATTATCCTCTTTATGTGGTTTGTGCCTTGTATATATAGGTAAGTTGCAACTCCGCCATCAGTGTAGGGATGTTCTCTTGGATTGCTGACTTTGCCCATTTGTATTGTTGAAATTTGGATATGTGTCATCATCTGATTTCTTGTAGATTAACACCGATTGATGGCATGACATTTCTATACATAGCTTTAGGTATTGTAACCTTTATACTTCGTATATGTTTTAGTCTGTTTGAGCGTTGATGTAAATGGAGGCCATCTTAGTTGTTGATCATGGTTTTGTATTGAGATGCTCTAGACCGTGAGCGGAGATAGCTTCTGTTAACAACATTTCTTGTCAACACCCCATATTAAAGTTAAGAAAGATGGATATCCTTTGCAAGAGCAGTAAACAAGACCCCCTTAGGAATTGTCTTTCAACATGGTTTTATTAATGATAATTTTCAAATTCGACATTTCGACGTCGTCAAAAGGTTTAGTCTTTGATTTGTATAACCTTCCGGCCCTATTGAGCTAGTATGGAGCTAGTATGGAGTCTCTTGAAAAGATTTACCTTTTGTTTAGGTTGAGATTCTCTAGGTTAAGTCCTTAAAAGATAGATTTCAATCTAGTCGAAGGCTAAGGTGATAGCTTTCCGTGGGTTTAGGCTAAAAATCTATACTTTAGTGGATATGAAGTAGGCTTCGACCTTGTTGAAAAGTTAGATCACAGAGTATATGACTTCGAAAGGTTATAGGTGTTGTTAATGAATAAAGAGATGACGACCGACCATATCGAAAGGTTCAACCCACAAAGTTGGTGACTTCGAAAGGTTGCAAAAAATGTTTGGACCAGAGGTATTGTCTACCTTGTCGACAAGTACCTTTCAATGCGGTTGAACCTGGAAAATAGATGTTAATCCAACAAAAGTTTTACTTGAATAGTAAAGTAACTAACATAGCTAAAGACTTCCCTTTATCTTGCTAAGCAAGCTTCAGTTTACTAAATTCCTAAATTAACAACTTTCCAATCTAGTGTTACGACGCTTTTAGAAATTACAAGTTTAGAATGAGAGTAAAAGGATTTCCAAAATACGACCCCTTATGTTTTATTTATAGATGTAGGCGGCACATCTGTCGAACCGATGTTTTTGATAGGGTCGGAAGGTCCCCCTTTTATATGTGGTTATGAACCTTTCAACTGTGTCAAAGGTTCGCCTCGTATATAACATTATTAACCTAAGTCGAAAGTTTTGCCCCTCATATAATATCATTAACCTTTCTCTCTTCACTTGAATGTTGTGAACACTTCGATCTTGTTGGGAGGTTTGCTCTTTACTTGAATATTGTTGAGAGCTGTGCCACCTCTCGACGTCATCGAAAGGTTTTCTTTCATTCCTTTTCCTTTGCTGACTTCTTCACGCTGCTTTCTTCATAGAACCTTTCAATGCCGTTGAAAGGTACTTTGATGAGTCTTAACCTGTTCGAAAGTCTTGCCAAGCTTTTGAAAAGGTTATCATAGGGTTGATATTACTTGATTTGACTTTTTCATCTTCTTCGAAAGGTAGGAGCTCCTTGGATACTATTAGATGAAACCTTCCAACCTCTTCGAAAGGTTTGAGGCTGTTAAACTTTGATGTCTGCATCCCTTCGACTCCTTTGAAAGGTTTGGTCACAACTTCTCTTTCTTTGTCTTTGTTGAACGACCTTTCGTCTTAGTCGAAGGGTGTATTTTTATTTTTGGAGTAACATTTGCCCACATCCATTCGAAGGAATGCTCTTGGCTTTTTAAGTCATAATTTCGAAAGCTAAAATAATTCTGGCATGTTGGGCTTCTCGTGTTGATCTGAGACGTCTATATAATTTTATCAAATTGTTGAGAATTTGGACGACTTTTCTTATAAAGTACGCTTCTTCTCTTTCCTCCTCTTTTACCTGCAATCAAAATTATCATGCACAAGTAAAAAATTCTCCAAAACTTCCTGAATTTTGCTTTTAAACAACAAGATAATTTTTCAAATTTGATTTATGGGTTTTAGACTAATCTTTATTCTAATTAGTTTTCACTCAAATTTCCAGTTTTCCAAATCCCAAAATTGAAATTCAATTTTTGTTTGGTTTTCTGAATTTTTTTCCTCTTAATCAGTTTCTTAAATTAATAAAATTCATCTTTGACTTTGGATTTCGAATTTGATGGTGATTGGTAAAGAAAATCCCTTTATCGGGTTTAGCTCTTAATCCAAAGATTTTGATTTTTGCCTTTTGTTTTAATCCTAGGTTTTCAAATTTTCAATTATCTTCATGTCTCTCTTGAAATCGAACTAAAGCGATTTCAATTTAAATCCGCTTAGTTAATAGGTTTGATTTACATGTTCTTCAAGAAAATTTGAAACCCAGATTTATAATCGGTTTTGGGTTAGTTACAACCGATGCGATTAGTCGAAAATTTCTGGTGTACAGTAGATAAATTTTGTGGCATAAAAATGACCTTTCTGCCCCTTCAAAAGAGTCTAAGATGGCAACGTTGGATCTACTTTCTTAGTACCTTTTGATGGGGTCGAAAGGTGTAGTGGTGCTAACTTTACCAATGTTGCCGAAATAATAGGTAGTTAAGTGGAGTGAATCTGACCCTTTGACAACAGGCTCTCGAAGAGGTCAAAGACTTTCAAGCCTTTCGACTATTAGCTCTCGACAAGATTGAAATTCATTGATCTTATAGTTATCTTTGCCCATCTTTGTCGAAAAATTTAGAACGCTTATGAGCTGAACCTGAAACCTTTCGACTTTGTTGGATATAATAGGTTTCGACAATATGGACCAGAATTTTCGACGACGTCGACAACACTAATATTTTTAACAAAGGAATTTTAAGGTCTTGGTTTTGACCACGTCTAAAGGTCTTGTCACTTAGCTTTATGTTACACATGAAGTGTATCCAGCCTTCTATAGAGCTTTCGACATTTTCAAAAGCTAATGAATGGATTAACGCTTCAATTCTTTCCTTCGACTTTGTCGATAGCCAAAGGAATTCATATTATGATTTATTTAATTTTTGGGCTTTCAATCAATGTTGAAGTATGTAGGTTTAAAGTTGATGCCCTTGTCCTTTCGACATTATTGAAAGCTTGAATTGTTAACCTTTCGACATTGTCGAAAACTTGAGTTGTTGACCTATCGACATTGTCGAAAGCGTGAGCCATTTAGTTTTTTAAATTGAACTGTTTGGGACATTTTCAAAATTTGTATCTGTTTTTATGTTTGAATTGTTTAAGTATATTTATTTGTTTATTTCTTGAATGCCTTCTGAATTCATAAATAATCAAAGGTTTTAACTAAAACATTTTCACATGGCAAAATCATGAGCTTTCCCAAAGTTGAAGCCACTGCTAAGCATTCTTCCATTGTATCACAAAACAAACTTAATGCCATTCAAAAAATTTGGTATTACTGGGATCAAAGCTTCCCTCCTCAAGCAACTATACCATTAACAACCCTTCCGAAGTATTCCTTGCTTACACTGCCATCCACATATAGCATGACGAATTCCTTTCTTTTCTAGTGTTCCTAAGTTCATACTTATCTCATGTTGGGGTTGCTCCGATTCAACTATCTCCAAATTTATACACTCACCTACTATCTCTAGAGATGTTGGCATTGGAATCTAGACTTACTTGGCTTAACGCCAAAGTACTAAACTCCTTGACCAAACTGGCAAGGTTGAGTAACCTTACCAAGCAGATATACAGAGCCAACGCATACTAGAAGTTAATATTAGATAGTATTAACAAATTCAAGGACTGGGAGAACCAGTTTTTCTTTCTCAAGTGCTTCGCTGATGTTCGCGGGACTTTTGCCTCCCTCGTTAAGTCTGCTCTAGGGTTGTATTTGCCGTACTTTATGTTTTCCATTAACTAATCTCTTGCTTTTTCAGGTGAATCTTTGAAGAGTCTTAGTGATGTTGACAAGAGTACCGTTGATTCTCTAATTGCAGCTTCAAAACAAATTGGGAATAGGTTGACACTTCAAATCCCTTCACACTTAAGGAAACATTCTTTACTGCTATCTGGCTAGAGGATTCTAGGAACTCCTCCCACCATCATGCACACTTCGCACGGCAAGTGCTTTCTCTCCTTAGGTGATGCCGAACACTTCTCTTCGATGTCACCTACTTGTGTTGATCCTTCAGGTATATTAACGTTTTAGAGTTTTCTTCTTTATCCCCGACATTCTTTGAACTACTTTGACTAACTTTTTATCTGCTTGAATCTGTCCCAGTTTCTTCTAAGACCATTGTATCTTCTAGCGGTGTTGCCCCTCCTCCATCATCCTCTACAGTTACATCAATCTTGGAGGCTTTCGCTAAATCCAAAAGAATTCTTAAAGGAAAACTAACGGAGGCTTCTATAGACGCTCCTTTGGCGAAAGTGGCCAAAGTCATTGATGTGGAGGTAGAGGAAAAGCATTCTCTTGAAAAAGTTTCAAAGAGCCCGACCGTTGAAGCCATTAAGGGAAGATCAGCACAATCTCTACCTTTTCCCGATCCTTTCTTGCACATCTGAATCCTCGATTCTCCAACTGCACTCGAGCAGACGCAGTTGGCCCTATTAATGACACTCTCTGTAAAGCAGCTCCTCCAAAACCGTCATTTTCTGCTCCTCCATCGACCAATTTTAATGAACTTTTCGAGCTCATCTTACACTTAGAATCTTTTACTTCTTCCTCTCTATCGTCATTCACTCCGAATATGGAAGAAAATTATCGCTCCCTTATAGAGCAGCAAAATTCGGTAATCTCTCACCCAATTGATTTTATTATTGTTGAATTTCATTAATCGCTAACTCGTGTTTCACTTCTTGTTGCAGATTTATAGAAAATGGTTAGCCCTAAATGAACATGTTATGAATCTTCAACCGAATCTTCCAAGCCGCGGTAGGAAAATTCTGAGCTTAAGAGTCAAATATCTTCTCTGACTGCCGCCATAAACAACACTTCCAGTGAGGTGGAGTGGGTCAAGGACTCCCTTGTAAAGGTTAAAGCCGATTTAGAAATAGAGAAAACGGCCCATCAACTTACTACGGACGAAAAATTTGCTATGGAGCTAACCCTTAAAGATTTAAAAGATGAAAATGCTCGCTTGGTCGCTAAGAATATTTCTTTGAGAAAAAAATTCAAGAAGACTAGAGCTTCACTCAAACACGCTATTTGTACCCTTTCTGGCATCAAGAAGCAAGTCTCTTAGTTCGTTGCTGTTACCCTAGGGCCCATGATGCTAAAAATTACGAAGATGCCCTTATGCTTGCGTAAGCTGATAATTATGAGAAATGACTTAACTTCGGCTTCTCTTCTATCGACCCAGCTTAAGTTGAAAGAGTAATGGACAAAATTAACCAAATAAAGCAGTGTACCCGACCTGAGGGCGAGGAGGAGGTAACTAATGCTGCCCATATTCTCTCTTTTGATGTCCCCGCCTTTGAAACTGAATCTGATTGTGAAGAGGAGGTTGATAAAGATGACGATCATGAGGAAAAGGATGATGATGGCAGCAATGACAATAGTGATGATGATGATGGCCCTACAAGGGGTCAAGGTCTTAAAGAAGATAAAGGGTTCCTTCTATACCTCTAAGAAATATGGCGGTGTCCAAGCTGAACTCTCTGAAAAGGATCCATCCACTCATATTGATATTCTTCCTTTATCCGCTGGACCCTCTGCTCCACTTGAGAATGAAACTACTCCCGCTCAAACTGAAAAGCCAAAAGAGAAGGAGAAGGTCTCCCAAGCTCCAATTCTAGTTAGAGAGGTATAGGCTTCTCTCTTTAAGTGTCTTAAACATCGAAGATAATAAAAAATCATTTGTCTTAGATAAAGAAGAAGTCCACTTTCCCCTGTTGAAATAAACTTTACAGAAAATAGGTGGAAATTTACAAGTTATATAAGGATTTAGACAAATTGATAAAGGAGCACAACGTTTTGTTGAGAAATACCATAGCTTTGACTGGAGTATCTCCGTATTAGCTTCTTTTAAATATCAGAGGGCCGCCCCTTTATAAAAGAAAGCGCACTTCCGATATGATTCTATCTTGAAGGAAAATAAAGAGTTACTAACTTTATTCTGGATGATGATCAACGAGGGAGACATTTTAATTAAATTTCTTTGTAAAGCTTGTTGTAGAAATTCTATTATAGCTTTTTCATACTTAGGCAAATTTAGTAGGGGTCTATTCGGACGTTTTCATAAAAAATACTTAGATGAATTGGATCTGAATAGCGTCCTGGAGCTTATTGGAATTTACCACGAGTAAGGTTGATTCCTTAAAATATCTCTCCTGAAAAGCTTAAATACTATAAAGATAAATATGTTTTTGAATTTTTCTCTTAATCTGTTTTGTACAAACTAGATGAATGATTAATATGTGACAGTTGTAGGATCGATTTCACCCTAGAGTGGGGGGTGAATACGGTGATACTAATAATAACAAAAATTTAATGTGAAAATATGTAAAATAATCGTAGCATAGATAATAGCAGAATAATAAAAGCAGAAATAAAATAACACACAAATCTATCCAGCTTTGGCAAAAACCAGCCTACATGCTGCCCTAAAGGTTTCTACTAAAAATTAGCTAGCCAGACGCTTACACATGCAAACTTGCGACACTCGCTATCGACTATCATAACTCTGCGCTCAATACCCTGCCACAACTCAGCCACTGAGTTTCGAATTCTCGAACTACAACCGTAATTCGTCCCCCAGTCACATGACTAGAATTTAGTAAAAGTTTAAAAGTAAATTACAAATAAAAATAACTTAAAATAAAACAAAACCTTATATAATATACTAAGCCCAAAATAAAGAAAACCGGCCCAATACAAATTAAAAGAGAATCCCCTTTTCCTTTTACCTTCTTGTATATCATTGGCCTGTATCCTCTGCCTTGTTTCCTTTTGCTTGAGAATAATTGTTTCTCTTTAAAAAATTAGGGCTTTTCTTTTTTTTGAAGTCGCCACTTGGTCGTTTATTGATTTTACTATTGATCCTTAATTCAGTTTGATGCTTCTTCGATCTATATTCTTTGCTTAGCTTTGGCTGCTTCAAATGTGTTGAGCTTGAGTGATACGAATTGGTACGTGATTCTGTATTTCAATTTCGTTTTTGCTTGACCTAGATTCAAGTTGTTGAGCTTGGATTTTACATTGAAAATTGGCTATTGTTGGGCGAATTCTCACCACCGATCCAAGGCCTCACCGAACCCATTCATCACCGGACCAAACACCAACTCACCTTCCACCGGACCAAACACCAACTCACCTACCACCGAACCAAACACCAACTCACCTACTATCGGACCAACGCTCCACCGAATCAACTACAACCGAATCAACCACTACCGAACCAATTCTCACTCACCACTCTCCACCGATCAACCACTACCGAATCAACCACTACCGGACCGAAATCCACTCCAACCATCTCCGGACCAAGGCTTTGCCGAACCAACATTACCAGGCCAGATTACATCAGCCCAGGTCCACCATCAGCTATGTACATCCAAGACCCCTACCCCCAGCCTCACTCTATAAATAAAGGGGTAGGGGTGCAACAATGGCAGACAAGTTTGAGAGCTCAAGCACGGACATAACTTTCAAGAAACTTTCATACACTTGTAATCAAAGCTTTGTACTTGTTACCTGAACAGTGAAAGGGAATAACATATGAAGTGGACGTAGGCACGTTCTGGCCGAACCACTATAAATCTGTATGTCTTTTACAGTTGAGTCCCTGCTTTTTACATATTTGCATAAATCACCCAAATCATTAAGAACAACATAAAATCGACTAAATCATACGACATGGAGGTGTTTGCCCATTTTTTTGTGCAAACATTTTTGGTGCTTTCATTGAGAGATTGAGCTAGAAGCTTCAGCTTCTCCCACTTAACCTTCTTCCCGACAGCATCGCTTATTGCTTGGAAGACATGCCTCCCAGGCAGAAGAAAGATGTTAGCAAAAGAAAGAACATCGCAACTAGCAGCATTCCAGATCCAGTGATTACAGATCAAGAGTACCGCCCTGTTTCAACAACAATACGAAATGGAAATCAGGCAAATCCGACTGCCCCTGCCACAGAACAACCGGCAGCAATTACTAGGGAAGATCTGGACAGGGTTGTGGCTGAGGTGACTAACCGCTTCACATCCCAACAAGAAGCCTTGGCGGACCGACTCATGTCACACTTAAGGGATGCTGAAGAATCCAACCGCAACACTGAATCATGGGATGAGTCCCAGTCTGGAGGACCTGGGAAGCGACAAAGATCTTTCTTCTTCGAAGAAGCCCACAACAGAAACAACAATGATAGGAGCCGAGCCCGAACTCAGCCTGAACTCCGACCCAAGGAAACGCTTGGAACCAAGCCCAACGGGGGAGGTACCAGGCGAGGGTCGGCTGTGGCTGAGCCGGTCATGCTACCTAGCCATGGAAACACCAATGAACAGGGCCGAGCTAGAGCCCAGCCAAAGTTTGTCCCGAGGAAGTGCTCAGAACAGAACCCAGCAGGGGAAGATCAAGGCAATGGCCAACTGTAGCTAACCCTAGCATGCTCCCAGAAGACCAGAGACAGCCACTGGAGAATATTAGGAGTGATAGACGATACCACCCCTACAAATCATCTGGACGGAATCAATCCCGCGGAGAAGAACCAAACTCATTTCTATCTGCTCCAAATTCTGATTAAAGGATGGCGCGGTTGTTCAGAGAGTGCATCCAACCAGATCAAAGAGATCGAAGGATAGGCGCTAGGGTAACCAGCCCTTTCACCAGCATATCGAAATTGCCATCACCCCCCGAGAATGGAAAATGCCAACAATGGAACCTTACAAGGTAATCTCTGACCCCGTTGTACACTTGCAGAGATACACACAGCATATGCTCATGAGCGGAGCAACAAAAGGAGTACTGTGCAAATGCTTTCCACTATTCTTGACAGATCTATATACCTCCTAGTTCTGCCATCTACCCCAAGGATCCATCAGCTCATGGGAAATGTTGAAAGAAAAGTTCATCAGCCAGTTCCACATTCATGTGGAACAACCCAAGGACGCTTATTCCTTATCCAATATCAAACAGAAGCCTAGAGAGACAGTGCAACAATATCTAACCCGATTCAATGCGGCAGCAGCCGCAGTCCAAGATGCCGATGAGAAACATATCTTAATGGCCCTCTGTAGTGGTGTGCATCCGGATACTAAGTTTGCTAGAAGATTAACGAAAGAAAAACCAGCTACCTTACCCGACTTCTTCCATGAAGCCGGAAGGTATGAGACTTGAAGATGCTGCCACTTAAAGACAGACAGGACAACAAACCAAGGCAGCTCAGGCAACATTCCCGCTGTAGCAAAGGACGTTCGAAGAAATGACTCTAGAGACAATGCTGGGGCCAAGAAGGGAGAAAAACGTCTATATCGACCAGGACCGAGATTTGACACTTACACTCCTTTGAATGAGACAATCGAAAACATCTTCCTGGCCACCCAAGACGATGTTAAATACCGATGCCCCCCGTACAAGAAGGAATCAGATAATGCAATTAAGTCTAGAAAGTTCTGCCGCTTCCACGAATCTCATGGGCATGATACCAATGAATGCCATCATCTCCGGGACTTAATTGAAGAACACATCAGAAGGAAGAGACTGGAACGCTATAAAATGTCAGAATAGGACCCCAGCTCCTACCAATGAGAACCCAAGGCTACCTCTCCCAGAAACAGGAGGGGGAAATCGCAACACCAGCGGCTCCAGTCAAGAGAAGATAGTGGTCCATACCATATCGGGAGGACCACACATCGCCGACAGAAACTGGGCAGAGATGGAAAGATACGGAAAGTCACTTAGAAACAATGAAGGCTACGTCAATTATGTTATGGAAGAACGCCACCCGAAGCGAAAAGAGAATGATGACATCACATTCAATTGGCGTGACCTAGAAGGAAGGCAGTACGCTCACATGGATCCTATGGTCATCTTTGCTCGGTTCGGCCCAGCCGAAGTTTTTCGAATTCTAATAGACACTGGAAGCTCAGTAAATATCCTATTCAAGCATGCTTTCAACAGAATGAAGCTGTCAATGAAGGATGTGTCTCCCTGCAACAAACCACTACACGGTTTCACTGGAGACGCGAAGATGCCCCTCGGGCAATTGGACCATTTTATTGAAATAGGAAGTCACCCCCTATCCGTTGTGCGGAAACAAACACTTGTGCTGATAGATAACCACTCGGCCTTTAACGCCTTTTTAGGAAGACCAGCCTTGTCTGACTTCCAAATTGTCTTGGCCCCGTGGTGCCTAAAGATGAAATTTCCAACCGATAATGGAATAGGGGAAGTAGAGGGAGATCAAGACGCAGCTCGAGATTGCTATGTAACTGAACTTCGCAATAACCGCAGGAAGGATAAAGGGAAGAATGCAGAGACCACTCTCTGCACCAAAAACTTGGAAACATAGCAACTAAAGAAAGCCCTTCCTCTTCGATATACCAGTGATACTTTCAATGAATTAGACCCCAGGGACAAACAGGAGAAGGCCACCGCCGAGCCGGCTGAGGCTATGGAGTTTGTGTCTGTAGACAAACACGACTCGAGTAGACTATTGAAAATCGGATCTCAGCTAAAAGCAGAATTGAAGGATCAACTCATTGATTTTCTCCGCCACAACTTAGATGTATTTGCATGGACGCATGCAGACATGACTGGAATCTCCCTAGACATAGCATGCCACGTACTGAACATCGATCCTACCAAGGTGCCAGTAAAGCAAAAAAAGAGAAGTATGGGGGCAGAACGATCAGCAGCCCTCGATGAAGAAATAAAGAACCTACTTGCCAATGACTTCATACAAGAAGCCATCTACCCAGAGTGGATCGCTAATTCGGTACTAGTAAAGAAGGCCAATGGAAAGTGGCAAACATGCATTGACTTCTCCAACTTAAATGACGCTTGCCCGGAGGATTGCTTCCCACTCCCCCGAATCGACCAGCTTGTGGACAGCACAGCCGGGCACGAACTCTTATATTTTATGGACGCATACTCAGGATATAATCAAATTCCTATGCACGCTCCCGATCAAGACCACACTATTTTCATCACTGACCGGGGATTGTACTGCTACAAAGTAATGCCTTTTGGACTTAAAAACGCCGGAGCTACTTATCAGCGCCTCATCAACAAGGTGTTTGCTGAACTAATAGGGCGAACCATGGAAGTTTATGTGGATGACATGCTAGTAAAGTCAAGAAAAGCCGACAATCACATAAGCCACCTGGATGAGATGTTTCAAGTAATTCGCCAATATGGGATGAAGCTGAATCCTCTAAAGTGCTCCTTCGGAGTATCATCAGGAAAGTTCTTGGGATTCATCGTCCATGCCAAAGGAATTGAAGCAAACCCCGAACATGTCCAAGCTTTGAAAGATATCAAGATACCTTCCACTCGATAAGAAATGCAGAGCCTAAATGGGAAAGTGGTCGCCCTAAGCAGATTCATCTCTAAAGCGACTGACAAGTGCGTCCCCTTCTTCGAGGCTCTAAAGAAAGACAAAGGAAAGTTCGAATGGACTGACGAATGCTTAACAGCCTTCCTTAACCTAATCGAACACCTCCGGAGACCACCAGTACTCTCAACTCCAAACGAAGGCGAAGAGCTATACCTATACCTTGCTGTGTCATCTCATGCTCTAAGCGCCGCTTTGGTGAGAGAAGACAACCGCGCGCAACGGTCAGTATACTTTGTAAGCAAGAGGTTAATAGGGGCGGAAGCCATATATCCTAAACTTGAGAAGCTAGAATACTGTTTACTAATCACGTCACGGAAACTACGACACTATTTCCAATCCCATTCCATCAGAGTTCTAACCGATCAACCGCTAAGGCAGGTACTCCATCGTCCCGACACTTCTGGACGACTACTTAAATGGTGCATTGAACTGAGTCAATATGATATCACCTACCATCCTCGCACCGCCATTAAGGGACAAGCCATTGCCGATTTCATTGCCGAATTCACAACCAACGAAGGTAAGGAGCAATCTGAAATAGCAAAAGACATTAAGTGGAATCTCTTTGTGGATGGAGCTTCAAACGAACAAGGCTCAGGGGCAGGTGTTGTAATAATCATTCCCAGGGGAAGGAAGCTACACTATGCTCTAAGGTTGGAATTCGCTGCCACCAACAACGATGCAGACTGCGAAGAAGTAATAGCTGGATTAAAACTTGCCTTAGAGATTGGAGTCAGTTCTTTATGTCTTCATAGTGATTCTCAACTTATTGTAAACCAAATACTAGGAGAATTTCAGACTCGAGGAGAACGACCCACAGCATATCTAAAGAAGACCAAGCTGCTACTCGATCAATTGGATCATTATTTAATCAAACACATCCCTCGAGAAGAGAACGAAGAGGCCGACGAGCTGGCAAAGCAAGCTAGCATGAAAGACGGTACCATTTCCGGAACAGTAGCCATCTCAAAGCAACTAACCTCGAGTTTCGAGCAAGTGAATCTGGTAGCTGCAATCGAAGAGGAAATTTGGATGACTCCCATCCGAAAATTCTTACAAGATGGCACACTGCCCAGCGAGCGTAACGAAGTCATGAAAATCTCGAGGAAAGCTTCCCGCTACACAATACAAGAAGGCATCCTCTATCGGCGCGGCTTCTCTAACCCCTTATTGAGGTGTGTCACTGGAAGGGAAGCTAAAGAAATCTTATCCAACATCCATCAAGGAAGCTGCGGAGATCACACTGGAGGACATACTCTGGCAAAAAAATACTCTGACATGCATATTTCTGGCCCGCCTTAAACAAAGATGCCTTAGACTTTGTTAAAAAATGTGACAGATGTCAGAAATTTGCCAAGATTCCTCGACTACCAAAAAATGAGATTACTCAAATGACCAGCCCTTGGCCCTTTGCAGTATGGGGAATTGACCTGATTGGCGAACTGCCAGTGGGCCGAGGCGGAGCCAAATATGCTATAGTGGCAGTTGACTATTTCACCAAATGGGTGGAAGCAGAACCTCTAAATAAAATATCTTCGGCAAAAGTTATTAACTTCTTGATCAAAAATGTTCTATGCAGGTACGGGGTTCCACTCAAAATCGTATCGGACAATGGACTTCAGTTTGACAACGAAGAGTTTGCCGACTGGTGCCAAAAGCACGGAATTCGCAAATGCTTCTCATCTGTGGCTTACCCCTAGGAAAACGAACAAGTCGAAGCTGTCAACAAAATTCTCAAAACTCTAATCAAAAAGTAGCTTGAAAAATCGAAAGGCGCTTGGGTGGATGAACTTCCAACGACACTTTGGGCCTACCGCACATCTTTTAGATCATCAACGAGGCATACTCCTTTCTCTTTGGCACACGGATCGGAGGCCATGTTCCCAGTTGAAACTGTAGTACCTTCCCACCGCAGGATCCACTATAACCTAGAAGAGAATGAAGAACTCCTTCACATGTCTTTGGATCTAATTGAAGAGAGGAGAAACGATGCAGCGCTCAAAGCAGCAGCTCACAAGCAAAAAGTGGCGGCGCAATACAAGTCCAAAGTCAAGCATCGTAGCTTACAAGAAGGAGAACTTGTCCTCAAACGAATCTTCCCGTGCCCCGGTGCACTAGATCCAATCTAAAACGGACCATACGTAATTCATAAAGATCTCCACAACGGAGCTTATATTTTATCAACAGTGGACGGAGAGGTGTTCCAGAGGGCATGGAACATCTAACACCTTCGTCGATACTTTTCTTAACTTGTACTGCCCATATGAAGTGAATTAACAAAGAGAATCAGTGGACGTAGGCATTTTCGTGCCGAACCACTTTAAAAACTTGTCTCTTTTTAACTTATTCCTTTATATCTTGGCTGCTTGTTAATTTATCTTTTTCTGTTGAACAAAATCCTGTGTAATGGCATTTCCATTCAAGACACATCACAGTGCGACTTCATCTGGACAAGACCTAACAGGTACTATGCGAATCTATGCCCTCGCCAATGAGACACTTTTTCTCCAGCATCCCTCTGCTGCGGGTTAACTCATTGCTCGCGATCGGCCCTTAAAGCCAACTGTAGTGAGCCGATTATAAGCCACCAAGAAGGCCGACTATAGCTGAGGCAGCTCATTACGGCGTTCGGCTCACTGGCAACCGTGAACCTACTTTAAGCCCCAACATAAGGTGTGGCCAGCCAGGGGTAGTTCACGGTTGACGATCGGCACCCACGCTAGCCGGCCACGGTAAATCGAATAATACCCACGATTACGAGCCATAATGGCCCGGGTAGTTACTGTGCGCGATCTCGGCTCCGATGTGTCTTAAGTACGGTTGTGGTAAAAAAGAAAACTCCCCGCAGAGGCGTAAGATGGGTGACAAATGTCTCCAAGACCCACAGCTAGGGAAAGTGACTACAAAACCCGTTTGCCACGAACTTAAGCACATCGAAGGCCTTCCGTGATTGGAAGTTTTACTATTTCTTATATTTCTATTTTATTTAAAAACTTTCCTCCTATCCTCTATAACGATCCCTAAAGTACAGGACAAAAAATAGGAGACGCTCGCTAATGGGAATAGGAACTCACAACTGGATGACATGTCACTCAGCTGCATTCCATGCTCAGTCACACAAGACGCTCAAAGAAACCGTCTATGACTAAAACATGAAGGGCGGTGCATTCTTCTTTTGTATATGAATACCTAGCTATAATTTATTCGCACATCACACTAACATTGCAAGATATGAAATTATATTTTAAGCAAGAACTTGACATCAAACACAATTAAATCACAGGAATATGCGCAGCTATATTTCTTATGCAACACACCAAAATAACGATAGTATTCAAATATGACAGAATCAGCTTAAGTTAAAAATTACATGCCAAGAATAAAGTCGTTCGTTACGAATAACATAATTACAGCCTAAAAGTTACATTAATGTTTTGGGACTACCATCGATAGCAATGTCAAGTAAACCAAAAGATATTCAAATCAAGTCAAGGAGTCGACTGCATCAGAGCTTCACCTCTATCCTACTGGCCCTCCGAGATCTACTTAACCGCAGGATCTGAACTCTCAGCATGTTGACCAGAGGAAGTTGGTGCTCCAGGGGTCCCGCCTGTCCAATTCAGGAAAGAATTCATTAATAGTCACGAACAATAAGCAATCAAGTTACAAAAAAGCTAAAAGGGAAGACTTACCAGCATCTGCTCCTTGATCATCATCCTCTAATTGCACACCTACCTCCTCAGCGGTAAGCAGCCGCATACCCTCCTTCACCGCCGTTTTCTCCTCCTTGGTGAACTGGGCCGTGACCACGTCCATTCTGAAGGCCACACCACCCTCCTTATCCGCATCGGCCTTAGCCTCCTCCAGGGCCCTAAGGTAAATCCTGGCCATGACTCGAGGATAATCATCCATGCAGGATAAGTTGCCCTGTTTCCAAGTGCGAAAGTACATATCCTGAAGCATCTCATCCATTATCCCCTCGTTCTCCTCGAACTCCCTTATTCGGTCCCCAGAAGCCAACAGCTTTGCAACGGTAGCATCCCTTTCCGATTGGTATCACGAGCAGTCAGCCTGAAAGGATTTCCTCATCGCCTCCATCTCCTCCTTCAGCTTGGTTTGAGCAAGGTCTGTGGCTTCAAGCTTCCCAGATAACTCCTGTACCCGCTCATGATCCTCTTTCCGAACCTCGTCCACCGTTGCAATGGCCATATCAATCCGTTCCTTACAAGTAGCCTCCATTTTCCGCAACTCTGCCCTGCTGGCCTCTTCCATAGTTCTCTTTAATTGCCTAGAGGCGGCCTCATGTTGAAAGATCTGGATGGCCAGATCAACGAGTTGTTTGGCCTGGTCGGAAACCATTAACCACAGTCGAATGTTGGCGCTCCCGATCTCTTCCCCAGCCATGACCAGTTGGGCATAATGCCCCATCAGCTTCCTGGTCTCCTCATCAACCCGGTCGATGTTTGCCTTAGCTTCGTCCCCCAAAGTTACAACCCGAGTGGTAAGAAAATCAAGGTCCAGGGACTTAGCTTCATCAAGTACCCTTACCATAGGATTACGAGGAAGAAGGTGCTCACCGGTAGCCTCATCGAAGGTAACATCACGAAAACCCAGATCCAGATCCAGATGACCCGCAAACGGATTACGAACTAAACCGGGATTATCTATCTGGGTAACGGTAGGATTTTCAAATAGATGCGGAGAAGGCATAAACCCAGTACTCTCCTCCGTGGTATCCTAGGGAGGCTGAGTTGGAAGCTGAGGACCAGGTAAAGATTCAAGCAAGGAGCGACTCCTCTTCTTCCTTTGGATATCCTCTTCGATAACTCCAAGAAGAGGATGGTAGCCGACTACGTCTCCGGGGCGGCTAATCGGAGGCTTTGGTTTAGTAAAAGCCTTAAGAAGTTTGTATTGTTCGAGATGGTGCCGAACATCTGATGCCTTGGCCACCTTACCTGCTTCTGTGATATGAAACCAAGTTTTACAAGCATACATTGAACTATAAATCAAGTTAAGAAGAGTAAAGAAGTGCTTTGTTATACAAACCCTGGGAAGGAGTAGAATACTGCAATAAGTCCTGGATCTCACTCCAGGACGGAAGCCGATCATAAAATATTCCTAAATCCCTATCATAAATGGAGTCTGCAGGAGTCAAAAATTCACCTTGAATCGCAGGAGTTGCCTTAGCTGAAATGCTCTTAGAAGATGAATCGGCACCAGTCCCGGCCTTGTCAGCTTTCTTTGGCTTCTCCACCAAGGCCGATCCTTCCTCCAACCCCTCAAAGGCTAAGCGAAAAGTATCATCTGTCCACTCCTGGATCTCACCTGCCTGCCCAGAAGACAAAGCCCCAGTGCCATCACCGCTCTGTCCTTCGCCACCATCATCACCGCGACCATCACCATCGCCTTCTCCACCACTTCCACTCTCCACCTCACCTCCTTCATCCTCGCCTCTTTCCTCCTCCACATCTTCCTCCTCCGGAACATCTGGACATGTGTTGGGGGAGGGTCCGTCGGACTTCTTAAGTTTCTTCCCCCCGACGACTGGATGTTTTGAGAAGGGTTTCCTTTTGCTGCTCTTCACCGTAGCCCCTCCTTTAGCTTTGGAAGCCTTCTTCTCAGTTGTGTCTCTTTGCTTGACCACAGACTGGCGTGGTAGAATCAAGTTGAGCTCCAGAAGAGTAGCATTCCTGATCAAATAAGAGGATGCCCTCTCCCTTTCCGGAATGGCTTCTATCTCCGCAGCCATCTGAACCAGGTGATCGCTCTCTACAACCGCAAAGTCACCTTTCGCTAGCAAGAAATAAAGAACATAAGGAGAAGCATTGTAGTCAGAATAGAAATTATAAATAAGATTCAACTTACAGCCAGAGGTGAAGCGGTGGAAAGAAACAAAGTCATCCTTGACAAAGAACCATTCCTTCTTGAACATGATAAATTTCGAATACAAGTCCAGAACTGGCTTGAAAGACACGGCCGACTCTAAGCTGATATTTGGAGACCCCTTCTTGTAATCTCTCAAGTTTTACAAGTATCTGATCTCCCGGTTGGAAGGGGGACGCCCATATTTTCTTTGGAAGATAACAAACAGACTCACCAAGATGGCATAGGAGTTGGGCTGAAGCTGGAAAGGGGCCACCTTTAAATATGTGATAAAGCTAACTATCCAAGCATTGATCGAAGGGATGGCTCCGCACATACAATGATACCTATTGTAAGCAAAGTATCCTTCAAGGGGGTTATACGGCATCACTCCTTCCCCGGACAACAACATATGCGCTCTGTCAATCCCAAAAGAGCGAGATATAACATCAATCTGCTCATCTTTGAGGGAGCTAGGAAAGCAGTCAGGCGGAGAGTTCAAGAGCTCCTGAGGGCCATACCCATCTACTAATGATCTAGGGGTTGGTCCATGACGTTCTGGTCTTGCCCGAACTGGGGGCACAATGGGGGACTCGCTTTTGTCCTTGGATTTCTTCTTGTCGGAAGGGGTTTCTACTTTATGAGACATTATCTGCAACAGGAGAAAACACATTATTAGAACAAGGAGTGCGGAGACATAAACAAGCAAGTACATACGGCCTGGAATATCACTCATAATTCAAAACATAATAGCTCGATCGGTAATTCGAGACTAAAAGTCCATTCGGCACTCGTACTTCCCAAATTCATTCGGTAAGTCAAAGCTAAACGATTCATTCGGCACTCGGAATCCCCGAGCTCATTCGGTAAGTCAAAGCTAAAGATTCATTCGGCACTCGGAATCCCCGAGCTCATTCGGTAAGTCAAAGCTAAAGATTCATTCGGCACTCGGAATCCCCGAGTTCATTCGGTAAGTCAAAGCGAAAGCTCATTCGGCAGAAGAGGGCCTCACCTGGTCCGGCAGTTAAGGTCTGGTGATACGTTTGATTCTGCAGGACTAGAGTTTGGTTCAGCTAGTACAGTATAACAGAGGCACGAAGCCCCTACTTATAGACCAACACAGACGACCGGACCAACTGGTTCGGCGCTTGGAACCGAATGAGAGTGTCCAAGTTGAATGGCCTAAAACAAAGCGCGACATATGCATGCATATGCCCCACTTTGGGGGGCAAATGTTGGGCGAATTCTCACCACCGATCCAAGGCCTCACCGAACCCATTCATCACCGGACCAAACACCAACTCACCTACCACCGGACCAAAAACCAACTCACCTACCACCGAACTAAACACCAACTCACCTACCACCGGACCAAACACCAACTCACCTACCACCGGACCAACGCTCCACCGAATCAACTACTACCGAATCAACAACTACCGAACCAATTCTCACTCACCACTCTCAACCGGATCAACCACTACCGATTCAACCACTACCGGACCGAAAGCCACTCCAACCATCTCCGGACCAAGGCTTTGCTGAGCCAACATTGCCAGACCAGATTACATCAGCCCAGGCCCACCATTAGCTATGTACATCCAAGACCCCTACCCCCAGCCTCACTCTATAAATAGAGGGGTAGGGATGCAACAATGGCGGACAAGTTTGAGAGCTCAAGCACGGACAGAACTTTCAAACAACTTTCATACACTTGTAATCAAAGCTTTGTACTTGTAATCTGAACAGTGAAAGGGAATAACATATGAAGTGGACATAGGCACGTTCTGGCTGAACCACTATAAATCTGTGTGTCTTTTATAGTTCAGTCCCTGCTTTTTACATATTTGCATAAATCACCCAAATCATTAAGAACAACATAAAATCGAATAAATCATACGACATGGAGGTGTTTGCCCATTTTTTGTGCAAACAGCTATGTGATTTTTATTAAACTCGAATACTTTTGAATGCCAATGATGATGATGGGTTAAATAGGGATAAATTCCCTATATTTGCATTCGTATTTATTTTGTTTGAATTCTTCTTGTGTTATGCTTGGCCACTGATTTTCGATTGAATGTTGGTGATCAATCTTGACTTGTTCATTATTTACTTGCTTTATTCAATTTCTTCTTTTCCCCTATAACTTGATCACCACGGCTTCGATTATTTTATCCTTTCGGTATTTTTTTGATAATATGGAAGTTTTGACTTCTTTAATTTATTGTATATATATATATATCTGTTTGATAATTTTTGACCCATGGCTTGATTTGTGTTCTTTCACCACTGTTGTGCTAATGATGCTTTGAGTACCTGTCCATATGCATGTGTCATTTTGTTTATTGCTTCGTTGCATCCCATATTTTTATTGCATATATATGTACATGTGTATTTGCGCATGTATATTTGTATACTTGTGATACATGCTCGACTGATACTCTATTGTCACCTCTATTGCATTTATATCATGTATTCTGGTTTGGTTATTTTGATACATGTTTTCAAATGTCTATATTTTGTTGAGGCTCCATGTTAACTTGGTATTCTTCACTGTTGAGGCTACACTTGTACATGGTTGATTTGATATCTTTACTTATGTGTACTTGTTTGCCACCATGCCTTCACTTGGTTGTTGTATACCACTGTTGCAGTTTGCATTTTTGTGATGAGTTGCCTCAAGTATAATCATGCACATTTATAGTCTAGTTCAAGCTACTTTGTTTTCATACTTCGATTCAAGCTTTCATTGGTTTCAGACTTCTTCTTGATTTTGGAATTTTTCTGCACTTTGAATGCTGGTTATCTCCACTTGTATACATACATACATTTATATATGTATATGTGTGCGTGTTCACCTCAGTTGCATTTCATTATTCATAGTTTACATACTCTAGGTTTGTTGCAATTTAAGTATGGTCTGAAGCTTTTGTTCCATTGGCTTGACATACTCTCTACATATTCCTATACTTTTGAACATGTTCACTTGGTGATGTTGATGTATATGAAAGCACCATTCATTTTGTATTATTCACTGCCCTAGTCTTATTCATTTGATTATATGACCATTTTGCTGTTGCACATTTTCTTGAGTCAGTTGCTTCGAGTATGGTTCATTATTTTGAGTATTTGCTTCATCTACTTTGAGTCTCTTGTGTTCCATGACGTAACTGGACATGCAATTTTATTGCTATTTGATGTTCTGATGTATGTGTGTGTGTTATTCCCTTTGGTCATTGTTATACTTGAAGTCTAGTATGTTTATGTAATCTGGTTTTATGTGGAGCTTGATTGACGCTTCACTTGCATATTAAACTGCTCCCATTGTTGCCAGGTCTGGTTCCATATGAAGTCACATATGTATATTTGAAGTGTTGTATTGAGTTACTTCTATTTATCTATTTCGAAGTCCAGTGAACTTTCTCTGTTATTGTGTTCAGTCCACTCTTCTACATGTTTTCTTATGTTGTCTTTGCTTTCATATATGTGTCTGAAGCTTTGCATTGCTTCGAGTCATTTCTTGGTTTAAGAGAACCGTCTTTATGCAGTTGCATCTTGTTCCTTGTCATGACCTGTGCTTGACCATATTTATATTGCTGTTTTCTCCATTCTTATTCGGTTTCCACTGAACTTCAAGTGCTCTAGTTGCATTCACTATATACATATGTGAACTGCATTGAGTTGATCTGCTGATCTGCAATTTTGTGTTCTCTGGCATAGCTTTGCATTTTCTTCGGGGTGCACTACTTGCATATCCATATGAGCTTGCTGTGTCACCATATATATACATACGTACAAATGAATGTGTGTGTATATGTGCTGTTGATCTACTGTAGCCTCTGGTTGTGACTTACTCAAGTTTGATTTATGTTTACACACATGTGTACATGTTCATGTGTGGTCTGCTTGGAGTTGAATGGTTGAGTATTTGTTAACTGTACACATTGAATTTTTGGTCGAGGCTTGTTTTATGTTGGTTTGGACTCTTATACCATGAGAACGTGTCCTCGATAATTTTGTGATGTATTTTTATTACATCTAAGTTGAATCTAACCTCAGCTCAGGTTTGACCTTGTGCTCACTTGTCCCTGCAGTTTTATCATGTGTATATCGGTGTGCATGGCCTTGTGGCATGTACAGTGATACACTGTGCATGTTACAAGCTATTCGTGTATGATGAATTCATAATAAATATGATGATGAACAACCCAAATTACTGAGGCAAATAATATTTTCAAAAACACATATTTTATTTTACACTGCAAAAAATATTTCTTTTTCAATTTTACCACGTCAGTATTTATTTTGCAGATAACTTGGATGCTGGATTCAATCTGGAATAGGGTTGAAGATTAAATACGAGTGAATGAGTGATATGTAGTTAGGCGCAAATGTAAATGATAATTGTATAGTGAAAAATTGTGTTATAATGAAAATTGTATATATAGCGAGAGCTCAAATTTGTAATAAATTTTTATTTGAATAAAATATCTAATTGAATTTAAATTCTGTGTTATTTATTTTATTCAACAAATATTTATTTAATTACGTGAAAATAAAATAATACAACAATAAATGCATTTAAATGAATATGTATGTGTTTATTACCATCAAACAAAAAATATATACTAGCATATTCAACAGTCTTCCCCTTTTGATGATAACAAACATATATTTAAGATTTTGAATTTATTAAATGTATTTGATCATTCAATCAATTTGGTCCCCCTATTTGAATGCTCCCTCTCTGCAACAAAGCTCCGCCTTCATATGTGCATGAAAATAAATAATAATATGCAAATGAACCTAGATGTAAATAGAAAATAGTAAATAAAATATTTGACCTTTATTTGCCGAAATCTTAACTTTTCTCTCCCACTTTTGTTATCAGCAAAAGAGTAATTGTAATAGAAAAATAGAGATAAAGTGATAGACATTGATATAATATCAATACCCAATAAAGTATAAATATTATATTTCGAAAAAAAATCAAATAAAAATCATAAATACTCCGTTAGGTGCATATTCCACTTTAGAATGATAGAGATGGTGTTAAACCATATAGATGTGCGTATTTGCAGTATATTTATATCAAGAATTTGAATATCTACTAACCATGCATAACCGTTAGGACTTTCAAATGAGATTAGTAGTATTCCAAATTTTTATAGTAAAAAAAATGAATTTCAAGCATCTTCTAACCACGCATAACCAAGAGGACTTTTAAATGGGATTAGAATCAACTTGTCTATTTAATAATTAATTTTGATATGTGTTCCATACATGCATAACCGTGAGGACTTTTAAATGAGCATGGAAGCACATAATCAAAAATTCCAAGTAATTCACCCATGCATAACCGTTAGGGCTTTTAAATGAGAGTGAATACTTGGGATGTTTTTTTGCTAAAAATATAATAAAATGAAAAAAGAATGATTTCCCATTTAAAATACTACATATTGACATACTATATTGGATTTTGAAGAGTGATGGTTTCAAAATATGATAGAAATAGAGATGGTCATGGAATTATTATCCATCAAAAGTTATTATAAATGTTGTTTAAAGTTTTTAAAGAAATTTACTAAATTTACTGTCTCAAGCTAAAGTATATAATTAATATCAAAACTAATCACTTTTTCAATCACTTTTTATCTTTTTGATAATCAATAGAGAGTCAAATTAGTTAATTATAATTATATTCAAAAATAATTATAAAATCAAATTTTCCATAATGACTAATTTGAAACAAGGTCAACAATAACTATTTTATGGAAGGGGTTTTATAAGAATAAAAATGTCTGCTAATTGAAAATCAGTTGAAGTGAAAAATATGTAGATATTTTCTTTGAAACAATGCAACTGCTGAATGTCTCAACATAAATCACGTTCTACTAATAATTTTTCTATCAACTAGATTACCAGTGTAATCTGCATCCGAATTTCCATTTGACTCAAGATTATCATTAGTTGAATGTTATGGAACAGACCGTGAAGTGTGCAACAAAATATCTAAAAAACACCTTTTAAATGAAGTTCTTTTGAATTTTAATTGAAACCGTGCAAATAAACAAATAGTGAACATAGTGTCAGTAGTAAATAGCCAAATAATCCTTGTGTATCTAGAGTAATCAAAAAACCAATACAAGACAATGTCTCTTATCATCTAATTTTGCAATATCGTTAGTCTAAACGAATCTATATGAACTAATCTAGAGATTCTAGAGGTACTTATAATGTTCTTGGCATATAAAAATAATTGGTCAACATTTTTCATAATTCAGAATCAAAATCAACATTTATCACCTTATGACATAACTGGCTGAATTAAATCAGATTATGGTGCAGATTATCACATTTAATAAATCATTTAAGATAAATATACCGTTACTATTTTTCGTTTGCCGATAATTTTTCATTGTCGCCCATTGTGATTCAACCACCTTTATATTAGGTTAAGGAACTTTGATTATCGTCCATCGTGTGCATGGAACCGCGAGAATCTAGGTAACACTGTTGTAGTTCCTTAGCCTGCCACCACACCTACACAAGAAAAGATTTTTGTGACCTATTTTTTTTTATAGGTCCATGGTTTTTAGTGGCAAATAATTTTGAAAAATATGTTTGTGTAGACCCTAAACAATCTATATTTGTTTTTTTCGGCATCCAAAATTGTTTTACTTTAAGGGGTTTTATATTTGTGTCTTTTGGAACCCAAATTGGTATAGTTTTCACGTGTTTGGGTCTATCCAACAATTATTGAATTGTGTCTAGTTTTTCCACAAATTGTGCACTTGGAATTGACTTGATTAATTTCACTTCTAATACATTCAGATTGAACCTACCCAAGTCCTTGTCTAACAGGATTGACAATTTGTTTCCCTAATAACATATTTAGTAATTTTTCTCCTTCGAAAATTTTTCTTAAAGTTGTAGGCAATTGTTGGACTTGTGTTTTGAGAGATATATATTCATTCAATAATAGTATGCACTTTTTAATAGAATTTTCACTCCTCGTATTTTCACTTCCTTTCAAAATCAGAATTTCATTTTTAAGTGATTTAATTTTAATTTCTGATTTTTTAATCTCTTCTTTAAATGATGGACACCTATCACACTTAGGGCTCTTGATTTGATAGTTTTTAAGCAATTTATCAAGATTTTTATTTAATTTTATCAAACTACCTCTTTGTGATTCAATTTTAGTGTATTTTTCTCTAAATTTTTCGAAATACCCATTTACTTCATGAAAATATATAAGTAATTCTGAACGAGTAAGTTTTGATACCTCGCTTGGCTCGTCATCATCACTGTCAGTTATATCACCTCGAAGACACAGATCTACTTTTTCACTTTCACTGCCAACGCTTTTATCATCTTCATCAGTTTCATCCTAAGTTGCTGCAAAACATCTCCTTTTTTGTTTCTTTCCATGGCTGAGTTGATTTTCAGGACAACTGGGATTGATATGACCGGGTTTGTTGTACTTGTGACAAATGATCTCCTATTCTTTTGAGTTGTCTAGTACTATGGCTATTATGATTTTCAATTATTGATTTAGAGTTGGATTTTTGTATTTATGATTCCACTATTTGAATTTTTTTTATTAATAGTGCCAGTCAGCTGCTCCATCATTATCAACATTATCACTTTCTATTGTTCCTTTAAGAGCTATCGCTTTCTTTTGAATATCACCTCCTTCATGCTCTTCCTTAAATTTCATTTCTAGCTCATAAGTGGTGAGATTTCTAATAAATTCTTAGACTTTGGTTTGTTTCAGATCTTTTGATTCTTGAATAGCTGTAACTTTTGCTTCAAAATTTCATGGAAGGACTTTGAGGATTTTTCAGACTATTTCCAATTCTGCATATAATTTTCCAAGAGCTTTTGATTTGTATACGAGATTGGAAAGTCTTTCATACATCTCTTTGGCATTTTCATCCTTGGCCATTACGAAGTTCTCATATTCACTACTAAGCATGGCAAGGCGAGATTCTTTGACTTGAGATGTTCCTTCGTAAGTCACTTCAAGTGTGTGCCAGATTTCCTGTGTAGTTAGACAATGTGAGACAAAATTAAATTCAATTCGATCCAATGAACAAATAGTAGAATTCATAGCTTTAGCATTAGCATTAGCATTTTACAGTTTATTTCAAGATCTGTCCATTGATCCATCGGTTTATCTACTTCCTGATTATCTACCATAATAGTTGGTGTCCTATATCCTACCTCAACAATATTCCAAGTATCAATGGTTTTTAGAAAAAAATTCATTCTATTTTTCTAGTAAGCATATTCACCATTGACCATCAGTGGTCTAATTACGGACTATCCCTCAGAAGCTGAATTATTAAAAGAAGCCACTTTAAAAAAAACAAATTTTTAAAACAAAATATTGATTTTTGAAAAATCAAATTTTCTAAAACAAAAATTGACTTTTGCTCCTAGCTTTGATACCATTTGTAGGATCGATTTCACCCTAGATGGGGGTGAATAGGGTGATACTAATATTATTGTGTAAATATATAAAATAATTGCAGCACAGATAATAGCAGAAAAATAAAAGCAGAAATAAAATAACACATAGATTTATCCAGCTTCGGCAAAACCCTGCCTATGTGCTGCCCCAATGTTTCTACTAGAAATTAAGTAGTCATACGCTTACACACGTAAACTCACGACACTCGCCATCGACTACCCTAATTCTACGCTCAAAACCCTACCACAACTCGGCCACTGGGTTGCGAATTCTCAAACTACACCACCGTAGTTCATCCGCTACTCACACAATTAGAATTTAATAAATGTTTAAAAGTACATTACAAATAAAAAAAACTTAAAACAAAACAAAACCCTATATAATATACTAAGCCAAACTAGAGAAAACCGGCCCAATAAAAATTAAATGAGAATCTCCTTTTCTTTTTATCTTCTTGTATATCTTTGGCCTGTATCCTCTGCCTTGTTTCCTTTTGCTCGAGAATAATTGTTTCTCTTTTAAAAATAAGGGCTTTGCTTTTCTTTGAGGCCGCCGCTTGGTCATTGATCGATTTTACTATCGATCCTTAATTCAGTTTGATGCTTCTTTGATCTTTATTCTTTTCTTAGCTTTGGCTGCTTCAAATGTATCGAGCTTGAGTGATATGAATCGGCACGTGATTCTCTATTTCGATTTTGATTTTGCTTGACCTACATTTGAGTTATTGAGTTTGGAATTCAAATTGAAACTTGGCTCTGTGGTTTTTCTTAAGCTCAAATACTTTTGAATGCCAATGATGATGATGGGCTAAGTAGGGATAAATTCCCTATATTTACGTTCGTATTTATTTGGTTTGAATTCTTCTTGTGCTATGCTTGGCCACTGATTTTCGATTGAATGCTGGTGATCAATCTTGATTTGTTCATTATTTACTTACTTTAGTCGGTTTCTTCTTTTCCCTTATAACTTGTGACCGCGGCTTTGATTCTTTATCCTATGACTTTGGTATTTTTTTTATATATAATCTGGAAGTTTTGACTTGTTTAATTTACTGTGTGTGTATATATATATATACACACATATCTGTTTGAATTTTTTTGACCCACGGCTTGACTTGTGTTCTTTCACCTCTGTTGTATTAATGATACTTTGAGTACATGTCCATATGCATATGTCATTTTGTCTATTTCTTCACTGCATCCCATATTGCTATTGCATATATATATGTATACATGTGCGTTTGCGCATGTATATATTTATTCTTGTGATGCTTTGCTTGACTTAATACTCTGTTGTCACCTCTGTTGCATTTGTATCATGTATTTTTGTTTGGTTGTCTAGATACATGTTTTCATATGTGCATATTTTTTTGAGGCTCCATGTTAACTTGGTGGTCTTCATTGTTGAGGCTACACTTGTACATGGTTGACTTGATATCCTTACTTATGTATACTTGTTTGCCTCCATGCCTTCACTTGGTTGTTATATGCCTCTATTGTAGTTTGCATTTTTGTGGTGAGTTGCTTGAAGTATGATCATGTACGTTTGCAGTCTAATTCAAGCTGCTTTGTCTTCATACTTCAATTTTAGCCTGCATTGTTTTAGACTTTGTCTTGATTTTGGAATTTTTTTTGCACTTTGAATGCTGGTCATCTTCACTTGTATATATACATACATTTATGTATGTATATATGTGTGTGTTCACCTCAGTTGCATTCCATTGTTTACTGTTTTCATACTCTAGTTTTGTTGCAATTTAAGTACGGTCTGAAGCTTTTGTTCCACTGGCTTGACATACTCTCTACATATTCATATACTTTTAAACATGTTCACTTGGTGATGATGATGTATATCCAAGCTCCATTCATTTTGTGTTATTCACTATCTTGGTCTTGTTCATTTGACGATTTGACCATTTTGCCGTTGCACATTTTCTTGAGTCTGGTTGCTTTGAGTATCGTTCATTGTTTTGTGTATTTGCTTCATCTACTTTGAGTCACTTGTGTTCCATGTTGTAACTGGACTTGCAGTTTTGTTGCTATTGGATGTCCAGTGTATGTGTGTGCGAATGTTGTTTCCTTTGGTCATTGTTTGACTTGAAGTCTAGGTTGTTCATGTAATCTAGTTTTATGTGGTGCTTGATTGAGGCTTCACTTGCATATTGAACTGCTTCCATTGTTGCCAGGTCAGGTTCCATATGAAGTCACGTATGTATATTTGTAGTGTTGTATTGGGCCACTGCTGTTTATCTATTGTGAAGTCTGGTGAACTTTCTCTGTTGTTACGGTTGGTCCACTATTCTACATGTTTGCTTATGTTAGCGTTGGTTTCATATATGTGTCTGAAGCTTTGCGTTGCTTCGTGTCATTTCTTGATTTAAGAGAACTATTTTCATGTGGTTGTGTTTTGCTCCCTGTCTTGACCAGTGCTTGACCATATTCATATTGTTGTTTGCTTCATTCTTGTTTGGTTGCCACTGAACTTCAAGTGCTCTAGTTGTATTCACTATATACATATATAAACTGCATTGAGTTGATCTGGTGGTCTGCACTTTGTATTCTCTAGCATAGCTTTGCATTTTCTTCGGGTTGCACCGCTTGCATATCCATATGAACTTGCTGTATCACCATATATGTACATACATACATATGTATGTGTGTGTATATGTGTTGTTGATCTGTTGTTGCCTTTGGTTGTGATTTACTCGAGTTTGATCTGTGTTTACACACTTGTGCACATGTTCATGTGTCGTCTGCTTGGAGTTGAATGGTTGAGTATTTTTCAAGTGTACACATTGAATTTTTGGTTGAGGCTTGTTTTTTGTTGGTTTTTGGACTCTTGTACCATGAGAACTCTTACTCGACAATTTTGTGATGTATTTGTATTGCACCTGAGTTGAATCCAGCTTTGGCCCGGGTTTGACCTTTTGCTTACATGTCCCTGCAGTTTTATCAAGTGTATATTGGTATGCATACACTATGCATGTCACAAGCTGTTCATGTATGATGAATTCAGAATAAACATGATGACAAACAACCAAATAACTGAGGCAGATAATATTTTCAAAAATACACATTTTATTTTACACTGCAAAAAATATTTCTTTTTCAATTTTACCGCATCAGTGTTTATTTTATAGATAATTCAGATGCTTGATTCAATCTGGAATAGAGTTGAAGATTAAATACGAGTGAATGAGTGATATATAGTGAGATACAAATGTAAATGATAATTGTATAGTGAAAAATTATATTGTAATTCGAAATTGTATTGTTTGAAAATTATGTATGTAGTGAGATCTCAAATTTGAACTATTCAAAATTGTAACAAATATTTGTTTGAATAAAATATTTATTGGAATTTAAATTCTGTGTTATTTATTTTATTCAGCAAATATTTATTTAATTACGTGAAAATAAAATAGTACATAGCAAATACATTTAAATGAATATGTGTATGTTTATTATCACCAAATAAAAATCATGTACTAGCATATTCAACAATAGTTGCTTGATTTATAAACATAAGTTTTAGCTCTATTTTCTATGCTTAGCTTCTTTTTACTGTACTATTTTAGAACAATAGCTCTTTACGATGACTCGTCCCTAGAGACCACTTAAGCCAGTATGTTAAACTGAGAGGATTTCACTCTGAAAATGCATCATTTTAAAGACTTCGAAGTTAGTAAGATATTGCTTTTTTCGAGACTTACAGAAATTGTACTTGGAATACCCTTTCCTTTGATTTGACTTCCTCGACGATGAGAAGGAAATAATCCTTAGAGAAATCAAAACATTTCATTTTAGACTAATTTGAGGTCGCGTAGTCCCTCAACTAGGAAATAGGACTATAGTCAGTGCCCACCAGTAATAACCCCAGAAGGAGTCACTATGCCATTTGATTCAACAGTTATGCTTTCAGCTAATTCTCTTGATAAAGGTAAAAAAATAATTCTAAACTTTAAATGTTATCCAATTATATGTTGTATCTTTAACTTCGCCGCTATTTTAGTTGTAATCTGTTGTGGTAATAATAAAGATATTTTTACCTCTATCTCGATTTTTATTCCATTTCTTTTGTTTAAACAGGAGCTTTAGTCATCTACGACTCATCTTTCTCAAAATTTATTGTCACGCATCGATGCTATTAGAGAGAGACTGTTGACAACAAGCGGAGGAATCGCGGTCCATGATGAAGTCTTGCTTGAGCTTTTTGGTGGTAATACTGAAGCTTTGAAATGGCACAAAAGATATTTTCTCTAAAAGACCATCGCCAGTGGTCATGAAGACCATATTTCCTATCTTAAGGCATATATTAAGAAAAAAGATGAGATGATTGCTACGCTTAAATGACAAGTTAAGACCAATACCACAGTTGATTTTGATCAAAAAATGTCAGAACTCATTCAGCGAATAAAATATTTGGAGTTGAAGTTAAAAGATAGCCAAGCGCAATGAGCCTCTTTGGGTCTCATTTTGGGCAATAAGACTTCAAAGATTGATTTTCTGGTCTCTCAAGCAACCAATTCAGCTGTCAAGCCTAATAGGTCAAAGCTTCTCGAGGCTCGGAAATTTATATCTATGCTCAACCCTCCCCCATGTTTAGATGATAATGTAGTGAGGAACTAGTGTCGGAGGATACAATTCAAAATTGCCAAATATTTTGATGAACAACATAAAGTGAAGTACTCTTAGACCATAAATGAATATGCTGCCATGAACAAGAAGCCAGAGCATGACAATTGCTTGCTCGACAAGCATGTTGCAGAGTTAGAAAGAGAAAATAAATAGTTAGGACTGCAAATAGAGCTTTTAATCATGCCCTGAAGACCATCATCGATGCAATTGACAATGAAAACAAAATAAGGAGAAATGAAAAGAAGCATAAGGAATTTCTTAGCACAACTGCCAGACGCATAGTTGATCCTACAGTTGCGGAAACTCTCGATCGAGCCATCCAAAATTTGTAACCCATCTATATGTTTGAGTTATGCAAATCTATCTTGTATATAATTTTTTCATTTTGTAAATGATTCATAACTTATGTGAATCACATAAACTATATAAATATCACCCGTTTCGTAATCTTTTTCTATATGTGACTTTTTGAAATGCTTTTGAACTACTCATTTGTTGATTTTTTGAACTTGTT
The DNA here is from genome assembly GCA_030765085.1 of Allium cepa. Lineage (NCBI taxonomy): Eukaryota > Viridiplantae > Streptophyta > Magnoliopsida > Asparagales > Amaryllidaceae > Allium > Allium cepa. The sequence continues at coordinate 110,604,029 of CM060943.1, forward strand.
GGATCTTTTGATCTTCCTCGTTGTTCTTATTTTCCTAAAAAGTATGTAGCAAAAAAATCTATTTGTTAGCTTGAAATCGACATATTTGTCTGCATATGTCGTTTGCTTAGATTAACAAACAATCTTGTTAACTATATGGAAAATCAGTTTATACTAATTTTTAAAATCTCATCTTCAACCATGATTAGAGATGATGATGGATTTAACATCTTCCACTTGGCTTGGATGTTTGAAATTTGCTATTAGAATATAGCTTTTATCGAATAAAGAACCTGATTTGGAGATCAATGTCTGAAATTCTGATGCAGTGACTCTCTAACCCATTCCTTAACATTAATCGGATTTAAAAATTTAGAAACACGAAGTTCTCATTTGGAGACTTTAATAGTGATCTTTAATAGTCCTTCACCCAGATTCGGGCATTTGTGATGAATAGAAATCCACAGATCTTGTAGCCAGATTAGGGTTTAGATAAGCAGCAGTCTTGATACCCAGATTCGAGTATAATAAGTCAACGATTAATAGAGACCCAAAGCCTTGATTTGGGCATTAGATGATGGAACTCATATATAAAAGACCCATAATCTCCATTCTAGTGTTAATAGCTGATGTTTATAAATGGAAGTTCTGAACACAGATTTGGGTAATAATAAGTGGAGTTTTGTCCTACTCCTTTGCTTTCGTCTTCTTTTAATACTATGAACCCTTTAGGTTTTGAATATATATAGAAATAATTCGATTAGCTGCCACTTGAACTAGGACGTCTTAGTCCATGATCGGATATGCTTTTCTCGAGCTTGAATATCATAGTTCATGATTTGATGAGCCTCTTCTCGATCTTAGACATCTTAATCCATGATTTGATGAGCCTCCTCTCGAGCCTGGACATCTTAGTCCTTTATTCATTGAGCCTCCCCTTGGGCTTGACGTCTTAGTCCATTGTTGACTGTGCCTTTTCTTGGGTTTGGTCATCTTAGTCCAATATTTAATGGGCCTCTTTCTGGGCGTAGACATCGTAGTCCATTGTTGTCCGGTGCTCTTGCTTAGCCAACCTATGAGGCTGGAACCAAGAACTTACCCGACCTCCCTCTATGAGGCACTCTGCCATGGTCCTTTTGCATTGTAGATAGGAGATTCTTCGGTGCTCTACCCTAGTCATCTTATGGCGTGGAGAGAGGCTCACTCCATCCTCACTCCAGAAGGTGCTTTAACCTGGCCATAGCATAGCACAAATAAGGGCTTGTTAGGAGCTTCACGCTGGTCATCTTATGGCATGGATAAAGGCTTACTCAGTCCACTCTCCAGGAAGTGCCTTAACTTGACAAGAGGTGCGGTCAAAGGCTTGTCCGATGCTTTAACCTGACCATCTTATGGTAAGGCTAAAGGCTTACATTCCCTCCCTCCAAGAGGTGCCCTTCCCTGGCCATCTTGGTGGGGACAGAGGCTTTTCTACCATCTTAGCTAGAATAACATTTAGGTAGTTTCCAAATATAAGGATCATTTCACTCCCAACCATGTAGATTTTCTCTTTGTAGAAAGTTGCTCTTTATTGACTTTAATCTCAAATTCCTTTTACAAACTCATCGATTTTTCCTCAACGAAAGAAGTTTATGATCATTCCCTGTAGTGCTCTGCAATGGTTGGTTTCATAACCATTCATCATATGATAGTGGCAGAAGGATCCTCCTAAGTTCCTTTCATATTTTAGCCTTTTCTTTTGTGCGTCCAATAGTTAAGTTCATCCTTAGTAAGTAAGTAGACATTTATCATAGATGTGGTTAAGTTGCATTCTTTTGGAAGTTTAGATTTAAAGATTGATACTTGTGGATAACTCTTTGACTTTTTGTTCTTTGACCTAACTGTTTCAAGTTCTTCAATTGACTTCCTTTTCACTACCCTTTGGACTTCTCATGTTGGAAGTGTTCTCATTGTAGTTGGTTTCCACTTGTATGAAAAGGCATTGTAATCATTCATTATTTGTTTCTTAAAAATTGTGCCTTTGGAGTAGTGTTGAATGGATCTTCTCATTTGATTAAAGATATTGTTACTTCCATCTGTTCTTTTTCCAAGTTCAAAGATAGGGGAGGACCAACATGGAAAGGATTTAGACTCTATTTTTTAGGATTATAGGATTCTGCTTTCTTTTTGCTTATAATTATTAGGGCTTCAAGTCTTATTCATTGCTTTTTCATATTGATTGGAGTTTTTGATGTTTACTTGGAAGAATCTTGACAAATGTGGTTCAGAAGGCCCTTATTCAAATCTTTTAAATCGTCCAGCCATGATCAAATCAAAATGGATAAGATGTAGGATTGATCCAAAGGGGGTTAGATAATAGTAGTGTTAGGGGGTTAACCAAGTCGGAGGTTCAAGCCCTCCTTCTAGTGCCAAAATTATTAATAAGATATCTTGTCAACACCCTAAATAATTGTTAAGAAAGATGGATATCCTTTGCAAGAGTAGTGAACAAGAATTCCTTAGGAATTGCCTTTCAACTTGGTTTTATTTATGATAATTTTCCAATCTTACATTTCGACGTTTTCAAAAGGTTTAGCCTTTGAATTGTATAACCTTTCGACCTTGTTGAGTTAGTATAAGGTCTCTTGCAAAGATTTACCTTTCGTTTAGGTTGAGATTCTCTAGGTTAAGTCCTTAAAAGGCAGGCTTTAATCTAGTCAAAGGCTAAGGTGATAGCTCTCATTGGGATTAGGCTAGAAATCATATACTTGAGTGGATATGAAGTAGGCTTCTACCTTGTCGAAAGGTTAGATTATAGAGTATATGGCTTCGAAAGATTATAGGTGTTGTTAACTGATAAAGAGCTAACGATCAACCTTATCGAAAGGTTCAATCCACAAAGTTGGTGACTTCGAAAGGTTGAAAAAGATGTTTGGACTAGAGGTATTATTGACCTTGTCGACAGGAACCTTTCAATGAGGTTGAACCTGGAAAATAAAAGTTAATCCAACAAAATTTTTAGTGAACGGTAAAGTAACTAACACTGCTAAAGACTTCCCTTTATCTCGTTAAGCAAGCTTCGTTTCACTAAATTCCCAAATTAACAGCTTTCCAAATTAAGGTTACAATGCTACTCTAAGAAATTACAAGTTAGAATAAGAGACAAAGGATCCCCAAAACGTGACCCCTTTGGTCTTATTTATAGATGTAGGCGACATACCTTTCGAACCCATGCTTTCGACAGGGTGGAAAGGTCTCCCTTTTATATATAGTTATGAAACTTTTGACTTTGTCGAAAGGTTTGCCCCTCATTTATCATTATTAACCTTTCGACATTGTCGAAAGGTTTTCCTTTCTTTTTCCTTCATGAACCTTTCAACTTCGTCAAAGGGTTTTCTTCTATATACTTTTGCGAAACCCTTCAAACTTGTCGAAAGATTGTCTTCACTTGAATGCTGTGAATCCTTCGACCTGGTCGGAAGGTCGAAGGTTTGCTCTTCACTTGAACGTTGTGAACCCTTCGACCTTGTCGGATGGTTTGCTCTTTACTTGAATGTTGTTGAGAGCTATACTACCTCTCAATGTTGTCGAAAGGCTTTCTTTTATTCCTTTGCCTTTGCTGACTTCTGCATGTTGCTTTCTTCATAGAACCGTTCAATGTCGTTGAAAGGTATCCAAATGAGTCTTAACCGGTTCGAAAGGCTTCCTTGCTTATGAAAAGGTTATCATAGGGTTGCTAATACTTGCTTTGGCTTTTACATCTTCTTCGAAAGGTAGGAGCTCCTTGGATACCGCGAGATGAAACATTTCGATCCCTTCGAAAGGTTTAAGGCTATTAAACTTTGATGTCTACATCCCTTTGACTCCTATGAAAGGTTTGGTCTAACCTTCTCTTTCTTTGTCTTTGTCAAAGGACCTTTCGTCTTAGTCGAAGGGTAGACTTTTTTTTTGGAGTAACGGCTTTGGCTTTATATATTGAATTAGGCACTTTTGGCTTGTACTCTGAGTTATGGCTGCTTGGGTCGTTTCTTTGATAACGACTTTCAGAAGGTCTCGTACATGCTCTGAAGGCAGTATGTAGTCTAGCGATTGTAGCACACCTTGATGCTTTTAGTCCTTCCGTATGAAGCTTACGTTGTAACTTATTGTTATCCATCCTTTTGACCAGGCAGTAATTAGACAGACAAGACGGGACGAACCTAAAAGATGTCGAGGCAGGAAACCCAAAAAGATAGTCGTAGTGTATAGTAACCAAGTGCAACCAAGAATAAAAGATGGAAGCTAGGCCATTCCCACAAATCTAAAAGTCAAAAATCCAAGTAATGGATCAGTACCGAATCACAAACTTTCACCTAAATGACCCATTTTCCTCCAATACTCGATTATTGATGACAGCAACCCATTTCAAGCTCTATTGATAGGTCACTGGTCATATGCCATCTAAGACATCAAGCACCCGAATCAGTAACTCTATTTTTCCACCGATCCACTTTGTTGGCATAGAAACAAGCTCATATCCATGCAAATAAGATAGAAATCATGAAGCAAACAACAAGTCACAAAATCGCGAAGTATCAAAATTGGTGCATAAAAAGATCTTATGGATTAGTACCTATCCATGCATATGGATTGGTATCCATCCATTCACATTGCTGAGCTTGCTACATTTTCTTGATTACAATTGCTGCTAGTTAGTGGAGATCGTGGATAAAGACTTAGTGGAGAATTTCCCGACGACCTACAACTATAAATAGGAGGCTAGGGGCACATTTCCGAGGATCTTTTTTACTTCCTTGTAGTTCTTATATATTTCCTTGTAATCTCCCGTGGAGTGGTACCAGACCATAAACACTATACTTGTAAAATAGTAAAATAATCAATAAACTTCTTAAGCAGATGTAGGTAATAGTTGGCCGAACCACTATGAATGTTTAGTCTCTCGTTTTACTCATTTTCTATTTTTTTTCTCTATTTTCATTCTCCGCTTAATTTCTTAGGTTTTTGTGCCACTTTTTGGTGCTATCATTTTAGTACCTTCATTAAAAGTGCGAATCTCGGTTTGTTTGGACCCATCATCTACTATTGGACATCCAAATCTGAGAGATAGATCCAGTTTTCTTTGTTTTTGTCATTTTGAACAAACTCATATTCTCGAAAAATCTATACAAGTTTCTTTCTACCATGGCCCCTAAGAGAGACTAATCCACCACTTCAAGTGCCGATGAAAATGTTGAGAATAACAATTCCCAACATGTTGAGTAGGTTTCACAGCTAACCGCTACAAAGGCTTAGAACCTAACTATGTGATTACCAGGCGACCGCATGATGAAGCACATGGAGGACAACATCTAGGAAAGCCGTGATGATTTGAATTAGAAAATGAAGCAGAGCTTGGATTTGTTGAATCAATCAACTAATAATTGCAAGAGAACTAAGAGGGACATAACAGCTTCTTGTTTAGAATCTGATAGTTACTAATCATCGAAGCAAAGGTATAGGGAAAGAAAATAGAAGATGCTTAGAAAAGAGGTTGGAAGGTCAAGAAAAGACTGGGACGAAACCACGATAAAGGTTCATGGATCAGTACCGATCCATCAAGCGGGTTCGGTACCGAACCATCTAACCATGGTTTGGGTGGTCATCTTTCGAATGACAATGCTGGTTTTCCCTTAAATCGTGCTCTGTATGGCCAGAATGTTAGAAATCAAGCAATCATTGTGGATCTGCCATGAAGAGAATATGTACACAACACCATTGAATGAATGGTTCTGCTAGAGTCAGGGGAACCCGGTTATCATGACACTAATCAAGAGTGTTTGCAGGCCAATACTCAAAGTGGATCATGATTACCATCATTAATTAGATCCCTCTGAGTCGTATTTGACTGCGATGGTAAGGAGATTTGAAAGTGGGAGCCAGCATTGGACTAATGATGATTGGTGTTCCTTCCCAAGCCAAAATTCATTAATGGAAGAGATCTTATGTGAGGAATAACCAAGGAGATTTGTGATGCTGATGAAGCCATCATATAATGGGACGACTGATCCAAGGCAACATCTGATAAAGTACGACCGACGCATGGATTTTGCAAAGCTATTAATGATGTGCGATGTTGTTGATTCTCGATTTTCATGGAGGGAGTGGTGATGATGTAGTTTACCCGACTGCCAATGGAATTCATATTGTCTTTTTAGCAATTAGCGCAAAAGTTCATTGAGCAATTCCCTATGCACATTGCCCATCCATAGCATGTCATGTCACTCTCCAACCTCTACCAGGGAGCATAAGAGTCTTTGAAATACATTTTTTTAAAGGATTAATGATGTTGTAACCAAGTGGAGAAATCCTTAATAGAATAATGTGTTGAAGGCACTAATTAGGGTAATTCATTCCGATACTGAATTTAGGAGGTGGTTGAAGATGAAACTCCCATTGACGATGGACATGTTATATAGAAAGGCAACTCATTTCTTTCACTTAGAAGAGACAAGCACTAACACCAGAAAGACTGATGTTGTTCATCGTCCTAGGTGATACAAAGTAATGTTGCTATAAAATCATTCGAAGGGAATTCCGACAATGTCAATGTTAATGTGGAAAATAGAAGTGGTGGCGGAGCAAGAACAAGGATGGGGCTAAAGATAAGGTATTAGATTTCAGGATACATCCGAGAATCCCAAAATATGACAACTATACTCCATTGAATAACTCAATTTAAAAAATATACTTGGCAACCCAAGGCCAAGAATAGTACAGGAAGCCAGCTGCGAGCGAGTCGACTGGATAAGAGAAGAAGTCTGGAAAGTTTTGCAGATTTCATGAGATGCATGGCCACAACATCAATTAATGTGGACATTTGCATGATGTTATCGAAGATTTGAATCGTAAGAAGAAGTTATAGAAGTTTGTGCTTGCCTCGAAGTATGGCAGGAAAGAAGCATCAAATCCCCAGTAAGGGCAAGCCAAGCAAAGTGTTCGTGAGCCTGGGCCGCTTAAGAAACATTTGGTGATTAATACCATTATCAACAAGACCAAATCCAGTTGAGAAGAGCTAGAATAAGATGGAGCGATATGTGGGTGCTTCGAAGCATGTAATAAATGAGAGTTGTTTGGTTGTCGTAGGCAGTGCTCCAGCAAAACAACTCACGACTATGAAAGATGACATGTTTGCAAAATTCGAGATGCTAGTGGAGTGGAGCACCCGACTATTGATCCACTAGTGATATCAACCATAACCATACAATTATAAGGAAGGTAATGGTTGGCCATGGGAGTTCATTCAAAATTTTGTTCAAGAAAACCTACGAATAGATGCTTCTAGAAGGCAAGGAATTAAAGTTATGTAAATCTTGGATCTAGGGATTTAATAGGACTGCTACTAAGCAAGTGGGATGTGTGGATCTACTAGCAGTGCTTGGAGAGTGTGACCGCAAGGGAGTGCATGTCGTGCCATTTTTATGTTCTATATCTATTCTGCTTATAATGCCTTCTTTAGCTGACCAACCCTCGCTAATTTCGAGCGGCCATGCTCCTTGGTGCTTAACGACGGAGTTCCCGATAAAGAATGGAATAGAAATAGTGCAAGGTGATCAGGGGCTTAACCGGGAATATTACATCTCTAAGTTGAAAGAGTTGATGCGAAGGGAGAAAGGAAAAGGTGTAGAGAGGAATCCCTACATTAAAGCTTCAGATGCATAACAACCATTGCCTAAGCCCTGGCTCGGGCAGCATGGTTAGTTCCATAAGGATATGCATCCCATAAAGATCCAAAGGATGGGAGGGTAGCTCCATCTAAGTTGATGATCAATATCCCTATCAGCGGAATGATCCAACATGGGTCCTAAAGGTCGAATCACGGCTTGATGTGAGGATGATGAAGGAGTTAGTTGGTTTTCTCCAAGCAAACCTGGATATGTTTGGTTGGACTCACTCAAACATGTGTGGAATACCACTGGCGATAGTGAGCCACACATTGAATGTAAATCCAAAATGCATTCCTATGAAACAGAAATACCACAGCCTGGGTCCGTAGAGGTCCGCCGTACTCAAAGAAGAAGTGGAGAAGTTGAAATTATCCAAATCTAGATAAGCTTGCATACTACATATTAATCATTTCAACTGAGCTCTGCCCCTAATTTCAGACTCATTGATCAAAGTTTTAACCGACCAGCCTTTGAGACAGGTGTTACAGTAACCCGAGACTTCTAGTAGGTCATTAAATAGAATATTTAATAGAGCCGATATGACATAACCTATTACCCTCAGAAAGTGAACGACAGCTAAGATTTGGTGGATTTTATTTGGTGAATACACTACGCAAGATGGCCCTCTGGGAAGCAGAACAGTGCATAATGCTAGAGGAGAATGTATACGAATGTTACATCTAATGAATGTTGTTCTGGTGCTGGAGTTGTGCTAGTGACTTTCGAGAATATTCGATTTTTTATGCTTTGCAATTTGGTTTTATCATGATGAACAATGAAGCATAGTATGAGGCATTGATTGTTGAGCTCAAGTTTTCCAAAGAGCTAGGAGATAAACTTTGCATATCTTCTATGACTCCTAACTAGTGGTATGCCAATTAAGGAACGAGTTTCAGGCAAAAGGAGCGAGCTAGGTCCTTATCTAAACTGAACCCTTGAGCTACTCAATGATAATGAATATTACACCATAATGCATTTTCCAGAGTGGAAAAAGCGATCGTCTACTCACTGGCCTAGTTAGCCAGTTCAAGAAATAAGAAACTCATAGGCATTATCCCTGTGGAAGTGATATCAGCTTTAAGCATCGACTAGATGGATGTTAGTTGGATCTTCGAGGCCGAAAGTGAAAAGAGGTCATGGATGAATCCAACAAAGAGTTGTTTACGAAATAGAATCCTTCCTGATAGAAAGAACGTGAGCGACGTCAACTCCTTCATAAAGATTCAAGGTTCGTCATGGAAGGAGTGTATTACAAGAACGGATTCTCAGTTCCTATGCTTCGGTGTATCGCTGATGATAAGGCCAAGAAAGTCCTAAGTGCAGTTCATATATTGGACTATAGAGACCACACTGGCCGACAAACCCTGACGAAGAAGATATTTCATTGTTGATATTTCTAGCTGAATATCAACCGAGACATGGCTGATTACACCAGAAAGTGCAACAAGTGCCGGAGATTTGATAAGATTCCAGGAGCACCTCCAATGGAGATTACTCAAATAGTTAGTCCTTAGTCGTTTGCAGTTTGGGGAATCGCTGTAATTGGTGTGATGCTAAGATCCAAAGATGGCGCAAAGTACGCCATCATCGTTGTTGATTACTTCACCAGTTGGGCTAAGGTAGAGTCGTTAGCTACAATCACTATAAAGAAACTACTCAACTTCATGGTCAGAAACATCATCTATCATTTTAAGGTTCCATAAAAGATTATAATCGATAATGAAACCCAATTGGACATGAAAGAGTTCAAAGATTTCCACCATAGATATCGCATAGAAAAGAGATTTGCAGTGGTGGCACACCTCCAGATGAATGGACAGGTTGTAGCAGCGAACAACATCATCAAGTCCATTCTTCAGAAGTAACAGGAAAAGGCTAAGAGCAAGTGGGTCAGTGAACTTTCATTAGCACTTTGGGCTTATCGAATGACTCATAAGTCCAGGACATGCCACTCTCCATTTGCCTTAGCTTATGGACCAGAGGATATGATCCCGATTGAGCTTGAAGTACCTTTACATCGAGTAATCCACTATAATCCATGGATGAGTAAGGAACTCCTACCGGAGTGTCTTGATATGATCGATAAGAAGTGTGATGAAGCTAACTTGAGGGAAGCTACTCATCGAAGTTGAATCGCCCAATATGATAATACTAAGGTCAGGACTCAAACCATTGAAATTGGCGACCTCTTTCTCAAACGAAACTTCCCACATCCTAGGAAATTGGGCCTGAATTGGGGAGGTCCGCATGAAATTGAGCAAGATCTTGGAGATGGCATGCTTAAATTAGCAATAGTGGATGGGATCTCACTCCCACGGGCGTGAATAACAAATACTTGCGGTGGTATTTCACTTGAATGTAAATTTGTATATATTCAATCAAAGTTGTGTAACTAGATAGTATCTATCATTTCTATTGTTATAAAAGAAATGACTTCAAGAGCTCCTGAATCTGTCTAAGCTTGAATTTACACTAAGAAAAGTGTTGTATTTAAATAAACCTACATGTGTAAAAAGTAGATATGCAAGTACCTAGAGATAGGCATCAACTAAGCTTCCATTGTCCATGATCGGATGCACAAAGCTCAACAACACTTGGTATCTGGACCTAGATACCTAATAACTCTTTTAACCCATGACTTAGGGTAGAATATAAATAGTCAAAGGTTGAACTAGATAGTTTGCCCTTATAGCTCATGCCTAGTGTTTGGCAGAGCATCCATGCCTTGCTTGGAGTAGGCAAGACGAAAGGTATAAGCCCAGAGATATGCGAGATCTCTTACAAGTTTCAATCAATGCTAGGAGCTAGGAATAGTTGATGACAAACATCCGAGTGGGGATGTTCAAACCACTAGCTTAAATGGTTAGTTCCAACCGATGGCCAGAGTTCAACCTTCTCAACAAGCGCATCCTGAAGGTGGATGCCCAAAATACCATTTAGAGGCAAATTGCTTCAATTGATGCTTGAAGTTAAGCGTGACTATATTCAAAATGTTCACAGACGGAATGCTTGAGTCATCTTTCCAAATGATTGGAATTCAACTAAGTTCCAAAATCGAACACAACCGCATTCAACACATGCAGATAGATGCCTTGATGATCACCCCTTGCTCACCTAAACAACAAAACAGACTAATAACTTGGTCCAATGATGATAGTGGGAAATGGATCGCAAACGCAGTGAATGCAAAGCGCATTTCTCAAATACTTAGAAGAATTCACACAAGCTTTGAATAGAACAAAATCCTTTATTATTCATGTCAAGCAGAGTTTGAAGAAGATACAAGTGGTATTAACACTAAGATAGAAAACCAAAATTGGGGGCTAAACCTGGATAAAGTTACCTGAAACAAAATGCTAGTTCCTACCACTACATACAAAAACAAGAAAACATTCATTTCTTGAGCTTTTGCTTTTTTAATTTCATCCCATCTCCGAAAGATGGCCCACTCAAGTCGTTAGTTTCTTACTTCCTCTTCCCCCTCTTCTTTTTCCTTTCGAAGGAAAACTATGCAACGAAGCAGTCGATGCACTTTGAGAGCTTTTGGGCATAGGAAGCGTGAACAGGATGAAAATAGTCACGTCAGGTAAAGCTATGGAGGAGGAGGATTGAGATCAACGACTCTTGCATGATCTCCATAGTGGGCTTTAGCTTTTCTTCTAGAAGCTCGCTCATTGAAAGCCTTTGAGAAATGTCAATCCACCCAGTGATAATGACATCCTTGTTTATATGAGCTCCTTGAAGTCACCAGTAGTTTCTTCTTGCAAGCATCGATTATTTAAGCACTCCTACCTGGAGTGTAACCAAGTTGAATGCTTGTGGTCCTCCAAGAAATAGTTATGACTGTTGACTCAATCTACATTGCATGTTTACCCAATTGGGAGCTTTCCTTTGGGAGTCTTGATATCGTGTGTTGACCTAAAATTTCAGAAAGATGAAAAGAGAGATTAGCTACATCGACTGATGTTATGTGAGATCTTTTAAATATTGGTGAGGTCAGTAATATACCTCTATTAGATTGAGGCTCTGTGTGGCTGGGTGTGCCATCTAATTTCCACTTTAGGATTGGAGATAGCATGCCTATCTTTTGTATCTATAAAGCATCTAGATTATACGGAGGGATCAACAGATGAATGGACGCAATTGATGGCCCAGGAGTGAGGCCTATAGTAAGATCTTAGGAATTAGTGTCGGAGCCTTCAACTTGATCTTTCTTAACCGTGGAAGTCAACTCCGGATGTAAGACATGTTCAACCGCTCTGAGCACTTCAGTTTCATCTGGATTTATGATCTTGCTCTCCAGATCTGCCAGATATATTTCACCTCGTTCCGAATGTTGTTGCTCTTCCCACACAATCTATTCCCATGCCAACGCTAGAGCTCGAGGATATCCTTTGATAAGCCATGCCACATCTCTAAACTTAAGTATGTTAGCGTTGTAATTGGTGATGAGTGGCTCAAACCTGTCTTTCACCCACCTCCCCACGGCTACCATTAACTCATCCAACTTCTTAGCCTTGTCTAATGCATTATCTCTCTACTAGCATGCATCAAGCAACTCCTCACAGTAGTTGTGAGCTATTTGAAGGGATTCGCCCTTCTTTATCTTCTCCTTTTCAGGCTATGCCTTCAGCTCCTTCACCTCTTTAACCAACTCATGGTTCCTGTGATGGATAGACTCAACTTGGCTTAAATGATATTTTCTTTCTTGCTTATATACCATACCCCTTTTTAGCTCGGCAACCTCGTTGTTAAGATGAGCAATGGCCTCATCACTGTATTTTCTATAAGTCACAATCCTGCAGCCTTAGTCTCCACACTCTTGGCAAGTTCGGAGATTTTCTTAGCTAACCTCCTCCAAATGTAACATTGATCTTATACTTCACCAACATATGCCATTGTTTGTTCTTTTATCCCCAGAGGAATGTCGTTTAAATGATAGCCTTTAAAACTAATTTTTAGGAAGAAACATTACAATTCGTCTTTCTGAGGGTTGGATGAGACTTGCTACTCTGCTTTAATAACATGTCGTTTAGTAGGATGTTCAGTAGGTTTCTCAATAGACATTTTACAGGCTATATGTCAAGAGAAATCGAAAGCAGCAGACTTCGATGAATGATCAGAATGTCTAGAATTATGAGGAGAAATTGTTTGCATAATGGAAAGGAAAGTAGAGAGGAGCCAGTATGAGGAATGTCATCATGACGCCCGGAGTGCTTGTCCGCACCCCTAGGTTGTGGCGACTTGAATTTGGATCGATGCCTAGACGACGAGTCATATGACCCATGATCTTTCCCTCTACCTCCTCTTCATGACTTGAACATCGACTAGAATCAAAATCATGGCTAGTCCTATGGGGCCACACGCTTGGTTTGCATCTTGGTTGATAAACCTTCGAATCCTTGAGAGACTCATACAAACCACATTGTTCCATCGAACCTGCAAATAAAACAAAGATGAATTAGCCTTGACAGAATAAGAACACAAAACAAGTTGATCAATGTGCAATTCATGTGTGTGCGCTTGCAAGTGTCCTAGTGTCCCCTCAACAGACCATGAGTTAGAATTTTGTTGATATTGGTAATCTCTCCTGCTTGAGTTAAAGGCACATCCTCTTGGAAACGAATAGAGAATCCAACATCTCTAATAATATGTTTTCAAGGCTATAAGACAGAATATCATATGGTGTTGGCCCTAGATCAGCATATATGTCCTCAAAAAGCTCTATAGGAGTTTCAAATGCAATCGAAGTTGGCGAAGGTAGGATCAAAGTTATCCTTTTGGCAATTTTAATCTTCGGATTTTTTCTATGAAGAGGTTATTGATCGTCCTCGCCCTCATCAATGGATGGATCATGTCCTGCATCATCGTCATTACACCTAGCTCCGTTACCTTCATCCTCCTCAAAATGTTATTCTACTCCTTCAGTCTCAATAATTAGACTTTGAAATTAGGTGCACCAGTGAATGATCTCCATAATCTCCGGATGAACAACCATCCTCATCACTATTGGTGACCTTCGTAATAGGAACGACACTATGATTAGGGTCTAACAAGTTATAGGTCTGAAGATTCTCATCGCTAAGAACTGTCTTTACTTCTCTTTTTGCCTCTGGAATTTCATGAAGTTATCAGAGGGTCTTCACCAAAGCTACATTGTAGACCTTCATGGTAGATCTATACAGAATGGAAAAGTTGTTTAGTGATAACAGAAATACAAACATGGACTTGTATGAAAAAGACAAAAATAAAACTTAAGTCTAGACAACCATCGCTATTCAAAACTAGCAGGGTTGCGAACAAAGAAGAATTCGTTTTTGAAGTAGCTTAGTTTATTCTAGGTGCCAACTACAATTTTGCAACCTCTGGATTACTCTAAAAAGTGAGGGAAGGATTTCACTTATTATGCTTGAAGCTATATAGGTATCTAATTTCTTGATTACTACGAGCTCGGTTGAAACGACGAGCGAAGATGATAAACAAGCTACGAAGGAACGCGTAGCTACTTAAATGGAGCTAACCAGGAGCTAGCCTCATAAAGTGCAAGATTCATCGGGTAAACTAGTTGAATGGTGGAACACATCCTTCCAGGCACATGTACTTATTTCATGTTGTATATCTAGTTAGCGGATGTTGTGCTCTCTAGTGGCATGTAGGAACTAGCATGTCCTCAATTGGGATGCCATGTTTCTCCCAAATTATTCTAAGCGATCCTTCCTAAATCTTTGAAGCAACAGAATCGAAGGGATCATCTAATATAACGGCATCATAAAGTGTGTCAGGCGTAGTAACGACTTCTGGGCCATCTATAGGGTCTATTAGAACTTCCAAAGTAAGTTGTTTTGTTGGTCGATATTCAGATAGAGGTATAACCTGTAATGGAGTCTGACATACAAACGGGACTACAATCGGGCTTGATTTGGAGTATCATTTTGCATAACTAGAAATCGATTAACCTACGCCTTGAGCAGAGAGACACTCGAAACATCTATGATCCATAAATATCAAAACTCAACACATAATTGATATTAGAAAGACTTGAAGTTGTGCACCGATTCTAAAGTGAGAACACAGTGCAATGCGGCCTAAGCAATAATGTTTTGAAGTGTCATATAGTGTCGATTTCCAATATTGTGCAACAGTTTATTTAAAAGTCTTCAGGCTATCCAAAGTGACCATGATCGTTGACCATCTCAATGAGCTTTACATCATCGACCATACTTTGTAAATGCTTTAGAACTCAGGGGTGGAATTTTACATAACTCGGGTGATTAGTCAACAATAATGGTTCATAAGTGAGTTTGAAGCTCAAAAAACTAACAAGGGTTGGATCATTACCAATCTAACCCCTTGGAGGGATATTAGTATCATTCTTTGCTTTATTCTTCGATCCCAACATGGTCATCAACATGAGGTCAACCAGCCTCTCCATCGCCATAACTGCCTACCTAAGAGTATTAAAGATCAATGGAATGATATATTTGAATGTTGGCTCAAATCTTGGAATTTTTTAAGTGTTGGATCTGGCTTGGAATGATGGTTTGGGTTCAATTAAAGTTAGGAAGATGGCGGTCGAAGTCTAGAGATGGAGGCAGCAGTTTAAGAACCAATAGTGGTTCAACTTTGGAAATAAATTACTTCAATGGCAGATCACAACTCAAAGTCAAGAAATGAAATAAAGTGAAGAAGATAATAGAAACGAATTGGTATATAACCAACAAACCAAGAAAATAGGCGATTGGCTAGCCAATTCTCAAGGGTTGGATTGGTACCGATCCATACGCATTGATCAACACCAAACTATCCTTAAAAAGATAAAAGAAAAGGATGAAGACCATAAGTGCATGCATGTTTATATGCATACGCTCAAGTAACTCCATGAGAATTTGCATGTATATACGCACACATGTGCATATACAATATTACACAAATGGAATCGAATAAAAGCAGTTCAAACTTGAAAAATCCACAAAAAAACTAGCTCAAAATTACCTAGCTGAAGATGACAGATCAAGAGAGCACGCTCTAATTACTAGTGTCAGATACTGGTACAACATCATGACGAATAGCTAACGATGTAACAATTCATTCAAATGATCAGAAGGAAAGAGTATAACTATTCAAAGCGTGGATTGGAATTTGATATGGCAATCTCGAGTAGCCTCGATTCAAAGCACATCATGTTGGAAATAAGATGCACTTTAGGGGACAAGTGTTATCCAACCTTTTGATCAGGTAGTAACTAGATAGATTAGACAAGTCGAATTTAAAAGCTATCAAGGCAGAAAGCCCAGAAAGATAGCTGTAGAGTCTAAAAACCAAGTACAACCATGATACCAAGATGGACACTGGGTCATCCTACAAAATCCAACTAAGTGATGAACCGATACCGATCCATAAACCTTTACCCAAATGACCCCATTTTCCTTTTATACTCAAGTATTGATGGAAACAATCCATTTCAAGCTCCATTGATCGATTTAGGTCGTTTGCCATTGAAAGCCTCGAGCATCTAAAATCAACAATTTTACTAGTCCACCGAGACATCTTATTAGCCCAAAAACAAGCTCGTAAAAGTGCAAAAAATATGGAAATCGCAAAGAAAACAACAAGCTGCCACATCAAAAAATATCAAAATTGGCCGACAAGAAGATCTTATGGATTGCTATTGACCTATGCCTATGGATCGCTATCGATTTATCGAACTTGCTAAGCTAGCATGTTTTCTCAAGAAAAGTTCCTGCTAGATAGTCGAGACCGTGTAGGAAGATGTGGTGGAGCATTTTCCGAATACCTACAGCTATAAATAGGAGGGTAGGGGCTCATTTTCAAGGATCTTTTTACTTCCTCGCATTTTTTTTATATATTTTCCCGTAATCACCCATGGAGTGGTACAAAACCATAAGAACTATACTTGTAGAACGACAAGATAATTGATGTATTATCAAATGGACGTAGGCAATAGTTGGTCGAACAATTATAAACGTTTGGTGTCTCATTTTTACCTATTTTTCATTTACATTTCTTCATTTTCATTTTCTACTTAATTTCTTGATTGCGTGCACCACTTTTTGGTACTAACACTTATGCTTTAAGATGAAAGCTTATACTGAGTCCTGCGTTATAAATTCATGTGCCCCTGGCCTTTTGGCATCTTGGGCATCAACCTCATAGATCCTCTTCTGTTAGCTAAAGAAGGGCAAGATTTTCCTTAGTTTCTATTAATTATTTCATGACAAAGGTTGATGTTGAACCTCTATCAAAAATAATAGCAAACCATGTCATTAAATTTGTTATGAAAAACACGAAGACAAGATATGGTCCTCTATACAAGATCATAAAAGATAACAACATATAATTTAAAAGCTAAGAATTCACCAAATACTATTGAGATACGGTGCAATCAAAAATTTCTCTTTTGTGGGTCATCCTTATGTCAATGATGTTGTAGACGTAGCCAACAAGACAATTAAGGCTTGCCAAAAGAAATGCTTAAATATAAAAAAGGCAGTTGGGAAAATAAATTATCATTTGTATTATGGGCTTTCAGTACAAACTCTAAAATATCAAAAGGACATCAACATTATCATTGGTATATAGCTATGAAGCTATAACGATTTGTTTTTCTTACTCATAAAGATGACTCTTAAAGATTTATGGTATTTTTGTGCCAATCATCTAGGCATTGGAAAGACAGGCCGTTGGGGTCAAAAAGAAAAGATAAGAAGAAGAAAACATAGAATCTCACAATGCATGGACATCATATATAATAGAACATAAGATATTACATATAGACCTTCCCAAAATGAAACATCAAAGTTACAACAAGTACTAGCTACAAACAAGGATAGTTATAACTGCCTATCCCTACAACGCTGATACATAACTATATACAAACAGCAGCGCAAACAAATAGATAACTAGAGACCAGTGAAGCCTCCTACTCCACGCTCCTTCAAAATGCATCCGTAATAATCTAAACTACTTTGCTACCTAAAAACTAGACAATCCAAGAATTTAAAGGAAAGGAAGATATAAATCCGAGCCAGACATAGGTTTGATGTGAGTAAACTCAAAATATATGCTTTTATGTAAAGCAAATGTATCTCACAAGACCATGCCACGAATAAACACGAACGAGTTTTTACCTAACGATAACCAAAACATTTATACTTAAAATCTAATCAAATTATAATTAATGTCTAGGCTTGAAAATAAGTATAAAACATAGCTAAAATGCTCATCTCACATTCCGGTATTTGCATAAATAGGTCCGTAAAGCACGTATTGATTCCAACAATGATAAGGCTTTGGGGGTACCACCTATAATAGTACACCTTTAGAGAAAATGTACCAAGGTTACAAACCTTACATCCCTTGCTTGGCAAGACCGGCCTACCCCATCCTAGATAGTACTGAAAATAATCATCCCTCGGTAGAGATCAACAACTATACATGACCCAATGCACACATCCAAAAAATATTGATCAAGATTAGGGATAATCATACCTGAATGGTAGCAAACCACAGAGCCTTGCTCCATATCCCTTTTTTAATTATTCCCAGGTGTGAGGCTTGAGGCAATGATTACCATTTTTAGCAAAACCAATCTTGGAATGCTAACACTTCCCTTCAAGCAATAATGCTATTTGCGCCAAAATTCGTCACAAACACCCAACTACCGATGAAAGCACCAATTCACAATCACAGGTCACAGATAACACGTACGTAGAGAAATAAAGATGAAGAACACTTAGAAAATTCAAAAGAAAGCAGTAAACAACACAAAATTTATAGTGGTTCGGCGATCTCACCTATGTCCACTCTGAAGTTGGTGACTTTATTGATCTTCACTTGGAGATTACAATCAATTACAATGGATTATAAGGAATTAAGCTCTGTAATTCGAGTACAACAGCAATGATGAAATGCAAAGTTGAATATGGCAGAGTCTAGACATTGGATCCTCCTCCAAAAGATCCTTTACTGTAGGCTCTAGGGTCTATTTATAGCGTAGGTGGCTGATATCTCGCTCATACTTCGGGCGACTCCTTCTGGCACATGAGTGGGCCCACTCGATCGGTCCCACAAAGTTTCGACTCGATTCGTGATCGATACGAACCAATTTCGTATCGATCAGGATTTCGACCAATGAGGTCGAAACCTGGTACGAACCTTCTTCGGCTTGTACGTAAGATCCTATGAAAATTTCATAGCAATTGGACCTGTGTTTTATGAGATATGATCGATGCAATCTCATGTTTTTCGAAGGCTGCCGAGTTCGTGTCCATAATTTCATATCGATCCCCTTCGTGTCGATCAAAGGCGCGTGCTTGGTCGTTGATATGGAACGATAAACTAGGGTGGATCCATATTCTTCGTCGTGTTGACCGAGCCTTCATTCCTTCCTTTGCATCCAATGGTAATCCCCCATTCATATCCATTCGACCCAGCCCATATTCGTATCGATAATTGGTCGCGTCTTTTGTATCGATCGTTGCAATACTATCGATACAAAGTGACTTGTTTTGAGAACGGATACAAACAAGGGCCATACGTAGATGGATACGAATAATGTTCATTTTTCTTGCCGTTTCGATCGCGATGGGTTCAGATAAGGAACAAGGGTTCTTGGACGCTATCGATTCGAACAACCACGAACTGCATGGATACGAAGGAAGGCTGTTGAGTGGATGGATATGAACCAAGCTTACCTGTGATCGATACGAAAAGCATGGATTCGAAGTGCACCGCCTGTCTCACACCTGATCGATTTAAACATGATCGATTCGAACCACTGCCGATCGGTACGAACAGTATTGACTCGAAACGCTATCTGCTGATCGATACGAAATGTATCGATGCGAACCATTTTTATGCATTTTAACCCATCCATATCTTGAGCATACGAACTCCGACTGACCTGAAGTTTGGAGCATTGGTTCCTACGGCTTTGCTTGTTATGTTATATCAATTATAGCTCAATCCTGACTCGGACAAAATTCATCGATATCCATAGCGAGTCTGTGTACAACCAATCTTTGAGACGAATTGTCTTTGATTTCTAGTTAATCTTTTGGTATCGTGACATTACTAAAAGGCGGGATAACACTTGCCCTCCAAAACATGCCTTGCGATAGGAAGGTGTGTTTTGTAGTGCTATGAGCCGGATGTTCATATCCTATAGACGACCTGCAAAGAAATTGAAAGTCTTATCTGACCACAAATGATGATCATTCGAGATCGTATATCATTCGAGGTGATATGTGACCATTCGCGATCAGATATCGTTCGTGGCGAATGGTGACCATTTGTGGTCGGGGTGCCGTTTGAGGCGAATTGTGATCGTTTGCGATCGGGTTTTGTTTGTGGCGAATTGTGATCATTCGCAGTCGGCTGCCATTTGAGGCGAGTTGTGACCGTTCGCGGTCAGGGAGCCATTCGAGGCGATTGAGTTTGCCCCGAGGGAATTAGTATCATTAATACCAGATTCCTTGTTCGAATGAGTTTCTGGATCGTTTGTTAGGGCGGTTTATCGCTATCTCAAGGCATGCCTAAAAACCGTTCGCGATCCCGTATGTATGTAAGTAGCTTAGCCGTTTCAAAATTATCAAATCCAGATATCCATTCAACTGAGTTTTTCAATAAAAATGTCCGACAAAGTCAAATCCAAATTTGGGAAGCAAAAAACAAAAGAAAATAGTGACATCGGAGTGCAAACACCTACATCGATGTGGTTTATAGTTGTATCAAAGCATGCCTGAGGATCATTCGCGGTCCTATATATGTGTAAATAACTTAATCGCGTTAGTGTGGAGTTTGCCACTCGTTCGTCATTATCCCAAATCAATTGATAATAAGCTGACACCTCGATCCTGAGCCGTCCAAAGTTCGTACAGGAGGTGGTCGTTCTTGTTCTATCGTCATGGCCCTCCTTCTCACATATTGCGATAGCAAACCATTCCGGATATGCTCCTCAACTTCATCTTTCAAGTTTCTGCAGTCGTTTGTGTTGTGACCATTCAAGTCGTGGAATAAGAAATACTTGTCCGACCTTCTTTCATTGCTAGTCGGATCTCTCCTCATTGGCTTTCGATAAGGAACCTGTCCCTTGTCTAGGTAGATCCGCTCCAAAGTCTTGTTCAGCTATATATATGAGGTGAACATTGGTTCCTTCTGTGGTCGTGTTGATCTATTATCGATATCCTCTGCCTTTTGTTTCCCTTTGCTAGTTTCTGCACCTTTTTCAGGTGGATTTTCGCCTTTGACTACATAGTCGATCCCTTCTCCTTCCTCTCTTTCAACATTTGCATCCTCTAACCGTAAAAATCCTTCAGCCTCATGATAAAAGTTCCCTAGATCCATAGGAGGATCTCTTTTCAACGAATTCTTGAATTCTGTGCCATCTTCTACGCCTGATACAGCTGCCATCAAAACCATGGACGGATCCGGCCGATCCATCGATGTCGTAGCTCCGTTGAATCGCATGAAAAAGCTTCTCAAAGATTCCCCAGCTCTTTGTTTCAGTGCTCCCAAACTCATCACATTCTTGGGTCTTGAAATGTGAACCCTAAAATGCCTCATAAACCTTTCAGTCAAATTAGTCCATGTTCCGATACATCCATTCTCCAGTTGCCTAAACCATAGCACCATAATACCTTCCAGGTATAATGGGAAGCATCGGGCCATGACCTCCTCTGATGCCCTCACCACTTCCATATGCCTCATATACTTTGTCAGTTGAACCGTATGGTCTGTCCTCCCATTATACATCTCCAACGATTGTAGCTTAAAATCCGGTGGATTCCTAGCTCACTTGATATTTGGAGTAAAGGGACTCCTATTCACATCCTCCAAGTCTTTATTTACCAATCCACCTCTCATAGCATGTCTAATCATCTCCTCAAATCTGTCACTATCTCCGAATTGTATTCCTCCCCCACTACCTTCGACCCGCCCCTTGAGTTCATGAGGGTATCCTGAAATCTGTTCTCCTGGCTGAGCGTCCGTTGCTCTGCCAACGCCGTGTTGCTCGGGTCTACCTAATGCCCTTCCTGAGGCTCTTCCCGAGGTTGGGTCAACATGCTCTAGGCGAGTGCCGGTAGCTCTGGTACTACCCCAGATGGTCCTGCTCCGTTCTGAATTCTGGTTGCTCCATTCTGAATTCTGGTTCTTCTAGCATCTCCTGCTGTTGCGTTCCTCTGATTATGCACCCCAATTTGTCTAACTTGTCGAAGTAGATTCTACATCATCTCCTCTTATCTCTTGAACATTGTTTCCATCTCGTCCCTGGTGATGAAGATCGATGCCTGATTTGCTCCTAAAGAAGCCTCTTGACTCCCATCATGCTGACTTCTCTCTAGTCTTTTCCTTCCGCTTGATTGCCTCGTTATAACGTTTCTGATCTAAATCCTTAAACTTTCAAATTCAACAGAGTGAAAATCCCTGAATTAGCCTTCTCGGCGAAAGCACCAAAATGTTTGCGCGAAAATTGGTCACAAACACCCAATTGCCGATGAAAGCACATGTTCGCAATCACATATCACAGATAACACGTATGTAGAGAAATAAAGAAGAAGAACACTCAGAAAATTTAAAAGAAAGCAGTAAATAACACAAAATTATAGTGGTTCGGCGATCTGGCCTACGTCCACTCTGAAGTTGGTGACTTTATTGATATTCACCTGGAGATTACAATCGATTGTAGTGGATTACAAGGAATTATACCTTTGTAATTCGAGTACAACAACAATGACGAAATGAAAAGTTGAATTCGGCACAGTCCGGACATTGGATCCTCCCATAAAAGATCCTTTTTCTATAGGATCTAGGGGGCTATTTATAGGCATAGGAGGCTGATATTGCACTCAAACTTTGGGAGACTCCTTCTGGCACGTGAGTGGGCCCACGTGATCGATCCCACGAAGTTTCGACTGGATCCGTAATCGATATGAACCAATTTTGTATCGATCAAGGTTTCGACCAATAGGGTCAAAACTTGGTACGAATCTTCTTCGGCTTGTACGAAAGCTCCTATGAAAATTTCATAGCAATTGGACCCGCGGTTTATAAGATATGATCGACGCAATGTCATGTTTTTCGAAGGCTTCCAAGTTCGTGTCCATAATTTCGTATCCATCCCCTTCCTGTCGATCAAAGGTCCGTGCTTGCTCGTTGACATGGAATGATAAACTAGGGTAGATCCATATTCTTCGCCATGTTGACCGAGCCTTCATTCCTTCCTTTGCATCCAACGGTAATCCCCCATTCGTATCCATTCGACCCTACCCATATTCGTATTGATAATTGGTGGCGTCTTTCGTATCGATCGTTGCAATATGATCGATACGAAGTGACTTGTTTAGAGAATGGGTACGAACAAGGGCCATACGAAGATGGATACGAATATCGTTCACTTTCCTTGATCGTTTCGATCGCGATGGGTTTGGATAAGGAACAAGGGTTCTTGGACGCTATCGAATCGAACAACCATGAACTGCATGGATACGAAGGGAGGCTGTAGAGTGGACGGATACGAACCAAGCTTACCTGTGATTGATATGAAAAGCATGGATTCAAAGTGCGTCGCCTGTCTCCAACCTGATCGATTTGGACCACTGTCGATCGATACGAATAGTATCGACTCGAAATGCTATCTGTTGATCGATAAGAAATGTATCGATGCGAACCATTTTTTACGCATTTTAACCCATACATATCTTGAGCATACAAACTCCAATTGACCTGAAGTTTGGAGCACTGGTTCCTACGGCTTTGCTTGTCGTGTCATATCAATTATAGCTCGATCCTGACTCGGACAAAATTCGTCGATATCCATAGCGAGTCTACGTACAACCGATCTTTGAGACGAATTGTTTTTGATTTCTAGTTAATATTTTGGTATCGTGGCCTTGCTAAAAGGCGAGATAACAAATGCAATGCCAATATTCATCCATACAAGTTGTTCTAGGATCGAAAAAATACACTATCCATACTACCTTCCATTTTGGGATCACTTACAGCTTCCTAACATGCTTAACAGTGATTCAAAACATGAAATTTCGATTAGTTGGGAATGGATCGGATAACCCGTAATTACTGAACCCGGTGTCTCCAAATTAAAGCGATGAACTTCCAACTAACTCAATTCTGGTTCTTTTAGAAGCATGCAAACTATTATGGAAGTACGCACGGGGGATCTCTAATATGTATTCTTAAAAGAAAATTGCGTTTTATAGGAATAAGTCATAACCTTGCTATGATTAACAATGAAGTTGAACATGTTAGATTACTAACCTTTCCTCGATGAAATTCTTAATTCTTACATATAGAAACGAGTTTGCATACCTCGAAGTTTAATGTCGAGTATAAGATGAAGTACCTTCCATATATTTAATTAATCATGACCTATTTATAGAAATTAGCCTTCTTATACTTATCATGATTATGACATTTTCACTTCTCTATCCCTCGCCAAGAATTGAAGCCAGATAATTTATAGCACTGGTTGCACCTGGCCTTGCCTTAGTTAATAGATCTCAGAAATAGAGGAAGGTCTACTCAATGGCTTTTAGTGCTAGATATAAGATGACTTTGTTCCAATAAATGTTTCAACATTTTAGCACTACTTATCATATTTGTTTTATGTTAAGTAATGGAAATAATAAATAAATCTTTTGTAAAAAAATAAAGCCTTTTTAAATATCAGAAAACCAACTCCGCACAATTATTCGTTCTGCTTGATTTCAAACTGAATATTGAAAAACGTTTTCCAAAATTATTTATTTAAACCAAAGCTTGATTCAAATGGCAACATCATTCCTTCATAAAAGTAAACACCATTTTAATAAATAAATACCAAACTACTATAAAAATTTCTGTAAAGAGTTTTCAAAACTAGAGTCGAGTTTATAAAAATCATTTAAAACATTCTTAGAAAAAAATAAAATAGTAAACAACTTTAATGAAACCACTGGATTTCAATGTTGCGTAAAAATCCATAACATGTCAATTAACTATAATTAAGCAACTTCCACACGCATTTACATAAACAAGTATATATACAACTGATAATCAACAAGGCTAGGAACTCCTTAGAGTGTCTCCACAAAAATAGTCCTATGTAAATCATGTCATATGCAGTTCGAAGTTTTTCCTCATGACCTATTCGCTACGACCACTTCGACTTCCATTTATTTAGTTTGTCCCCTATCAAAAAAATATGTCATCCACTTTCAAGTGGAAATTAAACCAAACAGCAATAATATAGTTACACGAAAAAAATATAAGTTATTACAACCAAATAAATTATTTTGAAATTACTTTTAAGTGAGTTTAACTCACTTAAACAAGCATGAACTCCAACCAAGATACTACTCCTTTGCCTGGATCTAATAATCAACAAATAGACGTAGTTTCATCTTGCAAAATTTGCCTCCAAAGACCCAGGGGACATAGAATTGCTCATGCACATGGCCTTGGGGTAATTTTGGGTTCAAATTTAGCATACTTGAGATGAAGAGGTGGCTGTCTATGTTTTTGTGGCTTGTATTTTTGTTTTAGATTATAAAAGAAGTGATTTTGATATGATTTTCTTTTATGAATTTTGGAAAATGAATGAAAGGCAGCGAAAAAGAAAAAACGTAATTAAGTTTTTTCTAAAATGAAGTAAAGAAAATAAGTAAAGAGGAGGTTTTTTATAGAAATGAAAAGTAGAAAATTACCTAAATTGACCCTCCTTAAATCAAGCTACACCTTTCCATAATTTTAAGCCACTACCCTTCAGTAGCTTATGCGATACATTTCCTCTTCATCATCATGTGCCAGCCCCTTAGGCTTCTTGGACACTTGGCATCACTACCTTTCTTTGGGTACTACATTAGTACTTTTCTCTTATAAAGTGAAAAGAAAAGTCTTCATTTTTACTTAATTCTTAAGTATCTTCTTGAGTAGATAAATCCATTTAATTAGTGAAAAAAAATGTATTGTTATTTGTATATTTGTGTGCACATATGTACACTAGTGTGCAAAGTTTCGATAATTTTTGGGCGACCAAAAGTCGAAAATCAAAAAAACTATTTTCAGTCACTTTTTCGATCTTTCTTCAAACTACTTAATTTTGTAAACCAAATACCAAAAATAATTTACTATAATTGGTCAACATGCAAAGGAGATCTGTTTGAGTTATAAAATTCAATATCTAATTATTAAAAAATATATTAAATATTCACATTCAAAGTGAATAAATTACAGGGTCGTTACATTCTTTTGCCCTTAAAAGTATCTCATCCCAAAATTTAATACCACAAAGAAGATAAACTAAAAAGAACATATATCTATACGATGCATCATATACAAAAGAGATAAAAAAAATGACTGCACCATAGGCGGTGAGTAGATTATCGATACGATATATGCAAACTACCCATCTATTAAAAACTCGGGATAAGCTTTTCACTTGTTATCCTCAGTTTCCTAAGTGAAATCTATAACATCTTCGCTCCATTGATTTTTAACCAACCACACAAACTTATTCCATAACTTTTTTGCATCACGATCCACAATGCGAACTGGATACCTTATTTTGGTCAAGTTTGCCTCCACCTCAAAGTTTTTCGGAATAGCTTGCTCAATAATTAGTGTCGGATGTGCATATATTTCCTTAAATGTGGTACATGAAAAACATTGTGTATGCCTAACAATCTCTCAGGTAACTCGGTTCGATAGGCAAGCGGATCGATTCGCTCAAGAATCTGAAAAGTTCCAACATAGAGGGTGCCAACTTTCCTACACTCCCAAATTGCATAACTCCTTTTACCAGAAAAACCTTAACAAACACGAAATCCTCGACTGAGAATTCCAAATCACTACGTCCCTAATTAGCATAGCTCTTCTAACCATCCAGGGCTTCCTTCATGTTCCATCTAATCATAGCCACCTTCTTTATGGCTTCCCAAATCATATCAGGATCAAGCACCAGCAGATCTCCGCTTTCAACCCAATATAATGGTGATTTGCACGACGGGCCATAAAGCGCTTCGTAAGGTGTCATGCCAATACGTACTTGGTAACTATTATTATAAGAGAACCCAAATAAATGAAGATGATCCTTCCACAAATCTTTGAAATCCAAGATACAGACTCTCAAAAGATCCTCCGAAACCCAATTCACCCTCTCTGTCTGACCATCAGATTGAGGATGATATGAAGTGCTCAAGCTTAGCTTTGTTCCTTAAGATGCTTGCAATGCTTCCCAAAACTAATTGGTAAAAATTAGGTATTTATCGCTAATAATATGTGACGACCCGGAATTTTCGGGCATTTAAAATCGGAATATTTAATTGATTTTAAATATTCAATAGAGCAATCTTAACTTGAATTACGAATATCACAATTTATTCGATAATTTAGTTATTGAATTAAATGATTTGAAGTTGGGAAAATTATTGAATCTAGAATTTTTAAGCCGGTTAAACTAATTTGAAGGCTTGTAAAATTTATATTGATAACACTGAAAACAATAGAAGTTGTAAAATTGAAATCAATAGTGATTCGTTCAGTTTTAAAATTTTATAGCTTAAATTAAATTTAAAAAAAATAACCTTCCGAGGCACGGTCTCGGAATTCGATGAAACCAGTTCCATTGGGTCCATAATATTGAATTATTATCGGATTTTAAATTTCATTTTGATCGGAATTGTTGTGTGAGCATACGATAAGTTAACGCGTTGAAAATTTAATAAAACTTTAGTTGATCAAATTAATATCATCGGTACGTTCTTAAACATGCTTTCCTTTTTATACTCAGCCGAAATTCCTTCTCAATTAGCTGCCTTTCCTTCAAATCATTGTCTCCTCTCGTACATAACAACATCATTGCGTCCCCTTTCAGCAGGCAACGTTCCAGAGCATGCTACCTTTATCTTCCATGACACACTTCTCGTTTCTTTTATAATTCCCTGATCCTCTCTCGTTATTCAATTCGAGAATATTTATTCCTTCATCATCCTAAAATAAAATCGCCTATCCCTCTACTCAGAACAAATCATATCTCTCGCCCAATTTTCTTTTTCCCACAAGAAATATTTAGTTCGAAATCGAATAAAAAGGAGGGAAGCTCTCCCTTCAAGTTCATGTGTCGCGTTCGAAATTGGAGGTCGGCGATGCTTGGATTTGGTGCTGGCGCGTTCGATCTCTGGGGTGCGATGAGGAGGTGGCGCTCACTACGGGTCCAAGGTGGAGATGCGCTCGCGTTGTGGCAAGGCTGAAAGGTTGAAGGGTGGAATTTCTCGTGGTGGAGGCTACGGTTGCAGGTAGGCCGTGAAGACTGGGTAGTGTTGGAGTTGGAAGGAGAGCAAACTCGTGATGCTTAGTGTCGCAGTTGTTTAGTTAGGGTTATCGTCGCTGGCGGGGGCGAAGCATCGAGGCTCACGGTTTCAGGGGATTTTGTTCGTTGTTGCTGGCGAGGCGGTGCCGTGTATGATTTTGGGGAAGTATCTTCGATCTGGGTATCGATTTGTAGGGGTTCGTGTATTCGTCGAGACGTGGAGGTATTTTTTTTTTTTGAACTTAAAATTCATTGTATAATTAGTAGTTGAAGAAAGAAATATATATATAGATTTAGATAGCTAATAAGTTTTTAATCTATTCATACGAGGTTCATGTTTGCGCCAAAATTGGTCACAAACCCCAAATACCGTGAAAGCACTAGTGTATGAATACAAATCGGCAATATTCAAACACAAATCACAGATCTAAACAAATATCAAATAGTAATTCGCAAGTAATGAACAAAGACGCAGTTTTATAGTGGTTCGGCTATCTCCGGCCTACGTCCACTCCAAAGTTTTATCCTTTTATTGATTATCCTTTATGATTACAGATGATTACAACAGTAAATATGAAGAATTTCCAGTACAACAGCAGTACTGAAGCGTGGAGATGAATTTGGTAGAGTCTAGAGGTTGAAAGGCCAAAGATCCCAGAGATCCCCATTTCTGAATGACCAGGGGCTCTATTTATAGGCGTGGGATGCTGATATTTCGCTGAAAATCAGGGAGACCACTTTTGGCACGTGAGGGGGCCCACATGCCCGGGCTCAGGAAAATTGGGCCTACTTTGGGGTCGATTCGAACTCCATTCGAATCGATTAGAAATTCATCCAATCGAGGTGAAACTTGGTGTGGACATTCTTCAACATGTATGTAAGCTCCTGTAAAAATTTCATTGCATTTGGATCAGTGGATCTTGAGTTATGATCGATTCGAGTTTGGGTTGTCCGTTGGCTTTCGTCTTCGAATCCATTGCTTCGAATCCACCTTGTTCGACTCCATCCAAAGCGCGTGGGCATCGATGACGTGTCGCGAAATCCCTGGGTCGATCCACCTTTGTCGCCGTGTTGAACGCTTCTTTTCCTGAAGACGCACTCGTGTCCATGCTTTGTACCTCATTTCGTATCCTTCTGCTCGTATTACTCTGACCATTTCCTTCGTGTCGACCGTTTTGA
Organism: Allium cepa; assembly: GCA_030765085.1. Taxonomy (NCBI): domain Eukaryota; kingdom Viridiplantae; phylum Streptophyta; class Magnoliopsida; order Asparagales; family Amaryllidaceae; genus Allium; species Allium cepa. Next base: position 110,633,195 of record CM060943.1, read on the forward strand.
ATAGATATGAACATTATCCCTCTTCGTATCGATAGGTACGAATCCAGAATCCTAAAACTGCTGCTTCCTTTTCGTATCGGTCCAACGCTGATCGATACGAAGGCCTTCTACGTATCCATCCCATTACTTCTACAACGACATGGAGTGCATCGATTCGAACCACCATCGATACGAACCAACCCCTGTACACCTTATGGATACGAAGGAGACCTATGTTGTCATCAAGTTGAAGTCCACCTAACCTTCTCTTCCAATCGATACGAAATAACCGAGTCTTGTCCATGCCGCTCGATACGAAGTGTATCGATTCGAAGTCCTTCACCCTGCTTTGCCTTCGATCGATACGAACTGTATCGATTCGAACCATCCTTGTGTGCCGATGGGTTCGAACAGTATGTTCTTCCTACCTTGCATCGATCATATCTCCTTCAAACGAACTCCGATTAACCTGAAATTTGAAACATAGCCATTCCTAGTCCTTATCATCATCTCCAATCAATTTCGTCCCGATCGGAGCTCAACCAAATTTTGACATCATCGATTGTAGCTTTGTTTCCAATTGATCTCTAATCCCGATATCCATCATTCCTTACCTATTTGTTGATATTCCAATTTTGACCAAAAAATGGGATAACACTTTGCCCCCCAAAACATGCCTTGTGATAAGAAGGCGTGTTTTGAATAGTTCCGATTCCAATATCCAAAGTCCATAGCCATTTTGCCAGAGCATGTCATCCTTGACTGCTTCGAGTCGATGCCCAATTCCAAATCCAATAACCCAAGCCTTAGCCAATTCCATATCCATCCGAACTCGACAACCGAGTCCTAATTCATCCTTATCCAATAGACAATAACCGAATCCAGGACCTCTCCGGGTCGATATCCGAATCCATAACCTCTCCGGGCTCTTGCCAAGCGTAATCCACACTTGATGACCTTGGTCCAGTGTCATTGGACGTTGAGCTAACCTCTCTGGGTTCTTTCCAAGTGCAATCCACACTTTATATCCTTGGTCCAGTGTCCCTGGAAGTTGTACAAAGCCATGGCTTAAGTCCTAAGCCGAATCCTGGTCTCTCTGGACCCTTGTTGAGCATAGTCCATACTCAACGACCTGAAACAATAATCGATAATATGGGGCCTAAGTCCTAGGCCGAATCCTGGTCAGTCCGGACCCTTGCTGAGTATAGTCCATACTCAGCGACCTGAAAATAACATTTGATAATATAGGGCCTAAGTCCTAAGCCGAATCCTGGTCACTCTGGACCCTTGCCGAGCATAGTCCATACTCGACGACCTGAATGAGTCAATTTACCACGTTCGGGCAAAGTGACTCACCCCTTGCCAGGCATAATCCATACCCGACGACCGTTTAAAACCAGATAAAAATCCAATCAAAATCCAATCCAAAATCCAAATCCAAAATCCAAAACCGAAAACAATCATCCAAAGGAAAATCCAAATCAAAAAGCAAGCAAAACCAGGAGCTCAATCCAAACTCCAAAACCAAATCCAAAAAGAAAAGCAGTGTCCAAACCAAAAGCAAAAGATAAATTTCAAAAACCATAGCATTGCAGTTTATCATCATTCAGAGCATGCCTAGGGGCTATCTCCGTCCCCATACACGTGTAAATGACTTGGTTGCTTGCCAGTAGTTCGCTACTTATTTCACATTATCCTGATCAGTGGATGATCAATCGATCATCATTCCTGGGCCTCCCACGATCGTGGCTTGAGGTAGGCGGCGGTTGCTCTTGCTCCACCATTGCATTTCGATTTCCGACATATTGTGGCAACTCTCCATTCCTTACATGCTCCTCGATTATATCCTTTAAGTGCCTGCAGCTATTGGTGTCGTGTCCATCCAAATCATGGAAGAGACAATGTCTTCCTATGTCCTCTCCCGTTCTGATGGTTCTCTCCTAGCCGGCATTCGGTAGGGAAGGCGATTCCGAGTATCCTGGTATTTCGCTCCAGCGTCTCGTTTAATCCTTTTTTATGTGGAAAACTTCGGATCCTTCCATCACTTCCTATCGTTCCAGAATCATCGTCTAACTTCCTTTTTCCTTTGTCTTTATCTGAACCTTTGCTGGATGGTCCTCCACCCTCAGTTGCATTAACTTTTTTCAACTTTAGATCCATACTCGCATCTTCTTGCCGAAGGTACCTCTCTGCCTCATGAAAGAACTCATCGAGATCTTGTGGGGGATCTCTTATCAAAGATACCTTGAAATCCGAATCTTCCCTGACTCCTGATACTGCCGCCATCAAAACCATCGATGGATCAGGCCGAGCCACCGAAGCAACCGCCGCACTGAATCGAGTTAGAAAAGCTCTAAGCGATTCATCCATCCTTTGCTTTACCGATGTCAATGTCATCACATTCTTCGGCCTCTTGACGTGAACCCGAAACTGTCCCAAAAACCATTCCACCAATTCCCCCCAAGTCGTGATATATCCTTCTCCCAACTGCCTAAACCACATTGCAGCTAAGTCCGTCAAGTACAAAGGAAAGCATCGTGCCATTACTTCCTGCGATGCCCCCAGCACCTCCATGTGTCAGGTGTACCTCATCAAGTGATCAGTTGGGTCTGCCTTACCATCATACACATCCACGCTAGGTAGCTTGAACTTAGCTGGATTCTAAGCTATCCTTATTTCCTGAGCGAATGGACTCTTGTTCACTTCTTCTAAGTATCTGTTGGTCAAACCACCTCGCACAGTTTTTCTAATGATCTCCACTAATCCAGTATTGTCTGTTAGGGGTTGCCCCCATGCCCCTGAGGGAACTCCGACACATACTCTTCATGTGGCTCACTAGTAGCAATGTTAGCCCTGGCCTGTTGAACTCCTTCCAAAGGTCCTCCTGTGTTGGATCCTATGGGCCTGCCCCCAAGCCCTTGTTGATTGCCTTCTGGCTCCGTATCTCGTCCTTCATTCGGTTCCACGACCCTAGTCCTTGTCCTGCATCCACAGCCGCTGTAGTTGTTTCTAAGTTCTGCGTCCCTACAGCTCTCATCTGCTCAAAGAAAGTCTGCATCATTTCCTGTTGACTTTTCAACAATCTCTCCTGCAATGAATTTGCCATAGCTTCCATCTCATCCTGGGTTATGTAGATCGAAGGCTGTCCTTCTCCAGCTCCGGAGGCTGCATGTTGACTTCCTTCCTGTTGGCTTCTCTCTGCCCTTTGCCTTCTACTATTTTGCCTAGTCATTGTCTTCAAGTCAAAAAATTTCAAACTCTTCAAATCTGAATTTTGAATCCGATGTAGCGGGTGCTAGTCCTTCTCAGTGAAAGCACCAAAGTGTTTGCGCCAAAATTGGTCACAAACCCCAAATACCGTGAAAGCACCAGTGTATGAATACAAATAAGCAATATTCAAACACAAATCACAGATCTAAGCAAATATCAAATAGTAATTCGCAAGTAATGAACAAAGACGCAAGTTTTATAATGGTTCGGCTATCTCCGGCCTACATCCACTCCAAATTTTAATCCTTTTATTGATTATCCTTTATGATTACAGATGATTACAGCAGTAAATATGAAGAATTTCTAGTACAACAGTAGTACTGAAGTTTAGAGATGAATTCGCCAGAGTATGGAGGTTGAAAGGCCAAAGATCCCAGAGATCCCCTTTTCTGAATGACCAGGGGCTCTATTTATAGGCGTGGGATGCTGATATTTCGCTGAAAATCCGATAGACCACTTTTTGCACGTGAGGGGGCCCACATGCCCGGCCACAGGAAATTTGGGCCCACTTTGGGGTCGATTCGAACTCCATTCGAATCGATCAGAAATTCATCCAATCGAGGTGAAACTTGGTGTGGACATTCTTCAACATATATGTAAGATCCTATAAAAATTTCATTGCATTTGGATCAGTGGATCTTGAGTTATGATCGATTCGAATTTGGGTTGTCCGTTGGCTATCGACTTCGAATCCATTGCTTCGAATCCACCTTGTTCGACTCCATCCAAAGCGCATGCGCATCGATGATGTGTCGCAAAATCCCTGTGTCGATCCACCTATGTCACTGTGTTGAACGCTTCTTTTCCTGAAGACGCGCTCGTATCCATGCTTTGTACCTCAGTTCATATCCTTCTGCTCGTATCGCTCTGACCATTTCCTTCGTGTCGACTGTTTCGAATAGGTATGAACATTGTCCCTCTTCATATCGATAGGTACGAATCCAGAATCCCAAAATTGCTACTTCCTTTTTGTATCGATCCAACGTTGATCGATACGAAGTCCTTCTGCGCATCCATCCCATTACTTCTACAACAACGCGGAGTGCATCGATTCGAACCACCATCGATACGAACCAACCCCTGTACACCTTATGGATACGAAGGAGACCTATGTTGTCATCGAGTCGAAGTACACCTAACCTTCTCTTCCGATTGATACGAAATAACTGAGTCTTGTCCATGCCGCTCGATACGAAGTGTATCGATTCGAAGTCCTTCACCCTGCTTTGCATTCGATCGATACGAACTCCTAAGTGCTTGATCGATACAAACTGTATCGATTCGAACCATCCTTGCGTGCCGATGGGTTCGAATAGTATGTTCTTCCTACCTTGCATCGATCATATCTCCTTCATACGAACTCCGATTAACCTGAAATTTGAAACATAGCCTTTCCTAGTCCTTATCATCATCTCCAATCAATTTCGTCCTGATCGGAGCTCAATCAAATTTTGACGTCATCAATTGTAGCCTTATTTCCAATCGATCTCCAATCCCGATATCCATCATTCCTTACCTATTTGTTGATATTCCAGTTTTGACCAAAAAATGGGATAACAGTTCAAACCTATGAAATCAAGTCGAAATTGAAGTGGACTGCAAACAAAATAAAAGGTGAGTTAATCTCACTCAGTGAATTTAAATTTAAATTTAAATGATTAAATTTAAATAACTGTTTGAGTGGTTGAATTGATTGATGTGCTGTAGTATGGTATGTTTTGGGATTGATATTTATATTGTGCTAACGTCTGTGGATGCAGGGAAAACAGGTTGGAGGGATCCAACTGGATCCCTCAACATTTATTTAAAATTATTTAATACCCTCTGTTGTGATTATTTGATATTCTATGATGAACTTTATTGAAATATTGAATGCTATGATTCGATTGAATATAATTGTGTATAATGAACTATCAAAAATATATATAAATTGGATTTTGGAAGGAAAATAAAAGAAGTAAATTTGTAAGAAATTAATTATAGAAAATTTGAATAAGTTTAAGAATGAATAGAAAAAAAAATAAAGTGACTTTAAAATTTTAATAAATAAAGCTAGAATATAGAAAGGAAATTTTGAATGACAGGAAGTTAATGAATTTTAAACTGTAGTGTTATTATTTAAGAGAACAAAACATTTATCTAAATTTAAGATTTAAATTATTAAAAGGAATAAAGAAGAATTGGGAAAGACCTGAATTTATATATTCCAGGTAAGAGATTTAAAATCAAATGGAAAATAAAAACAATAATAATAAGTCTATAATTAATGAATTTTGAAATGAATTGTGTAAGTAATGAAATTTATTTCAGATAGAGTAAATTGGAAATCAATTTGGGAAATTGATTTAAGTGATTGAGATTGGAAATTTCTCTTTGAATAACCAAGTACGTTCAAAGTAAATTTTTAAATTAAAAGTTTAAAATTGTTTAAAGAAGTATGTTTTGACAAATTTATTATTTCTACATATTTAAATTCTAAAGTAAGTATTTCTTTTAGTCTATTATAGCAGTAATTATTTTAAAGAGTAATTTAGTATTTTGTTTTGAAAGTGAAAATCTAGTTTTATATTTTATCAAGAAACCTTATTTTCAAAATATTCATATAGAATGTATTTTTAACAAATTATTGAAGTAGCGTTACCTTAAATGTTTTAAAATATATCTCAAAGTAAAGTATTTTAAATTATTTTAATAATCTAGTTTTGTGCTTGGTGATTTCAGAGGAGATAGAAAATATTTGGAAAAGTTTATTCTGAAAAGAAAGATGGTTTTGAAACTGTTTTCAAGGGTTGGAAATAGAAATATATCTTGTGAAGATATTTTTGGGATTAATAAATAATTTGAAAACTTATTGGTTGATGGTTGTTTGTGAATATTAATTGATAGTTAAATCACCGACTATCAATATTGGACAACTGCGTTGATCGTTTCGAAGAGACAGGGATCGAGATTTATTTCTCGAAAACCACTTCGATCCGGTTTGTACGTTTTCGTGAAAAAAGATTTTGGATTCGAAGATGGAGCAGTGAAGTGCAAGGACTAGTTGCTCCTAATCCTGAGGATATTTCCAAAATGGATGTAGTAGGAATAGTGCCTTCGGTTCCGTTCGAACCCGGGACGGACTTGTATGGATGAATGCTTGCGAAACATCGTCAGATGGACGATGGGTATTCTAAGGGATATGTTCTAAAAAGGTAACGTTTAGCCTCAAGCCTCATCAAATGGGAATGACTGAAAATCAGGGGTTATGCAGCAAGGCTAGGTGGGTAGCACCCAAGCAGGGTGAGGTCATTCCTGTCTAGATGTCCCTTTTTATTTCAGCTTAGTGGGCGGCTGCTGATCCCAACTGCGGGGTGATCTCACTCGGGATTATCCACTAAGGGGTAGTCCCGGTCTTGTGTTGCAGGGGAGCGGGCGTACTCCTCGGTACGGTGATCTAGGCCCCGTACAATGACAGGTGGTACCCCAGTGCCTAGTCATTAGTTGGAAATCCATTCTCCCTACGAGCCTTGTATGAGTTTTGTTTGTATTACCCACTCTATGGCTAGTAGCTGGAATTTAATCATGTAACAATTTCGGCTATTTTATAAGTATTTGTAAATAGACCCTATTATAATATCAGAGGATTTTTAAAAAAATTGTTTTAGCTATCGTAAGGTAAAAACCCAGACATGTTTATTTGTGGCGTGGTCTTACGAGATGCTTTTGTTTTCAAAGGACTTTTTTGAAACTTTAATAATCAATTGGGTGTGATTTTCTCACGCTGGTATTCCAGACTGACTCGGGTGTTATTTAACTGTAATGCTCGGGTCAGACCGAGTATTATAGGATACATGATATGATACTGTGGAGCTTATGAGACGAGTAAGATGACGATACGTACTTCCGTACTTGTTTACATATATATATATATATATATATATATATATATATATATATATATATTCCGCTGTGTTCGAGTTGTTGTGTATCTTTATTTGTTGTGTATCCATTGTATGATATTGATGTTGAGTTGTGATTGATGTATTCTGATGATGTAATATATAAACAGAGATATTTGATTTTTGAGTAAAATTATTCATTATCTATTATATTTTATTCCACTACGATGGTTAGATTCTGTTGTTGTTTTCTATTTTCTTCTTCTACCTCTTCTTCTTTAACCCAAATGGTTCGTATTTCTATACAACTTGAGTTGATTTAGATAGAATAGTGTTGACTCAAGGGGTACGGATTTGCGGCCTGTTACACTTGGTATCAGAGCGAGGTTGGAGATAAACTTGGCTCTGGTCGGAATTACTCATTTAAAATAGAGTCCGTAATACTCTATAATGAGTTTGAGCGTATTAATAGGTATGAGCGCGTATTTGTTAGTGAATATAAATTATTTTAATATTGTGTTGATTGGTTTATTGAGTGGCATATGAACCTTCGTCGGCACAGTCTGGACAACTGTATCGAAGGGATTTCTAAACACTTGAATAGAACAATCGACACGGTATTGTTTTTAAATGTGGGTGAATGAAATAATTTTACCCAAAAATATATTTTGATATAAGGAAAAGTTTTTCTTAAACTATTTATCTAATATATAGTTGTTTGGATGTTAAGAAGAATAATATTGAATTATTATCATTGTTGAGTGAAAATTTAACTTGAAATTGAAAATACAACCAAAGTTTAAGGGAACAAATTCATTATAAAATGAAATTTCTAAATATGAATTATAAATGAAAATTATAAATTGAAATATAATAAAATGATAATTTGTATGAGCGTAAGCTGTGCAAATGAATTATAGTTAAAAGTGATTTAAGCAGGATTTGGAAATTTAAAATCCCGGAAATTTAAAAGTGTTTTAAAGATAAAAGATAGCATTATTGTTTGGGGGTATTTATGAAAAGAAATTTGTTTAAAATGGATTTTGAAAGCGATATAACATTGGAATCACTTGGATTATTGGAAAATAATTCATATGATGACGGCTGCATCATCAGTATTTATTTTTGAATTTCTAAGTGACAGATTGCTGCCAAAATTTATTTATTCAGAAAAACTAGTTGTTTATGAAAATTTGAAAGGAAATTTGTTGGAAGAAAAAAAAACCAGGATTGGTTTGGCTTTTGAGAAATGTGATTTGAGATGTTGAGGATTTCAAAATGACTTGAAACCAAAAGCCGGGTATTTAAAAATCCTGATGAGATGGTTTTAAGCTTATAAATTGAGATGATTTTTAAATCAGGAAGGGAATATAAGCTTTAAATGTTGGAATTTAAATTTAAAGAGAAAGGTTAAAAATGAAATTAACTTGGATTGGGAAAAAAAAATTTGACTGGATTGAAATTAGTTAAATAGGCTGAAAATAATATCCAGTTGTATTTGAATAAAGTTGAAATCGAATTGAGTTAAATAAATCTGAGTCAAAATAAAATTGAAATGGAATAAGCATTCCATTGAATTATTGAATGGAATTAAATTCTTACCTGAAAAAATGGAAAATAAGCTGGATAAGGATTGGAATGGAAATAAAAAAATAAGAATAACGAGTAAAAGAATTAAAATGCATGGAATAAAATATGCTTGGGTTATAAATAAGCTTAAGGCATTGAGTTAAAAAAATAAAATAAAAGATGAATACATTCAAGCTTATAATGAATGGAAATGTTTAAAATAATAAGTTGTGACTTATAAAATTGGGAAATGGAATACAAATCCCAAAATAAATATTGTTTGATGTTTCGGATAATGAAATGAAAATCCAAACTTGAATTATAAAATAAATTAAACTTGTGAAAATTAAATGAAGTGATATTTGGGATTAAATCCGAGTATTGAACTATAAATAGTGGAGAACTAATTTGTTAATAAATTAGATAATGAAATATGTAATGAGAACCCAATATAGTTAAATAAAAGCTGAATTGTGAGTTAATAATGAGGTTTGAAAATAAAACTCAAGTTATCAATTAAATTCGACTTGAATCACGAGTGAAGAAAATATAATTGGAGGTGGCCTTGTAATTAATTAAATAAATTGAGAATGAAGTTGAATTGTGGGTTAATAAAACTGGATGGTAAATTAAAGAGAATGGTGGATTCAGAACTTCAGTCATAAATTAAAATTTAACTTGAAGTGTTAACAAAATAATATAATTGAAATGTATTGAGTAAAAATGAAATGGTATTAAAATAGAAATGGTTTGAAGTGCGAATAAAACCCAAATATGTGGGAATAAGTGGAAATAGCCTTGTAATAAATTGAATGAGTTGAATCTGGAAAGTTAATTCTTATAATAACTAATCAAATGAAATTGTAAATTTTAAAATGAGATTTAACTGAGATAGAATTAAGTTCGAATGGAAGAGAAAGATTTACTCGTAAGATCAAATGAGCTTAAGTATGAAATTGAAATAAATTAACTTAATCTAAATGAAGGGAACTTAAACTAAGATAAATGTATTGGGTTGGTTTTAAATCAAGTGAAAATAAATTTAAATTGAAATAGAATTTGGTGAGTAATAAATAATATTTAAGGAAATGGAAAATGGATTGAGTGGATATACTAATTATGTTGAATAAATAAATGAATTGAATAAATAAGAATCAAATGAAAGATGGAAGTAGAACTTATTATAAAAAGAAATGGAAATGAACTTAAGTTATTGACTTAAGTAGGTATTGAATAAAATCCGAACTCAAAATGAAGTGTGGTTTAAATGAGTTGAGAAATGGCTATTGAATGGCATAGCCTGGATTGTTTTCGAGCTAAATAAAGTAGTTTGGAATAAACAGATAAAATGAAATACAAATGAATGTATTCAAATCTGAAATGCAATGAAAATGAGAATATATGAATTGTGAATAAATTAAAAAAAAAACCGAAATAGAATTAAGTATAAATTAAGTTGAAATCCATTTAAATTGGTTATAAAACATAAATACTTATTTATTCACATGGATCTTGTCAAATTTGCATAAAATAAATTATCATTGGATGTAAATGGAAGTAATTAAAATTCTATGAATTGATAGGAGTAAAATAAATTGATTTTGAGATAAATTGAATTAAATACGAGTTCGGTTTGCTTAAAAATAAATTAAATGTAAGCAATTAAGTTTTAAACAATTCAATTGAATGAAACTGGATTGTAAATTAATTGAAACAGTTGAATTAGTATGAAAATTGTATAAGTTGCTTACGGAGAAATGTTTGGTGTGAATTTCTTTTAGAATTCATATGTTTTAACCATTGCAACAAAGTGAAATATAGTTAAACTACGTATATTTGGGACTTACATGTTTAAATTGAGTAAGTACAGGTGCCTGGGAGCCGTGTGGCTGGATTTGGTTGTGCTATTTGCTGAAAATAATAAGCCGCTTGCTTAAAATGCTAAATAAGGTACGCCTACGCAATAAAAATAGGAAATATGAACTGTTTTAGTTTTTCCGATCGGGTGGGTCGATGTGTGTGCGTGTGTGTGTGTGTATATATATATATATATATCTTTTGTCAAATTGCAAAAGCTCCTCCGTACAAAGGGGACTCTGCCAAAAATTTTCAGAAATTTTGGGAGTTAGAAAAATTTTGAAAATATTTTGGAAATTTTTTGTTAATGACAAATGGTTTAAAACTGGAAAATTGAAATAAGTTGGTAAATGAAACTAATTAAAATAATGACATGAATTAGTATAAATGAAAAATAAAATTTAAAATTTAGAGTTAACGATAAAATTGAATTCATATAGAAATGGAAGAATCAATTTGAATAGAAATAGATATAAACTAAAAGTGGTAAAGTAAAAATAAATAAAGAAGCATATAAAATACTTATACTAAGAAATGGAAAATTCTTAAGTGGAAATTAAATATTGCACATATATTCTAAGTTGATATTTGGATAAATAGGTATTGACATTGGTAAGGAAGTCAATAAAATGTTTTGGAATGTTGTTATTGGATATTACTGCTTAGTAAGATATGCAGGTATTATAAAGAGGAAAGAAAATTGATTTTGATTTCAGATAATAAATTTGAAATGCTCGACAAAAAGGTATGTATTTAAATTTGTGTGAAATTTGATTGGGTTTTTGGATATAGCCACTTGGCTTTTTGTTTCTTTTGGATTTGGGAGGCTGTAGAGCCATTTTGTAGCTGTACCGAGCTAGCCGCGCAAAGGAGACGCTGGCAAAAAATTTCGGGAATTTAGGGAGTTAGAAAAATTTTGAGAAAATTTTGATAATTCAAAATTTGGTTTTAAATAGAAACTTGAATGGTTAAACAAATAGTATAGTTCGAAACTATGGGAGAGTTGAGAAGTTAATAAGAATGGTAGTGGGTCTTCTATAAATAGATAGTTGGTAGGATGTTGAATTGTTGGTTTTGGGAAAAAGGTAAACGGGTATTGGACCATTCTTCCTAGTTAGTAATTTCGGGGATGAAATTCTTTTAGGGGGGAGGAATGTGACGACCCTGAATTTTCAGGCGTTTAAAATCGGAATATTTAATTGATTTTAAATATTCAATAGAGCATTCTTAACTTGAATTACGAATATAACAATTTTTCGATAATTTAATTATTGAATTAAATGATTTGTAGTTGGGAAAATTATTGAATCTAGAATTTTTAAGCCGGTTAAACTAATTTGAAGGCTTGTAAAATTTATATTAATAACACTGAAAACAATAGAAGTTGTAAGATTGAAATTAACAGTGATTCGTTCAGTTTTAAAATTTCATAGTTTAAATTAAATTTTAAAAAAATAACCTTCCGAGGCACGGTCTCGGAATTCGATTAAACCAGTTCCATTGGGTCCATAATATTGAATTATTATCGGATTTCAAATTTCGTTTTGATCGGAATTGTTGTGTGAGCATACGATAAGTTAACGCGTTGAAAATTTAATAAAACTTTCGTTGATCAAATTAACATCATCGGTGCGTTCTTAAACACGCTTTCCTTTTTATACTCAGCCGAAATCCCTTCTCAATTAGATGCCTTTCCTTCAAATCGTTGTCTCCTCTCGTATATAACAACATCACTGCGTCCCCTTTCAGCAGACAACATTCCAGAGCACGCTACCTTTATCTTCCATCACACACTTCTCGTTTCTTTTATAATTGCCTGATCCTCTCTCGTTATTCAATTCGAGAATATTTATTCCTTCATCATCCTAAAATCAAATCGCCTATCCCTCTACTCAGAACAAATCATATCTCTCGCCCAATTTTCTCTTTCCCCTGAGAAAGATTTAGTTCGAAATCGAAAAAAAAAGGGGGGGCAGCTCTCCCTTCGAGTTCATGTCTCGCTTTCGAAATTGGAGGTCGGCGATGCTTGGATTTGGTGCTGGCGCGTTCGATCTCTGGGGTGCGATGAGGGGACGGTGCTACCTATAGGTCCAAGGTGGAGATGCGCTCGCGTTGTGGCAAGGTTGAAAGGTTGAAGGGTGGAATTTCTCGTAGTGGAGGCTACGGTTGCAGGTAGGCCGTGAAGACTGGGTAGTGTTGGAGTTGGAAGGAGAGCAAACTCATGATGCTTCGTGTCGCGGTTGTTCAGTTAGTGTTATCGTCGCTGGCGGGGGTGAAGCATCGAGTGTAACAACACACATATTTATCGATTTTATATTTAAATATTTTATTTAAATAGTTTGTCGTTAATAGGATATTGGTCTGAAAAGCTACTTTTTGCAAACGGTCAAATTAGGACTCGAGACCACTTCCATTGAGTTCGAAATGTCGTTTACAATCTTTTTAAGTATAAACTTTGATATGTTTGGGGTTAGTGGAATTTCACTAACTTTTCCCGCTTTGGACTCTGGGTTGGTTTAGCCTATTAAACCTAAGTTCCAACCCCTTCTCCTCATCTCTTCATAAAATCCTACCTAACTCTAGTTTTAGCATTAATGGCGAGTGGAAAGGGAAATTAAAATTCCAAGCCCAAGTTCATTAGCAAATTCAACATCCAACTCCAAAATCAAAGTAAAGACATTGGATTCAAGCTTGTAGTTGCTTCTCTATTGACTTCAAGCTTCTTCTTCATTGAATTTGTGCAAAGGTGAGATTTTTATCTCACATTCTTGCCTATAACTATCTTGGATTGTTGGGAATGAATTCCCATCACTTTAGCATGTACATTTGCATTTGGTTTGGATTGGATCGACGAAAAACTCCAATTTTTAGTGTTTTTGGTGAATTTCTGCACTTAGGTTGTTCTGCCTTGCTAGGTCGCTCTGCGTAGAAAAGTAACGGCCTGCATATTTCGTTCGCCCTGAAGTCGCACTGCCACGAAATGCCACTTCGGAATTAGGTCTTAAGTCGTAGGTCGTGGACCGCTAGGTCGTAGGTCGCTCGCCTTGATCTTCGTATGGTTGCTCAGTCTATTCTTTGTTAGATCGCGGCAAAGTTAGGTCGCACGACCTTGTTTTAGACCTTAGGTCGCGAGACCTTGTTTTAGACCTTAGGTCGTTAGGTCATATGACCTTAGGTCGTTTCCCCACTAGGTCGCGAGACCTTGTTTTAGACCTTAGGTCGTATGACCTTAGGTCATATGACCTTAGGTCGTTTCCCCATTAGGTCGCGAGACCTTGTTTTAGACCTTAGGTCGTTAGGTCGTATGACCTTAGGTCGTTTCACCATTAGGTCGCGTGACCCCATTTCCTCTTGGTCGTAAGACATTAGGTCGTAGGTCGCTCGGCCACATCTCCACTAGGTCGCTAAGTCGCGACACATTAGGTCTCCTGACCCGTTAAACACTCTTGGTCGCATGAACCAATCCCTTAGGTCGTTAGACCGTTACCCCGTTAGGTCGCGCATCACCTTAACTCATTCGACCTTGTTAGGTCGTTAGGTCGCGGACACCTCTAGGTTGCTCGATCCTATCCTCCCGTTAGGTCTTCACTAGGTCATGGACCCCATAGCGGGGGTGTTGCCCCCGCACCCCCACCTAGGGGGGGTTGCCACCCCCTAGACCCCCCCTCCGTTGGGGATCTTATCTAATAAACGTTCAATAGAACTTGCTTTGTTGAGATGCTGAGTTGACCATTCTTCGAGACAAACTATCTTGGGCTTCTCGGTCGATTTTATGGATTTTTGAATATCTATTTCGATGGATTCTTTGGATTTTATTCACGTCTTCGAATGTGAATTTTTATGATTGATTGTTTCTACAATCACTTCAATGATTTTTCGCTTTAAAATATGAAGGTTTCAATACTAGTAGTAAATATCAAAACCCTTTCAATAAAATGATTTCAACTCTATTTTCAATAACAAAGCTCTTTTCTTAAACCGTTTTCCAATCTACTAGTATATACAAACCTTTACCTCACTCGTATGAGAAATTGAATTAAACGGCTTAGTAAAACAAGTGGTATGAAACGCTTGCGTTTGCTTCGTCGGTTAACTCTTGGACTTGTTCAATTGAACCTTTTTGTGACAATTTTCTAGTGGAGATCTACAATTTGTTCGTAAATATTTAAGTTAAGCTAGTAGTGGTTATGGGACACGAAGCTAAGCTCGTATATTTACTAGCTTACTGTAATTGACACTTCTCTTTGATCATAACGATCATTTTATGATTTAGACTAGCAATTGTGCGATGTCTCTTTGTTTGCAAGGTTAGACTAGACCTCATGGATGTGATTCCGACTCACACATATCTCCTTGTCTGCAACGTTAGTCTAGACACCATTTGTGTGATTCCACTCACACATACCTTTTTGTTGCGAGGTTAGGCTAGACACCATTTGTGTGATTCCACTCACACATACCTTTTTGCTTTTTGGTTAGCCTAGACCTCATCTGTGTGATTCCGACTCACACATATCTTTTTGTTGCGAGGTTAGGCTAGACACCATTTGTGTGATTCCACTCACACATACCTTTTTACTTTTTGGTTAGCCTAGACCTCATCTGTGTGATTTCGACTCACACATATGGGGTAGCTCCCCATGGTCTTCGAACCGTCATGTGATAGGCCTCTTTCCCTTTTTCTGTGATTTCTAGATTTCTTGTGTTGATTTCTGGAATTTATGTCATTGACTTGTTATGAGTACAAGTTTAGGGTATGATGCCCTCTTTGGATCTTTGAGAAGATTCTTGTGATATTGATTTATCTCTTATTGATTGATCTTCTGTTGATCATCATTTGCATAGTTATAGTAGTATGTCAGTATGGACATTCTATGTTTATGACATATCTTTTACTTTATATCATGTCATTTGATATTTATAGCTAGAATGATCCGTTTATTATTTTTTAATAAATAATACTCGGGTCAGACCGAGATGTTACAGGTGCTTCTGCTTGACTTCTCCCCAGGGATTCATTACTCTTACTTTTGGCTAACCACATAGATTAGCAGTTTTTGTTGTATACACTTGAGATATAGACTCATAGTTGTATTCTTTTGTATAGCACGTGTTGCTATTCTCTTGTACTATTGTGGATCTTTTTGACCACTACTCTGATGTACACTTTCATGTGTTAGTTATATATTCATATCTTCTTCCGCCCTTGTGATATGAATTATCTGTGACTGATTTGTGTAATGTTTATTTCTATATTTGTTTCCGAAGATTATTATAGCCACTTTGTAGTAGCTTTGAGTTTGTATCTGTATGTCGGATTTCCTCTTGAAATAAAATGCATGTTATACTATCTGACATATCGGTGCTCGCGCAAAGCAATTACACGGATGATCGCTCCTCAACAGCCTTATTCTCCGTGCTAGTTGACAGCATTACACCGTAGTGTTGTTGTCTAGTGTCGTTATAGAGGTGGGGAGTCACATTGAGGCTCACGGTTTCAGGGGATTTTGTTCGTTGTTGCTGGCGAGGTGGTTTGGTGTATGATTTTGGGGTAGTATCTTCGGTATGGGTATCGATTTGTAGGGGTTCGTGTATTCGTCGAGACGTGGAGGTATTTTTTCTTCTGAAATTATAATTCATTGTATAATTAGTAGTTGAAGAAAGAAATATATATATAGATTTAGATAGCTAATAAGTTTTTAATCTATTCATACGAGGTTCAAACCTATGAAATCAAGTCGAAATTGAAGTGGACTGCAAACAAAATAAAAGGTGAGTTAATCTCACTCAGTGATTTTAAATTTAAATGATTAAATTTAAATAATTGTTTGAGTGGTTGAATTAATTGATGTGCCGTAGTATGGTATGTTTTGGGATTGATATTTATATTGTGCTAACGTCTATGGATGTAGGGAAAATAGGTTGGAGGGATCCAACTGGATCCCTCAACATTTATTTAAAATTATTTAATACCCTATGTTCTGATTATTTGATATTCTATGATGAACTTTATTGAAATATTGAATGCTATGATTCGATTGAATATAATTGTGTATAATGAACTATCAAATATATATATAAATTGGATTTTGGAAGGAAAATAAAAGAAGTAAATTTGTAAGAAATTAATTATAGAAAATTTGAATAAGTTTAAGAATGAATGGAAAAACAAATAAAGTGACTTTAAAATTTTAATAAATAAAGCTAGAATATAGAAAGGAAATTTTGAATGACAGGAAGTTAATGAATTTTAAACTGCAGTGTCATTATTTAAGAGAACAAAACATTTATCTAAATTTAAGATTTAAATTATTAAAAGGAATAAAGAAGAATTGGGAAAGACCTGAATTTATATATTCCAGGTAAGAGATTTAAAATCAAAGGGAAAATAATAACAATAATAATAAGTCTATAATTAATGAATTTTGAAATGAGTTGTGTAAGTAATGAAATTTATTTCAGATAGAGTAAATTGGAAATCAATTTAGGAAATTGATTTAAGTGATTGAGATTGGAAATTTCTCTCTGAATAACCAAGTACGTTTCAAAGTAAATTTTTAAATTAAAAGTTTAAAATTGTTTAAAGAAGTATGTTTTGACAAATTTATTAGTTCTAAATATTTAAATTCTAAAGTAAGTATTTCTTTAAGTCTATTATAGCAGTAATTATTTTAAAGAGTAATTTAGTACTTTGTTTTAAAAGTGAAAATCTAATTTTATATTTTATCAAGAAACCTTATTTTCAATATATTCATATAGAATGTATTTTTAACAAATTATTAAAGTAGTGTTACCTTAAATGTTTTAAAATATATCTCAAAGTAAAGTATTTTAAATTATTTTAATAATCTAGTTTTGTGCTTGGTGATTTCAGAGGAGATAGAAAATATTTGGAAAAGTTTATTCTGAAAAGAAAGATGGTTTTGAAACTGTTTTCAAGGGTTGGAAATAGAAATATATCTTGTGAAGATATTTTTGGGATTAATAAATAATTTGAAAACTTATTGGTTGATGGTTGTTTGTGAATATTAATTGATAGTTAAATCACCGACTATCAATATTGGACAACTGCGTTGATCGTTTCGAAGAGACCGGGATCGAGATTTATTTCTCGAAACCACTTCGATCTGGTTTGTACGTTTTCGTGAAAAATGATTTTGGATTCGAAGATGGAGCAGCGAAGTGCAAGGGCTAGTCGCTACTAATCCTGAGGATATTTCCAAAATGGATGTAGTAGGAATAGTGCCTTCGGTTCCGTTCGAACCCGGGACGGACTTGTATGGATGAATGCTTGCGAAACATCATCAGGTGGACGATGTGTATTCTAATGGATATGTTCTAAAAAGGTAACGTTTAGCCTCAAACCTCATCAAATGGGAATGACTGAAAATCAGGGGTTATGTAGCAAGGCTAGGTGGGTAGCACCCAGGAGAGGTCATTCCTGCCTAGATGTCCCTTTTTATTTCGGCTTAGTGGGCGGTTGCTGATCCCAACCGCGGGGTGATCTCACTCGGGATTAACCAGTAAGGGGTAGTCCCGGTCTTGTATTGCAGGGGAGCGGGCTTACTCCTCGGTACGGTGATCTAGGCCCCATACTGTGACAGGTGGTACCCCAGCGCCTAGTCATTAGTTGGAAATCCATTCTCCCTACGAGCCTTTTACGAGTTTTGTTTGTATTACCCACTCTGTGGCTAGTAGCTGGAATTTAATCATGTAACAATTTCGGCTATTTTATAAGTATTTGTAAATAGACCCTATTATAATATCAGAGGATTTCTAAAAAAATTGTTTTAGCTATCGTAAGGTAAAAACCCGACATGTTTATTTGTGGCGTGGTCTTACGAGATGCTTTTATTTTCAAAGGATTTTTTTGAAACTTTAATAATCAATTGGGTGTGATTTTCTCACGCTGATATTCCAGATTGACTCGGGTGTTATTTAACTGTAATGCTCGTGTCAGACCGAGTATTATAGGATACATGATATGATACCGTGGAGCTAAGGAGACAAGCAAGATGACGATACGTACTTCCGTACTTGTTTACATATATATATATATATATATGTATATATATTTATATTCCACTGTGTTCGAGTTGTTGTGTATCTTGAGTTGTTGTGTATCCATTGTATGATATTGACGTTGAGTTGTGATTGATGTATTCTGATGATGTAATATATAAACAGAGATATTTGATTTTTGAGTAAAATTATTCATTACCTATTATATTTTATTCCGCTACAATGGTTAGATTCTGTTGCTATTTTCTATTTTCTTCTTCTACCTCTTCTTCTTTAAGCCAAATGGTTCGTATTTCTATACAACTTGAGTTGATTTAGATAGAATAGTGTTGACTCAAGGGGTACGGATTTGCGGGCTGTTACATAATATTACTTGGAACTCCATGCAACCGAACAATCTTCTTTATGAAAATACCTGCCAAGCTTGCTGCGGTCCTAGTTGGATTCATTGGAATAAATGTGCACTTTTGATTCATCGATCAATAATAACCCAAATTCCTTCATTAAACTTTCTTGATCCAGGAAAACCGTTTATAGAGTCTGTAACGACCCGTATTTTTACGGATCGAAGGATCGTAGAATTGTTGTTCGTAAGTCTTAAGTCGTAAGCCTTAAGTCGTAAGCCTTAAGTCGTAAGCCTTAAGTCGTAAGCCTTAAGTCGTAAGTCGTGGGTCTTGATGAGTCGTGACCGACTTAAGGGGGCATACAAGTTAAGGATTTCAGCCTATAAATAGGAGTGCCTATGTTCATTTTTGGAATCCGGATTTTGAAGCAACGAAGTGCTGCCATTTTGAGAGCTCGACTACAACACTTCTTCACTTCTTTTCTCCACTTTAATCTTGTGCTTCCATTCATCTAGATTGAAGATCAAATCGAAGATCCAAGAGTCAAAGTTGAAGGTCTACATCCATCGAAGAGAGATTTCATCGTTTGAAGGGAAATCTTGTCGGATCAAGCTAGATCCTTTGCTGTCCAGATCTGAAGTTGTTATCTTTTTAGGTGTTTAGGTGATTCGGTGAGTGGTAGTTATCTCTCACACGGACCCAAAGGAGTATATTGGATCGGTGGCTTGTTTATGTGTTAAAGATATAGATTTCTTGCATTTTCCTTAAGTCTGCATGTAGATCCATTGTCTATGAAGTTTTGGATACCCATTTTGTTACATGTTAACTTATATAAGTTTATTCATCAAGTTTTAGAGATATTTGCTTATAATTCATACTTGTTAGATTTGGACATTTTAATTACGAAATTGCCATTCTTGTATAATTGCTTATTATCTTGTTTGAATGTTTGACTGCTTGGATTAATGATTGATTTGATTGATAGATTGTTGCAAATTATCTAATAGTTTATTTGGAGAAGCTGGTCGAAGATGATTCAAAAGCTAAGTGGAGAGGCTCTTGAGTGGTGAAAGTAGCTTGTGGCATATGAAGCGGATGTTAAAGTTCATATGGATAGATTCGATGATGATGGACTTTGCTACGATGCGATGAAGCAAAGCATGATGTGAGATAGCCTTGATTTAATCCAGACGGGATCATCCCAAGCATGTTGATAACTCGATGATGCGGTTCGAGTTGGTTGATAATGGTGGGCTCGAGAGGCGCTTGGGCTAGTATGAGAATAGTCGTTGAGGAGGATGACTAGGAGGCTGAGATTTCATCATTGTTGAAGGTTCTAGCATGCTCAAAGAAAGAGTACGTTGGGACGGGTCACGATGACGTTCCAAGCACGGGCTGCGACGACGTGCTAGTACTCTTGGTAGTTGCGAAAATTCCTAGGCACGGGCTGCGACGACGTGCGGAGTTATGTCTAGAACCGAGGTTACCATTAGCCCTTGACAGGCGGTCATTCAACTAACGGTGAATTCAAGGCAATGATAACAGTGACAGCCAGAGTCATGGATGTTTGGTTGTATTGTCATTTAGGTCAGGAGCGATGTTTTCAGGGTGCTTGTCTGATCTTGGTTTAGGCCTTGGGGGTTTGCATTTGGAAAACACCGACCTTGACTTGAGTGATATTTACTTTGCTTTAAATGTCTGAATTGCTATGTTTACTTCTGCTTAGTGTGTCTGTGGGCTATCACTGTAGAAAGAGGTGGAGTGGGATGGTTGAGTTCCTATTCCTTTTACCCTTTATGCTCTTTTGGTCTGTTTGATAGTTGATTTACTGCTCACTAAGACTGTTGTCTGACTCAAGGTTTTATGTTTAACTCTTATTACCTTGGGCTGTTCATCCATGTTGGGATGGACAGACTAGGTAGCAGGTGACAGGTGCTGTTCTTAGTGGTCAACACTGTTGATGACGAAGTCGAGCTGGAGGCTTTTGCATATTATTTTCTTGCTATATGTACTGGGTGTTCCGCTGTTTGTATATTCTCTGAGTGATATGTAGTGAGGCTTGATGTATTGACTTTGCTGATTGCTGTATCAAACTATTATGAGTTTATATGATGAGACTTCTGTTCTATAGAGCTTCACTATGTATACTTTCTATTGTATTTTATCCATGCGCTGTGAGTAATACGATGGACTATTCTGTGTTTACCTTATCCTAACGATCATCCGTGGCTACCTGGCACACTTTACAGCGCACTATTTCCTTGTATGGTGCGGGAGTCATGGGTGGTCGTCACATTTGGTATCAGAGCCTTGGTTAATCGATTTTAGCCAACGCTCGCTGACGTAACTACGTATGAGAGACGTAATTGTAATTTTGATGGATGATTACTATATATATATAATATAGTAGCTTAGAAGGATTTGAACTTCTTATGCAGTTGTTTCTCAGGGTATATTAATCATTTCTTTTCGATATTAGGAGTGAGTCGAAGAGGGAGACCAGCTGCTAGGGGAGGCCATGCTGTTGAGGGGGCTGCCGATTATGCTTCTATGTTCGAGGCTATGATGACTTCGATCATGAGAAGGATGGCAGCTCCGGGGCCATCGGTAGATGTTGGAGTTCAGGTTCAAGCCCCAAGACCAGTGGATTTTGCTAAGCTTTGTAAGGACCATACTGCTCTTGGAGGGAAGGTTTTCTTGGGAACAGAATCGACCATAGAAGTCCAGAGATGGATAGATGCTTGTAGAAGGATCTTTGGTGACTTGGGGATTGAGGATGTGACAAAGAGGAAGCTTGCATCAAGACAGCTTCAGGGAAGAGCTTCTGATTGGTGGAACTCTATCACCATTGATACTCCAGAGGAAGAGATCACTTGGGAGCAATTCCAAGTCAGATTTGAAGCTAAGTTCATTTCTACAGCTCAGAAATCTGTTTTGTTTAAGAAGTTTGTGGAGCTCAAGCAAGGTGGAAGACCAGTTCTTGAGTATGTTTCTGAGTTTGAAGCTTTGTCCAAGTATGCTCGATCATATATTGAATCCCCTTATCAGAAGAATGAGAAGTTTGTGACAGGCCTGGACAGTTATCTTGGGAGGCAGTTGGTGGATCATTTGGACGATCCGTTTGAGAAGCTTGTGGAGAAGGCTCTCAGGCATGAGAATCTGTTTCCTAAGGAAGGATCTGTTGTTGTTGTGACCAAGGAGCAAGGTGGAAACAAGAAGAGGAAGCAGCAGCAGCAGAAGGGTAAGAATGGTCAAAAGAAGCCGAAGGGTGAAGTGACCTGCTACAATTGCCAGCGGAAGGGCCATCTCTCCAGGGATTGTAAGAATCAGAAGGCGCCTGCGAAGTGCCACAACTGTGATAAGCCGGGGCATTTCAGGAAGAATTGTCCGGAACCGAGGAAGGACAAGCAGATTGTGCAAGCTTATGCTTTGGGGGCTGTTCCATCATCTTCGAAAGCTCCTACTGCAGAAGAGAAGGGGAAGAGTGTGGTGGTTCAAGGTACTCTTTCCATTTGTGGTGTTCCACTTAGAGTGTTGTTTGATACTAGGGCGTCGCATTCCTTTGTTTGTAGTGAACTTGTAGGCCGGTTGGGTTTGGAACCAGATATTGTTGATAGACCATTGGTTGTGACTAATCCAGTTGGGGGTTCGTCATGTTTGTGTATGATATGCCGTGGTCTAGTTGTATCGAGTCATGATTGCTCTTTTGTTTGCGATTGTTTTGTTCTGAACTTTGCGGGGTTCGGAATTATTTTGGGTATGGACTGGCTTAGGAAGTATGCGGCAAGGGTTGATTGCAAGAGGCTGGAGGTGACAGCCGAGAATGTGGAGGGTCGAAAGGTTGTGATACGATGTAAGCATGAAGAAGGCGTCTTCATGAGCTTCATGTATTCGCTGGTTGTTCCACGGGATGGACTGTCATCGGTGCCTATCGTGAATGGATTTGAGGATGTCTTTGACGAGGTCAATGGGTTACATCCGCATAGAGAGATCGAGTTTCGCATCGATCTAGTTGAAGGAGCCAGACCTATTGTGATGCCGTTTAGGCGAATGGCGCCTAGGGAACAGGAAGAGTTGAAGGTGCAAGTTGATGACCTTTTACAGAAAGGATTCATTCAGCGTAGTGTGTCCGAATGGGGTGCACCAGTTGTGTTCGCAACCAAAGCGGATGGATCGTTGAGGTTGTGTGTGGACTATCGTGAGCTGAATAAGGTGACTAAGAAGAACAAGTATCCGTTGCCGAGAATAGATGACTTGTTTGATCAGCTTCACGGAGCTAAGGTGTTTTCTCAGATGGATTTGGCAACGGGATTTCACCAGTTGAGAGTGGCAAAGGATAGTGTGTCGAAGACTGCTTTTAGGACACCATCCGGTTTCTATGAGTGGCTGGTAATGCCGTTTGGATTAACCAATGCACCAACATATTTTGTGGATCTTATGAATAGAGTGTTCAGGGATCAGTTGAACAAGTTTGTACTTGTGTTTGTGGATGATATTTTGATTTATTCCAAGACTGAAGAAGAGCACAAGATGCATTTGCGTATTGTTTTGGAAATCTTGCGAAAACATCAGCTGAGGGCTAAGTTTTCGAAGTGTCACTTCTGGAAGAGTGAAGTGAGGTTCTTAGGCCATGTTATCTCTGGAAATGGAATAGCGGTTGATCCCGCTAAGGTGGCAGCAATCCAGGATTGGGTTAGACCTAAGAATGTATCTGATGTGAGAAGTTTTCTTGGATTAGCAGGATATTATCGTCGGTTTATCAAAGACTTTTCCAAGATAGCTGCACCATTAACAGGGTTGACGAAAAGAACCAAGTGTTCAGATGGGATGCTAAGTGTGAGCAAGCTTTCGGAATCCTGAAAGAGCGATTGACAAGTGCTCCTGTTTTGGCTATTCCAAGTGGAAATGATGAGATGGTGGTTTACACCGATGCATGTGGTACTGGACTTGGAGCAGTGCTAATGCAGAAGGATAAAGTTGTTGCATATGCAAGTCGACAACTGAAGCCGCATGAAAGGAATTATCCGACTCATGATTTGGAGTTAGCGGCGATTGTATTTGCTTTGAAGATGTGGAGACATTACCTATTGGGAGTTCGATTTGAGTTGTTTACAGATCATAAGTCATTGAAGTATCTTTTCTCCCAAAAGGATTTGAATCTTCGACAGCAACGATGGTTAGAGTTTTTAGCATCATATGATTTTGGTGTAGCCTATACTCCGGGAAAAGGTAACGCAGTGGCAGATGCGTTAAGTCGAAGACATGCAGGTTTGGGAGCCATGTTTTCGGAATGGAAGAGTCTTGAGTATTTGGCTGGATTTGACTTCAGGCCTAGATGTGAATTGGAACCTGAGATGTTGACAAACTTATCTATAAGACCTACTCTAGTGGAAAGAATTGGCGAGAGCCAAAAGCGAGACGATAAGCTTGTCAAGATTATCCGTGATTTGGAATCTGGATTGGACCCAGAGAAGGATAAAGGATTCGAGGTCGATCAAGAGGGTTGGCTTCGGAAACAAGGACGACTGGTTGTTCCCGATATAGATGAATTGAGAAATGAAGTTTTGAAGGAAAGTCATCACTCAAAGTTGACAATTCATCCAGGTGGAAATAAGATGTATCGGGATATGAAGAGAACCTATTACTGGGAAGGTATGAAGAAGGATGTTGGAAATTTTATTTCCAAGTGTATGAACTGCCAGTTGGTAAAAGCCGAACAGAAGAAGCCAAGTGGATTGCTTCAGCCATTAGAAGTTCCTACATGGAAGTGGGAGCAAATATCGATGGATTTTATCGATGGACTACCCAGAACCAGAGCAGGAAATGAAGGGATTTGGGTCATCGTAGATCGTTTGACTAAGAGTGCAAGATTTATTCCTGTTCGATCAACTAGGACTGCATCGAAATTGGCTGAGTTGTATGTTAAGTGGATAGTTCGATTCCATGGTATTCCAAAGAGTATAGTGAGCGATCGAGACCCATTGTTCACTAGTGGATTCTGGAAGAGCTTCCAGGAAGTTTTGGGAACTGAATTGTGTTTGAGTACAGCTTATCACCCCCAAACAGATGGTCAGACTGAGAGAGTCAACCGAGTTTTGGAAGATCTTCTCCGAGCATGTGTTTTGGACTTCGGAGGATCATGGGAAGATCATCTTCATTTGGTGGAATTTTCATATAATAACAGTTACCAGTCAAGTATTGGTATGGCACCATATGAGGCATTGTATGGAAGACCGTGTAACTCTCCGACATGTTGGTTGGAAACTGGAGAAAAGCTGATACTTAGGCCCGAAATGATTCGACAGACTTCAGATTGTATAGAGACCATTCAACGACGAATGAAGGCAGCCCAAGATCGTCAGAAAAGTTATGCCGACAAGCGTCGAAAAGATTTGGAATTCGACGTAGGAGATATGGTTTTTGTGAAGATTTCTACACTAAAGAATGTTATTCGATTCGGGAAGAAAGGAAAATTGACTCCGAGATTTGTTGGACCATTCCCGATCGTCGAGCGAATTGGAAAGCTCGCTTATAAGTTGGAGTTACCAGAAAAGATGTCGGGTGTGCACAATGTATTTCACGTGTCGTATCTACGGAAGTATGTGCACGACCCAAATACAGTGGTTGCTGCTGATAGCTGTGAAGATTTGGAAGTTGATCCAGTTATTAGAAGACCTCGTAAGCCGCTTCGTGTTGTGGAAACTGACACGAAACAGCTTAGGAGGAAGGTAGTCAAGTTGCTCAAGGTACAATGGAGTGATGATGTTAACGACTGTACATGGGAGGAGGAAGAGAGGATGAAGGCACCTCATCCTGAACTCTTCGAGGTATGGCCCTAAGGTGTCGTGACATCTCATGAATTTGTAACTTGTTCTAGTCTTAGAATTCTGCATGCTAGGCTAGTAATTGGATGCATGGTTTATTGATTGCTATGGATGGTAGGCATGCAGAATAGTTTTGATTGCTCTTGTTTGTTTGGAATTTCGGGGGCAAAATTACTAAGGGGGAGAGAATGTAACGACCAGTATTTTTACGGATCGAAGGATCGTAGAATTGTTGTTCGTAAGTCTTAAGTCGTAAGTCTTAAGCCGTAAGTCTTAAGTCGTAAGTCTTAAGTCGAAAGTCTTAAGTCGTAAGTCCTAAGTCGTAAGCCTTAAGTCGTAAGCCTTAAGTCGTAAGCCTTAAGTCGTATGTCTTAAGTCGTATGTCTTAAGTCGTAAGTCTTAAGTTGTAAGTCTTAAGTCGTAAGTCTTAAGTCGAAAGCCTTAAGTCGTAAGCCTTAAGTCGTAAGCCTTAAGTCGTAAGCCTTAAGTCGTAAGCCTTAAGTCGAAAGCCTTAAGTCGTAAGTCTTAAGTCGTAAGTCTTAAGTCGTAAGTCTTAAGTCGTAAGTCTTAAGTCGTAAGTCGTGGGTCTTGATGAGTCGTGACCGACTTAAGGGGGCATACAAGTTAAGGATTTCAGCCTATAAATAGGAGTGCCTATGTTCATTTTTGGAAACCGGATTTTGAAGCAACGAAGTGCTGCCATTTTGAGAGCTCGACTACAACACTTCTTCACTTCTTTTCTCCACTTTAATCTTGTGCTTCCATTCATCTAGATTGAAGATCAAATCGAAGATCCAAGAGTCAAAGTTGAAGGTCTACATCCATCGAAGAGAGATTTCATCATTTGAAGGGAAATCTTGTCGGATCAAGCTAGACCCTTTGCTGTCCAGATCTGAAGTTGTTATCTTTTGAGGTGTTTAGGTGATTCGGTGAGTGGTAGTTATCTCTCACACGGACCCAAAGGAGTATATTGGATCGGTGGCTTGTTTATGTGTTAAAGATAGAGATTTCTTGCATTTTCCTTAAGTCTGCATGTAGATCCATTGTCTATGAAGTTTTGGATACGCATTTTGTTACATGTTAACTTATATAAGTTTATTCATCAAGTTTTAGAGATATTTGCTTATAATTCATACTTGTTAGATTTGGACATTTTAATTACGAAATTGCCATTCTTGTATAATTGCTTATTAGATCTTGTTTGAATGTTTGACTGCTTGGATTAATGATTGATTTGATTGATAGATTGTTGCAAATTAGCTAATAGTTGATTTGGAGAAGCTGGTCGAAGATGATTCAAAAGCTAAGTGGAGAGGCTCTTGAGTGGTGAAAGTAGCTTGTGGCATATGAAGCGGATGTTAAAGTTCATATGGATAGATTCGATGATGATGGACTTTGCTACGATGCGATGAAGCAAAGCATGATGTGAGATAGCCTTGATTTAACCCAGACGGGATCATCCCAAGCATGTTGATAACTCGATGATGCGGTTCGAGTTGGTTGATAATGGTGGGCTCGAGAGGCGCTTGGGCTAGTATGAGAATAGTCGTTGAGGAGGATGACTAGGAGGCTGAGATTTCATCGTTGTTGAAGGTTCTAGCATGCTCAAAGCAAGAGTACGTTGGGACGGGTCACGATGACGTTCCAAGCACGGGCTGCGACGACGTGCTAGTACTCTGGGTAGTTGCGAAAATTCCTAGGCACGGGCTGCGACGACGTGCGGAGTTATGTCTAGAACCGAGGTTACCATTAGCCCTTGACAGGCGGTCATTCAACTAACGGTGAATTCAAGGCAATGATAACAGTGACAGCCAGAGTCATGGATGTTTGGTTGTATTGTCATTTGGGTCAGGAGCGATGTTTTCAGGGTGCTTGTCTGATCTTGGTTTAGGCCTTGGGGGTTTGCATTTGGAAAACACCGACCTTGACTTGAGTGATATTTACTTTGCTTTAAATGTCTGAATTGCTATGTTTACTTCTGCTTAGTGTGTCTGTGGGCTATCACTGTAGAAAGAGGTGGAGTGGGATGGTTGAGTTCCTATTCCTTTTACCCTTTATGCTCTTTTGGTCTGTTTGATAGTTGATTTACTGCTCACTAAGACTGTTGTCTGACTCAAGGTTTTATGTTTAACTCTTATTACCTTGGGCTGTTCATCCATGTTGGGATGGACAGACTAGGTAGCAGGTGACAGGTGCTGTTCTTAGTGGTCAACGCTGTTGATGACGAAGTCGAGCTGGAGGCTTTTGCATATTATTTTCTTGCTATATGCACTGGGTGTTCCGCTGTTTGTATATTCTCTGAGTGATATGTAGTGAAGCTTGATGTATTGACTTTGCTGATTGCTGTATCAAACTATTATGAGTTTATATGATGAGACTTCTGTTCTATAGAGCTTCACTATGTATACTTTCTATTGTATTTTATCCATGCGCTGTGAGTAATACGATGGACTATTCTGTGTTTACCTTATCCTAACGATCATCCGTGGCTGCCTGGCACACTTTACAGCGCACTATTTCCTTGTATGGTGCAGGAGTCATGGGTGGTCGTCACAGAGTCCGTTAACACCACTTCTATTTCCAACTCGAAATCTTAAGTGACTGAAGTAATCCAGCAGCCCTTTGATGGTCACCTTCAATTTGTAGGCAATTTGCACATCCTCTAACATGAATGGAATATTCCTCTTCATTCTTATCCATCAAAACACCTGCTTCATGTCACTATGCAACTTTGTAACCACATAGTGGATGCTTAGCTTAAATTTATGGCATTCTGCTAAAACTTCTTGCATAAGACCATCGACATCCAGAACCCATATAGTTTCATTCATCCCCAATATCCCATAACTTTCTATTTTAAAGCTTGAAACCCATCATTCTTCAACCTTCTACATAAACTATAAAAGACGACTATCTTCTTTTTTCTTTCTTGCAATTCTTTCAAGGATAGTCACAGTAACTTCCAAAAGAGTGAAAACTGTATTTCTACTTAGAGCATCAGCCACCACATTGGCTTTCCAAGGTGATAAAGGTCATATGCAACTAAAAATTCCAACCAATGTTGTTGTCTCATGTTTCAGTCCTTTTGCATGATACTTTAAGGTGTAATCCATGAAGAGCTCGAAATTTTCACTTAGCAAGTAGTACCTTCACATTTTTAATGCAAATACAACAGCTAATAATTCGACATTGTGAGTTCCATAGTTATGCCCATAAGGCTTCAGTTGCTTACTAGCATAAGCAATAACTCTTCAATGATGCATGAATACCGCACCCAAACCTATGCCACAAGCATCCGTATATACAATAAACCTTTTACCTATATCTTGGATAGCTTGAACTAGAGCACTAGTTAACCTGTTTCTAAACTCATCGAATGCTTCTTCACACTTTGGAATCCAAATGAACTTATCATCCTTCTTTGTTAACTTTGTCGGGTATGAGGTGATTTTGGAGAAGTCTTGAATGAATATTGTGACGACCTGAAATTCAATCACTTTAAATATGGATATTTAATATATTATCAAGTAATTAATATATGTACTTTAAAACTCAAAATATCCTTTGTAATTTATAACTAGAGATAGTGAACAAAATTTAAAAATTTGTTTACAAAAATAAATTGTTCAATGGAAATTAGAAAATACGACTTTTGAAAATTTTCAATTTTCACCATTTAAAGGTAGTTTAAAATGTTATAAACAATTTAGTTAATATATTTACACATTTTTAATAACTAAAGTATGGATTGGGAAATTAAATAAGGGTAAATATCGTAAGTGTACTTGTATAAGATGATGTGAACATTTTTAAGTCAAAACCAAATTTAAGTAAAGTAAAATATGAAACATCATTTCATTTCTTATCCAAAGTACACAATTGGGCAATACATGTTGGTTAAAAAGGACTTATCCTTTCATTGGATGTGTATAGCATGATGGAGGGATAAGGATGATGATGTGGTATCATTCTAATGGAGTGGAAGTGTACTTAGGGGTAAAAAGGTAATTTCACTTTATTACTTTCTATAAAAATAAATATCCTTTTTCTCTCTCATTTCATTCTCGCTTTTCAAAAACTTTTCAAAATTTTATTTTCCTTTTAAAAGCTTGAAAAATATCTTTAACGGCTTCCTTCAAAATTCTAAACCTTGAAACCATCTCCTTTTGTTTTAAAAACTTTTGAATTATCTTAAAAACACTTCCTTTCTTCCTCCTTTACCTCTTCGAGCTAAATCAAGTACATACCCACCTTCCTCCATGTTGTCCAAGCCCACATTCACTACGGCGGATCCCAATGGTGACTAGGCCGATCCCATTAGCTTGTTGAGGTTAAAAAGATCGCTATTTGATAAGGGATTTTCAAAGTGCTAGGCTATTTCAAAGTTTGAAAAAGATTTGAAAAGTATTTTGGTGAGCAAACTATTTTATATTGTGAAAGATTTCACCTTTATATTACCATGTTTATTTGTGTAATGTATTATATGTTTGGACGTAAATCCATGTTGTTTTGTG
Source organism: Allium cepa (assembly GCA_030765085.1). NCBI lineage: Eukaryota > Viridiplantae > Streptophyta > Magnoliopsida > Asparagales > Amaryllidaceae > Allium > Allium cepa. The sequence goes on from CM060943.1 coordinate 110,663,455, forward strand.
TATGCAAATGTGCAATATTAGTTGTAGTTTGAATTTGACTTGTTAAATGTAGCTTAGAAGTTTGATTAGTGTTAAAGTTGTCTTCTTATATATGTGATTTTATATATGAATTTGGATGTTTAAAATTGGTTGTTTGGTTATATGTTATGAAAGCTAGCTACTTGCATGCTATTGTGACTTGAGATCGCTTCGAAAGAAATCAACTTATTTACTAGTTTTTAAGTTACTAAAAAGTTTCAACAATTTAAACTTTTGGTTTAATTTCCAAAATAAATTTTTTCATATGTTTTCAAAAGAAGTGAAATTAGAAGTTGAGTTCAGAGAAAGATCTAGCTTAGAGCTAACTTTAACAAATTGCAAACATGGTAATAGTCACTGAAAATTATAGCGTTTTAGATCTCAAATTGATTTCTTTTCGAATGGTTTCTGAATTTTTTCCTAAAATATTAATTAAATATAAAATTTAATCATTTTGATAAATAAATAGGATTTTAATAATTAATTAATGAATTAATTGTGTTAATTAAGAATATTATTAATTAATTGTAATTAAGTAACTAATTAGTGTTTAATTATGTATTAAATTAAATAATTATAATTGATTAACTAATTTTTTTTAATTAATGATTAATTAAGCTAAAATTTAGTTAAGAAATAGTTTTTAATAATTAAGTTTAATTAATTAACTAATTAGGGTTAATTAATAACTAGTTACTAATTAGGCAAGGTTTATTAAATTAATTTAATTGAGGATCAATTAGGATTTAATTAGGGATCAATTAAGTTGAATTAAATTTTAAATTTAAGTTAATTAAGATTTAATTAGTAATTAAATAATGATTTAGTTAGTAATTAAATAATGATTTAATTAGTAATTATTAAATAAATATTATTTTATAAAGGCTAAATCTTTAACTTTATTAATTATTTCTAAGTCAGTTCTTTTTACAAGTAAACTGATTTTATACCAAGGGATTGCTTGTCTATTCCATTAGTAGACAATACTATAAATAAGTCATACAAAACTGGGACATCTATTCGTATATTAAAACACCATTCTGCTATAGCTTTAATTGAATTCATTATTTGAACAACTTTTAGCAGAATAAGTCCCCATTCTACTATAACGGAACTTAATAAAATGTTTGGATATCTATTTAGTAGGATAAATCACCCTGCTGCTATTAGGTTCTTTTGTACATGTATCTACAAGTTAGTTTATATTGACATATTATTCCTTGATTTTGGATTATGGATTTTATTCATCTGTTTCTTATGTAGTGTTTCTGTTGTGACTTGAAAGTTAAATTTGAAGTTAAAACAAAACTTGATTTAGTACTTTTATGGTCCCCAAGCCACCTTTCAAATTGTAATATTATAGTTTTGTAAAGTGACTTCAATTCTATATTAATTTAAGGTGAGGTGTTTTGAATGTTTTTAAAGATTTATAAATAGCTTTATGAATGATTTTGGATATTTATAAAGAGTATTATAAATGATTTCAGAGATTATAAAAGAGTTTATAAGTGATTTAGAATTTAAGCAAAAGAGTTTCTTAAACACAATGATTTATTAAATGGGTTTATTAGAGAAATTTATAAAAGGAATTTGAGATGGGGTTTTCCTTAACTGACCTTCTTATTGTGGTGGTGCGGGTATTTCATTCCGTGCTAAAAACCGAAGGAATAGTGTTTGGGGTTATACTTATCTCAAATTTAAATAATATTTGTTTGATCCTTTTAATATGATTTTGAAATAAGAAATCTTTCACAAATGTTTTGTGAAGATATTTATGTCACTAAGATAAGTATATGAATGTTTTGATAAACGTTGTGGGAAGATATTTAACAAATAAATATTCGTTTTTAAGGCTTAATGTGACATCTCATATCTGGAAGCCAAAAGCTAAGCGCTATGGATGCTGAAGTCATCCATAGTATTAACTTCTGATGACGAAATACGGTAATGCCAATGGTATCCATAATATCAGAAGCGCGTGAATACCAACTAAAATCACATATTTACAAAAACAATAATTACAATGATTATATTTTAAATAAATTCATAACTCAGTTACAAAAATCCCTAAATGTATTCCCAGGAAATGATCAATTATAATTTACAATAATACGCCAAGAGCGACATGTGATGCCATGTTGGATGATCAAAACAATATTGATATAACTGTCTTAATACATAGAGGAAACTCATAAAAAAATTCCTAAATTAGCTACCCATCAGCCACCTGCTCGTCTTTAGAAGCTTACTCGTCGAAATCATCTAAAACCTGAAAAACATAACCCTCGTCCAACTTAAATCAATTTTGGGCACCTGAGAGTTTAAGCGGAATAAAAAATTTGAGTCAGACATAAACCCTGGTATAAATAGTTCTATTACATCCCTATTTAATGATATTTAGTGAGATCACGCCGCTTAGTGGAATGGGTTTCCCCTCGCTAATATCTCTTTTCAAAACATATAATTTACAAATCCTTTCTTGCAACCAAACTGGTTAATCAACTGATATAATAACAATATAGTAAAATCCATTTTGCTAAAGAAGGAAGTAAATAGACTAACTTTCTAAAATCTGGGATAACTGCCATAATCTGGACTAACTCTCCTAAATCTAATTGTATCAAAATAGCAGTTTCCTTTATGCTAATTTTTTTGACTATCTGTCCATAAAACAGGTAAAAAGTGGGCTAATTGTCCTTAAGAAGTAGCAAGATCCGTTATGCAAACAAATGAACTAACTTTCATAATATAGGCTTACTCCCATAACTAGACTAACTGTCCTCTAGACCGACTGCCCTCAAAATGGACTGACTATCTGAATTAAAATAAGCTAACTGCCTAAATTTTTTTATGGTTGACTACCTTTAAAGATTTCCTTGAAACTACTTCAAAATGATTTAGTCCATCAAATCATATATGTACAAGGAAACTATAACTTTTAGCTTTACTCTAATTTATTTCGCCATGTCATATATATACTTTACTCAAAATATTGTTGATGATGTTCTATAAAGATTATCTATCATTTTATAATAAGTTAAAGTACTTTATAACTTAAAACACTTAGGAGATCTGCCTAGACGTTGTATTCGAAACCTTTATTTAAAACCTTTAACAACCCTTTCGAAATCATTGAAGGTAACCACTTCGAACCATTAAAAGCCTTTCTTCAAAAAGCCTTAAAATAAACGACATCCGCCTTTAAAACCATTTAAATCTTGCCTTTCGAAAATGTTGGAAAAACCTTACCTTTTGACCTTGTTGAAAGGTTTTTTTCGACCTTATGAAAGCTTGGGGAACCACCCCTCTTTGAAACCATTGATAAAAACTTCCGAAAGCATAAAACTAAACTCTTTCGAAAGCAATTTCCTCTCAATTTAAACAAGAGGAAACCTTATGAAACCATTCGAAGCTGACTACTTTAGAACCATTTAAATGTTTCAATTTAAAACATTTGGATTACGCCTTCGAGTAGAGCAATAGAATTAGAAAAATATTGGAGTCGAAAGCTCTGCTTCGAAACACTTTGGAAGTAACCCTTTCAAAACCATTTCATAAACAATGATGTGATGGTATTAGAACCATCCCTTCGAAAGCAATGGAGAGGCGACAAATTTGGAAAACAAAAGGTTCTCTCCGAAAGCATCTAGATTAAAAGGTAGGAAGCGAAAGTTATGGTTTCGACCTAGTCGAAAGCTATGCTATCGACCTTGTCGAAAGCTTTCCTTTCGACCTTGTCAAAAGCACACAATTTTAAAACTAGAAAGAAACACAACCGAAAACCTTTTCTTTTAAACTATTTGACTTTGTCGAAAGCATTTAGGTCGAAAGCAACCTTGTCGAAAGCACTTAGTCGAAAGCTACTAGGCGTATTTTCCTTAAAACTAAAACAAAGCTTCATCTCTTTTGGAAACCCTTCGTTTCGACCCTATATCTTTCGAACCTTGTCCAATTCACTACATACCAGTTGCCTGATACCATATGCATTGTTTTCGACCTTGTCGAAAGGCTAGGAATAGAGGCAGAAACTAGTTGTTGAAGGAGTCGAAATAGTAAAAAGCCTATTTATTTGTAGCGTAAAGTTGTCCTTTATACCTAGTCTGCCTTATTTGCCTAAATTTGATTGGTTTCCAGATATTATATTCAAAAGTGACACCTTCTTTCTATTTTTGGAAACTTAAATAGTTTAGAAAAATCACCTTCTCCTTTATAATTATGTAAAACGTTTGAGTCCCATACCTTAAAAAATTTATATAACTATTAAAACATCTTGGAAAAATCTGGAAAAATTCTAAAAAATCCTTTTATATATGTTTTCCAGCATATAAAATTTCCGAGCCCAAATAATAAATTACTTTCTCATAAATAATTTTATAATCCAAAATACCATTTTCTTCGTTAGAAAATTCATAATAAGTCCACAAAAATTCAGAAAAATCTGAAAATTATACTCGTCTCAAAATTATCATTTTAAATCTACATAAAAATTCGCAACGCAATTGGATATAATTTAATAGGGTTTATATCATAAAACATCTCATAAAATTTATATGAACATTCATAAATCATAAACATGCATATATAACCATTCTATCATTCAAAAACATTACACATTATTGCAAAAATATTTGGATTTATCCTTAAAACTGTAACCATTAAAATTTGAGATGTAAACATTATTCACCTTTGCTTTAGAGATTATAGGAGCTTGAGAATTGAATGGATTTGATTTGAATTTGCTTTTCCTTTTGCTTTTCTTATTTTCCTCTTCTTCTTTCCTTATCAATGGTGGTCGACCTCTATTATAAATTTTTTTGGAAATAAATGGACATGTGAGTTATACACGGCTAAGGTTTAGAGATATAGGAATGACCTCTTTCCCATATCACCTCTCTTCTAATTCATTTTAAACCTTTCTTTAATTTTTTTATTTTAAATGGCATGACTGCCTTAATAAAATCTAATCTCAATGCCCTAATCATAAATTATTGTGTTTAGTTTAACAAATTAAATCTCCTAAATAACGTTACCAAAAATCTTTGGTGTTACCGACTCCCCTCCTTAAAGAATTTCGTCCTCAAAATTACAATAAGGCACATAATAAACCAAACAAGACGGTAAAACATACCATTAAACAATATAGGTTAAGTATCTCTAATTCTGCTCTCAACCTCCCAAGTACAATCCTTATCATTGTCACTCTACTAGACTTTGACTACTTTGATCATCATGGTTTTAAGCCTCTTCTCATCTCTCACAACAATGCGAACTGGCTTCCTCACTATGATCAAGTCCGGTTCTAGCACAAAATCATATAGCATTGTTGGTGTAATAGTAGTCTTCGGGTCTATAACACACTTTCTGAGACGATAAACATGAAAAACATCGTAGGCACCTGTCAAACTGCTTAGTAACTCAAGTCAATATGTGAGTTTCTTGATTTTTTTCAAGAATAGAAAAAGGTCCAACGAAACTAGGAGATAACTTCCCCGATTTTCCAAATTTAAGCACACCCTTCATTGGTGATACTTTGACAAAAACCTGGTCTCCAACTGAGCACTCCAAATTTTTCCGTCTCTTATCTATGTAACTTTTCTGCCTAGACTGAGCCTCCTTCATTCTAACCCGAATGACATCAATTTTTTCTACAGCCTCTCTTACTAGATTTGGACCAAGAATCAATCTATCCCCCATCTCCAGCCAACATATAGGAGATTTGCATGGCCTTTTATACAAAGCTTCAAATGGTGCTATTCCTTTACTAGTCTGATAACTTTGTTATATGAAAACTCGACTAGATGCAGATGGTCCTCCCATGATCCCACGAAATCTAGAACACAAGTCCTTAAAAAATCTTGTTAACCCTTTCCGTTCGCCACTCTGTCTGCGGGTGGTAAGTGGTGCTCATCTTAAGCTTGGTTCCCATAACTTCCTGTAGAATCATCCAGAACTCGCTAGTAAACAAGGAATCTCTGCCGTTAATGATACTGCTAGGAACTCCATACAGTCTAATCACATTCTTCATGAATAACTTCGCTAAAACAGGAGCCTTCTAGTTGACCTAACTGGAATGAAATGAGCACTCTTGGTCAATCTGTCCACTATGAACCATATACTTTCATTACCATAGTTCGACCTTGGCAACCCGTCTATGAAGTTCGTAGAAATAGAATCCCACTTCCACACTGGAATATCTAGTGGTCGAAATAAACCACTTGGCTTTTGGTGTTCGGCCTTTGCCTATTGGCAATTCAAGAACTTTCTTACACAAAAACCAAGGTCCTACTTCATTCCTTCCCATAAAAAACTGCTCTTCATATCTTGATACATCTTGGTACCTCCGGAATGTATAGTGTGTTTGCACCAAAATTGGTCACAACACTCTTCGGGAGTCTTTGAAGAGATAATAATGAAAAATGTAAACTGAAAATGAGGATTATCTAACAAAAACTCCAATCAACAGGAAAGTAAATGCGTAGATAGGCGATTTATAGTTGTTCGGCATGTTGCCTACATCCACTGTGAAGTTTTTTTGCAGTTTTTTTGCTTCTCTTTCAATGATTACAAGCAAGTACAACAAACAACAGCAAGTTACAACTGCAAATTCGAAATTGACAGCAAGAATATGATGTAGGATGATGGAGATCTCGATCAAGCAGAGTTTCGGAGCTTGAGAATCCAAAGATCCTTTTTCTGCAGGCTCTGGGGCTCTATTTATAGGCGTAGGAGGCTGATACTTCGCTCAAATCTCGAGAGACTTTTTTTGGCAAGTGAGTGGCCCACATGACAAAACTCAGAAAGTTTCGAGTCGATCTGTGATCGATACGAATTCATTTCGCATCGATCAAGATGATGTCCAATTGAGCTGAAATTTGGTGCGAGCATTCTTTGTCTCGTGTGCAATCTCCAGTGAAAATTTCATGAAATTTTGATCAGTAGATCTCTAGATATCGTCGATACGAAATGAGTATTTTCGAGTGGCTGTTCTGTTCGAATCGATTCGTTCGAAACGATTGCTTCGAATCGATGTTGTCACGCGCTTTCATGATTACGTGGAGCGCAATCTTCGCCTCGATCCGGTCTTTGCTCCGATTTGACCACGTTGACCCCATATATCTCGGCTTGTTCGTATCGAGGGATGACACGTCACCTAAGCTTGCTGGCTCGATGGATTCGAATGAAGGCTTCACTCATTGGTTCGAACAACAGTTATTGATGGACACGAACTACTGATGGTCGATGGATACGAACAAGCCTTTCTTTGATGGATACGAACCATGTAGCTTCTCAATGGATACGAGGTCAATCGATGCGAGCTTGAACCTTTTGATGGATACGAAGTAAGGTGACATGATGGATACGAACAGCAGCTGCCTGATGGACATGAAATGAGGCTTCTATGATGGATACGAAGTAGTGACCGTTGCCTCAGTTGATGGATGTGAAACGCTCTATCTGCCGATGGATACGAAGTAGGGAGATGCCAATGGATTCGAATAAGGAAGTGCTGACCGATATGAAGTGCTACTTTATGATGGGTACGAAGTCCATCGATACGAACACGATGGATTCGAACACAGCCAAGTTCATCGATTCGAACCGGTGCTTCTTCGATGGATACGAATCCGCTGGACCCATGATCGATACGAAATCGATCGATACGAACTGGAGCTTGATGATCGATATGAAACCGGAGCTTTTCGCTTCAACTTACATCCATCATAACTTGAGCATACGAACTCGGATTGACTTGGAACTTGGAAAGTTGGCTTTCTTGGCTTTGCTTGTCATGTCATATCAATTGTAGCTCAATCTGGACTCGGACAAAATTCATCGATATTCATAGTGAAGCAGAGTATAACCAATCTTTGAGGTGAACTGTCCTTTGTTTTCGATCGATCTTTTGGTATCACGACTTTGCCAAAAAGCGGGATAAGATTCGCCCTCCAAAGTACATCTTATGGAAACATGACGTGCTTTGAAAAGCTGCAATTTCTCTCTGAACAATCATTTCTCTTTTGTCAAAGGTTGTAACCTTGCGTTGATATAGCTGATCGTTGTATGATAGTGCTTAGCTATTTGTCGTTGTAATCGTAATGGGATGAGTATTCGATCCCTGTGAATGTTGAAAATCGAATATTAGTCCAACATATATGCATATATGTTCACTTGAATCTCATTAACTGTGATGTCCCGAAAATTTAGGCAATAATTATTTAATAATTTCATTGATAATTATTTTAAAAATGTGAAATATTGATGTAATAATCCAATTCAAACTGGAATTCTCTTTTGAAATTTATAATTATTTGGTTTGTTTAATGATATTCTTTTCAAAGTGAAAAATATTTAAGTAATAATTTATCTTCCTAAACTGATTTAAATATATTTTATTTATAATGTATAAATGTTTATACATTGTAAATAGAGGATTTGGTTTTAATTTTAATTTATACTAAATAAAGGATATTTTCTAATAAATAAAGGATATTTTCTAATTATTATATATAAATGTATAAATTGTAAATTGATTAATTTAATTTATTGTAAACTTTTCAAAAGTTGTTTTAAAAATCTTTCTTATATCTTTATAGAAATGTAAGTAAGTATTTATTTTGTTTATAAAAATAAATATAGTTTAATTTTGTTTTATAATAAAAGTTTATTTTGTTTTGTTTTATTTTAAAATTGCTTTTCTTTGAAATAAGATTTAAACCATTCTTGTTAAAGTATAACAGTTACTTTGAAACCTTTTGAAATAAAATGAATTCAACATTATTTTTCTTTTTGAAACTTTTCTCTTTTGAAAATTTGTTTTAAATATTATTTTGAAAAATAATTAAGCGAACATATGCTCATTTTCAAGGCTAATGTTAATAAACAATTGAAACATGTTAAAAACAAATTAGTAATGTTTAAGATAAATTTAAATACATTTATAAATTTAGAATTTTCTTTTTAATAATTGAAATGCATATGTGTTAAATTCTTAAACTATTAAATGGACACTTGTAAAACATTTAACATAATAAGTTAACAAGTGGCAAGCTTATTTATTTTTTTCAAAGTTTAAGTTATATTGATAAGAAACATAACAAATACATTTGGTTAAAATATTTTCTCTTCAAATTGAAAACCTGAAATCAGATTTCAGTAAATCAAAAACTTAAAACAAACTTCAATATAAAATCTGCAAATTACAACTCAAATCTGCATATCTGAAGCCAAGTTTCAACATCAAACTGGAGTGCAATTTCAATTTAAAATTTGTGCAATGAAGTTTTGGGTCTGCATGCAATCTTCATCAGCATGAAAAGCAACTTCAACTTCATAATGCAAGCCAGGATCAACATGCATTTCAATATGCAGTTTCTGGAAAATGAATCTGCAGCTAATTTATTCTCTGCATCTTCATTTGCAAAGGTGAGTAAGCTTCTAAGTTTAAAAACAGTACTTAACTTTAAAAAAATAAAAGTAAAGCTAAACAAGTTTTCAGAAATCTCAAGTTCTAATTCATGCTTGTTTAAATAAAAAAAAAATCAATACTGTCTTGATGAAATTCTGCTCTGTTTCTTTTTAAAAGTGAGTAACCTTACAATGCAAAAAGCTTATGTTATCTGTGTATGTGTATTGATAGAAATCATCATGTTTGTATGATTTTATTTGAGATACTGTGTATATATAAATATATATGTGTTTCAAGACTCAGTATATCTGTTCTTAGCCTTGAAACTAAGTTTTTAATAGAAAATCCATTATCAACTGGATTTGATCTCTGTTAGGATTGTCATGTAAACAGAAAGTGTTTGTTTAGCATGAATATAAGTTTATAAATTATAATTAAGTTAAATTAAAGAAAACTGTTGTCTCTGTAAAACAAAGAAAATCAGTTAATATTCAAATAACCAAATCCAAAACATCTTAAATTATTAAAAACAAGTTTATAATTTGAATGCACTTTATAAATCATGAATTTTAAAACAGAAATCACAATTTTTAGTTAATTATTGTGTAAACATTACTGGGTGGAACAACAATGGGAGTTTTGTGGTTATAGGGTGATCTAGTGATTCCGGGTTGTAGTGGTGTTTTCTGGAGGTGGAATACTGTTGGGTGAGTGAAGGAGAATTATCAGATGGATGATCCAGAATTGTTGGCGACCATGGTTAGCAATTTCAGGTTTTAACCCTAGTTTTTGGGTGGTCGAAGTTTTGTGGCTTCACGTATTCTCTGATGCACCGAGTGATGTAAGGTTTTGGGGATTGGAAGAGGAGACGTAGGCGAAGTGTTGGCCGGTGTCGTAGGTGATCTGATGATCGGATATGTGATCGCGAGGTGATGTCAGGTTTGGGTATTGAATACAGTGATGTTTCCAGGTGGGGTAGTTCGACTCGATTTTGATTCGAGTTGCTATGGGAATTTCTGGGGGTTCTGATCGGATGAGGAGTTGGTCGGCGACTTAGTGGAGTTGGTCAGGATGGCTGGTGATGGCTGGAGTGTTGGTGCATATGCACCGTGTATATATAAAGTTCTGTTGAACTTTGTGGGGTAGTGCAGGGTTTTGTCTCGTGCAATCCTCGGGTAGTTTTGATTTTGACTCGAAGAAAGGGGTTGGAAAACTCAAAGTAAAAGATGGGTTTCTCGGGTATATTGGATTACAGGTTTATAAACCTGAAGCTTTGCAGTTTCTAAAATTTTGAATGAAATTCAAATTCTAGTGCAGGGTTTGATTTAAGTGAAAACTGAAACTGAATTCAAATAAAGTTTGAAATTCAAAGTTGAAAAAAATGAAAATCTTAAATTTAAACAAGATTTTAAATATGGGTTTAAATCAAGAAGAAACCAGTTTCAGGTTTGTTTTTTTTTAAAAATCAGAATTTGATTTAAAACAGTTTTTGTTAGTTTTTTTTTAAATTTTTTTTGAACAGGTTTAAATGTTTTAAGTAAGATTTAAATTTGTTTTTCAAATCAAGTTAAAAACAGTTTTCAAATTTACTTTGGAAACCAGTTTTGATTTCAAACAGTTTGTAATATTTACATATTAAATGTTTTAAAAAGAATTTGATTTCAAATAAGTTTTAAAACATGAAAGAATTTAGTTCCTTTAGTATTGAATTTAAAATATGAAGTGTTAATTTTGAATTTGAAAGTTGAAATAATCAATTTATTTTTCAAAGATTAATTTATTTTAATCAAGTAATTTATTTTAAATCTTTCTTTTATATTTAGGCAATGTATGTTCTTTAACATTCATTTTATTTTAAGGTCTATAATTATTTAATTTAGATTAATGTTTAATAGTTAAACATTTTAAATATTAAATTTTTAAATGGAATTTGAATTTAAATTTAGAAATGTATTGTTTTAATACATTTTGAATATAAATGAGTCATTTGATAAGTGATTTAGTTATTTTGAAAAATATTTAAGATAACTAAAGATTTACTTAATTATTTGATTTTAAATAATGGTTTAGATTAATTATTAATTAGAAATGACTTATCAATAATTAATCTAATTCAAATTTTCATGAGAATGTAATTATTGAAATGTTGTTAATTAATAAATGCTGATAATTATCTAAGGATAATTTAGTAATTAATTAATGTAATTAATTTTGATAATTAACTAGATTGATTAATTGAATCTAATTAATTGTAATTTGTTAAGTATAAATAATTGTTAAAGTAATTAAGAAATTAATTACTTATTGTAATTAATTCGGATTGTGATTTATTTAAGTTAATTAATTTAGTTTAATTAATTTAAGTAAATTATCTAATGATTTGAAGAGTGTAATTATTTAAAGTAATTAATGGAGCAGGATTACTCAGAGAAGTAATAATGATAATTACTGGATTGTAATTAGTAATTTGGATAATTACTTTTGTAATTAATTAAGGAATTAATTAATGATTAATTATTGGTTAATTAATTTATAAATAGGTAATTAAAGATAGTTAATTACTAAATTTAATATTAATCAAGATGATTAATAATTAGATTTAATTACTAAATGCAATTAATTTTAATTAATTAATTTATCTAAATATTGGAGATCATTAATTATTATAATTAATGATTTAATTAAGGATTATTTAATTAAGTAATAATTAATTAAGAGATTAATTAATTGTAATTAATTAAGGATAAATATAATTAATTATAATTAATAAATGAGTAATTAAATGTTAATTACTTATGATTAAGGTTAATTAATTTATAAAATTAATTAAAGACTAATTACTTGTTGTAATTAGTAAATGATTAATCAAAGTTGTTTAATCAAGTTAAATACTTAGTGAATAATTAATTAACTGGGTTAATTACTTAACGGATGTTAAGCAGGATTTAAATGAGTAATTAATTTAATTTAAATTAATTGGAGACGATTGTAATTAATTTAATTCATTTTAAATTAATTATAATTGTTGCTGAGTAAATCATTGCTTGTGGATGTTATTGATTTAATAGTTGTGATCTCAGTAATGAGATGAGTCGTATCTATATGATATGAATGCTTGGTTTAAGTATGATGGTTTGTGATGGATTATTTGGTTGTGATGATTATCTATTTATGGATGATACAGATTATCTGTTTATGATATGAATGTGATTATCTATTGTGTGATGTAGTTTATCTATCTGTGTGAATTAGGTAACAATAAAATGAGTTAATTGTTTAAAACCCTTAAGTACAACTTGGACATTAAGATGGCGTATGGATTTCGATGAGACCGGGATCGGGTTTACATATTTGGATATCCGAAAACCACATCGATTCCAATTAAACGTTAGGTCGTGAATCCAAGTGGAGCAAGTGAAGACTCGAGGTGTAAGGGCTATATGTCAGTATAACTCTGTGGGTGATTCCGTAATGAGTTTGACGGAATAGTGTTTATAGGTTCGAGATGGTGATTTTAGAGTGCAAGTGTTATCGTCGTTGACTCTGAGGGTGATTCCAAAATGAGTGTAACGAGATAGTGCCTTCGGTTTCGTTCGAACCCGGAACGAACTTGTATGGATTGAATGCTTTCAGCACACCGTCAGGCGGACGATGAGCATTCTAAGATAGATATGTTCTATAAAGGTAATCGCAGCCTCAAGCCTCATCAACCGGGAATGGCTAAAATAGGGGAGACGCAGCAAAACTTCGTGGGTAGCCCCCACTGGAGAGCAAGATTTACCCCTGTCTAGAGGTCCCTTTATATTTCGGCTGTGTGGGGCGGTTGATCATGACAACTGCCGGGGTAGTCTTGTTCGGAACTGTCCAGTAAGGGATGGTTCCGGCTTTGTGTTGCATGGGAGTGGGCGTACTCCTCAGTACGGTGATCTAGGCCACGTACTGTGACGGACGGTACCCCAGTAGCCCTGCCATTGTATGGAATCCAAAATCCAATAAGTGCCTGTACGGTTTTGATTGTGCCCAACTATGTTGGAACATGAGATGCAAGCATTCCAGCTATTTCTGTATTTTATTTTGAAAACCGTAGACACTATTAATAATATCACTAGATTTCCTATCAAATGTTTTGGTTAGCATAAGGTAAAAACTTACCCATGTTTATTTGTAAGGAGTCTTACGTGATACCTTTCTTTCAAATGATTTTCTAAAGTTAACCAACTTTTAACCGTTTACTCACACCAGACCCCTGTCTGACCCGAGTGTTTATTTTCTATTTTATTAAACTCTTGGGTACTTATATTATGTATGAGTAGTCAAGTGTTTCAGGTCTGCTTTGACGAATTCTGGAGGAGATATGGAGCAGGTGGCTTCAGCGTGTAGATTTATATAGTGGTTCCGCTGTGTTTGAGTTGTTTCTGTATCTGTGATATACTTGAGTCGTAATATCTAGACAGGTGTTACAACTGTCTAGTTTTGTGTAGATTGAGATGTATAACTCTGATGTATATGATACTATGTAATATTTTATTTGATTAATATAATTTATTCATTCCGCTGTGAGATTCTGTTGTTGTTGGTTCTTCTTTTTCTATCTTTTTCTCTTTTCTATCCCTTCTTTCTTCTTAGCGATGCGTCTTTCTGTGTTATGAAAGGCGGGTCGTTACAATGTGGTATCAAAGCTCTAGGTTGAGCGAATACCTAGGATCTGGAGTGGTGCCTTTCTTTGAGAGAACGTATTTGTAATTTTGACTATATATATATATATATATTTATTTATTCCTACCTATTTTGTTGGGTTACCTGTTCGGATTTTCCAATATAAGTTATAAAGGTAGATAAGGTGGTGGTGTGTGTAACACGACTACTACCATTGGTTGGAAGTGTATTTGTCGAGACTGTAGACCTAATACCGTCTCAAGTGAGCTTTGTAGCTTGGTGTATGGATTTCACCGATCTCTGAAGGAAATCTTTTAAAGGTTCAGAGTTTATTTTTGGAGTATAAGTTTGGATTGCGCCCGTGCGAGCAGATTCTCTAGAGTTTGGGATCAGTTGGAAGAGCTGAAGAAAGTAATGGTATTTGGCAACCATAGGAAGGAGTCTTATCTGTTTTGAAGTAGGAGACTCATTTCAGCTAAGTGTTTGCGCTTGGTTTGAAGTCCGAGTTTCCTGAGAAGATATCTGTCTATCTTGAAGTCTCTTTTTGTGGAGTTGGATGATATAGTTTGGGATTCAAGGAGTTTTTGGATAAGAAAGTCTTTGGCAGCAGTAGCAGTTTGGAGATGTTGAGTGTGCTATCAGGAAGATCTTTTGGCTCAGCAATATCCTAGAGGTGGAGTTCGGAAGCAGTTGTGTGGTCCGTTTCTCTGATGGTTCAGAAGTCTTTTGAGATTCTACTGTTAATAGATCGGGCAAATGGTGAAGGCTTTTCTTTTTCTTTTGGAAGCTCATCTAGAGTAAGATGTTAGTGGTTAAGAGGTGGACCACTAGTTCTTCTTTTAAAGGCTTTAGCTGTTCTGATTATTGCAGTGAGAATGATTTCTTAGAATCTGAACTAGGTAGAATCGCAAAAGTGACTTGCGATGGTTCGGAAGTTCTCTAAGTGATCTTGGTTTGGATTGAAGCATCTTTAGAGGATGTTTTATCGAAGTGATTTGGTATTTTCTGGATATCTTTAAAAGAATTAAGATTTGCATCAGCATCAAGAGATTGAGTTCTGTACCGACTTGGTTCTTGGAGCTTTACCGATGGTTCAACATTGTAGGAGATTCTTTGAGTGTGATCTGTTTAAGTTGACAGGATTTATTGGGTCCAGTTTTCTGGTTGATTTTTTGCTGTGTGTTTGTGACCAAATCGGATAGGTCACTGAGATTTATGGAATTTGATGAATAATGTTTCCAGAATAAGTTGATCAAGTTTATAATTGTGTTCATCAACAACATTCTCGAATCAGAGTTGCGCAGTGGAAGCATGGTGGCAATTGTTCCAGAATAGGAGCACCCGATTCTTTGGGAATTTGAGTTTTGTCTTGGATCAAGGGATTTCTACAGGAAATTCATTTTGGATCTGGAGGCTTGATTGTTTTGTATCTGTTTGTTTTCCAGATAGGGTAGTATGTCTGAAGACTTCTGATGTCTGTAATAGAGTTTGTGTGGCGGATTTTGATTGATCTAGAAGTTGAAGGCAGCCCAGGATCGATATGAGAGATTTGTGGATATGAAAATCTTTCTGTTTTCTCTTAAGGATAAGTGTTTGATCTATCACTGGATTAGATCCAGCAGATCATGGCAATTTGGAAGTTGATCGGATTATCTGTAATCCAGTATCCCGTTTGGATTGTAGATCTGGATATATAGAAGTTCTAGATCTGAGTAGAGCAGTTAGTTTTAGATTCTGTAGGGTGAGTAACCCGGTGTTTGTACCTGGGAAACTCTAGGGAATTCTATCCAGAATTTTGTTTGGGTAATTAGAATTGTTTGTTTAAATTGGTTGTTATGGTTGTTAGTATTTGGTTGATTGCATATATTTGCTCTTTTAAAATTTAAAATCTGTACGGGATTATTAAATTACCTTTGCTTTTAAATTTTGGGGACGAAATTCTTTTAAGGGGGAAGGAATGCGATGTCCCGGAAATTTAGGCAATAATTATTTAATAATTTCATTGATGATTATTTTAAAAATGTGAAATATTGATGTAATAATCCAATTCAAACTAGAATTCTCCTTTGAAATTTATAATTATTTGGTTTGTTTAATGATATTCTTTTCAAAGTGAAAAATATTTAAGTAATAATTTATCTTTCTAAACTGATTTAAAAATATTTTATTTATAATGCACAAATGTTTATACATTGTAAATAGAGGATTTGGTTTTAATTTAATTTATATTAAATAAAGGATATTTTCTAATTACTATATATAAATGTATAAATTGTAAATTGATTAATTTAATTTAAATTAGTATTGTAAACTTTTCAAAAGTTGTTTTAAAAATCTTTCTTATATCTTTATAGAAATGTAAGTAAGTATTTATTTTGTTTATAAAAATAAATATAGTTTAATGTTGTTTTATAATAAAAGTTTATTTTGTTTTGTTTTATTTTAAAATTGCTTTTCTTTGAAATAAGATTTAAATCATTCTTGTTAAAGTATAACAGTTAGTTTGAAACCTATTGAAATAAAATGAATTCAACATTATTTTTCTTTTTGAAACTTTTCTCTTTTGAAAATTTGTTTTAAATATTATTTTGAAAAATAATTAAGCGAACATATGCTCATTTTCAAGGTTAATGTTAATAAACAATTGAAACATGTTAAAAACAAATTAGTAATGTTTAAGATAAATTTAAATACATTTATAAATTTAGAATTTTCTTTTTAATAATTGAATTGCATATGTGTTAATTCTTAAACTATTAAATGGACACTTGTAAAACATTTAACATAATAAGTTAACAAGTGGCAAGCTTATTTTTTTTTACAAATTTAAGTTATATTTATAAGAAACATAACAAATACATTTGGTTAAAACATTTTCTCTTCAAATTGAAAACCTGAAATCAGATTTCAGTAAATCAAAAACTTAAAACAAACTTCAATATAAAATCTGCAAATTACAACTCAAATCTGCATATCTGAAGCCAAGTTTCAACATCAAACTGGAGTGCAATTTCAATTTAAAATTTGAGCAATGAAGTTTTGGGTCTGCATGCAATGTTTATCAGCAAGAAAAGCAACTTCAACTTCAAAATGCAAGCCAGGATCAACATGCATTTCAATATGCAGTTTCTGGAAAATGAATCTGCAGCTAATTTATTCTCTGCATCTTCATTTGAAAAGGTGAGTAAGCTTCTAATTTTAAAAACAGTACTTAACTTTAAAAAAATAAAAGTAAAGCTAAACAATAATTCAGAAATCTCAAGTTCTAATACATGCTTGTTTAAATAAATAAATAAAAATCAATACTTTCTTGATGAAATTCTGCTCTGTTTCTTTTTAAAAGTTAGTAACCTTACAATGCAAAAAGCTAATGTTATCTGTGTATGTGTTTTGATAGAAATCATCATGTTTGTACGATTTTATTTGAGATACTGTGTATATATAAATATATATGTGTTTCAGGACTCTGTATATCTGTTCTTGGCCTTGAAACTATGTTTTTAATAGAAAATCCATTATCAACTGGATTTGATCTCTGTTAGGATTCTCATGTAAATAGAAAGTGTTTGTTTAGCATGAATATAAGTTTATAAATTATAATTAAGTTAAATTAAAGAAAATTGTTGTCTCTGTAAAACAAAGAAAATCAGTTAATATTCAAATAACCAAATCCAAAACATCTTAAATTATTAAAAACAAGTTTATAATTTAAATGCACTTTATAAATCCTGAATTTTAAAACAGAAATCACAATTTTTAATTAATTATTGTGTAAACATTAATGGGTGGAACAACAATGGGAGCTTTGGGGTTATAGGGTGATCTAGTGATACCGGGTTGTAATGGTGTTTTCTGGAGGTGGAATACTGTTGGGTGAGTGAAGGAGAATTATCAGATGGATGATCAAGAATTGTTGGCGACCGTGGTTAGCAATTTCAGGTTTTAACCCTAGTTTTTGGGTGGCCGAAGTTTTGTGGCTTTACGTATTCTCTGATGCACCGAGTGATGTAAGGTTTTGGGGATTGGAAGAGGAGACGTAGGCGAAGTGTTGGCCTGTGTCGTAGGTGATCTGATGATCGGAGATGTGATCGCGAGGTGATGTCAGGTTTGGGTTTTGAATACAGTGATGTTTCCAGGTGGGCTAGTTTGACTCGATTTTGATTCGAGTTGCTATGGGAATTTCTGGGGGTTGTGATCAGATGAGGAGTTGGTCGGCGACTTGGTGGAGTTGGTCAGGATGGCTGGTGATGGCCGGAGTGTTGGTGCATATGCACCGTGTATATGTAAAGTTCTGTTGAACTTTGTGGGGTATTGCAGGGTTTTGTCTCGTGCAATCCTCGGGTAGTTTTGATTTTGACTCGAAGAAAGGGGTTGGAAAACTCGTAGTAAAAGATGAGTTTCTCGGGTATATTGGATTACATGTTTATAAACCTGAAGCTTTGCAGTTTCTAAAATTTTGAATGAAATTCAAATTCTAGTGCAGGGTTTGATTTAAGTGAAAATTGAAACTGAATTCGAATAAAGTTTGAAATTCAAAGTTTAAAAAAAATGAAAATCTTAAATTTAAACAAGATTTTAAATATGGGTTTAAATCAAGAAGAAACCAGTTTCAGGTTTGTTTTTTTTAAAAATCAGAATTTGATTTAAAACAGTTTTTGTTAGTTTTTTTTTAAATTTTTTGAACAGGTTTAAATGTTTTAAGTAAGATTTAAATTTGTTTTTCAAATCAAGTTAAAAAACAGTTTTCAAATTTACTTTGGAAACCAGTTTTGATTTCAAACAGTTTGTAATATTTACATATTTAAATGTTTTAAAAAGAATTTGATTTCAAATAAGTTTTAAAACTTGAAAGAATTTAGTTCCTTTAGTACTGAATTTAAAATATGAAGTGTTAATTCTAAATTTGAAAGTTGAAATAATCAATTTATTTTTCAAAGATTAATTTATTTTAATCAAGTAATTTATTTTAAATCTTTCTTTTATATTTAGGCAATGTATGTTCTTTAACATTCATTTTATTTTAAGGTTTGTAATTATCTAATTTAGATTAATGTTTAATAGTTAAACATTTTAAATATTAAATTTTTAAATGGAATTTGAATTTAAATTTAGAAATGTATTGTTTTAATACATTTTGAATATAAACGAGTCATTTGATAGGTGATTTAGTTATTTTGAAAAATATTTAAGATAATTAAGGATTTACTTAATTATTTGATTTTAAATAATGGTTTAGATTAATTATTAATTAGAAATGATTTATCGATAATTAATCTAATTCAAATTTTCATAAGTATGTAATTATTGAAATGTTGTTAATTAATAAATGCTGATAATTATCTAAGGATAATTTAGTAATTAATTAATGTAATTAATTTTGATAATTAACTAGATTGATTAATTGAATCTAATTAATTGTAATTTGTTAAGTATAAATAATTGTTAAAGTAATTAAGAAATTAATTATTTATTGTAATTAATTTGGATTGTGATTTATTTAAGTTAATTAATTTAGTTGAATTAATTTAAGTAAATTATCTAATGATTTTAAGAGTGTAATTATTTAAAGTAATTAATGGAGCAGGATTACTCAGAGAAGTAATAATGATAATTACTGGAATGTAATTAGTAATTTGGATAATTACTTTTGTAATTAATTAAGGAATTAATTAATGATTAATTATTGGTTAATTAATTTATAAATAGGTAATTAAAGATAGTTAATTACTAAATTTAATATTAATCAAGATGATTAATAATTAGATTTAATTACTAAATGTAATTAATTTTAATTAAGTAATTTATTTAAATATTAGAGATAATTAATTATTATAATTAATGATGTAATTAAGGATTGTTTAATTAAGTAATAATTAATTAAGAGATTAATTAATTGTAATTAATTAAGGATAAATATAATTAATTATAATTAATAAATGAGTAATTAAATGTTAATTACTCATGATTAAGGTTAATTAATTTATAAAATTAATTAAAGACTAATTACTTATTGTAATTAGTAAATGATTAATCAAAGTTGCTTAATCAAGTTAAATACTTAGTGAATAATTAATTAACTGGGTTAATAAATTAATGGATGTTAAGCAGGATTTAAATGAGTAATTAATTTAATTTAATTTAAATTAATTAGAGATGATTGTAATTAATTTAATTCATTTTAAATTAATTATAATTGTTGGTGAGTAAATCATTGCTTGTGGATGTTATTGATATAATGGTTTTGATCTCAGTAGTGAGATGAGTCGTATCTATATGATATGAATGCTTGGTTTAAGTATGATGGTTTGTGATGGATTATTTGGTTGTGATGATTATTTGTTTATGGATGATACAGATTATCTGTTTATGATATGAATGTGATTATCTATTGTGTGATGTAGTTTATCTATCTGTGTGAATTAGATAACAATAAAATGAGTTAATTGTTTAAAACCCTTAAGTACAACTTGGACATTAAGATGGCGTTTGGATTTCGATGAGACCGCGATCGGGTTTCCATATTTGGATATCCGAAAACCACATCGATTCCAATTAAACGTTAGGTCGTGAATCCAAGTGGAGCAAGTGAAGACTCGAGGTGTAAGGGCTATACGTCAGTATAACTCTGTGGGTGATTCCGTAATGAGTTTGACGCAATAGTGTTTATAGGTTCGAGATGGTGATTTTAGAGTGCAAGGGTTATCGTCGTTGACTCTGAGGGTGATTCCAAAATGAGTGTAACGAGATAGTGCCTTCGGTTTCATTCGAACCCGGAACGAACTTGTATGGATTGAATGTTTTCAGCACATCGTAAGGCAGACGATGAGCATTCTAAGATAGATATGTTCTATAAAGGTAATCGCAGCCTCAAGCCTCATCAACTGGGAATGGCTAAAACAGGGGAGATGCAGCAAAGGTTCGTGGGTAGCCACCACTGGAGAGCAAGATTTACCCCTGTCTAGAGGTCCCTTTATATTTCGGCTGTGTGGGGCGGTTGATCATGACAACTGCTGGGGTAGTCTTGTTCGGAACTGTCCAGTAAGGGATGGTTCCGGCTTTGTGTTGCAGGGGAGTGGGCGTACTCCTCGGTACGGTGATCTAGGCCACTTACTGTGACGGGCGGTACCCCAGTAGCCCTGCCATTGTATGGAATCCAAAATCCAATAAGTGCCTGTACGGTTTTGATTGTGCCCAACTATGTTTGAACGTGAGATGTAAGCATTCCAGCTATTTCTGTATTTTATTTTGAAAACCCTAGACACTATTAATAATATCACTGGATTTCCTATCAAATGTTTTGGTTAGCGTAAGGTAAAAACTTATCTATGTTTATTTGTGGGGAGTCTTACGTGATACCTTTCTTTCAAATGATTTTCTAAAGTTAAGCAACTTTTAACCGTTTACTCACACCAGACCCCTGTCTGACCCGAGTGTTTATTTTCTGTTTTATTAAACTCTTGGGTACTCATATTATGTATGAGTAGTCAAGTGTTTTAGGTCTGCTTTGACGAATTCTGTAGGAGATGTGGAGCAGGTGGCTTCAGCGTGTACATTTATATAGTGGTTCCGCTGTGTTTGAGTTGTTTCTGTATCTGTGATATACTTGAGTTGTAATATCTAGACAGGTGTTACAACTGTCTAGTTTTGTGTAGATTGAGATGTATAACTCTGATGTATATGACACTATGTAATATATTATTTGATTAATATAATTTATTCGTTCCGCTGTGAGATTCTTATGTTGTTGGTTCTTTTTTTTCTATCTTTTTCTCTTTTCTATCCCTTTTTTCTTCTTAGCGATGCGTCTTTCTGTGTTACGAAAGGCGGGACGTTACAATGTGGTATCAGAGTTCTAGGTTGAGCGAATACCTAGGCTCTGGAGTGGTGTCTTTCTTTGAGAGAGCGTATTTGTAATTTTGACTATATATATATATATATATATATATATATATATATATATATATATATTCCTACCTATTTTGTTGGGTTACCTGTTCGGGTTTTCCAATATAAGTTATAAAGGTAGATAAGGTAGTGATGTGTGTAACACGACTACTACCATTGGTTGGAAGTGTATTTGTCGAGACTGTGGACCTAATACCGTCTCAAGTGAGCTTTGTAGCTTGGTGTATGGATTTCACCGATCTCTGAAGGAAATCTTTTAAAGGTTCGGAGTTTATTTTTGGAGTATAAGTTTGGATTGCGCCCATGCGAGCGGATACTCTAGAGTTTGGGATCAGTTGGAAGAGCTGAAGCAAGTAATGGTATTTGGCAAACATAGGAAGGAGTCTTATCTGTTTTGGAGTAGGAGACTCAGTTGAACTAAGTGTTTGTGCTTGGTTTGAAGTCCGAGTTTCCTGAGAAGATATCTGTCGATCTTTAAGTCACTTTTTGTGGAGTTGGATGATATAGTTTGGGATTCAGGTAGTTCTTGGATAAGAAAGTCTTTGGCAGCAGTAGCAGTTTGGAGATGTTGAGTGTGCTATCAGGAAGATCATTTGGCTCAGCAATATCCTAGAGGTGGAGTTCGGAAGCAGTTGTGTGGTCCGTTTCTCTGATGGTTCAGAAGTCTTTTGGGATTCTACTGTCAATAGATTGGGCAAATGGTGAAGGCTTGTCCTTTTCTTTTGGTAGCTCATCTAGAGTAAGATGTTAGTGGTTAAGAGGTGGACCACTAGTTCTTCTTTAAAGGCTTTAGCTGAACGATTTCTTAGAATCTGAACTAGGTAGAATCGCAAAAGTGACTTGCGATGGTTCGGAAGTTCTCTAAGTGATCTTGGTTTGGATTGAAGCATCTTTAGAGGATGTTTTATCGAAGTGATTTGGTATTTTCTGGATATCTTCGAAAGAATTAAGATTTGCATCAGCATCAAGAGATTGAGTTCTGTACCGACTTGTTTCTTGGAGCTTTACCGGTGGTTCAGCATTGTAGGAGATTCTTTGAGTGTTATCTGTTTAAGTTGGCAGGATTTATTCGGTCCAGTTTTCTGGTTGAATTTTTACTGTGTGTTTGTGACCAAATCGGATAGGTCACTGAGATTTATGGAATTTGATGAACAATGTTTCCGGAATAAGTTGATCAAGTTTATACTTGTGTTCATCAACAACATTCTCGAATCAGAGTTGCGTAGTGGAAGCATGGTGGCAGCTATTCCAGAATAGGAGCACCCGATTCTTTGGGAATTTGAGTTTTGTCTTGAATCAAGGGATTTCTACAGGAAATTCATTTTGGATCCGGAGGCTTGATTGTTTTGTATCTGTTTGTTGTCCAGATAGGGTAGTATGTCTGAAGACTTTTGATATTTGTAATAGAGTTTGTGTGGTGGATTTTGATTGATCTAGAAGTTGAAGGCAGCCCAGGATCGATATGAAAGATTTGTGGATATGAGAATCTTTCTGTTTTCTCTTAAGGATAAGTGTTTGATCTATCAATGGATTAGAACCAGCAGATCATGGGAATTTCGAAGTTGATCGGATTATCTGTAATCCAGTATCCTGTTTGGATTGTAGATCTGGATATATAGAAGTTCTAGATCTGAGTAGAGCAGTAAGTTTTAGATTCTGTAGGGTGAGTAACCCGGTGTTTGTACCTGGGAAACTCTAGGGAATTCTATCCAGAACTTTGTTTGGGTAATTAGGATTGTTTGTTTAAATTGGTTGCTATGGTTGTTACTATTTGGTTGATTACATATATTTGCTCTTTTAAAATTTAAAATCTGTACGGGATTATTAAATTACCTTTGCTTTTAAATTTCGGGGATGAAATTCTTTTAAGGGAGAAGGAATGTGATGTCCTGGAAATTTAGGCAAAAATTATTTAATAATCTCATTGATAATTATTTTAAAAATGTGAAATATTGATGTAATAATCCAATTCAAACTGGAATTATCTCTTGAAATTTATAATTATTTGGTTTGTTTAATGATATTCTTTTCAAAGTGAAAAATATTTAAGTAATAATTTATCTTTCTAAACTGATTTAAAAATATTTTATTTATAATGTATAAATGTTTATACATTGTAAATAGAGATTTGGTTTTAATTTTAATTTATATTAAATAAAGGATATTTTCTAATTATTATATATAAATGTATAAATTGTAAATTGATTAATTTAATTTAAATTAGTATTGTAAACTTTTTCAAAAGTTGTTTTAAAAATCTTTCTTATATCTTTATAGAAATGTAAGTAAGTATTTATTTTGTTTATAAAAATAAATATAGTTTAATTTTGTTTTATAATAAAAGTTTATTTTGTTTTGTTTTATTTTAAAATTGCTTTTCTTTGAAATAAGATTTAAATCATTCTTGTTAAAGTATAACAGTTAGTTTGAAACCTTTTGAAATAAAATGAATTCAACATTATTTTTCTTTTTGAAACTTTTCTCTTTTGAAACTTTGTTTTAAATATTATTTTGAAAAATAATTAAGCGAACATATGCTCATTTTCAAGGCTAATGTTAATAAACAATTGAAACATGTTAAAAACAAATTAGTAATGTTTAAGATAAATTTAAATACATTTATAAATTTAGAATTTTCTTTTTAATAATTGAATTGCATATGTGTTAAATTCTTAAACTATTAAATGGACACTTGTAAAACATTTAACATAATAAGTTAACAAGTGGCAAGCTTATTTTTTTTTAAAATTTAAGTTATATTGATAAGAAACATAACAAATACATTTGGTTAAAACATTTTCTCTTCAATTTGAAAACCTGAAATCAGATTTCAGTAAATCAAAAACTTAAAACAAACTTCAATATAAAATCTGCAAATTACAACTCAAATCTGCATATCTGAAGCCAAGTTTCAACATCAAATTGGAGTGCAATTTCAATTTAAAATTTGAGCAATGAAGTTTTGGGTCTGCATGCAATCTTCATCAGCAAGAAAAGCAACTTCAACTTCAAAATGCAAGCCAGGATCAACATGCATTTCAATATGTAGTTTCTGGAAAATGTATCTGCAGCTAATTTATTCTCTGCGTCTTCATTTGAAAAGGTGAGTAAGCTTCTAATTTTAAAAACAGTACCTAACGTTAAAAAAATAAAAGTAAAGCTAAACTAGTTTTCAAAAATCTCAAGTTCTAATACATGCTTGTTTAAATAAAGAAAAAAATCAATACTGTCTTGATGAAATTCTGCTCTGTTTCTTTTTAAAAGTGAGTAACCTTACAATGCAAAAAGCTTATGTTATCTATGCATGTGTATTGATAGAAATCATCATGTTTGTATGATTTTATTTGAGATACTGTGTATATATAAATATATATGTGTTTCAGGACTCTGTATATCTGTTCTCGGCCTTGAAACTAAGTTTTTAATAGAAAATCCATTATCAACTGGATTTGATCTCTGTTAGGATTGTCATGTAAATAGAAAGTTTTTGTTTAGATAAGTTTATAAATTATAATTAAGTTAAATCAAAGAAAACTGTTGTCTCCATAAAACAATGAAAATCGGTTAATATTCAAATAACCAAATCCAAAACATCTTAAAATATTAAAAAAAAAGTTTATAATTTGAATGCACTTTATAAATCTTGAATTTTAAAACAGAAATCACAATTTTTAGTTAATTATTGTGTAAACATTACTGGGTGGAACAACAATGGGAGTTTTGGGGTTATAGGGTGATCTAGTGATTCCGGGTTGTAGTGGTGTTTTCTAGAGGTGGAATACTGTTGGATGAGTGAAGGAGAAATTTCAGATGGATGATCAAGAATTGTTGGCGACCGTGGTAAGCAATTTCAGGTTTTAACCCTAGTTTTTGGGTGGTCGAAGTTTTGTGGCTTCACGTATTCTCTGATGCACCGAGGGATGTAAGGTTTTGGGGATTGGAAGTGGAGATGTAGGCGAAGTGTTGGCCGGTGTCGTAGGTGATCTGATGATTGGAGATGTGATCGCGAGGTGATGCTAGGTTTGGGTTTTGAATACAGTGATGTTTCTAGGTGGGCTAGTTCGACTCAATTTTGATTCGAGTTGCTATGGGAATTTCTGGGGGTTGTGACCAGATGAGGAGTTGGTCGGCGACATGGTGGAGTTGGTCAGGATGGCTGGTGATGGCCGGAGTGTTGGTGCATATGCACCGTGTATATGTAAAGTTCTGTTGAATTTTGTGGGGTAGTACAGGGTTTTGTCTCGTGCAATCCTCGGGTTGTTTTGATTTTGACTCGAAGAAAGGGGTTGGAAAACTCGAAGTAAAAGATGGGTTTCTCGGGTATATTGGATTACAGGTTTATAAACCTGAAGCTTTGCAGTTTCTAAAATTTTGAATGAAATTCAAATTCTAGTGCAGGGTTTGATTTAAGTGAAAATTGAAACTGAATTCAAATAAAGTTTGAAATTCAAAGTTAAAAAAAAATGAAAATCTTAAATTTAAACAAGATTTTAAATATGGGTTAAAATCAAGAAGAAACCAGTTTCAGGTTTGTTTTTAAAAAAAATCAAAATATGATTTAAAACAGTTTTTGTAAGTTTTTTTTTTAAATTTTGAACAGGTTTAAACGTTTTAAGTAAGATTTAAATTTGATTTTCAAGTCAAGTTAAAAACAGTTTTCAAATTTACTTTGGAAACCAGTTTTGATTTCAAACAGTTTGTAATGTTTACATATTTAAATGTTTTAAAAAGAATTTGATTTCAAATAAGTTTTAAAACTTGAAAGAATTTAGTTCCTTTAGTATTGAATTTAAAATATGAAGTGTTAATTTTATATTTGAAAGTTGAAATAATCAATTTATTTTTCAAAGATTAATTTATTTTAATCAAGTAATTTATTTTAAATCTTTCTTTTATATTTAGGTAATGTATGTTCTTTAACATTCATTTTATTTTAAGGTTTATAATTATTTAATCTAGATTTATGTTTAATAGTTAAACATTTTAAATATTAAATTTTTAAATGGAATTTGAATTTAAATTTAGAAATGTATTGTTTTAATACATTTTGAATATAAATGAGTCATTTGATAAGTGATTTAGTTATTTTGAAAAATATTTAAGATAATTAAGGATTTACTTAATTATTTGATTTTAAATAATGGTTTAGATTAATTTTTAGTTAGAAATGATTTATCGATAATTAATCTAATTCAAATTTTCATAAGTATGTAGTTATTGAAATGTTGTTAATTAATAAATGCTGATAATTATCTAAGGATAATTTAGTAATTAATTATTGTAATTAATTTTGATAATTAACTAGATTGATCAATTGAATCTAATTAATTGTAATTTGTTAAGTATAAATAATTGTTAAAGTAATTAAGAAATTAATTACTTATTGTAATTAATTTGGATTGTGATTTATTTAAGTTAATTAATTTAGTTTAGTTAATTTAAGTAAATTATCTAATGATTTTAAGAGTGCAATTATTTAAAGTAATTAATGGAGCAGGATTACTCAGAGAAGTAATAATGATAATTACTGGAATGTAATTAGTAATTTGGATAATTACTTTTGTAATTAATTAAGGAATTAATTAATGATTAATTATTGGTTAATTAATTTATAAATAGGTAATTAAAGGTAGTTAATTACTAAATTTAATATTAATCAAGATGATTAATAATTAGATTTAATTACTAAATGTAATTAATTTTAATTACATAATTTATTTAAATATTAGAGATCATTAATTATTATAATTAATGATGTAATTAAGGATTGTTTCATTAAGTAATAATTAATTAAGAGATTAATTAATTGTAAATAATTAAGGATTAATATAATTAATTATAATTAATAATTGAGTAATTAAATGTTAATTACTTATGATTAAGGTTAATTAATTTATAAAATTAATTAAAGGCTAATTACTTATTGTAATTAGTAAATGATTAATCAAAGTTGTTTAATCAAGTTAAGTACTTAGTGAATAATTAATTAACTGGGTTAATTAATTAATGGATGTTAAGCAGGATTTAAATGAGTAATTAATTTAATTTAATTTAAATTAATTAGAGATGATTGTAATTAATTTAATTCATTTTAAACTAATTATAATTGTTGGTGAGTAAATCATTGCTTGTGGATGTTATTGATTTAATGGTTGTGATCTCAGTAACGAGATGAGTCGTATCTATATGATATGAATGCTTGGTTTAAGTATGATGGTTTGTGATGGATTATTTGGTTGTGATGATTATCTGTTTTTGGATGATATAGATTATCTGTTTATGATATGAATGTGATTATCTATTGTGTGATGTAGTTTATCTATCTGTGTGAATTAGATAACAATAAAATGAGTTAATTTTTTAAAACCCTTAAGTACAACTTGGACATTAAGATGGCGTTTGGATTTCGATGAGACCGGGATCGGGTTTCCATATTTGGATATCCGAAAACCACATCGATTCCAATTAAACATTAGGTCGTGAATCCAAGTGGAGCAAGTGAAGACTCGAGGTGCAAGGGCTATACGTCAGTATAACTCTGTGGGTGATTCCGTAATGAGTTTGATGGAATAGTGTTTATAGGTTCGAGATGGTGATTTTATAGTGCAAGGGTTATCATCATTGACTCTGAGGGTGATTCCAAAATGAGTGTAACGAGATAGTGCCTTCGGTTTCGTTCGAACCCGGAACGAACTTGTATGGATTGAATGCTTTCAGCACATCGTCAGGCGGACGATGAGCATTCTAAGACAGATATGTTCTATAAAGGTAATCGCAGCCTCAAGCCTCATCAACCGGGAATGGCTAAAACAGGGGAGATGCAGCAAAGCTTCGTGGGCAGCCCTCACTGGAGAGCAAGATTTACCCCTGTCTAGAGGTCCCTTTATATTTCGGCTGTGTGGGGCGGTTGATCATGACAACTGCCGGGGTAGTCTTGTTCGGAACTGTCCAGTAAGGGATGGTTCCGGCTTTGTGTTGCAGGGGAGTGGGCG
The DNA here is from genome assembly GCA_030765085.1 of Allium cepa. NCBI lineage: Eukaryota > Viridiplantae > Streptophyta > Magnoliopsida > Asparagales > Amaryllidaceae > Allium > Allium cepa. The sequence goes on from CM060943.1 coordinate 110,692,432, forward strand.
TACTCCTCGGTACGGTGATCTAGGCCATGTACTGTGACGGGCGGTACCCCAGTAGCCCTGCCATTGCATGGAATCCAAAATCCAATAAGTGCCTGTACAGTTTTGATTGTGCCCAACTATGTTGGAACGTGAGATGTAGGCATTCCAACTATTTGTGTATTTTATTTTGAAAACCCTAGACACTATTAATAATATCATTGGATTTCCTATCAAATGTTTTGGTTAGCGTAAGGTAAAAACTTACCCATGTTTATTTGTGGGGAGTCTTACGTGAAACCTTTCTTTCAAATTATTTTCTAAAGTTAAGCAACTTTTAACCATTTACTCACACCAGACCCCTGTCTGACCCGAGTGTTTATTTTCTGTTTTATTATACTCTTAGGTACTCATATTATGTATGAGTAGTCAAGTGTTTCAGGTCTGCTTTGATGAATTCTGGAGGAGATATGGAGAAGGTGGCTTCAGCGTGTAGATTTATATTGTGGTTAGGCTGTGTTTGAGTTGTTTCTGTATCTGCGATATACTTGAGTTGTAATATCTAGACAGGTGTTACAACTGTCTAGTTTTGTGTAGATTGAGATGTATAACTCTGATGTATATTATACTATGTAATATTTTATTTGATTAGTATAATTTATTTGTTCCGCTGTGAGATTCTTATGTTGTTGGTTCTTCTTTTTCTATCCTTTTCTCTTTTCTATCCCTTCTTTCTTCTTAGCGATGCGTCTTTCTGTGTTATGAAAGGCGGGTCGTTACAATGTGGTATCAGAGCTCTAGGTTGAGCGAATACCTAGGCTCTGGAGTGGTGTCGTTCTTTGAGAGAGCGTATTTGTAATTTTGACTATATATATATATATATTTATTTATTCCTACCTATTTTGTTGGGTTACCTGTTCGGGTTTTCCAATATAAGTTATAAAGGTAGATAAGGTAGTGGTGTGTGTAACACGACTACTACCATTGGTTGGAAGTGTATTTGTCGAGACTATAGACCTAATACCGTCTCAAGTGAGCTTTTTAGCTTGGTGTATGGATTTCACCGATCTCTGAAGGAGATCTTTTAAAGGTTCGGAGTTTATTTTTGGAGTATAAGTTTGGATTGCGCCCGTGCGAGCGGATTCTCTAGAGTTTGGGATCAGTTGGAAGAGCTGAAGCAAGTAATGGTATTTGGCAACCATAGGAAGGAGTCTTATTTGTTTTGGAGTAGGAGACTCAGTTCAGCTAAGTGTTTGTGCTTGGTTTGAAGTCCGAGTTTCCTGAGAAGATATCTGTCTATCTTGAAGTCTCTTTTTATGGAGTTGGATGATATAGTTTGGGATTCAAGGAGTTTTTGGATAAGAAAGTCTTTGGCAGCAGCAGCAGTTTGGAGATGTTGAGTGTGCTATCAGGAAGATCTTTTGGCTCAGCAATATCCTAGAGGTGTAGTTCGGAAGCAGTTGTGTGGTCCGTTTCTTTGATGGTTCAGAAGTCTTTTGAGATTCTACTTTCAATAGATCGGGCAAATGGTGAAGGCTTGTCTTTTTCTTTTGGAAGCTCATCTAGAGTAAGATGTTTGTGGTTAAGAGGTGGGCCACTAGTTCTTCTTTTAAAGGCTTTAGGTGTTCTGATTATTGCAGTGAGAACGATTTGTTAGAATCTGAACTACGTAGAATCGCAAAAGTGACTTGCGATGGTTCGGAAGTTCTCTAAGTGATCTTGGTTTGGATTGAAGCATCTTTAGAGGATGTTTTATCGAAGTAATTTGGTATTTTCTGGATATCTTCGAAAGAATTAAGATTTGCATAAGCATCAAGAGATTGAGTTCTGTACCGACTTGGTTCTTCGAGCTTTATCGGTGGTTCAGCATTGTAGGAGATTCTTTGAGTGTGATCTGTTTAAGTTGGCATGATTTATTGATTCCAGTTTTCTGGTTGAATTTTTGTTGTGTGTTTGTGACCAAATCGGATAGGTCACTGAGATTTATGGAATTTGATGAACGATGTTTCCGGAATAAGTTGGTCAAGTTTATACTTGTGTTCATCAACAACATTCTCGAATCAGAGTTGCGCAGTGGAAGCATGGTGGCAGCTATTCCAGAATAGGAGCACCCGATTCTTTGGGAATTTGAGTTTTGTCTTGGATCAAGGGATTTCTACAGGAAATTCATTTTGGATCTGGAGGCTTGATTGTTTTGTATCTGTTTGTTTTCCAGATAAGGTAGTATGTCTGAAGACTTTTGATATCTGTAGTAGAGTTTGTGTGGTGGATTTTGATTGATCTAGAAGTTGAAGGCAACCCAGGATCGATATGAGAGATTTGTGGATATGAGAATCTTTCTGTTTTCTCTTAAGGATAAGTATTTGATCTATCACTGGATTAGAACCAGCAGATGATGGTAATTTGGAAGTTGATCGGATTATCTGTAATCCAGTATCCTGTTTGGATTGTAGAACTGGATATATAGAAGTTCTAGATCTGAGTAGAGCAGTTAGTTTTAGATTCTGTAGGGTGAGTAACCCAGTGTTTGTACCTGGGAAACTCTAGGGAATTCTATCCAGAATTTTGTTTGGGTAATTAGAATTGTTTTTTTAAATTGGTTGCTATGGTTGTTACTATTTGGTTGATTACATATATTTGCTCTTTTAAAATTTAAAATCTGTACGGGATTATTAAATTAACTTTGCTTTTAAATTTCGGGGACAAAATTCTTTTAAGGGGGAAGGAATGTGATGTCCTGGAAATTTAGGCAATAATTATTTAATAATTTCATTGATAATTATTTTAAAAATGTGAAATATTGATGTAATAATCCAATTCAAACTGGAATTCTCTTTTGAAATTTATAATTATTTGGTTTGTTTAATGATATTCTTTTCAAAGGGAAAAATATTTAAGTAATAATTTATCTTTCTAAACTGATTTAAAAATATTTTATTTATAATGTATAAATGTTTATACATTGTAAATAGAGAATTTGGTTTTAATTTTAATTTATATTAAATAAAGGATATTTTCTAATCATTATATATAAATGTATAAATTGTAAATTGATTAATTTAATTTAAATTAGTATTGTAAACTTTTCAAAAGTTGTTTTAAAAATCTTTCTTATATCTTTATAGAAATGTAAGTAAGTATTTATTTTGTTTATAAAAATAAATATAATTTAGTTTTGTTTTATAATAAAAGTTTATTTTGTTTTGTTTTATTTTAAAATTGCTTTTCTTTGAAATAAGATTTAAATAATTCTTGTTAAAGTGTAACAGTTAGTTTGAAACCTTTTGAAATAAAATGAATTCAACATTATTTTTCTTTTTGAAACTTTTCTCTTTTGAAAATTTGTTTTAAATATTATTTTGAAAAATAATTAAGCGAACATATGCTCATTTTCAAGGCTAATGTTAATGAACAATTGAAACATGTTAAAAACAAATTAGTAATGTTTAAGATAAATTTAAATACATTTATAAATTTAGAATTTTCTTTTTAATAATTGAATTGCATATGTGTTAAATTCTTAGACTATTAAATGGACACGTGTAAAACATTTAACATAATAAGTTAACAAGTGGCAGGCTTATTTTTTTAAATTTAAGTTATATTGATAAGAAACATAACAAATACATTTGGTTAAAACATTTTCTCTTCAAATTGAAAACCTGAAATCAAATTTCAGTAAATCAAAAACTTAAAACTAACTTCAATATAAAATCTGCAAATTACAACTCAAATCTGCATATCTGAAGCCAAGTTTCAACATCAAACTGGAGTGCAATTTCAATTTAAAATTTGAGCAATGAAGTTTTGGGTCTGCATGCAATCTTCATCAGAAAGAAAAGCAACTTCAACTTCAAAATGCAAGCCAAGATCAACATGCATTTCAATATACAATTTCTAGAAAATGAATCTGCAGCTAATTTATTCTCTGCATCTTCATTTGAAAAGGTGAGTAAGCTTCTAATTTTAAAAACAGTACTTAACTTAAAGAAAATAAAAAGTAAAGCTAAATAAGTTTTCAGAAATCTCAAGTTCTAATACATGCTTGTTTAAATTAAAAAAAATCAATACTGTATTGATGAAATTCTGCTCTGTTTCTTTTTAAAAGTGAGTAACCTTACAATGCAAAAAGCTTATGTTATCTGTGTATGTGTATTGATAGAAATCATCATGTTTGTATGATTTTATTTGAGATACTGTGTATATATAAATATATATGTGTTTCAGGACTCTGTATATCCGTTCTTCGCCTTGAAACTATGTTTTTAATAGAAAATCCATTATCAACTGGATTTGATCTCTGTTAGGATTGTCATGTAAATAGAAAGTGTTTGTTTAGCATGAATATAAGTTTATAAATTATAATTAACTTAAATGAAAGAAAACTGTTGTCTCTGTAAAACAAAGAAAATCAGTTAATATTCAAATAACCAAATCAAAAACATCTTAAATTATTAAAAACAAGTTTATAATTTGAATGCACTTTATAAATCCTGAATTTTAAAACAGAAATCACAATTTTTAGTTAATTATTGTGTAAACATTACTGGGTGGAACAACAATGGGAGTTTTGGGGTTATAGGGTGATCTAGTGATTCCGGGTTGTAGTGGTGTTTTCTGGAGGTGGAATACTGTTGGGTGAGTGAAGGAGAATTTTCAGATGGATGATCAAGAATTGTTGGCGACCGTGGTTAGCAATTTCAGGTTTTAACCCTAGTTTTTGGGTGGCTGAAGTTTTGTGGCTTCACGTATTCTCTGATGCACCGAGTGATGTAAGGTTTTGGGGGTTGGAAGAGGAGACGTAGGCGAAGTGTTGGCCGGTGTCATAGGTGATCTGATGATCGGAGATGTGATCGCGAGGTGATGTCAGGTTTGGGTTTTGAATACAGTGATGTTTCCAGGTGGGCTAGTTCGACTCGATTTTGATTCGAGTTGCTATGGGAATTTCTGGGGGTTGTGATCAGATGAGGAGTTGGTCGGCGACTTGGTGGAGTTGGTCAGGATGGCTGGTGATGGCCGGAGTGTTGGTGCATATGCACCGTGTATATGTAAAGTTCTGTTGAACTTTGTGGGGTAGTGCAGGGTTTTGTCTCGTGCAATCCTCGGGTTGTTTTGATTTTGACTCGAAGAAAGGGGTTGGAAAACTCGAAGTAAAAGATGGGTTTCTCGGGTATATTGGATTACAGGTTTATAAACCTGAAGCTTTGCAATTTCTAAAATTTTGAATGAAATTCAAATTCTAGTGCAGGGTTTGATTTAAGTGAAAATTGAAACTGAATTCAAATAAAGTTTGAAATTCAAAGTTAAAAAAAATGAAAATCTTAAATTTAAACAAGATTTTAAATATGGGTTTAAATTAAGAAGAAACCAGTTTCGGGTTTGTTTTTAAAAAAAATCAGAATATGATTTAAAACAGTTTTTGTAAGTTTTTTTTTGAAAATTTTGAACAGGTTTAAATGTTTTAAGTAAGATTTAAATTTGTTTTTCAAATCAAGTTAAAAACAGTTTTCAAAATTACTTTGGAAACCAGTTTTGATTTCAAACAGTTTGTAATATTTACATATTTAAATGTTTTAAAAAGAATTTGATTTCAAATAAGTTTTAAAACTTGAAAGAATTTAGTTCCTTTAGTATTGAATTTAAAATATGAAGTGTTAATTTTAAATTTGAAAGTTGAAATAATCAATTTATTTTTTCAAAGATTAATTTATTTTAATCAAGTAATTTATTTTAAATCTTTCTTTTATATTTAGGTAATGTATGTTCTTTAACATTCATTTTATTTTAAGGTCTATAATTATTTAATCTAGATTAATGTTAAATAGTTAAACATTTTAAATATTAAATTTTTAAATGGAATTTGAATTTAAATTTAGAAATGTATTGTTTTAATACATTTTGAATATAAATGAGTCATTTGATAAGTGATTTAGTTATTTTGAAAAATATTTAAGATAATTAAGGACTTACTTAATTATTTGATTTTAAATAATGGATTAGATTAATTATTAATTAGAAATGATTTATCGATAATTAATCTAATTCAAATTTTCATAAGTATGTAATTATTGAAATGTTGTTAATTAATAAATGCTGATAATTATCTAAGGATAATTTAGTAATTAATTAATGTAATTAATTTTGATAATTAACCAGATTGATTAATTGAATCTAATTAATTGTAATTTGTTAAGTATAAATAATTGTTAAAGTAATTAAGAAATTAATTACTTATTGTAATTAATTTGGATTGTGATTTATTTAAGTTAATTAATTTAGTTTAATTAATTTAAGTAAATTATCTAATGATTTTTAAGAGTGTAATTATTTAAAGTAATTAATGGAGCAGGATTACTCAAAGAAGTAATAATGATAATTACTGGAATGTATTTGGATAATTACTTCTGTAATTAATTAAGGAATTAATTAATGATTAATTATTGGTTAATTAATTTATAAATAGGTAATTAAAGATAGTTAATTACTAAATTTAATATTAATCAAGAAGATTAATAATTAGATTTAATTACTAAATGTAATTAATTTTAATTAAGTAATTTATTTAAATATTAGAGATCATTAATTATTATAATTAATGATGTAATTAAGGATTGTTTAATTAAGTAATAATTAATTAAGAGATTAATTAATTGTAATTAATTAAGGATAAATATAATTAATTATAATTAATAAATGAGTAATTAAATGTTAATTACTTATGATTAAGGTTAATTAATTTATAAAATTAACTAAAGCCTAATTACTTATTGTAATTAGTAAATGATTAATCAAAGTTGTTTAATCAAGTTAAATACTTAGTGAATAATTAATTAACTGGGTTAATTAATTAATGGATGTTAGGCAGGATTTAAATGAGTAATTAATTTAATTTAATTTAAATTAATTAGAGATGATTGTAATTAATTTAATTCATTTTAAATTAATTATAGTTGTTGGTGAGTAAATCATTGCTTGTGGATGTTATTGATTTAATGGTTGTGATCTCAGTAATGAGATGAGTCGTATCTATATGATGTGAATGCTTGGTTTAAGTATGATGGTTTGTGATGGATTATTTGGTTGTGATGATTATTTGTTTATGGATGATACAGATTATCTGTTTATTATATGAATGTGATTATCTATTGTGTGATGTAGTTTATCAATCTGTGTGAATTAGATAACAATAAAATGAGTTAATTGTTTAAAACCCTTAAGTACAACTTGGACATTAAGATGGCGTTTGGATTTCGATGAGACCGGGATCGGGTTTCCATATTTGGATATCCGAAAACCACATCGATTCCAATTAAACGTTAGGTCGTGAATCCAAGTGGAGCAAGTGAAGACTCGAGGTGTAAGGGCTATACGTCAGTATAACTCTGTGGGTGATTCCGTAATGAGTTTGACGGAATAGTGTTTATAGGTTCGAGATGGTGATTTTAGAGTGCAAGGGTTATCGTCGTTGACTCTGAGGGTGATTCCAAAATGAGTGTAACGAGATAGTGCCTTCGGTTTCGTTCGAACCCGGAACGAACTTGTATGGATTGAATGCTTTCAGCACATCGTCCGCGGACGATGATCATTCTAAGATAGATATGTTCTATGAAGGTAATCGCAGCCTCAAGCCTCATCAACCGGGAATGGCTAAAACAGGGGAGATGCAGCAAAGCTTCGTGCGTAGCCCCCACCGGAGAGAAAGATTTACCCCTGTCTAGAGGTCCCTTTATATTTCGGCTGTGTGGGGCGGTTGATCATGACAACTGCCGGGGTAGTCTTGTTCGGAACTGTCTAGTAAGGGATGGTTCTGGCTTTGTGTTGCAGGGGAGTGGGCGTACTCCTCGGTACGGTGATCTAGGCCACGTACTGTGACGAGCGGTACTCTAGTAGCTCTGCCATTGTATGGAATCCAAAATCCAATAAGTGCCTGTACGGTTTTGATTGTGCCTAACTATGTTGGAACGTGAGATGTAAGCATTCCAGCTATTTCTGTATTTTATTTTGAAAACCCTAGACACTATTAATAATATCACTGGATTTCCTATCAAATGTTTTGGTTAGCGTAAGGTAAAAACTTACCCATGTTTATTTGTGGGGAGTCTTACGTGATACCTTTCTTTCAAATGATTTTCTAAAGTTAAGCAACTTTTAACCGTTTACTCACACCAGACCCCTGTCTGACCCGAGTGTTTATTTTCTGTTTTATTAAACTCTTGGGTACTCATATTATGTATGAGTAGTCAAGTGTTTCAGGTCTGCTTTGACGAATTCTGGAGGAGATATGGAGCATGTGGCTTTTGTGTGTAGATTTATATAGTGGTTCCGCTGTGTTTGAGTTGTTTCTGTATCTGTGATATACTTGAGTTGTAATATCTGGACAGGTGTTACAACGGTCTAGTTTTGTGTAGATTGAGATGTATAACTCTGATGCATATGATACTATGTAATATTTTATTTGATTAATATAATTTATTCGTTCCGCTGTGAGATTCTGATGTTGTTGGTTCTTCTTTTTCTATCTTTTTCTCTTTTCTATCCCTTTTTTCTTCTTAGCGATGCGTCTTTCTGTGTTATGAAAGGCGGGTCGTTACATTAACGTTGAGTGTTCACGAGTCATTGTCAGTTTAGTTTGTTATCGAATTTTGTATCGATACTCTCCTGAACCGATTTGAAATTCGAGTTGAAACAACGCTTGATGGCTGTTTTGAGAAGTTCCTTTGTATCGATCCTCTCCTGAATCGATATAGAAGGTTGAAAGATTGACTTTGCATCGGTAATTGGAGAATTCGGTGGATACGAAATGCTCATTCGCATCGATGCTTAATGACTCCAACAGGTCTTTGTTGTATTGTCTGTAACGATGCTAATGTTTATATATTGGAGGATACGAAATAGCTGTTCGTATCGATGGGCAGTGCGCAAATTATGATGGATACGAAATCTTTGTTCGTATTGATGTGCAGTGGGTGGAGTTGTGAACTTGTTGATGCGAACATGGACTTCGAGCCGATGTTTTCACTGGCCACTTTGAACCGATGGGAATTTTTGGTCAGATGGAAAGGTAAAGAACGAATCGACCTGGGGGCTGGCATTCGAACCGATGAAGGTAGTGATATTTCTCTTTGGATTTCGCATCGATCCTTGAAATATTTCAACGGAGGTAATGTAGTTCATGCTGGTTATGAAGGAGGTGTATCGTATCGACACGAAATGATCGATACGAAAAATAAGTAATTGGTCGTTTCGAAGTCCTCAGCTTTAGGTCGATACGAATTTTACCGTTATGTTCGATACGAAAAGTATCGATTCGAACGTGAGCAATGTAAAGCAGAGAGGTTCCTGATCGGTACGAACCGGGCAATCAAGGATCGATTTGAAGTCATTTTTCTTTAACCGGTATGAATTCGAACTTGTTAGTCGATTCGAAGCGTGCCTCCTGGGATCGATACGAACACGTATCCTGATGGATTCGAACAAGCTTCCGATGGTCGATTCGAATCCGTGTCAAGATGGATACGAAAATTTATACTCTTGATAGCATGACTTCGGCGAACTTTGTCGTTTGCATATTTTCTTTCATAGGCTATGTATAGATGCAATCTCGACCCCCTGCTAGTAGAAATTTTTGGAATAACTTGTACATGAATCTTCGCATACAGTTAGTTGAAATGACATTTAGTCTCTTTGCTTCGACTCTGATTTCTTTTGTGCTGAAGTATTTGCAGTATTTGGCTTTTAGTCCAATGAACTTGTGGTGTTTTTACCGTCATGTAGAGTTCGTTTTATTCGCCAAGTTTGAAAATCTTGATTACACTTCGTAATCGATGAGTGAGTTGAATTTTGGAATCGCTTCGGTTAGTGATTAACACTTAAGCTTTCTGACCCCCAGTTCCAGGGAACAACATTTGTATTTCGTTGGTCGATCGCACCTATTGCAAATCTTGAACACGTGTCCACACTCCGGGGACTTTGGATAATATGTGACCGATAATCTGGTTCGCACTCTGAGAATTCGAGAGTTATCGATGTTTGTAGCACAGTTCGCACTCTGGGAACTTTGACTTGGTATTTGCACTCTAATTCACACTCTGGGAATTTGGAGTTGACATTTATATTTTGGTCTGCGCTTCGGGAACCTGGAATTGATGTTTATACTCCACTTCATGCTCTGGGAAGTTGGAGTTGACATTTGTATTTTTCGGTACGCCCTCCTGGAACCTGGAATTGATGTTTATCCTCCAATTCATGCTCTGGGAACTTGGAGCTAGCATTGACGTTTCGGTCCGCGCTCTGGGAACCTGGAATTAATGTTTGTACTTCGACTCGCGCTCTGGGAATCATGAGTTAGCATTTACTTTTAGGCTCGCACTCCGAGAACCTGAAATTGATGTATACCCTCCAATTCACGCTCTGGGAGCTTGGAGTTAGCATTTATGTTTCGGTTCGCACTCCGGGAACCTGGAGTGATGTTTGTTCTCTGACTCGCGCTCTGGGAATCTGGAGTTGGCATTTGTATTTTGGTTCGCACTCCGGGAACCTGGACTTGATGTTTATACTCCAATTCGCTCTTTGGGAACGATGGATTTGATGTTTATACTCCAATTCACGCTCTGGGAACTTGGAGTCTGTTCGCACTCTGGGAGCGATGGATTTAATGTTTATACTCCAATTCGCACTCTGGGAACTTGGAGTCCGTTCGCACTCTGGAACGATGGATTTGATGTTTATACTCCAATTCGCACTCTGGGAACTTGGAGTCCGTTTGCTACTCTGGGAATGATGGATTTGATGTTTATACTCCAATTTGCACTCTGGGTACTTGGAGTCCGTTCGTACTCTAGGAACGATGGATTTGATGTTTATACTCCAATTCGCAGTCTAGGAACTTGGAGTCCATTCGCACTCTGGGAACGATGGATTTGATGTTTATACTCCAATTCACGCTTTGGGAACTTAGAATTGATGTTTATACTCCAATTCACACTCTGGGAAATTGGAGTCTGTTCACACTCTGGGAATGATGGATTTGATGTTTATACTCCAATTCACACTCTGGTAATTTGAAGTTAGTTGTAGGACTATCGTGTGTTGGTCCAGTTCAGCCTTTGAAGTGATGGCTTGCCCCCGAGCCGACGTTTCACTTAGTGAGTGGCCAGTCGTATCACTGTCACTCGCTATTTGAATAAGTTCCATTGTTCGATGGAACTTAGCTCTTCGTGCGTCGTGATTGTTGAATATTACATTCGGTGAATCACAGCTCTAGCTTGAAGAGATAGTAATTTATTGCTGGAACGGAAAAACATGGCAAAGTCACTGCCTTATTACAAATTCAAACTTCAGAATGTAAAGGAAATTGCAAAGTATTTATAGATTGAGTAAGCCTGTCATGTGTAACAGTAACGAAGATCCTCGTCGTTCTAGGCTCCTGACAAAGTGGGTCCGCCACTGATGGCGTTTATCACCAATCTCCCGTGGGGACAGGTAGAGTCCTCCTGTCTCAGTCGATTGGGTTCATTGTTTTGATTGATGGGACCGCTCCTCCAGGCCGCGGCACCCGCACAAACTGTTCCAGCTTCCTTTCTCTGATTATTTTTTCTACGAGATCTTGCAAGTGACGACATTCATTCGTATCGTGCCCATAGCTTTCATGGAACCTGCAAAATTTTCCCGTCTGGATTTGTCTCTCTGATGACGGTTTTGGAGCAGGTTTTTTGTATTGAATTGTATTATAGGTTTGTAAATACAAGTTCTCTAATGATGTATTCATAGGAGTGTAACTGTCAAACATAGGGTTCTTGCGCTTTGGGTCACAATTTTGATCTCGCTTTCTGGTTTGGTTCACGTACTCCCTTTGCTGAGTTTGTTTATTTTGAACGTTCAACTGAACTTTTTCGAAACTCTCACCGGATTGTCTGATCACGACATTACTTTGGATCCCTTCTGTGCTTGGCCCTACATCAGTCTGCTTCCTAGACCGTTTCGCATCTTCCCTTCTCAGGAATTGAGCCGCCTTGGCATTGAAACGGTCCAACGATGCGGGGGCTTTCCAGCCAACCAATTGCCAAGCTCAGAATCGGGGTCAACCCCCTTAGTCAATGCCATAAGGATGGAGTCATCGTTCAGATTGCTGATTTCGGCACATGCAGCGTGGAATCTCTCTAAGCAGTGTCTAAGCGTCTCTCCAAGAGCTTGGGTGACGCTGGCCAGAGTGTTGATGTCTTTTGGCCTTGCGACGTGCATGTAGAATTGCTCAACAAATTTCGTGGCCAACTGGTCAAATGAGGAAATGGATCGAGGTGGCAGTCGAGTGAACCACATGGTAATGATGCCCTCCAAGGATATAGGGAAACTACGACACTTCACTGCATTGTCAGCTCTGGCAGCGCTCATCGACCATTCGTATTTCAGTATATGTTGGTTGGGGTCGGAGTTTCCCTTGTACATGGGTAGAGTCGGCATCCTGAATCGCCGTGGCGGTTCAGAAGTAAGAATATCGTCCGTGAAAGGAGTGTGACTTCTGGAGATTCCCCAGTCATCGTTCGTGAGACCCTGGCTCTCACGGATCATCTGACGTATCATGGTCGGAATATCCGGCATTTGTATGTTCTGTGCAGCTTGCGCCGGAGTGTGATTGAATCCCACATTGTGGGGTTGGACCGGATGCTGTCGACGGTCCAAATCTTGCCTTCTTGGCTCATAATCCTTTGGGACGTATGGTTCAGGAGTACGTCCATTATGACAACGGTCTAGGTTCGACTGATCTTGAGGATCGACTCCTAGTTCAACCCGACGTTAGTGGCGCGGTATTCTATGGTATAGTGAGGAGCGGCACCTCCTCGGGAGGAGGGTCCGGTATGGAAACTGGCCGATGGGCCTACTCTCAGTGTAACGATCCGCCTTTTTGGACAGTTTAAACCGACGATCAAATACACATGTCGATTCCAAACCATTCAAAAGGGCAGATGGTTATTGGGGTGAATCAGAAAAGAAAAGAAAGAGAAATAAAGGAAATGAAACAACACAGAATCTCGCAGCGGAACGATAAAATATAATAGTCAAATAAACTGTCCATGAAGCTGTTTACTATACTTTGACAATTATTTATACAACATTTATCAGAGTTATACATATACAACAGAACAATTAAAATAATGCAGCAGATAGCATGATGCAAGGGTAATAATAGTAATAGTATACCAAATCTTCGTCTTCATCCTCCAGAATAGATCTTAAAAAATCTGAAAAACTCCGGACTGACCCGAGCGTAATGAAAAGACAAAACATTCGAGTCAGGACTAAAATATCCTTATGAAAGTTAAATCAATTGTAAATAAATATGAGTGTAACGGCGTCAGAGATGTTTATGGGGTTTGACATCTCATATCCAGTGTCAACGTGCGTGCAATAACTCAAGAGATGTTACAGGATTTTCCATCTCTCGAGTATCCGTTAAACTATCTACTATGTAGTAATGTACGCTAAGTAGATAATGCCTATCAGTGATATAAAGTATCAAAATAGCGTTAAGGCGTTACCATAATCCCCCTTAACACATTTTTATAATGCCATAGTCTATACAGCACCGTAAGCCCCACCGTAAACTGGTGGTTATCAGAGGGTACCCCATAGGTATAACACAAAACAAAACGTAGTGGTCGCGAATAGGATAATCAGTATGACAAGGTACATGAGGCGATACCAACTAGGATACTAGTAGTTGCGTGATCCGGACTGATGTTGGGCATAGCCAGCAGCCACCCCACTCAAATCACGAAATCTTATTAAATTTAGCTATTTTGATTATCGAAAATTTACGGGTCGTTACACTCTCCCCCACTCAAAACTTTTCGTCCCCGAAAAGGAAAAAGAAGGGAAAAGGAACTAAGTATAGAATTCAACATTAGCTATATTTTATTCAAAGTTACCAATTTATAAAACAATGAAATTCCATTTATAAAGTCATAACTACACTTTTACCAATTTATAAAACATCAGTCCGGATCACGCAACTACTAGTATCCTAGTTGGTATCGCCTCATGTACCTTGTCATACTCATTATCTTATTCGCGACCACTACGTTTTGTTTTGTGTTATACCTATGGGGTACCCTCTGATAACCACCAGTTTACGGTGGGGCTTACGGTGCTGTATAGACTATGGCATTATAAAAATGTGTTAAGGGGGATTATGGTAACGCCTTAACGCTATTTTGATGCTTTATATTACTGATAGGCATTATCTACTTAGCGTACATTACTACATAGTAGATAGTTTAACGGATCCTTGAGAGATGGATAATCCCGTAACATCTCTTGAGTTATTGCACGCACGTTGCACTGGATATGAGATGTCAAACCCCGTAAACATCTCTGACGCCGTTACACTCATATTTATTTACGATTGATTTAACTTTCATAAGGATATTTTAGTCCTGACTCGAATGTTTTGTCTTTTCATTACATTCGGGTCAGTCCTGAGTTTTTCAGATTTTTGAAGATCTATTCTGGAGGATGAAGACGAAGATTTGGTATACTATTACTATTATTACCCTTGCATCATGCTATCTGCTGCATTATTTTAATTTTTCTGTTGTATATGTATAACTCTGATAAATGTTGTATAAATAATTGTCAAAGTATAGTAAACATCTTCGTGGACTGTTTATTTGACTATTATATTTTATCGTTCCGCTGCGAGATTCTGTGCTGTTTCATTTCCTTTATTTCTCTTTCTTTTCTTTTCTGATTCACCCCAATAACCATCTGCCCTTTTGAATGGTTTGGAATCGACATGTGTATTTGATCGTCGGTTTAAACTGTCCAAAAAGGCGTGTCGTTACACACAGTTGTTCAACGGTCATTGCCGGTTGATATCCAGCAGCTTGTATGTGACTCCCATCTAGTCGGGGTCGTGGAGATCGATGATGATAGTCAGAAGATAAAGAACTTTCTCTGGAGGAGTAAGAAGCATGGTCTCTCTTGAATCTCCTTCGCTTCTGGCGATGCAGCTGGTTGATCAGCTCAACGTTAGCGCGTAGTTGTTCTGTTAGTTGTTGCCGACTGTGGGTCAGCTCTTGAAGCAGCAGCTGAAACTCTTGTCGGGTAACCAGACCTGGTGGTTCCGAGTGTCCGGTAGCGTCCTGATTGGATGGGGGTAGTGGCGTAGGATTCTGTCTATCCTGATCTTCTTGATTGGTAGCGTTAGAGGTGGTCCTTGTGCTAACCATGTTGAGGGTTGAATTCCTTTCCTAGACTTTATGCAAATCTGAATAGAAGGGAAGGAACTTGGATTTGATGATCTGGATCTCTCTCTTAGATTTATTCAATCCGGTATCGATGACAGATCCAAAGAGCAGGAGAAAATCTGGGTTTTCTCAGTGAAAGCACCAAAGTGTTTGCACCAAAATTGGTCACAACACTCTTCGGGAGTCTTTGAAGAGATAATAATGAAGAATGTAAACTGAAAATGAGGATTATCTAACAAAACTCCAATCTACAGGAAAGTAAATGTGTAGACAAGCGATTTATAGTGGTTCGGCATGTTGCCTACATCCATTGTGAAGTTTTTTACGGTTTTATTGCTTCTCTTTCAATGATTACAAGAAAGTACAGCAAACAACAGCAAGTTACAACTGAAAATTCAAAATTGATAGCAAGAATATGATGTAGGATGATGGAGATCTCGATCCGGCAGAGTTTCGGTGCTTGAGAATCTAAGGTCCTTTTTCTGTAGGCTCTGGGGCTCTATTTATAGGCATAGAAGGTTGAGACTTCGCTCAAATCTCAGGAGACTTTTTGTGGCACGTGAGTGGGCCCACGCGACTAAACTCAGAAAGTTTCAAGTCGACCTGTGATCGATACGCATTCATTTCGTATCGATTAAGATGATGTCCAATTGTGCTGAAATTTGGTGTGAGTGTTCTTTGTCTCGTGTGCAATCTCCTATGAAAATTTCATGGCATTTGGATCAATAGATCTCTAGATATCGTCGATACGAAATGAGTATTCTCGAGTGGCTGTTCTGTTCGAATCGATTCGTTCGAATCGATTGCTTCGAATCGATGTTGTCACGCGCTTTCGTGATGACGTGGAGCGCAATCTTCGCCTCAATCCGGTCTTTGCTCCGAGTTGACCGCGTCGACTCCTATATCTCGGCTTGTTCATATCGAGGGATGACACGTCACCTAGGCTTGCTGGCTCGATGGATTCGAATGAAGGCTTCACTCATGGGTTCGAACAGCAGTTATTGATGGACACGAACTACTGATGGTCGGTGGATACGAACAAGCCTTTCTTTGATGGATACGAACCATGTAGCTTCTCAATGTATACAAGGTCAATCGATGCGAGCTTGAACCTTTTGATGGATACAAAGTAAGGAGATATGATGGATACGAATAGCAGCTGCCTGATGGACACGAAGAGAGGCTTCTATGATGGATACGAAGTAGTGACCGTTGCCTCAGTTGATGGATGCGAAATGCTCTATCTGCCGATGGATACGAAGTAGGGAGATGCTAATGGATTCGAATAAGGAAGTCCTGACCGATACGAAGTGCGGCTTTATGATGGGTACGAAGTCCATCGATACGAACACGATGGATTCGAACACAGCCAAGTTCATCGATTCGAACCGATGCTTCTTCGATGGATATGAATCCCCTGGACCCATGATCGATACGAAATCGATCGATACGAACTGGAGCTTGATGATTGATAGGAAACCGGGGCTTTTCCCTTCAACTTACATCCATCATAACTTGAGCATATGAACTCGGATGAACTTGAAACTTGAAAAGTTGGCTCTCTTGGCTTTGCTTGTCAGGTCATATCAATTGTAGCTCAATCTGAACTCGGACAAAATTCATCGATATTCATAGTGAAGTAGAGTATAACCAATCTTTGAGGTGAACTGTCTTTTATTTTCGATCGATCTTTTGGTATCATGGCTTTGCCAAAAAGAGGGATAACATAGTGAACTTCAAACAATGGCACTCCTCTGAAACATCCTTCCATATGTTTCCCACACTTGGAGCACAATACCTCCCCTTCTTTCTCAACCATCAATTTTGGTCAAGAATGAAATCTTTCAGGTCATCGCTCTTGGACCATTCCTTAAGCTTTCTAATCCGTTCAGCCAACATTGGATCCTTCATCCGTGTAGAAACAATCTGTTTCGATCAACACTGGTCAAAGTTTCAAACAAGATAATACTGCAATATTTCCACGAGACCCTGCCTCGGATCTCCACTGCACTCTATAATCTGCTAACGCTTTAAGTTTTTCCACTCAGCCACCATCGCTAATACTGCATTATGATGTTTCCTGATAAGTTAATCTGTACCTTGTAGCCTTTCCTTGGTGTGTACTCAATCCTAAAATTATAAGCAGCTATGAACTCTAACCATCTCCGCTGCCTCATGTTCAGCTCCTTTTGAGAGAATAAATAATTCAGTGACTTATGATCTGCATGCAGTTCAAACCTCTCTCCTAAAAGGTAATATCTCCATGCCTTCAAGGCAAAACTCACTGTATCCAATTCTAAATCATGTGTCAGATACCTGAGCTCATGCGGTCTAAGTTGTCTTGAAGCATAGGCTATCACCTTACCTCTCAACATCAGCACATCTCCCAATCATTTTCCATACGCGTCGGTATAATCTACCCAGTCCCGATTCCCTTCTGGAATGACCAACACAGATGCATGGGTCAATAAGTGTTTATCTCTGGAATTCCTCCTCACACTTATCAGTCCACACAAACTTTATATCCTTCCTCGTCAGCTTGGTCCTCGGTGCCGCCATCGGCGAACATTCTTAATGAATCTCCGATAATAACCAGCCAAACCAAGGAAACTCTTTATCTCGGTTACTTTCTCAGGTCTTTTCCAACTATTCACTGCCTCTATCTTAGTCGATCCATAGACAACCCTTCATCCGAGACTACATGACCAAGAAACTTCATCTCCTTTTTCTAAAAGTGACACTTCAAAAACTTTGCCTTCAGCTGATGCTGCCTCAACATCTCAAGCACCACTCTAAGATGAACTTCATGCTCTCTTTCTTCTTAGAGTATATCAAGATATCATCTATGAAAACCAGCATAAACCTACCCAAGCGCTCTTGGAAAATCCAGTTCATCTAATCTACAAAGAAAGCTGGCGCATTTGTTAGTCCGAATGGCATAACCAACCATTTGTATGACCTATATCTTGTCCTGAATACCGTCAAAGGTACACTATCCTCTGCTACCCTGTGTTGATGGAAACCTATTGCCAAATCTAACTGGTAAAATACCTTTTCTCCACTCAAACGGTCAAAAAAATCATCAATCCTAGGCAATGGTCCTAGAAAACACTACCGCTACACCCCGCAGTGAATTGATCGGCCTGATAAAACTATTGCCCTACAAATCCATCAATTTCTCCTTCAACTACCCCATCTCTTTAGAGGTCATCCTACTTGGCAATCTACTCACTGGTTCTGCTCCCGGAGCCAAACATATTTGAGACTCGATTGCTCGCTTCGCTGGCAATCCAATTACAAGCTTAGACACGTTTGTGAACTATCTAACCATGAAAACATGGGTTAACTCATCATTTGAATCCAAAGCACCCAACAAAGCAAACACTACACTACTAGAATCTTCTATGGTAAGAACAATCTAGTCGCTATAATCAGTGTGTATACATGATATCTTCCTACCCCGGCAAAATATCTTAGCATCGTACATACTTAACCAATCTATCCCAAGGATAATCTTGAATCCCACAAAATCAAACATATGCAAATTGAACACAAAACTATAACCTAACAGGTCAAACTCAAACTGGTCACACCTTAACCCTAGTGTTGCATACCCTTCTATTAGATTCACAACCTACAAGGAAGTAACTAAATATGTAGGTTCAAGGTTAAGCTTATCTATCAAACTTCTAGATATAAAAGAATGTGATGCACCAGTACCAAATAAAACGCAAACAGACATACGATGAATTTGAAGCGTTACTCTAAGAGCTGGCTTTCCTTTCTCCTGGGCTATTGACTTAGAAGGAGTAGGCTCTAATTCATACACTTTTCCCTTACCATCTGTAATGGGCTATTTGCACTGGATCTTGCAATGACCTATCTGGCCATAGTTGGAGCTCCTGACATTCTTCCCCTTAGCCACATCCTTTGCCTTCCTTGAGCGACACTTATTTGCAAAGTGCCCTTACTTGTCGCACTTATAGCAGACAATTTCAGACTTCCCTTTTTTTGCTGCTCCACCCTTCTAAGCTCCTTTTCTGGAAAATAACTTCCTCTTCTGGCGCTGTCTAACCTAGGTCCCTTTGGCCTTGCCCTTCTTTAGAGACTCAAGGACTTCCTCCTGCCTTATAGCCATCTCCACAAAAATATCAGAAGGATCTCTAAGGTGAGACAAAATAGCACTAGCTAATTCTGGCTTCAACCCTTTGATGAACTTCTCATTTTGCTTCAATACCGTATTTAGTGAAGCATACCCATACTGGGCCAATTCTTCAAAATTCCTAGCATTCTTTGCAACTAATATCTCATGCTAAACCAACTCAGCAAACTACCTAATCAAGGCTGACTATACCATAACAGACATTAACCTCTCCTAAAATTTCCTTTTGAAGTCCTCCCAGGTTATTGCCTCCTTATCTACCGACATAGTGATACTATTCCTCCAAAACAATGCGGCTCCCTGAAACTGCCTGGACACCAACCTCCTCTTCTATTCATCATTAAGCCCTAGATCTGGAAAATCCTTTCGTAGTGCAATAACCGGTTCTCTACTTCAGTGGCATCCTCCGTTTCCATAAATGGCTTCCCTCCAAGCTTCACAATATAACCACTCATCATAGTGAAATGAATAGCCACTAGAACCTCCGGAACCCCTACTCCTGCAGCATTTCCTCCTAACACTACAGCTAGAACTCCCGCCTACATCATATTCTTGAAAAATTAATACATGGTTTCCATTTCGACCTACGAGCTTTTCGCACCTACATTCTCTTCTTGACCTTGGTTTCTTCCGGCACTAGGTTCAGCATTTCTTTTGGTGATTCCTCCTCCTAGGTTAACTCTACTTCTTCTACCATCCACATCTGTGATCAAACCTAATGAGATACAGAAAGATACCTAATGTTTGCACCAAAAATGGTCACAAACCCCAAGTATTGTGAAAGCACCAAATAACGAATATAATTCAACAATATTCAAACACAAGTCTCAGATCCAAGCAAGCAACAAGCAGCAATACAACGTTAAAATTATAAACGCAAAATTTATAGTGGTTCGGCTATCTCCGGCCTACGTCCACTTCAAAGTTTTAACTTTTAATGATGTTCTTTGCTGGTTACAAGTGAATGCAGCAGTTACAATGATTGAATTTCGGTTATAACAACTATGGAAGGAAATAGAATTGATTCCGGCAGAGTCTGGACGTTGAATGACCAAAAGATCCCTTTTCTGTAGGATCTGGGGCTCTATTTATAGGCGTTGGAGACTCAGATCTCGCTCAAACTTCAAGAGACTCTTTTGGCACGTGAGTGGGCCCACGCGACCGACCCCACCAAGTTTCGACTCGATCTGAGATCGATATGAAGTGATTTCGTATCCATCAAAAAATGACCCAATCGAGCTGAAACTTGGCAGGAACAATCTTTACCTTGTATGGAAGCTTCTGTGAAAATTTCATAGCATTTGGATCAGTTCATCGAGAGAAATGGTCATTACGAAATAGGATTTTTCGGTTCCTGTCTTGTTCGAATCGATGGCTTCGAATCGATGCCTTCGACTCCATCAGCTCACGTGGTTTTGTAATGAGGTGGCGCGCGTCCTTCGAGTCGACCCGGTCTTATCTCTGAGTTGAACGCTTCAATTCCTTAGATCTCGCCTACTTCGTATCGTGTAATGACACGTCATCTACGCTTGCTAACTTGGTGAATACGAACAAGCGATTGTTCATGGATTCAAACAAGGATTCCTGATGGATACGAAGCGGCCAGCACCTGATGGATACGAAACAGATGGATAGGAGGGACTTCCGATAGATTCGAAGAGAGTCGTGGCGGGGCCTATCTGATCGATTCGAATTCGAACGATTCGAAGTATGCGGAACATGTTGGATTCGAATCTGATCGATTCGAAGATGATGGATTCAAACCTGATCGGTTCGAACCTGATCGATTCGAAGCTGCTTATCCTCGATGGGTTCGAACTTGATGGATTCGACCAAACCAATATGACAGCTCTCTGATGGATACGAATAGTGCATCTTTTCTAACGTGTATCGATTATATCTCATTCATATGAACTCCGATTATCCTGAAATTTGGAATGCTGGTTCCTATGACTTTGCTTGCCGTGTTCTATCAATTGTAGCCTGATCCGGGCCTGGGAAAAATCCATCGATATCCATGGTTATCCTGCAATGCATAGTTGATATTCATGACTAATTATAACTGATTTTCAATCAATTTTGGGTATCTAAGCTTTGTCAAAAGTTGGGATAACATTTTGCCCCCCAAAACATGCCTTTTGGTAAAAGGTGTGTTTTGAGCAGTCTCAGTTCGAATATATCGAGTTCACATTTTATTCAAATCTTATAGCATTTTCAATCAAGTCCACTGCTGTTCGAAGCCAAATTGTTATCAATTTCTTCCAGTGGAAGTTAAGAATGAAGTTTTTTAGTCTCTCCGGACTATCGTTGGTCACTCCGGACCCTTGCCAAGCCCATTCTAGACTTGACGATTGAATAGAAAGATCCCATTGCAATCCGACGTTGCCTTCTATCCCTTGCACTTCGGCCCCAGCTAGGGCATATAGCGATGTATTGGTTGTTCTAAACCGACCATAGCCTCTCCGGTCTCTTGCTGGATCCCATCCTGTCACTCTCCGGTGAAGGGGAGGCAGCGTTAAGTGAGTCAATTCTGTCGCTCTCTGGCGAAGAAACTCACTTCTTCCACTCCGATTCAATGTATCTGAACATTAAGCGATGTCATGGCCTAAATCGTGGGCCGATCACAGCCTCTCCGAGCTCTTATCGAATCTCGATCTAATCACACTCCGGTGAATGGGAAACGACGTTAAGTGAGTCGATCCTGTCGCTCTCCGGCGAAGCAACTCACTTCTTGCACTTCGGACCCCGCCTCTCCGGGTAGGGTCATAAAGCGATCATTTTTATATTGGTATTCAATATTCATCCTTTAACTCTCCGGTCAAAGGTGTATTTCAAGAAATTCTAATTTATTTATTAAATTAAGGTCCTAGATGTTCAATCTCAAACATCAGGAAAAAGCTAAACATTGCCTCTCCGGGCATATTGGTCTATCTCCATCTTAGAGCATGCCTAGGGATCTCTTCGGTTCCCGTACATGAGTAATTGGAGTAGCCGTTTTATTCTGAAAACAAATCTAGTGAAATTATTTGACCGAAGTCCAAATCCTGGGCTTGGCCTCTTCCATCTTTAATCAGTGGATGACGAGTCGTGATCCCGATCCAGGATCGTTCCTGTTAGGTGGAGGCGATAGTTGTTCAGGCCTTATCACTGTTGTCCGTTCTCTGACATATTGTGGCAATCTACCACTCCTGGCGTGTTCTTCCACCTCATCCTTTAGCTGACGGCATTCATCTGTAGCGTGCCCATCCAGCTCATGGAATAGGCAATATTTTCCAGTTCTGCGCTCCCACTCAGTGTGATCTCTCCTGGGTGGTTTTCGATAGGGGAGCTGCCCCCGAGTTTCAGTGTAAATCCTTTCTAGATTTACCGTCAGATCCATGTACTGTCTGAATCTAGGCTCTCGGAATTTCTTCCATTTTCAGGACCATCACGTCCATCGTCCTGCTTTCTGTTTCCTTTGTCCGCTCTAAACTATTCCCTGGCGGTTCCTTCGCCCTGTACAACATTTCTTTCTCTCCTCTCGGCCAGTGACTCTTCCAGCCGAATAAATCTTTCAGCTTCATGATAAAATTCTCCAAGATCTTGTGGGGGATCTCTCGCCAAAGAATCTTTGAATTCTGTGCCTTCCCCGACTCCTGCTACCGCCACCATCAAAATCTTCGATGGATCCGGGCGATCTACAGAAGCCACCGTTGCATTGAATCGCAATAAGAAACCTTTTATGGACTCTTCGTTCTTTTGCTTGATTGAAGCTAAAGTCATCACACTCTTGGGTCGCGTCACATGGACCCTAAGCTGTCTCATGAAGCAATCTACAAGCTCGCCCCATGTCCCGATTGGTCCAGTCTCCAGTTGTTTGAACCAAAGCGTGGCTAAATCTGACAAGTATAGAGGGAAGCATCGATCCATCACTTCCTCGGGTGTCCCCAGCACTTCAATGTGCCTGATGTATGTGGTAATATGCATCGTTGCGTCTGACCTCCCGTCATAAGGATCCAGCGTAGGCAGTTTGAACTTCGGAGGATTCCTTGCATTCCTGATATTCGGAGTGAACGGACTCCGACTGACTTCTTGCAATCCTCCACTTGACAATCCTCCTCTCATGATTTGTCGCACTAGACCAATCATTCTTTCATCTCCATCCGAGGGTTGCTCCCTTGTCGTGCTTCTATCCTGCCCTCCAAGTCTTGAAGGGAACTCCGGTACATACTCTTTATGTGGCTCAGTAACAGTAGCATGGACTCCATCTTGCTGAGCTTCATCCATGGGTCTTCCAGTACCTGATCCTGAGGGTCTGCCCCCGAGTCCTTGTTGATTGCCTTCAGGTCCTGCACTACGGTCTTGAACCTGTCCTTCATTGGCCTCCGCAATCCTGACTCCTTGTCTTGTACTTGCAGCCGCTGTAGTTGGCCCAAGGTTTTGCACGTTCGCTGTTCTTATCTGCTCAAGAAAACTCTGCATCATCTCTTGGTGAGTCTTCATCATGCTTTCGCGTAACGAATTAGCCATAGCCTCCATCTCATCTCTAGTGATGTAGACGGAAGCTTGTCCTTCTCCTGCTCCAGAGGATGCCTCCTGACTTCCTCCTTGTTGGCTTCTTTCATCCCTCTGCCTTCTACTGTTTTGCCTAGTCATTTTCTCTAAGTCTGAAATCTTCAAGCTTTTCAAATTCTAACTTTGATCTGATGTAGCGGGTGCTAGTTTTCTCAGTGAAAGCACCAAAATGTTTGCGCCAAAAATGGTCACAAACCCCAAGTATTTTGAAAGCACCAAATAACGAATATAATTCAACAATATTCAAATAGAAGTCTCAGATCCAAGCAAGCAACAAGCAGCAATACAACGATAACAATTATAAACGCAAGATTTATAGTGGCTCGGCTATCTCCGGCCTACGTCCACTTCCAAGTTTTAACTTATATTGATGTTCTTTGCTGGTTACAAGTGATTGCAGCAGTTACAATGATTGAATTTCGGCTATAACAGCTATAGAAGGAAATAGAATCGATTCCGGCAGAGTCTGGACGTTGAATGGCCAAAAGATCCCTTTTCTGTAGGATCTGGGGCTCTATTTATAGGCGTAGGAGGCTCAGATCTCGCTCAAACTTCGGGAGACTCTTTCTGGCTCGTGAGTGGGCCCACACAACCGACCCCACCAAGTGTCGACTCGATCTGAGATCAATACGAAATGATTTCGTATCCATCAAAAAATGACCCAATCGAGCTGAAACTTGGCAGGAACAATCTTTACCTTGTATAGAAGCTTCTATGAAAATTTCATAGCATTTTGATCAGTGGATCGAGAGAAATGGTCAATACGAAATAGGATTTTCGGGTTCCTGTCTAGTTCGAATCGATGGCTTCAAATCGATGCCTTCGACTACATCAGCTCACGTGGTTCTACGATGAGGTGGCGCGCGTCGTTCGAGTCGACCCGGTCTTATCTCTGAGTTGAACTTTTCGATTCCTTAGATCTCGCCTACTTCGTATCGTGGAATGACACGTCATCTGTGCTTGCTGACTTGGTGAATACGAACAAGCGATTGTTCACGGATTCGAACATGGATTCCTGATGGATACGAAGCGGCCAGCAGCTGATGGATACGAAACAGATGGATATGAGGGACTTCCGATGGATTCGAAGAGAGTCGTGGCGGGGCCTATCTGATCGATTCGAACGCGATTGATTCGAAGTATGCGGAACATGTTGGATTCGAATCTGATCGATTCGAAGATGATGGATTCGAACCTGATCGGTTAGAACCTGATCGATTCGAAGCTGCTTATCCTTGATGGGTTCGAACTTGATGGATTCGACCAAACCAATATGACAGCTCTCTGATGGATACGAACAGTGCAACTTTTCTAACGTGTATCGATTATATCTCATTCATATGAACTCCGATTATCCTGAAATTTGAAACCCTGGTTCCCATGACTTTGCTTGCAGTGTTCTATCAATTGTAGCCTGATCCGGGCCTGGGCAAAATCCATCGATATCCATGGTTATCTTGCAATGCAGAGCTGATATTAATGACTAATTATAACCGATTTTCAATCAATTTTGGGTATCTCAGCTTTGTCAAAAGTTGGGTTAACACCTAATCTAAGATAGGAGAATGGAGATAAAACGCATACTTATATATAGCAAATACAAGTACATTACTATGGCGTTATCTTAACTCCAATCTTACTCTAATTCCTTTGGATTTTCATTTTCAAAATCAATTTTATTTGAATTTTTCATAAACCTATGCTCTGATACCAAGTTGTGACTTCCCATATCTGAAGGCCAAAAGCTAAGCGCTACGGATGTTGCAATCATCCATAATATTAACTTCTGGTGATGAAATACGGTAATGCCAGTGGTATCCACAGCACCAGAAGCACTTGAATATGAACTAAAATCATAGATATCCAAAAACAATAATTATAGTGATTATATTTCAAATAAAATCGTATTTAAGTTACAAAAATCCCCAAACGTATTCCTAAGCAATGTTCAATTGTAATTTACAACAATATGCCAAGAGCAACATATGAAGATGCCCCCTTGGATGATCAAAGCAATATAGACATAAAGGTCTAATACACAGTGGAAACTCATAAAAACAAAATTCCTAAATTAGCTATATGTCAACCACCTACTTGCGTTTGGAAGTTTATTTGCAAAAACCTGCCAAAATCCAAATGCTTAAACCTCAGCCTACTCTAATAGATTTTGAGCACCCGAGAGTTTAAGCGGAAAAAATCTATGAATCAGACATAAAGCCTGGTACGAATAATTTTGTTACATCTCTGTTTACTGATATTTAATGAGACCACGCCGCTTCGCGGAATGGGATTCCCCTCACCAATATCTCTTTTCAAAGCATATAGTTTACAAATCCTTTCCTGCAACCAAACTGGTTAATAAACTGATTAATAACAATATAGCAAAATCCATTATGCTAAAACAGTAAGTAAATAGACTAACTGTCTAAAATCTAGGCTAATTGCCCTAATCTGGACTAACTGCCCTAAATTTGAATGTACCAAAATAGCAGTATCCTTTATGCTAAACAAAATGGATTACGTGTCCATAAAATAGGTAAAAGTGGGCTAACTATCCTTAAGAAGTAGCAAGGTCCATTATGCTAACAATCGAAGTAATTGTTCATTATCTAGGCTTACTTCCCTTAACTGGACTAACTGTCCTCTGAGTTGACTGCCCTAAAAAAAGACTAACTATCTAAATTTAAATGAGCTAACTGCCCAAATTTTCTTAGGGTTGATTACCCTTTAAATTTTCCTTGAAACTTTTTCTAAACGATTTAATCCGTCGAATCATAGATATACAATGAAAGTGTATCTCTTAGCTTTACTCTGAGCTATTTTTCCATGTCATATATGTATATCTTACTCAAAATAATATTGATGATGTTCAATAAGGACTATCTATCCTTTTAAAATAAGTTAAACTACTTTATAACTTAAAACACTTAGGCTATCTTCCTATACATTGTATCCGAAACCTTTGTTTAAAACGTTTAACAACCCTTTCGAAATCATTGAAGGTAACCCCTTCGAAATCATTTAAATTCCTTCTTCAAAAGCCTTAAAATATATATCATCCGCCATTAAAACCATTTAAATCTTGCCTTTTGAAAACATTGAAAAAACCTTACCAT
This sequence comes from Allium cepa, assembly GCA_030765085.1. Taxonomy (NCBI): domain Eukaryota; kingdom Viridiplantae; phylum Streptophyta; class Magnoliopsida; order Asparagales; family Amaryllidaceae; genus Allium; species Allium cepa. The sequence continues at coordinate 110,719,485 of CM060943.1, forward strand.
TTGACCATGTTGAAAGCTTGGGGAACCACACTTTTTTGAAACCATTGATTAAACCTTTCGAAAGAAACAAACTAAACTCTTTCGAATGCACTTTGGGCTCAACTTAAAACAAGTGGAAACCTTTTGAAACCATTAATAGTTGACTACTTCGGAACCATTTAAACGTCTCGATTTAAAACATTTGAATTATGCCTTCGAGTAGAGCAAAAGGATGAGAAAAACATTAGAGTCGAAAGCATCTGCTTCAAAACCCTTTGAAAGTAACCCTTTCAAAACCATTTCATAAACAATGAAGTGATGGTGTTGAAACCATCCCTTTGAAAGCAATTGAGAGGCAGCAAATATAGAAGTGAAAAGGTTCCGTTCGAAAGCATCTCGATTGAAATGTAGGAAGTGACAGCTACGGTTTCGACCTTGTCAAAAGCCATGATTTCGACCTTGTGGAAAGGAAAACTTTCGACCTTTCGACCTTGTCGAAAGCACTCAATTTTATAACAAGAAAACAACCCGCTCGAAACTTTTTCTTTTAAATTATTTGACTTTGTCAAAAGCATTTAGGTCAAAAGCAACCATGTTGAAACCATTTAGTCGAAAACTAGCAGGAGTATTTTCCTTAAGACCAAAACAAAGCTTCATCTCTTTCGAAACCCCTTGGCTTCGACCTATACCTTTGACCTTTTACAATTCACTACACATCAGTTTTCGGATACCATATGCATTGGTTTTGACCGTGCCGAAAGCAGACCTTTTGTCCTTGTCGAAAGGTGAGGAATAGAGGTGGAACCTAGTTCTCGAAGGAGTCTAAACAGAAAAAAACCTATTCATTTGCACCTTAAAGTTGTCCTTTTGTACCTAACTTGCCTTATTTTTCTAAATTTGATTGCCTGCCAGATTATTATATTCAAAAGTGCTGCACTTTTTCCTTTTTTGGAAATTTAAAGAATTTAGAAAAAGTCCCTTCTCCTTTATAACTATGTAAAACATTTAAATCCCATATCACAAAATAATTTTATATAACTATTCAAACATCTTGAAAAAATCTGGAAAAATTATAGAAAATCGTTTTATATATGTTTTCCAACATATAAAAATTTTGACCTGAGTAATATATTATTTTCCCGTAAATAATTTTATAATCCAAAATATAATTTTCTTCCTTAGAAAATTCATAATAAATCCACGAAAATTCCGAAAAATCAAAAAATTGAAACCCATCTCAAAATTGTCATTTTAAATTTTCATAAAAATCCACAAGGCAATTGGATGTCATTTAATAAGGTTTTCTACTTAAAACATGTCATAAAATCTATATGAGCATTCACATATAATCAACATGCATACATAATCATTCTGTCATTCAAAAACATGGCACATTATTGCAAAAATATTCAGATTTATCCTTAAAATTCAAGCCATAAAAATTTGAGATTTAAACATTATTCACCTTAGATTTAGAAATTAATGGAGCTTGGGATTTGAATGGATTTGATTTCAATTTTCTTTTCTTCTAGCTATTCTTAGTTTCCTCTTCCCCTTTCCTTCTAAATGTCGGCCAGCCTCAATTATAAATATTTTTGGAAATGAAATGGACGTGCGATATAACATCCCGATATTTTTCGGGAAATATAATTAACAAGAAATTAAAAGCGCATATGGTATAGTGGTAAAGGCGCATGTTGACTTCCGTAATGACAAAGGATCAAGTCCCATTGTCGCCCAAAAAGTGGAGCGGTGTTTTTTAGTTGGTTCATTTCCGGTGATTATTCTACGTATTTTAGCATTGTTTCTGACATGTGGCCGCTTCCCATTCGCTCCAGTGATGTAATAGGATAAGATGGCTAAATTGTATTGGTTGAATGATTTGTATAGGCTAGAATGGATAACCGTTAAGTGTGAAAGAACCAGATTTAATCTAAAATAATCTAATGGATTGTATTTACTCAAACAATCTATACATAAACCATCTAACCTAATGCTGATCTCTTATTCAACCGTCGCCATAATTCTACAACAAAATTACGTGTATTATTCTTCTTCCTTTCCTTTACTAAATAAACAAATCTCTACCAAAATAATTTATCTACGTATTCAAAAAATTTGGGGAATTTAGAAGAATCAAAGGTAGAAAGATTTAAGCAAAGTTTTTTTCAAATTTATGCAAGCTCGGCGCTAAGTGATGGAATTAATATGAAATAGAAAAATAAAGTGATTCAATTTTAGTTCTTTTCTGGCACGTTAAAATGAATTAATTTCTGTTATTAATTGAGAATAGATGTAAATTATTACAACTTCTTCTTCCACTTCTCGGATCTAATTCATGTTTGGTTTAAAATATGGGACATATAAATTGTCTATTCACGTTTTATGGCGTAAGTAAGATTAAAATTTATGTAAGTTATTCTATCTTCTTCTTCTTCCACTTCTCAATTCTAATTTATGTTTAGGTTGAAATTTGGAATAAACTAATTGTTATTCACGTTTCATAACATAAATAAGATTGGTTTAGTTAAATTGAGTTAGAATTGTTATTCAATTTCTATTGGTATAACAGGTTTGTTAAATAAATTCAGAATATGTTACTTGAATAAAATTATGATTTTGATTAATGTAATTACATAATTTCGAATATGGTTTTAGAATAAAATTGGAAAGTATAATTGGTATAATTATTTGTTTCATATGTGGCCTAGAAATTTAAAAGTGGAATTTTGTGTAATTAAATGGTTTGTGGCTATTGGATAAATTTTTTGTACAGATTATATCTCTAAAAGGGAGAATGTAAATTAGGACGGAAAAAAATGAAAATTAATTGGACCGTAAAGGCTAGTGTAAATCTGTAACAAAATGGCATAAAAATTATAGACAAACCATGCAGACTGAACGGATGTGAAATTGAAGTACCATTTGTGCAAGAAAGAGGAAAATTGTGACATAACCAAATTGGATGTAAAAATGACCTAAAGTAGATTAATGGAAATAAATAGTATGTAAACTATAATGGTAAAATTAATTAATCTGGAAGCAATTTCGTCAGCAAACCCTGTAAAGATCTGGATAGGTGTTTCATGCAGTTAAGACCAAAATATAGTTTTGGCTATACGTACTGGGAGCGGGAAAGTAGGTTCGCAGGATGTTTGTTACCTTTCATAGGTTGCTAGTATGTAGGATAGGTGGCATCCACAATCGTAGGCTTCTTCGGATGGATCGACGCGGATGGAACATGACAAGTGTGCTGCGACGTAGGCTTCTCTAGGCAGATCTTGAAGGATTTTGCACAGCCGACCCAGCTGTGGGCGCTATTTCAGAAGATCGATACATTGGATAGGGGCAAGTCCACATTGGTCACCGAGGAGACGGGAGGATAGTAGTCCAATTTGGTGGAGCCTGAGCAAAACTTCAGAGTCCAGCAAGGTTGTTTGAGTCAGCCCCGGTCAGATGTAAGAGGCATTTAGTCATAGTGCATGGGTGAAGACGATAACTTTTACGCTGTAACATATGGATAGGTAAAGAAAACAGGTCCGACAAGCCGATTAACGTTTAGTATTACTGCATGGTTAACTTCCCTACAGTGACCATGGATTTTGGATTCTTAGGAACTGTATCTAAGAAGGGTTCATTGCAATATATTATTCACCCTCTATGATTTCCAAGGAAGAACTAGAATTAAACTATTTTATTCTTTCTACTTCATTTTATTTCGCCCGATTACCCGTGCTTCTAGTCATGTATGATTTTCGGGGTGCCTAGAGGTGTCGGTGTCACAGTTGGTATCAGATCTAAGGTTTCGCTAATCCTAAAAATATAATGGTTTTCCAGTAATTTTTAAAGGATATTCCAAATAATACTTTTAAAAGTATATGTATATATTTTGGAAAAAAAGGATATTTTAGAAATGGGTCCCTCATATCTCTTCCTCTCTACTGATTAAACTATTTGCGGAGTACCTAATCCCATCTTTTTAATATCCTTAGATAGAAATGTCTGAACCACAAGGTATCCTTTAAGTTCCAGGAATTGATATGCCTGCTTGGTTCAGACGTTATTTGCATGCAACTGCACGAGCAGAGCCATCAGCTAGGGATGCAGCTCCAGCGGAAGGGTTTCCGGCCTGTCCGCCAGGAATTCCTGATTTTCCCAAGTTATGCAAGGACTGTACTAGCTTAGGAGGCAAGCCATTTCTTGGCACCGAGTCATATACTTAGGCGAGAGCTTGGATCCGTAGTTGTAAGCGAATATTTGGACTTATGGGATTGGAGGACTTGGCTCAGAGGCAATTGGCTTCATGGCAGTTGCAAGGAGAGTCTCTTTATTGGTGGGAGATTATGAAGGCTGATAATTTGACAGGCGGATTTTTGTACTAGGTTCGAGAGGAAATTCTTATCGCAAGCTGAAGAGGGAGTGCAACTAGAGAAATTTATACAGCTCAAGCAAGGGTATATGACAGCTAAGAAATATGTTAATCAATTCAATAAGCTTGCTAGATTTGGACTAGACCTGATCAATACTCCTTATAAGAAGGCGCTAAGTTCGCTAAGGGTTTGAGTCAGCTATTGTAGAGTTTGGAGGTGAGCCACATTCCGATGGAAGCCACTTTTGAGGGATTTGTAGAGTTGGCTTTACTTGTTGATACTGAGCAGAAAGAAGATGTGGCACAGAAGAGTGATGTGAAGAAGCAGTGGAAAGGAAAGAGGAGAGCAAGACGAAGGTCAAATGGAAAAAGGAAAGTTCCTAGGAAGGACTAGAAGTGTAATACCTGTAGGAAACTAGGCCATCTTACTAAGGATTGTAGAGGCGCAGGTGAGCAATTAAGACTGAGGTGCTATCTTTGCGAGCAAGTGCTGCATATGGAAAAGGACCGTCGGTCGAAGCCCAAGGACAGTTCACAGACACCTTCATAACCTACATAGGCTTATGCTTTAGAGGAAACTCCTTCCTCTAGTACTTGTTCGGTTATGGACAAGGGAAAAAAGGTGATCGTCAAAGGTGTGCTATCTATCTTTGATTTTCCTGTTCGTACCATATTTGATTCTGGAGCTTTGCACTCTTTTATATCTAGTACTCTAGTAGTGGGTCTTGGTCTTGATGCTTGCTTAGTGACCGACCCGGTAGTAGTATCAAATCCCATAGAAAGATCGGCATATTTGTCCATGTTATAATGGGATTTGAAATTGTTTGTTTTAGGGGTTGAGTTTGACTATAGTTCCTTTGTGTTAGGCTTTTTCGGCTTCGGGTTAAATCTTGGTATGGATTGGCTATTCATGTTTGATGTTGTTCTTGATTGTGATAAGAGGATAGTGAGGTTAGGCAATTGTAGTGGATGTACCTTGGAGGTATCTTGTAATCCTAGAGAAACTGTCAAGTTGAGCTACTTTTAATCTCTTGACTTATCGCCTAACAGTTTGAGTTCGGTATTCGTTGTTAGAGACTTTACAGATGTGTTCAAGGAGGTTGTTGGCCTTCCACCTCAAAGAGTGATCATGTTCAAAATTTATCTTGTCGATAATGCCAAACTGATTGTTGTTCGGCAAGGCATACGGCTCCTACGAAACATCATGAGTTGAGCAAGCAGATTGGAGAGCTTTTGGAGAAGGGCTTCATTCATAGGAGCAATGCTGAGTGGGGCACACCCATCGTCTCTATCACTAAGGTAGATGGTTCTCTCAGACTTTGCATGGATTATAGGGAGCTTAATAAGATGACGAAGAAGAATCGCTATCCTCTTCCACGTACAGGTGATCTCTTCGACCAGTTAGTAGGAGCCAAGATATTTTCACACATCGATTTGGCCATGCGATTTCATCTGTTGCGTGTGGCGGAGGATAACATCGAGAAGACTACGTTTAGGACTCCGTATGGGTTATTTGAGTGGTTAGTCATGCCATTTGGGCTAACCAATACCCCGACAAATTTTATGGACCTAATAAGTCGAGTATTTCATGAATCATTGAACAAGTTTGTGATGATATTCATCGATGACATTTTGATTTATTCGCAAAGCAAGGAGGAGCATACTATTTACTTGGAAGAAGTTCTTAGGACCCTGCGAGCACATATGTTGAAGGTGAAGTTCTCCAAGTACCACTTTCGAAGGAATGAGGTTCGCTTTTTGGGACACATCGTTTCGGAGGACGGACTTGCAGTAGATTCAACGAAAGTGGTAGCAATAAAAGATTGAAAGACCCCTAAGAATGCCACAAACATAAGGAATTTCCTTGTTATTGTTGGCTACTATAGGAATTTCATTAAGGACTTCGCTAAGATATCAGCTCCACTTACCCGCCATGCCAAGAAGAGCGCAGCTTTTGTTTGGGATGCCAAGTATGAGGATGCCTTTAGTCAATTGTAGGAAGCTTTGACTACCATGCCCATATTGGTATTACCGGATGGAACCAAGCCTTTCTCGGTTTATACGGATGCTTGTGGTATGAGGCTAGGGGCGGTACCGATTCAAGAGGGTAGGGTAGTGTGCTATGCGATTAGATAGTTGAAATTGCACGAGAAGAACTTCCCGACGCATGATCTTGAGCTGGCAGCAATAGTTTTGGCTCTCAAGTCTTGGAGGCACTATCTCTTAGGAGAAATATTTGAGCTTTTTATAGATCGTAAGTCTTTGAAGTATCTATTCTTCTAAAAAGACTTGAATTTGGGACAGTAAAGATGGATGGAGTCTTTAGTCTCTTATGACTTTGAGATTTCCTATACCTCTGGAAGGGTAATGTAGTAGCAGATGCATTGTGTAAATGCAAAGTGTTTTTAAGTCCTCTATTTTTGGAATGGAAGCATTTGGAGTACGTTACTATCTTTTGTTTTAGACCTCCATTAGATTTAGCTCCGGGATTGTTAGCAGCCCTCGATGTCCAGCCTGCTTTGATGGAGCAGATTAGAGCAAGGCAAGGTGAGGACGAAGAGTTAAAGGACATTTTAGATAAGCTTGGTAGAGGAGAGTCATCTCCACATCATAGGCGCTATACATGGACAACAGGGGATGGGTTAGAAGGGGTCGTAGGCTTTGTGTTCCCCATAGCGAGGATTTAGTAGATGAGGTGTTAGCCAAGTCACATTATTCTAGGATGACAGGGCACCCTAGTGGTGATAAGATGTACCGGGATATGAAGAGGGTATTCTGTTGGCCCGGAATAAGGAAGAGGGTGAACGAGTATGCATCGAAATGCATCACTTGTCAATGGGTAGAGGTGGAACAGAAGAAGCTCGGAGGACTATTAGAACCATTGGATATTCCATTACGGAAATGGGAGAGCATCTCTATGGACTTCGTGGATGGATTACCAAGGTCACAGAGAGGGAACACGAGCATTTGGGTCATTGTGGATAGACAATGAAGAGTGCTCATTTTATACCCATTAAGAATAATAGGACAACACCTTCTTCGTGACTCTTTATGTAAGGGAGTAGTTAGGATTTATGGAGTTCCCGCCAGCATTGTGAGCGACAAAGATTCATTATTCACCAATGAGTTTTGGAGGAGTCTATCAAGCCTTGGGAATTGAATTGAATTGAATCTGAGCATAGCATATCACCCTCAGATAGATGGACAGACCGAGAAGGTAAATAAAGTTTTGGAAAGTTTGCGCAGATTGTGCATCATTGACTTCGAAGGCTCATGGGAAAACCACCTACCTTTGGTGGTGTTCGCGTATAATAATAGTTATAAAGCAAGCATTGGGATGGCACTGTTCAAGGCCCTCTATGGCAGAAGATGTAGATCACCAGCATGTTGGTGGGATACCACCGATAGAATCTTGATTGAACCTGACTTCGGGAGCGAAACTTCCAAGAAGGTGGAATTGTTTCGCAAGAGGTTGAAGACTGCACAAGATAGACAAAAGTCATATGCCGAAAAAAGACGTTCAGATTTGAAGTTTAAGGTTAGGCATATGGTTTTTGTCAAGGTTTCTCCTTTGAGAAACGTTATGAGGTTTGGCTCAGTGGGTAAGTTTCCACCTAAATTTCTAGGACCCTTCTCTATTACCGTACGGATTGGAAAAGTGGCATAAAGAGTTGATCTTCTAGATAAATTGGTAGGAGTTCATGATGTTTTTCATGTTTCACATCTAAGGAAGTGTCTACATGATTCCAAAGTAGTAGTAGAACCTGATTAGCTAAGGGAAGTGGAGGTAAAGGGCGAATCACTTGTGTGTCGTACACCGACCCGTGTATTGGAACACGGCGTTAAGAGATTACGCAACAAGGAAGTTTGTCCAGTGAAGGTTCAGTGGAGGGATCACCCCAACGAGTGCACATGGGAATCTGAGGAGAGATATCAAACTTCTTATCCTTTTCTATTTAAAGGTACACTTCAAATATCTTATCTTTGATCTTTATTTAGTTAGGGTCTTTTCGATAATCTTTAGGTGAAACCTATAGATGGTAGCTTGGTTATAAACACGTCATTAGGCCATGTTATGTCTGATGGATGAAAATGATTGCAAGTAGATGTCGATATTTGCAAATGGATGCATTGCATGCACTAGATAGATATTTATTAAGAAAATCGACCAACTAGGTACACACACCTGCATATGCGTGCCTGCTATCTATTGCATTTGCATATGGTTTTTTGTGTGTGTCTATATGTGTGTGTGTGTGTGTGTATGTTTCCATGTATACATTAATGGATGTTGCATATAGGTGACGCATTTGGGTGAATGATTAAAACATACATATAGAATTATCAATTATACTAGGGTAATTGCATACATTCAATTGGATGGCATAAGCATACTTGCATTACAAAATGTCAACCGAATTAGTAGATCGCTTTTCACATTAGGTAAGTTCATATGCATTTCACTTTACGTAAGTCATAAATTTAATTAGTCAAAATTAAGGACAATGGTAGAAATGGATGAAGGTTGAGTAGATGGATGCTGTTTTTGGACACTGGTTGTTAATTACGTCCTTCCGTCTTTGGAGATTTCAGGGACGAAATCCTTGAAGGACTAGAATGTAACACCCCAATATTTTACGGGAAATATAATTAAGAAGAAATTAAAAGCACATTTGGTATAGTGGTAAAGGCACATGTTGACTTCCTTAGTGATCAGGGATCAAGTCTCGTTGTCGTCCAAAATTTGGAGCAATGTTTTTTAAGCTAGTTCATTTCCAGCAATTTTCCTACATATTTTAGCATTATTTCTGACATGTGGAAGCTTCCCATTTGCTCTAGTGATGTAATAGGATGAGATGGCAAAATTTTCTCGGTTGAGTGATGTGTATGGGTTAGAATGAATAGCCGTTAGGTATATGAAAGAACCAAACTTAATCTAAAATAATCTAATGGATTGTATTCACTCAAACAATCTATAAATAAGCCATCTAACCTAAATCTAATCTCTTATTCAACCGTAGTCATAATTCTACAGTAAAATTAGTGTGTATTATTATTCCTCCTTTGCTCTACTAAGTAGACAAATCTCTATCAAATTAAGTAATCTATATATATTCAAGAAATTTTGGGAATTTAGAAGAATCAAAGGGAGAAAGACTAAAGCAAAGCTTTTTTTTTCAAATTTATGCAAGCTCAAGTGCTAGTTGAGTAGGAATTAATATGAAATAAAAAAATAAAGTAGTTCAATTTCAGCTCTTTTCTAGCACGTTAATATGAATTAAATCTGTTATTAATTAGGAATAGATGTATATTATTGCAACTTCTTTTTCTTCTTCCACTTCTTAACTCTAATTCATGTTTGGTTTAAAATATGGGACATATAAATTTTCTATTCAAATTTTGTGGCATAAATAAGATTGAAATTTATGTAAATTATTGTATCCTTTTCTTCTTCCACTTCTTAGCTCTAATTCATGTTTGGGTTAAAATTTGGAACAAACAAATTGTTATTCACGTTTCATGGCGTAAATAAGATTGGTTTAATTCAATTGAATTAGAATTGTTATTCCATTTCGAATGGTAGACTAGGTTAGTTGAATAAATTCAGAATATATTACTAGAATAAAATTATGGTTATGATTGATATAATTGCATAATTTTGAATATGGTTTTCGAACAAAATTGGAAGTCTAATTAGCATAATTGTTTGTTTCATATATGGCTTAAAAATTTAAAAGTGGAATTTTGTATAATTAAATGGTTTGTGGCTATTGGATAAAAAATTTGTATAGATTAAATCTCTAAAAATGTCAACGTAAATTAGGATGAAAAAAAATATATAAATTAAATGGACCCTAAAGGCCAGTGTAAATTTGTAACAAAATGGCATAAAAATTACAAACAAACTATATGTGCTGAGAAGACGTGAAGTTGAAATACCATTTATGTAAGAAAGAGGGAAATTGTGAAATAACAAAATCGGATGTAAAAATGGTCTAAAGTAGATTAATGAAAATAAACAGTATGCAAACTGAAATGGTAAAATTAATTAATCTGGAAGCGATTTGGTAGGATGACCTTGTAAAGGTCTGGATAGGTGTTTCTTGCGGTTAAGACCAAAATATACTTTTGGTTGTACGTACTAGGAGCTGGCAAGTATGTTCGCAAGGATGTTTGTTACCTTTCATTGGTTGCTAGTACGCAGGATAGATATGATCCGCAACCATAGGCTTCTTCAAGAAGATCAACGCGGACAGAACATGACAAGTGTGCTCTGACATAGGCTTCTCTAGGTAGATTGGTGGATGATTTTGCACAGTCGACTCAGCTGCGGGCGGTCTTTCGAAGGACTTACACTTTGGATAAGGGCAAGTCCATGTTGGTGACCGGGAGATAGGAGGATAGGAGTCCAGTTTGGTGGCGCCTGAGCGCAACTTCGGGGTCCTGCGAAGTTATTTGAGCTGGCACCGGTTATATGTAAGAGCCATTTAGTCACGGTGCATGGGTAAAGAGCATGACATTCACGTTGTAGCACGTGGATAGGTAAGGACAGCAGATCCGACAGACCGATTGACGTTTAGTATTACTACATGGTTGATTTCCCAATAGTGACCATGGACTTTTGCTTTTTAGGAACTGTATCTAAAGAGGGTTCTCTGCATCATACTATTCACCCTTCGCGATATCCAGGAAAGACTAAGAATTAAACTATTTTATTCCTTCTACTTCATATTATTTCACCCGACCACCCGTGCTTCTAGTCATGTCCGATTTTCAGAGGGCCTAGAGGTGCAGGGTGTCACATGTGAGCTATACACGGCCAAAGTTTAGAGATATAGGAATGGCCTCTTTCCCATATTACCCCTACAATTCTTTTTAAACATTTCTTTAATATGTTTATTTTAAATGGCATGACTACGTTATTAAAAATTAAATCCCAATCCCCTAATCACACATTATTCTATTCAGCTTAATTAACTAAATCTTCTAAATAATGTTATCAAAAACCTGGGGTGTTACACTTAGCAGTTACTATGAGTAATTAAATCTCTAGATTTTCATTTTTTGTGTATTTAATAGCAAATTAACCGACTATTAAGTCTGACTAGTTTTTCCTTAGGAAGTATGATTGTGTATGTGAGTTCCTGGATGAGGACTTGAATACTCATTGTATATTTCCAAAGGAACAAGGAATGAGTCAAACAGAAATTATTGGTTGTTGGTTCAGAGAAGCCAAGATCGAATATGTTATCTGAAAACCACTTCGAACCAACAAATGGATTTGAATGGGAGACATTTTGAAGATGCTTTATGATGGTGCTATTTGAATTCCAAGGGCTACTTGCTACAAATTTTGAGGGTGATTCCAAAATGGATATAGTAGAGGTAGTTCCTTCGGTTTCGTTCTAGCCCAGAACGAATTTGTATGGATGAATGCTAGCATTGCATTTCTACCTAGAGAGCAGTGTTAGCATACCAAGATGGTTTACTATGAGAAAAGTTAATTATGGCCTCTTAAGCCTCATACCTAGGAATGGCAAAAATAAGGTAGATGTAGTAGGCCTATGTTGGTCACTCCCACTAGGATATGATCATTCCAAGATCTATTTTTGATATATTTATGTATGCTTCGGGGACCATTTTTGGTTGATGATCACAGTCAAGGGTGATCATATTTTGTACAATTATCCTGCCTTTTAGTAAGGCCATGATACCAAAAGATCAACTGATAACCAAAGACAGTTCGTCCCAAAGATTGGTTGTACGCAGGCTTGCTATGGATATCGATGGATTTTTTCCATGTCCGGATCAAGCTACAATTGGTATGACGCGGCGAGCAAAGTTATAAAAGCCAACGTTTCAAATTTTAGGTCAATTAGAGTCCGTATGCACGAAATATGATCGATGCAATTCAAGTGGTCACTCTATTCGTATCCATCAAAGGATAATTCTCGAATCGATCAGATTCGAACCCATCTAAGGCTACACTTTTCGAATCAGTCTAGAGGGACCTTGTTTGTATCGGTCGAGCTTCACATCCATCAACTATGCATGGTTTTGAATCGATGTGTTCATATCCATGCAATTCTCATCTGTTCATATCCATAGAACCCATGTTCGCATCGATAGATTCGCATCCATCTGAACTACACAGTTCGTATCCATCACATAGACAATGTACGCATCGATCATGGAGCCACAATTCGTATCCACCGAGATGTACTGTATTTCGTATCCATTGGTGAGAAAACTTCTCTTCGTATCCGTCGACAAGTGGCCCCTTCGAATCCACTGGAAGTAACATGGGGTCTGCTTCATATCAATCTAGACACCTCCCATGGATATGAAATCGGCTACCATATAATCGATATGCAGGGGCTATCCGTTGATTGATATGAAGTTAGCACTGAACGATCGATACGAGCGAGGCATATGCGTGGGAATGACTTGGTCAATTTGGCGCAAAATGTGGATCGATTTGAAAGTCGCGCTCCACGTCAACACCTGGGCACGTGTCAAATGATCGATACGAACAAATGGATGCGAAGGCTATCGATTCGAACACAACAGCCTATGCAAAACCCAAGGTTGCATCGATCTCACAATCCACAAGTCCAAATGCTATGAAGTTTTCATAGGAGCTTATGTACAACCTAAGGAAGGTTCATGCCAAGTTTCGACTCGATTGGAGGAGATCTTGATTGATAAGAAATTCGTTCGTATCGATCAAAGATCGAGCCGAAACTTTGTGGGATCGATCGTGTGGGCCCCCTTACGTGCCAGAAGAAGTCTCCCAGAGTTTGAGCGAGATATCAGCCTATTATGCCTATAAATAGAGCCCCAGGGCCTACAGAAAAAGGATCTTTTGGATTTTTGACGTCCAGGCTCTGCCAAATTCAACTTTGCATTCCATCGCTGCTGTTGTACTCGAATTTCAGAGCTATATTAACTGTAATCCACTGTAGTCGATTGTAGTCATCAAGTGAATATCAATAAGTCATCAAACTTCCAAGTGGACGTAGGACGAATTGCCGAACCACTACAAATTCTGTATTTGTTATTGCTTTTATCTAAATTTTCTGAGTGTTCTTCATTTTTATTTCTCTACATACTTATTATCTATGATCCATGATTGCGAACTGGTGCTTTCATCGGCTATCGGGTGTTTGTGACCATTTTTGGTGCAAACATTTTGGTGCTTTCACTGAGAAGGCTAATTCAAGGATTCTATCATTCTGCTGAATTTGAAAGTTTTAGGATTAAGATCTGAAACGTTATGACCAGGCAATCATGTAGAAGGCGAAGACCAAAGAGAAGTCAGCATGAAGGGAGTCAAGAGGCTTCCTCAGGAGCAAATCAGGCATCGATCTTTGTCGCTAGGGACGAGATAGAAACAATGTTCAAGAGACAAGAGGAGGTGATGTAGAATCTACTTTGATAAGTTGGAGTGCAGAATCAGTGGAACGCAACTTCAGGAGATGCTGGAGATAGAAGTCTGGAGCACGGGGCAACCAGAATTCAGAATGGAGCAGGACCATCTAGGGCGGCACCAGAACTGGGACTCACCTAGAGCATGTTGACCCAATCTCGGGAAGAGCATCAGGTGGAACCGAGTAGCACGGCATTGGTAGAGGAACGGATGCTTGGCCAGGAGAATAGATTCCAAGATACCCTCGTGAACTCGTGGGGTAGGTCAAAGGCAGTAAGTGAGGACTACAACTCGGAGATAACGACAGATTAGCAAAGATGGTTGGACGGGCTATAAGAGGTGGATTGGTAAACAAAGACTTGGAGGATTTGAATAGGATTCCCTTTACTCCAAATATCAGGCAAGCTAGAAACCCACCAGATTTTAAGCTACCATCATTTGAGATGTATAATAGGAGGACAGAACCTATAGTTCATTTAACAAAGTATATGAGGCATATGAAAGTGCTGGGGGCATCAAATTGAAGTCATGGCCACGTGCTTCCCATTGTACCTGGTAGACATTACGACGTTATGGTTTAGGCAACTGGAGAGTGGCTCTATCGGAATACGGCCTAATTTGACTGAAAGGTTTATGAGGCAATTCAGGGTTCACATTTCGAGACGGCATCACTGAAGCAAACAGCTGGGGAATCTTTGAGGAGCTTTTTGATGTGATTCAGTGCAGCGGCAACATCGGTGGATCGACCGGATCCATCCACGATTTTAATGGCAATAGTATCTGGCATAGATGACGGCACATAATTCAAGAATTCGTTGACAAGAGACCTCCCTATGGATCTAGGAGAAATTTATCATGAGGCTAAAGGATCTTTACGATTAGAGGATGCAAACACTGAAAGAGAGGAGGGAGAAGGAATTGATGTTTATGCAGTCAAGGGCGAAAATCCTCCTGAAAAAGGTGCAAGAACTGGTAGGCGGAAACAAAAGGCTGAGGATAACGATAATGGATCAACATGGCCATGAAAGGAACCAAGATTCACGTCATATACGGAGTTGAATGAGACTTTGGAACAGATCTATAAGGACATCAAGGGACAAGTTCCTTATAGGAAGCCGATGAGGAGAGATCCGACTAGCAACGAAAGAAGGTCAGACAAGTATTGCTTATTCCATGAACTGAATGGCAATAGCACAAATGACTATAAACACTTGAAGGATAAAGTTGAGGGGCATATCTGGAATGGTTTACTATCGCAGTATGTGAGAAGGAAGGCCACAACGGCGGAACAAGAACGACCACCGCCTGCATCAACTTGAGACGGCTCAGGATCGAGGCATCACCTTGTCATCAATTGATTGAAATAACGATGAACGAGTGGCAAACTCCACACCGACGTGATTAAATTGTTTACACATGCACAGGACCACGAATGATCCTTATGCATGCTCTGATATAACTATAAATCGCATCAATGTAGGTGTTTGCACTCTGACGTCCCTGTTTTGCTTTTGTTTTCTACTTCTCGTGTTCGGACTTGATTTTTTTTGACATTTCTGTTGAAAGACTTGTTTTGAATAAAAATATGCCATTTGTGACTCCATAATGGCTAAGCTACTTACACATGCATGGGGTCGCGAATGGTCCTTCAGCATACTCTTAGATGGCGATATACCGCCTAAGCGAACTATCACACCTCGCCTCGAACAGCACTCGACCGCGAACTGTCACATTTCGCCGCAAACGGCACCCGATCACGAACGATCACAACTCGTCTCGAACAGCACCTGACCGCGAACGGTTACATTTCTCCACGAATGGCATCCGATCGCGAACGATCACAAATCGCCTCGAACGACACTCCGACCGCGAACGGTCACCATTCGCCGCGAACAGCATCCGACCGTGAACGGTCACATATCACCTCAATTGACATACGATCCCGAGCGATCCTCATTCGTGGTAAGATAAGACTATTAATTGCTTTGCAGGTCATCAACGGGATATGAACATCCAGCTTATGGCATTACGCAACACACCTTCCTATCGCAAGGCAAGTTTTGGAGGGCAAGTGTTATCCCGCCTTTTAGCAAGACCATGATACCAAAATATCAACTGATAACCAAAGACAGTCCGTCTCAAAGATTGGTTGTACGCAGGATCGCTATGGATATTGATGGATTTTGTCCAAGTCCGAATCAAGCTACAATCAGTATGATACAGGGAGCAAAGTTATAAATGCCAACGTTTCAAATTTTAGGTCAATTGGAGTTCGTATGCACGAAATATGATCGATGCAATCCAAGTGGTCACTCTGTTCGTATCCATCAAAGGGTCATGCTCGAATCGATCAGATTCGAACCCATCCGAGTCTACGCCGTTCGAAGCCGTCTAGAGGGACCTTGTTCATACCGATCGAGCTTCACATCCATCAACTATGCATGGTTTCAAATCGACGAGTTTGTATCCATGCAATGCACATCTATTCGTATCCATATAACCCATGTTCGCATCGATACATTCGCGTCCATCTAAACTACGCAGTTCGTATCCATCACATAGCCATTGTACGTATCGATCATGGAGCCACAATTCGTATACACCGAGATGTACTGCATTTCGTATCCATCAGTGAGAAAAATTCTCTTCGTATCCATCGACAACTGGCCCCTTCAAATCCATTGGAATTAACGTGGGGGTCTGCTTCTTATCAATCTAGACACCTCCCATCGATACGAAATCGTCTACCGTATGATCGATACGAAGGGGCCATCCATCGACCGATATGAAGATAGCACTGAGCGATCGAGAGCGGCGCATATGCGTGGGAATGACTTGGTCAATTCATCACAAAACATGGATCCATTCGAAAGTCGTGCGCCACATCAACTCCTGGGCACGTATCAAATGAGTGATAAGAACATATGGATGCGAAGTCTATCGATTCGAACACAACAGCCTGTGTAAAACCCATGGTTGCATTGATTATATCTCACAATCCACAAGTCCAAATGCTATGAAATTTTCACAAGAGCTTACGTACAACCTAAGGAAGGTTCGTGCCAAGTTTTGACTCGATTGGATGAGATTTTAATCAACACGAAATTCATTTGTATCGATCGTAGATCAAGCCGAAGCTTTGTGGGATCGATCGCGTGGGACCCTTCACGTGCAAGAAGAAGTCTCCCGGAGTTTGAGCGAGATATCAGCATCCTACGCCTGTAAATAGAGGCCCAAGGCCTACAGAAAAAGGATATTTTGGATTTTTGACGTCCATACACTGCTGAATTCAACTTTTCATTTCATCGCTGCTGTTGTACTCGAATTTTAGAGCTATAATTCGCTGTAATCTACTGTATTGTAATCATCAAGTGAATATCAATAAAGCCGTCAAACTTCCAAGTGGACGTAGGCCGAATTTCCAAACCACTATAAATTTTGTGTTTGTTATTGCTTTCATCTAAATTTTCTGAGTGTTCTTCATTTTTATTTCTCTACACACTTATTGTCTGTGATTCGTGATTGCGAACTTGTGCTTTCGTCGACTATCAGGTGTTTGTGACCATTTTTGCGTAACAGGTACTACCTATTTAAATGGTAGGCAAGTCCTATATTGGCAGAGGTCGAAAGGTTTTCAATTTCACTTTACATTTTATATAGAGGTGTACATATTTTCGAAAGGCAGCCCGTTACCTTATCATTTTTTGGCAATCCATTCTCCAGTAAGCACTCTCCGTTTTGATTGGCTACCTATTATTGCTGTCATGTACACACATTATAGCCATTAATATATTTACATTAAACCCTTGGACATTATTATGGTATCATTGGAATTTATAAAAAAACGTTTTGGTTATCATAAGATAAAAATTCATCTATGCTTATATGCGGGGAGGTCCAATGAGAAACCTTTGATTTCAAAGGGTTTTATAAGTTATAATAAATTTTATTATGATTTAAGTTTGTTGCACTGGTTTTACCAAACTAACCCGGGAATTGTTTTCTTCTAATGCTTAGTCAAACCGAGCATATTTTCTTGATTAGCTTTAGATGCTTTGGAGTTAGTATAAGAGCTAAAAGGCAAGATGTATCTACATATTTCTTTATGTTCCATTGCATGGCTTTATTGTATTTATTAGAAATTGCATGAACATATGTTATAGCTATCTAGGTAGATGATAGGCTAGTACTCTAATGGATGTATGTATATAAAAGTTTTCTTTTGTAAAGATCATTGTTACATTATAGATTATTCATGCGATGTAAGATTCTATATTGTTTACTTTTTCTTGTCTTCCTTTGTTGTTCTTTCACCCCTAATGACCTATCTTTTGGACAACTAAATGGTCGGCACATGAATTCCATTGATGTATTTAGTGTCGTTTTAGTAGCAAGAAAGGAAAATCGTTACAAATCTCCTATAATACCAGCCAAGCCTAATAAGCTTCGGACCTCCATTGGACTGTATGATGCCTTTCAATCTTTTACAACTGTTACTTTCTCTAGATTAACCAAAATACCGTTCCCCGACGCAACACATCCGAGGAACCTTACTTTTGATTGCTAGAAATGACATTTATAAAATTTAGCTCCTAAAATGTGTTTGCTTAATGTTTCCATCACAATTTCCAGACGACGTTTGTTTTCCTTCTCGGTCTTGGAATAAATAAGATTATCACCTATATATATCAACACAAATTTTTAAAAACTCAATTCATAAGATCCATGAAATAGATAGGTGCATTGTTAGCCTAAAATGCATAATCAACCACTCATAGAAAAATTTTGGCCCTTTGAATGATGTTAAGGGTATATTATCATCTATTTTCCTTAATTGATGGAATCCCATAGCAAGATCCATCTAGGAGAATATCCGAGCACCTTGTAGTTGGTCGAACAAGTCATCTATACAGCGTACACAATACTTGGTCTGAACCATCTGCTTGTTTATCTCACGTAAACAACACAAAGCCTTAGAAAACCAATTGACTTTGCAACAAAGACCATAACTCCCCTCCAACTTGAGAGACTTGATCTAATCCGTCCCTTCTTAGCAAATCATCTGTCTAATTGGTTAACCCCAACTTCTCTCTTGGAACCATCTCATACATAGTATGAATAGTAGGTTCCTAACCAAGAATTAAGTCAATATAAAACTCAACCTCCTAATGTAGAGGTAGGCTATTTACTTCTTCAAAAAACATCTGGAATGTCCTTAACTATTAATATCCACCCTAATTCATTTTGGGACGAATCAAGTTAATACATGAAACTACTTATTAGCTTGTTAGGCTCTTTACACAACACTTTAATATGCTTCCCTTTATTGCTTTGAAGTAAAATCATTCTCTTAACAAGTTCAAGAAGAACTCCAAACTATGCTAGCCAATCCATACCAAGTAGTGTTTCAAACCCACTAAAATCTAGAACAAACATGCCCCAAGAAAAATGGTGGGTAAAATAAGTAACTCATACATTTTCACAAATCATTCGCAGATTAGTCGCACCACCTATGGGGTTAGACATACAAATAGGGGTTTCTACAATCCTTGGAGTAAAAAGCAATATATCTACCAATCTTTAAGAAATAAAACTATGAGAAACCCAAGTATCAAATAATACTCGTACTAAAATGCTATTAACATATAAAGTACCTTCAAGAACACCTTTTACTTTCACACCCTTTGAGCTTGATGGAATCTATGATGGCGTAAACCTAAGCTTCCTAACTACTCTTCATTAGTGGACAATCCATCACCATATGCCCTAGTTAGCGCCATTAAAACAGAGTGTCTTTTAAACCATAAGAAAAATAGGACCTGTTTTCTATTTCTAGGCTTTGAAATTCTTATAGAATTTTGTAATATGGCCCTTCTACTTACAAGTATTAATAATATAATCCTTGTAATGGTTTTATTGTGCCCCTCTGTAACAACCCCAATTTTGACTAACATTATTCAGGAGATTTGATTAAATATGTTAAATAGAATAATGTGTGGAGTGATAAGGAGATTGAGATTTGATAAATAATTGGGTTAGGCCTTAACTAATTAAATATAAGATGGTTTTAATAATCTAATATTTAAGAGAATAAATGAGGAGGGAAAATTAGGAATAGATCTTTCTTTTATCCCCTAAACACACCCTTTCCCATTTAATTCTCATTTTGATAGCAACCAAATTGCAAACCAAGAGGCCAGCCATAGCTAATAGAATAGAAGAAGAAAGCAAAGGAATTTCAAAAGGAATGCTTGGGAAATCATTTTCTATCAAATCTCAACACCATTGTCCAATCTAAGGTGAATAATAGTATCTCTCTAAAATTTTCATGTTTATTTCAAATTTTTGATCTAATTCTGAATTGATAGAGTTAAAAATATCATGTTGGATTGGTTATATCATTATTTGATTTAATGAAGAATTGTGGTAATTTTATGAAATTGATTTAATTGTTTTTAAGGGTAAAACCTAAGCTTTTGACCTTCTATTGATTCAAAATTTTGAAATGTTGGGTAAAGTGATATTTTGGAGATGAATTTTTAATTTCATAATTTTACAAATTAATGAGAATATTTTATGAATTTCGAAACGAAGAAAGCACATTAATTTTGGGTTTGATTGTAAAAAATAACTAAATAAGGATTTAGGTCTTGAAAATTTCATATGTCAAAGATATGTTAATTCTAATTTTTGGTAATTTCTAAGGATTTTTCCCATGTAATTATGATTTATGATGAATTTAACAAGGTTGAAAAGCTTATAATTAAAATTAAATAGTTAATATTGAATAAGGGGTGTGAAATGAAATTTTGTAGAGGTAAATAGGTTGCGATAATTTTTCTAAAAAGACATTTGATAAAGATTGTTTTAACCAATAGAAAATTGAGAAGGGCTAAGAATTGGTAAAAAGTAATTTCCTTTAATAGAAATAAAACAATATTTATGATAATTACGACATCAACTAAGTTGGTGTGGAATGAATCTATTCGGGTTGATGTCTTAAGTTATAAGCCCTCTGACATTTAATCAATGTCGACATTGGTAATCTCGTAATGTACTAGAACTATGTCAACCTATCTTTTTTCTTTGTTTTGAACATTATAACATACAACATTGATGCCGTAAGTTTTCACCACGGTTTTAAATAATGTCGCGTACTTCCTATTTGACACCATAACTTAAGACAGTAATGCCTTAAGTTTTATTTCCGGCATTAGACACTTCAGGGAGTAATGCCACTAATATTACTTATGAGATAGACGTACTATGGCAATGATGCCGCTTATACCTATATACTTTCGACATCGATATAAGTGCCAATAATGCTACCTATTGTTAATTCCAACATTCTATTTCATAGAGCCATAGTAGCCCAGTTTTATGAAACTAATATCAACTGTTTTTCTGCTTTAATGTCGAAATTCATCAATGTCGACCTTAGTATTTAAAGCACTGGATATCAATGGTTTTGTAATATTAATGTCGTATGTCATCAAACTCATCCTTATTAGTGCTACAAGTTTTGAATGAAGAATATATTCTAACTTATGGTGCTATGCCTTGTAATGAAGATATGTGACGTCCTTATATTAATACCAAAAGTTAACATGGCAGTGTTAAAATAGAATATAAATTGGTTTGAGAAATTGGTAAAGAAATATGCTATATTTTCTTTACTCTAAATATGAATTAAGGGGATTAATCACATATAATGATAAAGGTTTTCAAGGAATAAAATATTGCTTAGCCCATGTATTGATATGAATTACCAAAGGGAGTTATTATTTAAGACAAAGTAATTGTAGGATGCCAATGACCATACATTGAACATATTTGAATGATGGATGCTATATATTCTTTGCATTATTATTATTGACATATTCACATGATTGGTCAACCCATGAAAAACTAATAGGTTCATAGTAACCCTAGGAAAACTATGAGTTGAGGTAGATAGTCATTTTAATGAGAATGGGTGAACTTATTGTAGATAAAAGCCTAACTTGACAAATGAGTTAGACTTAATCACATTGCATATCTGCAAAAGATTATATTAAGTTGTTGTAGCTATCGTGGTTGTAAGTACATGACTATATTTGATATATTTTGGATAAGGTACGAGTGAGGAGAAAACCCGTTCTACTCAGAGGCGTGGTCTCACTAGATATATTTTTGGTTCAAGATGAAATGTTGTTATTCACACTAGACTTTTTTTCAGACCTGAATTTTTTGTTTTTTCCCCTTAAACTCTTAAGTACTCAGTTGAGTTCGCTGGGAGTAGGTTTTAAAGTTGTCTAGTTAGATGAGTAATCTTTCGAAGACGTGCAAGAGGCGAGCTAGCTATTACTAGGTGCTTTTAATTTATGATGTGTTATTTTATCTCCTTAAATCAATGCAATCACAAATTTTATTATTGAAAAATATTAGACTCTAATCAACCAAAGGGCCTTCTTCATATGTCGCTCTTGGTGTATTTTGTAATAATTATGTTTTTTGTGAAGGCAGGATCGAATTGGACTATGTAATAAATATGAAATCTTATTTTGAAATGAAATCTTAATAATTATTAATGTAATATGTTTTGAAAAATTTCATATTCATGTGCTTCTGATGTTATATATGATTAACATATCTGCATTTTGTCACTTGAAATTAGTACTATGGATGACTGCAACATCTGTAGCACTTAGTTTTGTGCCTCAAAATAGGGGATGCTAAAAGTTGATATTAGAGCAAGGTTTATGTAAAGCCTAAAAGATTAAAAGATTTTGAAAACGTTGTCCACCAAATTGGAGGATAAAATTACGGTATAGGATAATGCTATAGCAACTTACTTGTATTTAATATATATAAACACATTGGATGGGAAACCAGGCAAGTAATGGAAGTAGGAAATGAAAGAACAAATCTGTTGGAGGAAGCATCAAAAATGTTCGACCCAACACCAGAAGGAACCAGGGTCGACATGCAAATACTAACTAAAATGCACATTGCATTATGCTGCTGGCTATTGCATTGTGAAAAGATTTTTGCTCATCTAGGGTTGAACGATGTGTAGCAAAGGAGATTGGCTTCTTAGCAATTGCAAAAGGCATCATTGTATTTGAAGAACGGGGTGACCATAGGTGTACGGGAAGATGATTTGACATGTGCTGAATTTTGTGGAATATTTGAGGAGAGGTTCTTATCAGAATCAGTTTGGAGAAAGGGGAAACATCGATGTTGGAATATGCTATAAAGATCAATGAGATGTCTAGGTATGGACATGCTACCATTGACACTGTGATTAAGAGGAATGAGAAGCTTATCCGTGGTTTGAGGCTGGAGATTGTTAGAGTGACTCTGCCACATTTTAGGGATCTATGTAATATAATGGCGGAGATGGCAATCAGGAATGAGGAAATGCTTCCTACATCTGGGAAAGAAAATTCAGTACAAACCCAAAAATTTTAGGGCATAAATAGAAAGTTCTTCAAGAAGAAGGGAGCTTGGAAGGTTGGAGCTGCCAAGAAAGGAAAAGCTAATCCTGTCTGCTTCAAGTGTGACAAGAACAAGCATTGTACTCATGAGTGCCGAAGGAAAAGAAGTCGTGGAAGAGAAACGTGTAAAGTGTTTTAACGGCGGTAGGTAGGGCATTACAAGAATCGAAATACAGAACCGACTAGAGCTGATAAAGGAAACGTATTTTCTTTGAACAATATGCATCAAGACCAACTACTACGAAGAAAGAAATGTCTTTGTGATGGAAGGTATGCTTTTGACTCATAACATACTAGTTAGAGTATTATTTGATATGCGTGCATCACATTCTTTTATCTGAATATGTTTGGTAGATAAGTTAAAGCTAGAACCATCATCCTTATTACTTCCTTATAGGTTGAGAATCTAATAGGAGATTATGCAACTCTTGAGATGAGAAGTGACCATTTAGAATTTGAACTTTTAGGTCATGCATTTACCAACACTATGTATGTGTTGGATTATGCGGGTATTGGTATTATTTCGGGTATGGACTAGTTGAGCAGATATGAGGATATCACTAGGACACCATAATAGTCACGTTCAAATTATATACTTGGAAGAGAATGTGAGTTTTCATATTTGTGCTTGGGTGGGTGCAATGGAAGTAGAAGACGAAGTAAATCACTTTTTAGTTGTAAAAGAATGTGTAGATGTCTTCGAGCCTGTTATAGGACTACCATTGTACTATTGAGTTTAATGTAGAGCTTATGCATGGAGCTAAAACTGTAAGTGGACCACCTAGCTGAACGACACCTACCTAGATGAATTAGTTAAATGAAAGGAATAGCGGATTAAGGATCTTAAGGCTAATTTAACACTAGAGGGAAGTGAATAGTGTTTTATGGATTCTAAGACTTATCCATTCATATTTTTATTATACCAATGTCGATATTAAAATCCTCAATTTCTAAAGGCCTTAGGGTAGCCTCCTGTCTCAGGAGATGGGGAAAACTCTCTTGATTTACGGGACTCAAGATCACCCAATTGATTTCCAGGCACAACCATACCTCATAGAGAGACTCGATAAACTTTTGATTACAAATTGATCCTATAACTCTGAATAATACTTTGGTCTTCGAGAGAAGGCAGAGAATCAAACAAGAATGAGATTCTAATTTGATTCACTTGAGAACATTAATTAAGATAACAATTATTTACAAATTAACAAACCAATATACAATGGAAGAAAAAAAATGCTTAACAAGGACCCTTAACTATTGGTGATTTATGGATCAAGTTCCCATTAGCATCAAAAAAGACCTCTCCAACGCAAATCACGCCATCGTCTTCGTCCATATGAACATTCGTATTCGGCAGAAGATTTCTTCTTCTTGATCTTCTTATGGTTCGTCTAGAGGCTCTTCTTCTTCTTCAGAAACCCTAGCTTCAGATAATTCCTCAATGACAATGGGATTGGCTTGGTTATCCATAAGGAAGTTCTGTAAATTCCTAAGGATTCTGCCTTGCCTATCTTGTTCTCTGGCTATTCGTAGTTGGCTCACTTGAATTTCTGTCATCAGTTGAAGCAAATCTTTCATATTCTCTTGTAATTTGATGACTCATACGTGTATGGAACGTTGAAAAGGACCAGAATGAGGAGAAGTGGGTGAAAAAGGTCCATTATTAGAAGAGGAAGCCATTAATTTACTATTTTAGAAGTTTACTACAGAGAATAGAACAGAGAAAAGGAGTAAAAGTCGAATATATAAATATATAAATTAATAACTAATTTTAGAGGGAGATTTAAATTTGAAATTTTCGGCCTGTATGTCGACATAGAGGGATAGGTCATGTCGACATGCCCAGTTCAATTTTTGAGAAATTTTTTTTATATTAATTATTGACTATACTTGTATTATTTATAATTTATATTTCAGTTAATGAACATATACCTAATTCTCTTCTAAATTTTGTAATGTTTTGTTCATTTAATGCTTTAGTTAATATAT
The DNA here is from genome assembly GCA_030765085.1 of Allium cepa. Taxonomy (NCBI): domain Eukaryota; kingdom Viridiplantae; phylum Streptophyta; class Magnoliopsida; order Asparagales; family Amaryllidaceae; genus Allium; species Allium cepa. The sequence goes on from CM060943.1 coordinate 110,744,734, forward strand.
CAACAATTTGCTTTTCATTATTAATATATTCAAGAGTTATGACTTCTTTACTTATATTATCTCTAAGAAAATGATGTCTAATATCAATATGTCCTTTTCTAGCATGATGAGTTGGATTCTTAGATAGGTTTGTTGCACTGGTATTATCACAATAAATTGGTGATTTAGTTGTAGCTAATCCAAAATCTTTTAAAATTTGCATATATATATATATATATATATATATATATATATATATATATATATCTTAAGAACAAGCCAAAGCAGCAAATATATATTCTACTTCAGTTGTTGAAAAGGATATAGTGTTTTGCTTCTTATTAAACCAGGAAACCAGAGAATGTCCTAGAAGGTGACATGTTCCACTTGTACTTTTTCGGTCTGATTTACAACCAGCGTAATCAGCATCACAATATGAAATTAAATCAAATATATCGTTTTTAGGGTAAAATAAACCATAATCTAAAGTATGCTTTGCATATCTTAAAATTCATTTAACAGCTTTCAAGTGAGTTTCTTTAGGATAAGATTGGTATCTTGCACAGAGACATACACTGTACATGATGTCAGGATGACTTGTTGTTGTATATAGCAGCGAACCAATCATTCCCCTATATAATTTTTGATTAACATCTTTTGATTGATATTCTTCACTTAAAGCTACATTAGTTGTCATTGGAGTTGATTTTCCACCATAAGTGGTCAATCCAAATTTATTAATTAAATCCTTAGCATATTTTTCTTGACTAATGAAAATTCCTCTAACTAATTGTTTGATTTGAAGTCCTAAGAAGAAACTTAGTTCTCCCATGTGACTCATTTCAAATTCTTTACTCATTATATCTGAGAGTTCTTTATTCATTGTGTTATTTGTTGATCCAAATATTATATCATCTACATATATTTGTATTAATTGAATATCATTTTTGTTTCTTTTAATAAAAAGAATTCTATCTATTTTACCAATTTCAAAACCAGATTGTAGTAAATAAGATCTTAGTCTTTCATACCAGGCTCTAGGAGCTTGTTTCAAACCATATAAAGCTTTCTTTAACTTATATCATGATTTGAAAGTTTATTATCTTCAAAAGTGGAGGTTGTTCAACATAAACATCTTCTTTTACAAAACCATTTAGAAAATCACTTTTAACATCCATTTGAAATAACTTGAAATTATTGTAGTTTGCGAAAGCAAGTAGAATCCTGATAGCTTCTAGTCTTGCTACGGGTGCAAAGGTTTCGTCATAATCAATCCCTTTTTCCTGATAATAACCTTGTGCGACTAAACGAGCTTTATTTCTCACGACCTCACCATATTCATTTATTTTATTTTTATAAACCCATTTTGTTCCAATTATACTTTTATACTCATGTCTAGGAACAAGTTTCCAAACATCATTTCCGGTGAACCGATTCAATTCTTCTTGCATAGCAAGAATCCATGAATCATCAGATGATGCTTCCTTTGGAATTCTATGTTCAATAATTGATATAAAAGCTACATTACACATACTATTTAGTTGATTTCTTGTATTAACTATAGGTTCAATATTTCCTAGTATATTTTCTACAGGATAATCTTTTAATAGCCTAATTCTATTATTAGGTTGAATGATTTCGTAATTAGTTTCATTAGGTTCATTATTTAAAGTTATAAAATCTTCTTCATCTTCTATTTGTACGGTATCTTTAAAATTTTATCAAAAGATACATGCATTGTTTCTTCAATAGTGTTAGTTCTTAAATTATAAACTCTAAATGCTTTATGTAACATCCCGCCTATTCGCACACTTTAAATCGACACACATGCCAATTCAAACCATACGCAAGGGCGGATTGTTATGGGGTAAATAAAAAACAAGGAGGAAATAAAAGGAAAATAGAATCTCACAGCGGAAGGATAAAATATAATAATCAAAATACATTTCATAAAACTACTTACAAAACATTTGATTCTTCTTTATACAATAAATATCAGAGTTCACATACCAATAAATATCAATGCAGCGGAATTAAATGGTGTAGTGAAATAATATAGTAAATAATACTAATACAATCTTCGTCTTCGTCCTCCAGAGCTAAATCTTAAAATCCTGAAACGCTCGGACTGACCCGAGCGAATTGAAAAGATAAAACACTCGAGTCAGAACTAAAAGATCTTATGTTAGTTAAATTAACAGAAATAAATATGAGTGTACTAACTCAAGAGATGCTATGGATTTACATCACCTAAGGATCCGTTAAACTATTTACTATGTAGTATATTGCGCTATTATAATAATGTCTAATTGTAAAATAAACTTACTTTTAAATAGCGTTAACGCTTTACATTTTCCACCTTAACACATTTATATATTCCCATAGTCTATACAGTACCGTAATCTCCCCCGTACTGGGTGTCGTCAGAGGGCACTCCATAGGTATGGTACAAAACCAAAATCGTATAAGGCGCGCTAGGGTAGGTGACATGGTACAACTAGGCAATGCCAGGGTAGATATACCAATTACGCTTCCGGGTCGGTGGTAACACGTAGCACTCAGCTACCGCCCACCTCGAGCCACACCCCCAATAAAAAAAATCAAAAGTGGCCACCGAATCAATCCAAGAATCGAAGTATAATATCGAAGGGATGTGTCTGATCAAAGGTGCTACCTTATTAGCCCGTCAATCACTCCTATTTTAGCCACCTTATGCCAACTCACGAGAGTTGGGTCCACGTATTTACCAAACAGAAAACGCCGCCACCAACCTACTTCATTCTGAAATCTCCACCGCGTACACGGTTGTTAAAGTGGTTTTAAAACATAATACTACGAAATTCATAGCTTTAAAATCATAACTTCTGAAACCTGAATGGTTTGGATATTCAACAGTATATAGAATAAAATAGTTGATTTTATATTACTTTATAAAATAATTTCAGCAACTTCACAATTTATCCATTTAAAATTTTAGATCTAAACCCCATAATTCAGATTCACCTTTAGTTTCAATAAAACACTTCGATTTCAATATTTTCAAACTTCGAGTATTTAATAATTTCAAAACTAAGGTTGGAATTTATATTCAACAATTCATTATCCTATTATTTAGTTTTGAACAGTCACAAAATAAATCCATAAAGTAAAACTCAAATTTCTAACAATTTAATATTTCCTTCAATTTAATTGCACTAGAAATATTCATTTAATTTATCTTGAATAAAAATCCAGTTATAAATATCATACCCTTTTTTTTCCAAGCTTTGATAAGTTTTACATCAACTTATGGAGTGAATTTTTTAAATAAGTTCCATTCAAATAAATTACAAATTTTACCTTCCAATCTTAATTGATTTAAATCATTAAACTCCATTATTTAACTTATTTATTTTATTTAACAATTTCATAGCTTAAATTCAATAATTTAACTATGTATGTATATAAAATAAGATTTTATACAAGATCAAAATTTAATATTTATTAAACCGTATCCTATCCAAACCATAAATCGTTTTAAAAATAATTATATATATATATATATATATATATATATACACACACACACACCGCGGTGCCTGTATAAAATTTTCTATCCTATGGTCAAGTGATACGGATATTTATCATTTCAATCCGCAATTTAAAAAAATAAAAATGCGGTTGTATATCATTTCAAACCGCAATCCCGAATGAGATGAAAATGCATAATATCTTTCAGTTTATACAAAATAAGAAAAATAGCATCCATTCATCCAAATATCAATCATCAACCATTTTTCCAATCATCATCTAATTTAAAAAAACATCAATATAGAGCCTATAAAATATAACAGGTAATAAATAAAAGGTATTAACCAACAGCTTATATTCAATAATAAATTTAATAACTGTTTAACTAGCAGTTTATATGCAAATAAATACATTATAACTGTCAATTTATATGCAAAAATAAAATTAATTAACAGTTAAACTAAATAAATGCGATTTAAGTGAGATGATGAATAAAACATGCCAAACAGTCATAAATAAATTTGTACTCATATCCTAAATCAATTTAACGAACATAAGAAATTTTAGAAATTGTGAGTGGGTTAAAACACTCACCTTTGGGATTTAAATTGAATTTAAATCCAATTTAAATCCAAAAATTTGGCGGTCTCCAAATTCATTCAAACCAACGTCTTTGAGTCCGGAATTTCAAAACGATCCTAACAAAAAAATCGCGTGTGAAACGGAGTTCGTACGTAAAAGTTATTCGAGTTAAAAGATTTAAATTTTAATATAACATAATTAATTAATACATAAAAAAATATAATGTACCATCCTTTTCTTCCTTATCCACGAACCTACTAACTCATCACGCACACGCCACTTTCTTCCGTGCGCACACAACTCGAGACATATAGAGTTCGATCAGCGACTACCAGTGTGCGCGCCACCTTGAGAGCCACCTACGGACCAAGTTTCACATCACCACTCGCTACCGTTTGCACGCAATCCAAGAAAATACGTCCATGCTTCCAAGCCAGATTCTGGCGAATCCATGGTCCAATAGCATAGATCAACCGTATGGATTTGAAAAGCTCGCCGAGATCTACAACTTTGCTTTTGGAATTTTTCGATTTCGTTGAACGGATTGAAAGATATTGAGGAAAGTAGATAAGCAATTTCCGACCATTGAATAAGTGGCGGCCATGGTATAGAATTAGGGTTTCTGAAATAAAATAATAATAAAACTGTCTTGATTTGCGTGCGTATTTATAGAGTTTAACGTCAAAGACGGGCCAGAGTCCAATTTAAGCGTGCTGACAGGCGATCCAAGCATAAAATGGTCTTCCAAACGCAATGGTACTGGTTTCGTAGCCCAGTTCCATCATTTTAGTAGGTTACTGTTCAAGTCAATTTGTTTGAATGACAAAAATGCCCCTGAAAAGTGCGTTTCGGCTTCGGAACGAAAATGAATCATCCCATATATCAAAATAGATGTTTTTAAATATTTTAAACGCAATGGAACAGGTTTCATGTCCAAATTCCATCGTATGCAGAAGTTATGCTGAAAATAATATTTTCCAAATTGATTTTAATTGCATAAATTTCAAGGCGTTTCGAATCCGTACGATCAAACGACAAGTCCGATCGCTACGAAACTTGAAACACTACTATAATTCATCGTTACGGATCCGATGAAACTTGTTTCTTCGAAATCCAAGTCAGTGGCCAAAATGGCTATTTTCCATTAATTAAATAAATTTAAAATAAATTAATTAAATCAAATTGGCGTTAAAATTCTAAAATTTGAAATCTTTATCACTTTATAATTCTCAAACATTTACAATGATTTAACAATTTTTAAATGTAAATTTACTAAAGATTAACCAATAGAAATCTTCAATTTCATAAAATTCACAATTATAGATAAATTTCCGAAATTTCCATTAAATTGAATTTACCCATAATTATTCCATTCATAATTCAAATAGAAGGGTTTACCATTGGATTTAAAATTATTAGATAAATATTTCCCAATTTTCAACTTAATTTTTAAATTAACGTACTAATTATATATTTGATTTTATTCATTTGCAATAAATCCAACTGTTATAAATTAATAAATTAACTCACGATAAAAATCCAAATTCTATAATTCATAAATTTTATCATCTTGATTTACTTATAAATTTATAATTCTTTAACCAAATTCCCATCTCAAATTTTTAAGTGTAAATTATTTCACCAATTATAGCATTTATTTCAATTTCTTAAAATAATCCTTTTATTACACTTTGAATCCAATTTAATTTAATAAGTTTCCCATTAAACGGATTAGATTCAATTTCAACCTTTTACTTACACTTAAGTTCAGGTTATATTTAATTTATAACGTATTACTTCCCTAGTTATTACTTTACATCTTCCCGTATTAATTTCACAATAAATCATAATTATTAAAGTAACGCTTAAAATAAATACTATCCTATAATTACTCAACATTTAAATGAACGTTATTTCATTTTCCATTAGTGTAACATTCATTTATTTTATTATCACTTATTACAATTTCTAATTCCATTAACAAATAAGCAGGTAATTTATAATATATGTTACAAGAATTGAACTAATCACTATTCATTATTATTGACTTTAATTTAGCATTAATTACTTGCATTAACATTGTTACTAAAAATCCCTATCCAATTGCAATTAATATTCTAATGAGTACACTTACTCTTTCCGTTATGTTATAAATTATCAACAAGGAAACGTTTATTACTTTCAACAACATTGTAATTACTAATTACCTACATTGATTGTAAACGTTTTCCATTATTATCATTTATTAGAATTCTATTCAACTTTCCATCTTATGCATATAGTTAACCTTTCTATTGATTTTACCTTCAAAATTTTCAGCTATTTTCTTAGCTTACAAAAGGCAATGATTAATTACATTTAATCGCTATTAATTAAATGCATTGGTAACGAACAATAGTTGTCACCATTATACAATTTATAACATTTGTAATTTATTCTCTACAACAATTATTTCAACAACTCTCATTAAATACATTTATTCCAATTTCCGTTTCAACGTTTTTATTACAAAATCAATTAAATACTTTCCTTTCTCGCATTAAATTATACACCTGTATAATCCTTTCCACTATTCATTATTTAGAATTCTATTTAAGTTTCAATCTCTTGTAATAACTCATTTATTATACATTCGCATATCAATAAACAAGGTTCCAATAAATAGGATTTATTCAATTCACCTTATATTCAGGTACAATACTTACCATTTTATTTATTGAAATTTTATTCATATTACAAATAAAGGCTTTAATTACCATTCATATATTTTATTTAGCCTTCATTTCAATATAAATTTACCCCCTTTATTATTTCTATTAAAAATTAATTCCAAAATCTTACAAATATGACAAATTTAATTAACGAAATTTACGGGTCGTTACACTTTACCACTATTAGATTATCCGATAAAGATACCTTTGTCGGATATAGGTTCAAATTTATCTAAATTATCTTTTGTATTAAGAATAAAACACTTACTACCAAAAACTTTAAAATAAGCTACTATGGGTTTCTTATTGTAAAGTAATTCATATGGTGTTTTATTAGTTAATTGTCTAATTAAATTCCTATTTAATATATAACAAGCCATAGCAACTGCTTCAGCCTAAAAGTATTTAGGTAAGTCAGAAAGCGTTGTTCTAACACATGCTTGGGTCGTTCTATTCTTACGTTCTGCCAATCCGTTTTGTTATGGAGTTCTTGGAAAAGAGAAATTATGAGTAATTTCTTTTTTATTACAAAAATTCTCAGGATTTTCATTTTCAAATTCTCTACCGTGATAACTATGAATTGTTTTTATTTTTGAAGAAAGTTGATTTTGAATTCTTTAAGCAAATTTTTTAAATAATTCAAAAACATCACTTTAAGTTTAAGAAAAATTGTCCAAGTATATGCAGAATAATCATCTACAATTACAAAGACATATTTATTGTGATTAACTGATCGAACTTGTGATGGGCTAAATAAATCTAAATGAAGTAATTGTAGAGATTTAGAAGTAGAAATCATATCTTTTAATTTAAATGAACTTTTCTTAAGTTTTCCTAATTGACAAGCATCACATATACTACCTACTTTAAAGTTTAACTTGGAAAGACCTCTAACCAAGTCAAGTTTTGATAACCTAGATAATAGTTTGAAATTTAAATGACCAAATCTTTTATGCCAAATCCAAGGGTCACTTGTATTATCCAAAAGACATAAGTTAACATTTGATAATTTCATACTAAGGATGTAAATGTTTTTCTTCCTAATTCCTTCAAAGATAATATTTGACTTATTATCTTCGATGTGACACTTATATTTTCCAAATTTAATTTTAAATCGTTTATCACATAGTTGACTTATACAGAGCAAATTATGTTTTAAATTCCTAACTAGCAAAATATCAGAAATAAAAGGAGTGTTAGAATTACCGACATTGCCGATGCCAATCACATATCCTTTTGAGTTATCTCCAAAGTCGACCAATCCACCATCTTGATATATAATGTCATTGAGTATCTCGGGATTTCCAGTCATATGCCTTGAACAGCCACTATCAAGTATCCATTTATCTTTCTCAATTTGCACATTTTGTCCATTGGTTATTGATTCTTCAAAAGACATGTAACATGTTTGTTCCTGCATAACAAACCAATTCCGAATTCTCAAGTAAATCAATATAGAATCTCATTTTTGTTTGATTCCCTGCCATGTTTCGAAGATCAAAGTGTAATTCAGAGTTATTGGATCAATTTGTAATCAAAATTTTATAGAGTCTCTCTATAAGGTGTGGTTGTGCCTGTAAATCAATTGGGTGATCTTTTGTCCCATAAATCAAGAGAGTTTTCCCTGGACTCGTGACACAGGAGGGTACCTCAAGGCCTTTAGAAATTGAGGATTGTAATCTTGACATTGGTATAATAAAAATCTGTATGAGGTGTTTTCCTTTGTACAGGACTAGATGTAGGGTAACTCGGAACCAGTATAAAATCCGGTGTTTTCTTTCCTTCGTTGCTTTTTATTTACTTTCTGTATCTGTGTTTGATTCTGTCATTGTTCTATTATTAATTTCTACATTTTTTTATATCATAAATTTTTAATTAGTTCATATAAATCTTAGAATCCATTAAACACTATTCTCCCACCTCAAGTGTTAAATTAGCCTTAAGATCCTTAATCCGTGGTCCCTTTCAATTAGTATCAGAGCATAGGTTTTCATAGTTTTCATAATCTGAAACTTGAAAATTTAATAATGGAATTTTTAAGAAATTTTGTTAAAACTAATTTGAATTTATGCATTTCATCAAAGTATCATAAGTCTAGATACAGCTTTTATGAAAAATCACCACAATCTTATAAATATGAAAATTTTAGAACATGGATTTGTAGAGGAGTGAAGAAAATAAGAAAAATTGGTTAGTTAAAAAATTCGTTTGTGAAGACTATTTATATAGCACCAACGGTCATAACTATTCATGAAGAGATTTAAATGAAAAGACACTTCTTTTGAAAATTGGAACTTTTGAATTCAATGGCCACCATGTCGACATGGGGTATCCCATGATGTCAACTTCCCTAGTTAAAAACAATGTAAAATTTGTTTTGAAAATGAAGTTTAAAACAGAGTTTATTTAAAAAAAAAAAAATTTACTGCTAAAACATCTGTTTGAAAATCATTTGAAAAGGGTAATTTTAAGGCTAAAATAGTTTGAAAAGCAGTTTTGAAAATCATTTTGAAAATCCATTTCGAAGTAGTTTTGCAAGCTTCTTCCTACAGAATATCTCATCACATCAGGACTCGAGAACTGGTACAAAACCAGGATGTTCGTGGGTTTGTAAGCCACTTGTCGTAGGTTTATAAGCTACTTATCATGTGTTTGTAAGCCACTAAGATGGTAGAAATGGGTTCCATCCCAAATGAAGTTCGAAATGAAGATTTCCGTGATATTACGAAGTTTAACAAAAACCGGACACATATCTTGAAATCTTGATCTTGGTACTCATGAGTCTTCAAACTTGATTTCTTCATTCTTGATCTTTATACTGTATAATCTTCAATATTCAATACTTGCCTTGTATATATATCCTACATAATAACACTCATATATATCTAGATTATAGTGTTAGTATGTAAGTTATAATAAATAAGTTATAAAGGTTGTTGTCATCAAAACCACTATCTCTAGTTCCTAACATTAAAGGTGCAGCTAGTGGACTTAAAAGGAGAGAATTTTATCCAACCAAGTTGTTCATCTTGGGGTGCGACCGCTGTGTTTGTAAAGAAATCGGAAGGCTCGATAAAAGTATGTATTAACAATCTTAAGTTGAATGAGAAGACAATAAAGAATAGATACCTTTGCTAAGAATCGATTATTTACTTTGTCAATTGAGTGGAGCCAAAGTATTTTCCCAGTTGGATTTAGCAACAGGATTCCATCAATTGAGAGTGATGAAGGACAACATTCCATTAACATCGTTTTGAACAAGATTCAGTTCATATGAATGGTTAGTCATGCCATTTGAACTGACCAGCCCGCCTGCTTTCTTTATGGACTTGATGAATCGAATTTTCCGAGAGAACTTGGATATGTTCATGTTAATGTTCATTGATGAAATTTTGATATATTCAAAGGATGAGAGGCAAATGAAATTGAGGCAGAGTAGTGCTTGAGATGTTGAGACAACATCAAGTAAAAGTGAAAATTTTGAAGTGTCATTTTTGGAAGAGAGAAGTGAAGTTTCTTGACCATGTAGTTTCAGAAAAAGAATATCTCTAGACCCACCTAAGATTGAATCTATAAATAATTGGAAGATACCCAAGACGGTGACCGAGATAAAGAGTTTTATTGAATTAGCTAGCTATTATTGGAGATACATCGTGGGTTTCTCACGGATAGCAGCACCTTTGACTAAAGAACCAAAAAGTACATAAAGTTTATTTGGTCTAGTAAATGTGAGGAAGCATTCCAGAAAGTAAAACATTTATTGACCAACATGCCCAAGTTAACTTTGCCAGATGGTAATGAGGATTTGATGGTATATACGGATGCATGTGGAACAGAATTAGAAGCCTGGTTGATGCAAAGAGGTAATCAGTTACTTACACTTTTTGGCAGCTTTGAAAACATGATGTTAGGTATCTAACTCATGATTTGGAGTTTGCAACCATAATATTTTCTTTCAAGGAATAGAGACACTTTCTTTTGGGAGAAAGATTCGAGTTGTTTACGAATCATAAGTCATTGAGGTATTTACTCTCTCAGAAAGAGTTGAATATAATATAGTAAAGATGGCTAGAGTTTTAAGCAGCTTATGATTTTGGTATTAAGAATATGCCATGAAAATGAAATAAGGTTGTTGATGCGCTTGGCAGAAAACATCAAAATATTGTGTTAGCTATGTTGGTAGAATGGAAAAATCTAAAGGCATTGAATATTAGTGTGTAGTTAAAATTGACTTCTAGTTCTAATCAGAGTACCACCATATTTTTATTTTTAGCATTTTGACTAGTATTGATTGAAAGGATTGCTTCTAAGCGGAGAGATGAACCATTATTAGCCGAAAGGATTAGATGATTGGAAGGCGGAACAAAGACCAATGATTTAAAGGATTTTATTCATGACCAAAATGAATGGTTAAGAAAGAAGGGATAATTGTGTTTTCCAAATGTTAGTGACTTAAGGAAGGAAGTTCTTAGGGAGTGTCATTGATCGAAGTTTACTATTCAACAAGGAGGAAGTAAGATGTATAAGGATATGAAGAGGTGTTTTCTTCCAGATAGGTATGAAAAGGGATGTAGGCTTATGGGTAAAGAAATGTTTGAATGGCTAATAAATAAAAGCCGACCATCAAAAGCAAAGTGGTTTACTTCAGCCTTTAGATATACCAGCCTGGAAATGAGATTCTATATCCACGGATATTATTGACAGCCTGCCAAGGTCGAATAGCGAAACGAGAGTATTTAGGTTATAGTGAATAGACTAACCAAGATTGCACATTTCATTCCCATTTAGCCAACAAGGATGACACCTTGTTAGAACTCTTAGTTTACGATTTCGATGATGGCAACTATACAATGGAAATCATATATATATATATATATATATATATATATATATGGATATCATATAACTATACAGATACAAATTCAAAGCAAGACAAACCACTACCGTGACAAGACGATGACTAAAGCACTGAAGAGATTCATCTACAAAGTTGCATGAAGATCGAAGAGAGATACACTTAAGAATAAACCCAAGAGAACATCACTTAATAGGTTCAGATGTTTGACTGCAGAACTTTAGTCGTATGAACATAGAAGATGAACAAAAATAATAATAGATTCTCAGACGTCTGAAAACACCATTCCGACGTCTGAAACTGGGCTCGAGGAAAATAATTCAAATTGCAACTATCATCTCCGAAGAGACACAACTCCATCTCTCCTCCACAACTCTTCACCAGTGAAAAGTGACGACTCTAGGCTGAAAGGGAAGAGATGTAACTGCTAGAAGCAACCTTCTACAACTATATAAACGAGAATCAAGAAGGATCAAAGTACTTTAACTAATTCACTCGACTCTTTATCTTGATCATCTCTTGTTCTAATCATCCACTTGCTATCAAATCTGCAAATCTGAGATCATACACTTCCATACTCTCTCGAACAATATTGTATTCAATCATTAAAGAGATATAGGAAGTTCAGTTGTACTATATAGTCAAAATCCATGTAATAGAGAATATATTCTTGAAAAATAAACACTGCTATTGTAAATCTGTTCCTTCGGGTGAAGTGAGGGTTATTTGGTGAAAGGAAATTCCAAAGAGGAGCTTCGAGACTAGACATAGGACGGGAGGTTCGAACCTGTATAAAATCTCTGGTGTGATTATTCTTATTTACATACTTTACTATTGTTACACTATAGTTTAAATTAGTCATATACTTGTCTTTTGTATAATCGATCCACCATACAATAGACTTTCAATTGGTATCAGAGCTTGGTTTGATCAAAAGTAGTGTAACAAGTTTTTGAATCACTAATATGGCAAGTATCTTTTAAGAACGTCAATCTACCTCATGTCCTCCATTATTTAATGGCTCCAACTATGCATATTGGTTAACCCGTATGCATATTTTTATGGAAGCCAATGGTCTAGAAATATGGTCTGCTGCACAAAATAAATATGAAGCACCTGACATTGCTATGAGCACATGGACCGATGCACAAAAAACCTTAGCCTCAAACAATGCAAAATCTATGACTGTTTTATTTTGTTCTCTAGATAAAAATGATTTTCACATGTCATGTTATGTACCATTGCGTTTGACATTTGGTGTACCTTACAAATTACACACGAAGGTACAACGAAGGTCAAACAAACTAAGATTTCGATTTTGCAAAACCAATTCTCCTCATTCAAAATGAAGAAAAATGAAACTATTGTTGGCATGCATTCTAGATTTCAAACTATTCAACATGATCTTATGGCATTAGGAGTTAAGTTTACTAATTTTGATTTACTTTCTCGAATACTCAAATCTTTGACATCAGATTGGGAAAGGAAGGTATTTGCTATTGATGAAGCTAATGATCTATTTACTCTCAAGGTTGAAGAGTTATAGGAAATTTAATGTCCTATGAAGCTAACTTACAGGCAAGAAAAGAACAAAATGTTGAAAATAAAAACATAGCATTTCAAGCAAAGAATGATTACTCGGATATTGATGAAGATGATATAGTTTTCATTGCCAAGAATTGCAGCAAATCAAGAAATTTAGAAAGATGACCAAAATCCAAAAAGAAGGGAAGTCCAATACAACAGATGTATCACAAATCAAGTGCTATGAGTGTGATCGATATAGACACATGAAGAAGGATTGTCCTAAATGCAATAGTAAGAAAAAGAACAAATTTGAGAAATTTAAGAAGAAAAGAGCCTTTAAAGTCACTTGGGACGATTCCGATTCGTCATTATCTTCTGATAGTGATAGTGACAGCGATGGAGAATAAGCTAATGCATATTTTATGGCCAACACTGATGAGGTATGTCTTGAACTTAGCTATAGTGAACTATTAGAATTAAGTATGGAACTTGATGATAAGTTTAGAAAAACCAAAAAATTAATAAAGAACACCTAGCCAAAATAAATCGATTAGAACTAGAAATTGGATTATTAAAGGATGAAAAGGTTATTTTGGAAGAAGAACTAGAGTTTCACAAGAAAAAGGTAAAAAGTCTATCGTATATGATACACAACTTAGTAAAATAGATAGGTTAAAACTTGAGAATAATAATTTGATTAAGGAAAATATTGAACTAAAAAGTAGTATAGAATTCTCAAAAACTGAAATCTGTTAATTAAAGGATAAACTAGAAAAAATCACTAATAATGTTTCAATGTTTAACAAAGGAAAACAAGATCTGGATAATTTAATTAAAATTTCAAAATTTTTTGTTAATCGAAATGGATTAGGATTTGAAAAGAATTCACAAAAGAAAAAAGGTAATACTATAAAGCAAAGTATCTTGTATCAATGTTTCAAAAAGACACCAAAGTTAAGTAAAAATGTAAAATCTAAAAATATAAAAATTTGAATACCAAAGTCTAATAATAAGTTAATTAGATAAAAACATATTGAAAGCTTTTTATCAAGTGTAGTATTTAATAGTAATTATGTTTTTAAAGGGCCCAAGCCCACTTGGGTATGGCAACCCTCCCCTCCTAACATTTAAGACCCTAATAAAAGAAGTGGGTACCAATTGAATAATTTTTGTTTTGTAAGTACCAAAAATAAAAGCAAGGAGAAATGGATACTCGATAGTGGCTGCTCAAAACACATGACCGGGAATGCCAAGTTGCTCTCAAATATAAAATATATTGATGGAGGCACCTTAACCTTTAGAGACAACTCAAAAGGATATGTCACCGGAATTGGAGAAGTCATAAACATCGGTATTTCTAACTCTCTTATTATTTCTAATGTTTTATTAGTAGAAAATTTAAAACATAATTTACTTAGCATTAGTCAATTATGTGATAAAGGTTTTCAAATAAACTTCGAGAAAAATCGATGCAATATATTTTATAATAATAAAAATTTATTATTCGAAGGATTTCGAAACAAAAATATATATATTTTGAATATGAATATAAAAAAAAATTCTGATTTATGCTTAACTGCTAAACTTGATGATCCATGGCTATGGCATAAACGATTTTGTCACATGAATTTAAAATTTATAAATAAATTATCAAAACATGAACTAGTTAGAGCTTTACCAAAAATAAATTATAAAATGGACAATTTGTGTGATGCATGTCAAATTGGAAAATTAAAAAGGAGTTCTTTTAAATCTAAAAATAATATTTCAACAAAACAGCCATAAGAATTGTTGCGTTTAGATTTATTTGGTCCTACTCAAGTAAGATCAATAAATCATAACAAGTATGTTTTTGTAATTGTTGATGTTATTTCAAGATATACATGGACTTTGTTTTTAAAACATAAAATTGACACTTTTGGTATGTTTACATTTTTTGCAAAAAGAATTAAAAATCAAATGAATTTGAAAATTAAAAATATTCGCAGTGTTCATAGAGGAGAATTCGAAAATGAACATTTTACAAATTTTTGCAATAAAAAGGGAATTAGTCATAATTTTTCAATTCCAGTACACCACAACAAAACGGTGTAGTTGAACGGAAAAATTGAACATTACAAGAATGTGCAAGAACGATATTAAACAATAGTAATCTACCAAAACATTTTTTGGCTGAAGCTATTGCCACGGCTTGTTATGTTTTGAATAGAGTGACACTACGACCAATGACAAAAAGCCCTCTTTATGAAATATTTTTTGGAAAGAAACCTAAAGTATCATATTTTAGAACATTTGGGTAAAAATGATTCATATTAGATACTAAATACAATCTAGGAAAGTTTGATCCTAAGGCCGATGAAAGAACATTTATTGGCTAATCGGATCGTAGCAAAGCTTATATAATTTATACCAAAAGGACAAATATTATAGAAGAAAGTTTACATGTTTCTTTTGACGAAAATTTAGTAACTACACAAATTAGTGATGAAGAAGAAATACATCCAAATGATTCTTCTAACACACCATACAATAATAATGAAGCTATTTATCAAAATAATACTCTAATTTCACCTCCTAGGATTTCAAAGAATCGTCCTATAGACAACATTATTGGAGATTTAAATTCTAGAGTAACTCGAAATCAACTTAATTCAATAAGTCATGTTGTATTCGATTCAAATTTTGAACCAAAGAACTATAAAGAAGCTTCTGAAGATGATTTTTGGATTTTAGCTATGCAAGAAGAATTAAATGAGTTCGAACGAAATAATGTTTAGGAACTCGTTCCGAGACCGAAAGATCAATCCGTCATTGGAACTAAATGGGTATTTGAAAATAAAGCCGATGAAACCGGAAATATATTTCAAAATAAAGCATGTTTAGTAGCACAATGGTAAAATCGAGAAGAAGGAATTGATTATGATGAAACTTTTGCACCTGTAGCAAGATTAGAAGCTATGCGAACTCTACTCGCTTTTACTTGTCATAATAATTTTAAATTATATCAAATGAATGTCAAAAGTGCATTTTTGAATGGTTTTATCAAAGAAAATGTTTCTGTTGAACAACCACTATTTCACCACTTCAATTCATTTCCAAATTAAAAAATCATCTCTCTTAAAATCTCTAAAATCGGATTTCCCTTCAAATCAATGCCACCATGAACTAAAAAGATACGAATTAAGAAAAGGAAGCAGGGAGAAGGATCTTCCACTCAACCATTGATGGTGATTATACTCAAATCAACAATTGGTTATTTCAGAATCCAACAAATATACGACTGTTTAACGACTTGAAGATTAAGAAGATGCATCTAGGACCTTTCTATAGCCTAATCAAGTTTCCTTCATACGATGTGGATGACATATGTGAGCTAGGTGAATTGAAAACCCTTATCTCTTTTAATGCCAACGATGTTTCTATCGATCAACTAGCTATATTTTTTTTTACGCTAATCTGGATAGTCCATCGGTAAGGACTGTTGAGAATGATGAAGATTGGTTATGGACGAGTGTCTATGGGACAACAATCAAGTTAACCCCCGCTATAATTGGACGATTGTTAGAGTGCTCCTATACGGGTCAAAATTTATTTGAAATGGAGAACATGTGATTCAAACCTTGTGATACTATCACTCATCAATTATGGGAAAATCGAATGCCTCAATTTTCATCCAAATTCCTTAGGCCATGTGCTAGGCTCCTTACCCAAATGCTTATAAATACCATTATCCATCGATTAGGTAGCCATGCACAAATTATTGAACTTGAACACAAAGCACTATATGCACTGTTTGGTTGAACTAAGATCAATTGGGCTCAGTTCATTTTCGATGTACTAAAAGGTTTTTGGAATAGTTCTCACCATACAATCATTTACCCGGCTTATACTATGTGAATTCTCAAAGCACAAAACATCCCATCGTGCATTTCTGCTTTTGGGGAGTTACCTATCAAATATAGTGGAACAAAACTTTTTCAATCTTATGCATTTGCCGGAGGAACCGCCATCTTCTATAACTTTTCAAGAATGAAAAAATGCATAAGATCAACCTCCTCCTCCTCAACAACAACAAAAAGAAGGTGATGTTGAAATACCAAGGCCATCATCTCCACCTCCTCCTTCCTTGTTTGAATATCACTCCGATATGGAGATTTTGGAAGCACGAACTCAGCCTCATGCTAATGAGAATATTGCTCACTTAACCTTAAAAAACCAAGTGCTCCTATCAAGAAATCAAATTATCCTTGATAAACAAATAGCGAAGCTTGATCTCACATTGTCCATAATGCTTTCCAAAGTTGAAGACTCTCTCGTTTCAGTGGTTTCCAAACTTAATCATGCACTTCAACAAGTTCGTCAACCTTCTTCTGACTGATCTGCACCTTCTCAATCTCCTCACGCATTGTCAAAAACCGACGATAAGGGGAAAGGAAAATTAGACTTTGCTCATGATGAACTACCTTGACTTTATAAGGTAAATATTTTGTTGTAGTTAACTACCTTATCAAAGTTCTGGTAAGACACTATCAATATTCCTCTTTTTGATGTGCTTAATGATATAGTCATAACCGTTTTGTTAGTGATATAATTATGTATGTACATCATACTTGGTTCTGCATTATTTTTATAATTCTTCGATTACTTTTGATAATGACAAATGAGGAGAAAAATAAATATGCACATCTATAGGGGGAGATCATATTTAGGGGGAGAACCTTTCTGTAATTGTTATCTAAGCACATTATATAGTTGTCGTCGTCAAAAAGGGGGAGAATGTTAGAACTCTTAGTTTAGGATTTCGACGATGACAACTATAAAATGGAAATCATATATATATATATATGATATATATATATATATATATATATATATATATATATATATATATATCACAGCTATACAGATACGAATTCAAAGCAAGACAAACCACTACTGTGACAAGACGACGACTAAAGCACTGAAGAGATTCATCTACAAAGTTGCATGAAGATCGAAGAGAGATACACCCAAGAATAAACCCAGGAGGACATCACTTAACATGTTCAGACGTACGAATGTAGAACTTCAGACGTCTGAATGTAGAAAATGAAAAAAAATATAGGTTCTCGGACGTATGAAAACACCATTCAGACGTCTAAAACTGGGATCAAGGTAGATAATTCAAATTACAACTACCATCTCCGAAGAGACATAACTCCATCTCTCCTCCACAATTCTTCACCAGTGAACAGTGACGACTCTAGACTGAAAGGGAAGAGATGTAACCACTAGAAGCAACCTTCTACAACTATATAAACGAGAATCAAGAAGCAAAGTACTTTAACTAATTCACTCGACTCCCTATCCTGATCATCTCTTATTCTAATCATCCACTTGCTATCAAATCTGCAAATTTGAGATCATACACTTCCATACTCTATCGAACAATATTTTATTCAATCATTAAAAAGATATAAGAAGTTTAATTGTACTACATAGTCAAAATCTTTGTAATAGAGAACACATTCCTGAAAAATAAACTCTGTTATTGTAAACCTGTTCCTCCGAGTGAAGTGAGGGTTATTTGGTGAAAGGAAATTTCAAAGAGGGGCTTTGGGACTGGACATAGAATGGGAGGTCCGAACCAATGTAAAATCCCTGGTATTATTATTCTTATTTACATACTTCACTATTGTTACACTATAGTTTAAATTAGTCATATACTTGTTATTTGTACAGAGATACTTTGTTCATTAGTGAATTCTGAAGGAGTTTATAAGAGGTTTTAGACACCAAGCTTAAGATGAGTACTGCTTACTACACACATATAGATGGGCAGATAGAGATAAGTAATAAGGTACTTGAAGATTTGTTAAGATCTTGTGTATAGGATTTTGGTGGGTCATAGGAAGACAATTTGCACTTCATTGGATTTTCCTATGATAATAATTATTACACTAGTATAGGAATGACTCATTTCGAAGCTTTGTATGGAAGACTGTGCAAATCACTAACATGTTGGGTAGAGACCGAAGGAAGATTGATTCTTGGTCCAGATACGATAAGAGAAACCATGAAAAAGATTAATTTTATCCGAGCATGGACGAAGGAGGCTGAATCTAGGCAAAAATGTTATGTGGATAAGAAGTGTAAGGATTTAGCGTTTTCAGTTGGAGATCGCTTTTTTGTTAAAGAAACATTGATGAAAGGTGTGGTATGATTTGGAAAGACAGGAAAATTGAAATCAAGGTATGTCCGTCCATTACTTTTTATAGAGAGGATCGGGAAACTCACTTATATAATAGAATTACTAATAGTTTGGCGGAAGTCCATAATGTGTTTCATGTTTCTTTCCCTACTCAGAAAGTATGAACATAATCTAGAAGCTACTATTACTCCAATTGCATTGGAAGACTTAGTAGTGGAAAGGGATATGACTTTTGTTTGGAAACTTGTGTGAGTTGCCATAAAAGATGAGAAGAGGTCGAGGAACAAGGCAGTCAAGCTAGTGAAAGTTTCATGGATGGACAAAAAGAAAGAATATACTTGGGAGATGGAAGCCAGGATTAAAGAGACTTACCCTGCATTGTTTTGATGGTATGTTCTATATTTGTTGCATATAGAGTTTTTTTCTAGTCAGTTAGACTAGTATTTTTTATGTGACGTTACAAATGGTTGCAAGATTGATATGCTTGTTATTATTCTTATTGAAATTTCAAGGACAAAATTCTTTAAGGGAGTGTATGTAATACCTCTAATTTTGATTTACATTTAGAAGATTTAATAAAATAGGTTAGATGGAATAATGTATGGAGTGACAAGGAGATTAAGATTTGATAATTAGTTGGGTTAGGCCTTAACTAAATTAAAAAGACTATTCTAAAAATATAATATAAAAGAGAATAAATGCGAAGGGCAAATAAGTAATAGATCTTTCTTTTATCCCTTAGACCCTCCCTTTCCCATATAACTCTCAATTTCACAGCAATCAAATTGCAAACCATAAAGGTCGGCCATAACTATGAAGGATTAGAAGAAGGAAGCTAAGGAATATCAAAAGGAAAGCAAGGGAAATCATTCTCCATCAAATCTCAACTCCATTATCCTATCTAAGGTGAATAATAGTATCCATCTCAAGCTTTAATATTTATTCTAGATTAATGATTTATTTCCAAATTGATTAAGTTAATAATGTCGTGTTTGGATTGGTGATATCATTATTCGATCTAATGAAGAATTATCGGAATTTTTATGAAATTGATTTAATAGATTTTAAGGGTAAAACGTATTTTTTTGATCTCCTCATATTTCAAAATTTTGATATGTTGTGTAAAATGATGTTTTGGAGATGAATTTTTTATTTTCGTAATTTTCCAAATAAATAGGAATGTTTAATGAATTTTCGAAGGTAGAAAGGGCACTTAATTTGTGTTTTAATTATTATAAGTAATTAAGTAAGAATTTTGGTCTCAAAATTTTTATACGTTAAAGAACATGTTAATGCTAGTGAACTTTGGATAATTGTCCTAAGTATTTTTGGTTTACTATGAATATAACAAGCTATAAAAGCTTATAATTAGTACTAAATAATTAATATTGTTTAAGGGGTGTGAAATGAATTTTTGAAGAGGTGAATAGGTTGTGGTACTTCTTGTGAAAATAAATTTGATAAAGATTGTTTTAACTAATAGAAAATTGACAACAGTTAAGAGTTGGTAAAAAGTAATTACTTTTAATAGAAATAAAAAAGTTTTTATGATAATTACGAACAATGTTTATGTTGAACCCTAGCGACATCAATGTGAATGGATGCATACGATATCAACTAAGTTGGTATGGAATGAATCTGTTTGGGTTGAAGTCTTATATTATAAATCCCTCTGTCACAACCCGAATTTCAGCGTTCGAAAATCGACACCCACACTTCACTTGTACTCGATGCCGTAGACTCAACTATTGAAATCCGATTCGTGCTGGAGCTTATAACACATTCAGTATAACAACATAGCGGAAGAATATATATATATATACACACACACATCATTGATATAATAATGAATACAATATCTGATACAATATTAATTCCAACAAAATTAGAGATAAATATACAATAGCGGAATAGGATAAAAACAACAAGGATGGTCTAGACTTTGCGACAATCGACATGGAAAGATGACTATCAATAGAGTCTTTCAAGTGAGAAAGCAGAAATCCAACAAACTGATTCTTTAATGCAAAAGCTCCAATGCTCCAAGCTCGAACCACCATCCCACTGAACTTGTAGCAAATGCGATCCAAACATCGATTACCAAATCAAAGACTTCAAAGGCTATTGAATCTACATTTACTATCTGATTATCTGTAAATCTAACTCTAGACTGCCCGTGTGGAAAATTGTGGTCACCCAGAGTTTAGATAGGGAACAATAAACTCCAGGTCAGTCATGGAACTGGTATGAGCAAACAAAAATGTTTATCTTTAACAAAAGCAAACCAAAAGAATTTAAAGAAATCCGCAATGCTTTTTGGAAAAATGAAACTACCATAAGGCCTCCCGCCGCACACACCATGCAAACACAGAATTGGAGGAGATTTCTCCTTATGATAGTCAAACATGCTTGATACTCGAAACCATTTTGATATTATTATTAATGCATAGTGGAAAATATTTCAAAAGTATAATATGAATCTTAGCCGGCATAGAACCATTATTGTATGCCTAGTATAACTACCATGTTCAATAGCAGGTTACCGCCACATTCCATGGAAGGTTAAACAACTAAAACCGTACAGGGCGCGTAATGTTTCATTGGATTTCCAACAAATGGTCAGGCTAAGGAACTTCCTATTGCCACACGGGTACGCATCTGGAGGGACGCCCTAAGAACCTACTCGGATCTCTGCCAATACAAGGATAGGTTACCCCTGCCTGCAAGTAACATCTACAAGTATGCCATCCTCGGTTGTTAGCGACCTTTATCCGAGGGCCCTCGACCACAAACCAACAACCACAAAGTAATAAATTTTCAGTAACCACATGAGTTAACTATCTTGGCTCTATACCATGATGCCACTCTTTTCCTGAAGAAATGGACATACCCTAGGGGCACGATCCCTAATAACCTTGCTGCATCTTTCCTGTTTCGACCATTTCCGGGGTGTGAGGTCCGACGTGGTCTCGTCCACAAAGCTATGCTATTCACAAAAGCCATTCTTTGATCAACAAATGATCAGCAACACTCAACAGCACTGAGCATGACACACTACCAAATTGGGAATTATCACTAGTAACCATCTACTACATAACCTCTGAGCTCGTACGTCTCATAGAAGGGTGTTAAGCTAAGAGAATAAATTCTCCGCCACCAAATAGAAATGTATTTGATAAAAACCAGCTTTACATCTCAAAGTGTAATGTTAGACATACATCCATACAAGTATGTTTCGGGTTCAAACAGAACTGAAGGCACTTCACAAAGAAGCCCTTGCAAATCCGGATAATCCCTAATCACGTCTAGACTCCCCATCACGAAGGATGATCAAATCTTTATACCGGGGATCAGCCGATGCAGAGACATTCGACAAGTTATCCTTTCGCTTTCGAAAATATCCAGTCTTCACCACCGGTCTTCAAATGCTATCTATAACATCGTATCATTATTCGAAATGGGTTTTATGACACAAAGTCCACTCCTGGCTAAACCGAATAATGAGCGCAGTATTTATAAGCATATGTATATTGGGATCTCAGTTAAGTCACACTTATTACCCAAAAACTTATTTCAAATGGTTTAAACAAATTACCCTTTTCAAATCTTTAAACAAAAATATTTACTTCACAAAGTTCACCAATCTTCCATAAAGATTAATTCATAGCCTTTCTAAACAATTTTCCTTTCAAATTGTACTAACTCGTCCAATCTTTAAATCAAAGATTCAATTCATAGCTTTCAAAACCATTTCATTTCAAACTTGAAATCATTTTAATACAAATTAGAAATCCATTCTTTATATGAAAGCTATTATTATTTGGAAAATAAAGGTTTTCATTTCAAAAAAATTCGATTTCATTTGCACAAGGTAGAGCCCTTTAAGTATAAAACTTGGGCCAAATTGAAATTCCCAGAACAATATTTTAAAAATGCTTAAAAACCCATATAAACACATTTATGACTTGTATAACCTTTTTAAACCATAATTTCCAAATATAGAATTCAATTCCAAATCTTGAATTTAAATTCAAATCAAATTATTTAAATTTCAAAAATTTATTAAGTTATTCAAAATAATTTTTATCTTTAAAACTCCTTTTCAAAAGCTTTTCATGTTTAACCCAATTTCATTTCCAAAACTATTTTGGATTCAAAATTCAATCTTTAAAACCATTTCATAATATTAGATTCAAATATCTTTGACTTAACCAATTTCCTCGTGCAACCCATATTTTTGTGTGTTAGGTATAGTCCAGGGGTTTTACACAATAGTGCAACAACATCAATCATCACAGATTCAATCATATTAACATCGATAAGAGGTATAATCTATAACGCTTATCTTCATTCACAGATTCACAGATAAATAATGTACATTCATCACAGATAAAATAAATTACATTCATTATGGCTCGAATCGAAATAATTCATATCATAATGCATCACACATCAGGGATATCAAACAATTCAAAGCATTTCATGCAATTCAAACATCCATAAGTAAGATTAATTATTCATTTGATTAATTTAAATCAGATTAATCACTTATGAATAAATTATTAATTCTGGTTAATTAATATCAATTAATTACAAACCATCTTAATTAATTAACCTTTAATCATGTATTAGTTAACCTTTATTAAATTAATTAACCTTTAATTATTAATTAATCAATCTTAATTAATAAATAAAACAACCTTTAATCATTAAATAATTAACCTCTAATTATTTAATTATTCTTTAATTAATTATTCTTAATTAATTAATTAATAAATTAATTAACTCTCAGTTAATTACCATATATTAATCATTCTTAAGTTAATTACATAATTAATTAACCATTAATCAAAAATATTTCCCTTAATCACTTTCATTTATGTAATTATACTTTATTTATTACATTACGTAATTATACTTAACCAATTATCAAGTAATTTATCTTAAATTGATTAAACTAATTAATTTACTGAAATTAACCACATTAATTTAATTAATTACATTAAGTAACTAATTCCTTTAATTACTTCATTAAGTAATAACCCTTTTTATATTAAGTAATTAGCTCCTAATTACATCCATTGATTAATTATTCCTTAATTAATTAACCTTTTGATTTACTTAGATTAATCAATCCTAAATTAAGTAATCAACTACCCTTAATTAATTACACAAATTAATTTTATCTTAATTTAATTACCTAAATTAATCATCTTAGTTAATTAAGTAATTTTACTTTAATTGCTTTTGTTAATAAAAGTTAATTAAATTAAGATAACCCATTTACTTCATTAAATTCTTAACTACCATTTAAATTAAATTAAAAGCTTGGATTTGGTTTATACAGAATCATCATCCTTTGATTTATTAAAGTTAAATACCTTTCACTTAAATCATATTTAAATTTCAACAAATTACCTTTTATTTTAACACATTTAGGGACAAATTTACAAAATTTGTTTAATGTAATATTTATATAAGTCAAAACTATTTTAAAACGAAATTTAAAACTTTGGACAATCCATACTTTAAAAACTTGAATTTGTTTAAAACATCATTTTTTGAACTCAAACATTTTATACCTCTTTAAAACTGGTTAAAAACTTTGTTTAAAATTAAGCTTTGCTTTTAATTTTGAAATTCATTTTATTTTGCCTTTACACTTTGTACCTTCCTTTAACTTGAAAACTTAAATTTTGCTTTGCTTTTTATAAACTATCCATGTTTACTTTAGTTCAAAAATATGGTTATCAAAATTTTAGAAACCAGACTTTTTATCTAACAAACCCGAGACAAATCAAATTAAAACCCGAGACAACACTCATGACTAATCCATCCAATGACTTTGAGTTGCATATGAGAAAAACACGAAAAACCCCAAGCCAACTACTTCTTCCCAAACCCAAAAATCCAGATGCACAGATCGGACACCATGCACATGCACGCTGATTCACATAGTTGGAGACCATCATCGCAACCCTCTAAAAGCCGACCCCGATCTTGTCGACCACTCGAACACGCTGATCGATGAATTCTCCTATCGCAACGAAATCGAGCCTCACAGCACTCATCAGGATTTAATCCTGAACGACCAAAATCACCTATTGACGATGATCACGTCGACTGGAAACCCTGGCTTTCCTCCTAGAGCAGTACCACACTTCAATGTCGCGATTCCCCACCTTGCGTTCTAGCTCGATGCGCCATGATCGTCGAGAAAGCCACAGCAGCCACGTCGACAAAATTAGGTAATAAAACCCTACATCTCCACTTTTCGATCACCTCGGCCAATGATAACCTCTTCCATCATTTTTCCAGAGACTCCTGACACACTAGCCATCTCCATGCCAAACCCCGAGCTCCCAATCGTTGTCGATCAAAGGCAATTGACCAAAAGCCCAAAAAAGAGCAACTCATAAATTCACAACCAATACTCAGTTGAAAATCACCAAATTTATATTAAAATTCATGATTCGTTTATACGAATCAGATTATATAATTTAGAGATGAAATCGTGGATACTGATTTTCACTTATATTTTGATTTTTACTGTAATCTTAAATTTACAGAATATTTGTTAATTATACACACTTAAAATTATTTTTAAAAACAAGATCACATTATTACAATCATTTTCTTTTCAAAAATCAAAGTCTAGTAATGATTCATTTGGAAGATAGAAATTTTTTTCCTAGTTGTTCTTGTCAAAAAATTTAACAAAGACATGTTCTAACATATACATGCAATTTCCAATACATAGCAGAATTCAAACCCACATCTAAGTTGGACATTCATGCACACACATTTACAACATTATCACACATATATATCAACATCAAAGTTTTATTTTTAAATGCTTACTCACAAGCATTAACATAGAAATAAATCAAGGGCTGAAAGGTTTGCTCACCTGAAACTTTGATTATGCAGAGAACATAGAACAGAGGACACATTTTGAATGCTGATCTAAACTTGATTTGATTCACTTGAGTTTGTTGAACTGCTTTGATTTCAAGTTGACTTTGAATCTGCTACCAGACTTTGACTAACTTGATTGAGATGCATTTGCTTGCTTTTGTTTTCAGATTTTATTTTGATCTGGTTTCTTGATATTGATTTACATGTTTTCGGTTTTAATTCTTTTTTGGATTGCCTGAAGCTTAAACTCAGGTTGAACGGATGAAGATGTTTGACTTAAATTTGTTCCAGGTTTAAGAATCTTGCCTTTTCTATTTTGATTTCATTTTAGAGAAGATGAGAAGTGGAGGGTTTGAAAATTTTGAATTAAAAGGGAATAACTAAATTTTCCTCTAATACATGTTGTTAATGCATTTGCAACTTGTTAAATTACTTGCAAATTAAATGAACTGTGACGCCCCACCTCTATACCCACGCTAGCCAAGAACACTACGGTGTAGTGCTGTCAACTAGCACGGAGAATAAGGCTGTTGAGGAGCGGCCATCAATAGTTGGCCTTACACTAGTATTGGTTATCTCGATAGGAGTGATATATAAATATATATATATATATATATTCTTTCATTTTTCATCTCTGATTTATTTTCTCCCATCGAAATACCCCAATTCCAGTATAAAACGAACCACGATGGTTCATAATAGTTTAGAACAGTAAATATAAAATAATAACACAGATAAATATAAATGCGGAACACAGATAAAACAGAAATTCTCATATATACAATAACTGATGTCAGTTACAATACATTTGACACGGTACATATGATACAACTACAACTGTCGACTCAGGAAGTTACATATACAAGTACATTAACGTATATAATATACATGAATACATATCTTCCTATACAATCATACAGACTACTACAAATAACGACGACTACTCCAAAAGATATGAAAGAACTTCATAGCTCTAGCAGCAACCCAAAGCAGAATATCTACAACCTGAAATACTCGGTCTGACCCGAGTATTAGATTCAAAAGAAAATAATACTCGGGTCAGTCTAATTCAAACTCAGTTATTAGTGCACAGAAGCAATAATAATTAAATAACGAATAGACGACAGTAATTAAACCAAATCAGGATGCAATTCAGAATATAGAATTGAAATGAACAAAACAGTTCAAACCATTGAAATATCAATTAAAATATTAATTCAAGTAGGGCTGCAGTACACGCACGCGTGCACTGCCTCGCCACTACAGAATATGGAATACGCAAAAAGATCCATAAGTCAAAACAAAAAGATTATCATACACGCCATACCGTGTGGCTGCAGTTCACGCTTGCGTGCACTGCCTTGCCACTATAGTGATGATGTACCCAATGAATACCGTGTGGCTGCAGTTCACGCTTGCGTGCACTGCCTTGCCACTACAGTGATAATGTACACAACCGGGCACAAGGTCAAACCCAAATAAATTACGGTTCAACACAGGGCAACAAGAGTGTACAAGGTCAAACAATCAAATATACAACAGAGAAGGCACATGAATGTGCAGGTCAAAAGAGGCTGCCTCAACAAAGCATCAATAGAGAACTACACATACAAGTATAGCAACAACATGAAAATATCACGAAGGTGCTCAAATGCAACACACCCAACATGTACTCAAACAACAAGTTTTAAAATCTTCAAATCAAGTGAAAACACAATGGAACTGCACTGGACAAGTGCAGACTAATAACACAGTGCTACCAGAGGTAAAAATGCAACAATCAACATGTTGCAAGTGTACATGAAGGCAATGCACAGCATACATATAAAAGAATAGCATCAAGGCACAAAGATAGTTGTACCAAAACATGTGCACAATAGAAGTAGTGCACCGGACATGATGACAACAAACCAAGTGAAAACAAAACTCATATATGCCAGTGAATGCAGAGGTCAGTGCAAGGCACAAACCAATTTAAACGACAATCCCTCACAAGAATACAAGTCAGGATACTCCAAATTCCAAGTGGTCAATAATGACCAAGGAAAAATGAAACAAAGTGCTAACTGGTAGATATGAACCAGCATAAACAAATGGATGCACAGGGGTGCAACAGGGGGGGATGCCAAGAAATGCATCAGTGAAGAACACAAATGTCAAAGGCAACACACAAGTAACAATCAACTCAATCTCGAGGCAGTGACAGTATGAAATGGAATGTATCAACTCAACAAGGCATAACTATGGAAACAGTGTGATCGAGAACTGATACAAGGAAGTTGTCCAGAAAATCAAACAAGAACCAGAAGTATAAGCATGGCAGTGAAACAATAAAATATGCTCAAGTATCTGCATATATATATACATGTGCAAATACAACACATAAATGTGGCAGTAAAACAATAAAATATGCTCAAGTGTCTGCATATATATACATGTGCAAATACAACACATAAATGTGGCAGTAAAACAATAAAATATGCTCAAGTATATGCATATATATACATGTGCAAATACAACACATAACTCGAACCATGGTCAACAATATATGCATACACACATTCGAATGTATGTATGCATATATATACAGATAAGTCAACCAAAACAAGTTCGAACTACATCAACTTCGAACGAAATCGAACAAGTCAAGTATGATACAGAATGACCATGATAAAGTTATGGAATAACAAATCATAGTCAAGCCGATGCCAACAAAAAGATTGCAGTTCAAATCAACTGCAATGAACCAGTTAAATAGGCCTCACATGTTTCAAATCAAAAATCAAAACCCAAACAACCCACGAAATCATGAAATCACAAATATTGGCACAACACAGAACTGGCAAGCAAAAGAGCAGGGGTATGCAACCTGATCATCGAAGTGCAGACAAGACGAAGCCAAGGCCAATCAGTAATGGCAACCACTCCATCTAGTCGAGTCAAGACCAAATATCAACTCAATTCATAACTAAAGGCAGATAATTCAAAACCAGAAAGTGTTCAAAAATCAAGAAACAGCAGTTCGGCAATACAATTACAAGAAGGCATGTACGCATATATATGAATACGCATACATATCTATATAACAATGGAAAAGCATCTGCATAAGCAAGAAACATAGGTAGTTCGACCCAAGCCACCAGGAAAGTGTCGAACCCAAAGAAAAACAACACAAAAATCACTGCCGAAATCAAAACAGTTCAAGCAATGACCGAAGTCCATACTCAAAGTAAATACATAGTCGAATGGCCGACAAATCAAGGGACGAATTCAATTCGAACACTAATAAACTCGAGATAGGAATTAGATGTGAGTGGAACACTCACCTTCGCTATGTTGAAGTGGCCGAAGCCCCAGCGAGGAGAAGGCATCAATCGCCACTCGATCGAGCTTCGGTAGTTGAAGCCTTCGATTTTTCGCGAGCCCTAATTGATCGGAGCCCTAATTTTCAAATGCGAACGAAGGAGCACGAGGGGCCGCCATTAATTTTTCTTTGTTCGATTATGATGTAGGGTTTCGAATGAAAAGGGGGAAGAGGGGGACCGGTTGAATAAAATGAAATAAATAAATAAAAAGAATCGTGGGCCGAGAATTTATATCAAAGCCCCTCAAACTTAATAACCATATGTAATTTAAATTTTAATTTAAATTTTAAAAACTTCAAAATGGCAATTGACCAAAATATAAATCGTTTTAACGTCGATTGTGAATTGACGCGAATATCGGGTTGTTACAGACTCCCCTCGTTAAAAAAAAATTGCGTCCTCGCAATCATCAGGAATAAATGGACAAATGGTAACAACCATAAAGAACATCATCACAAGATGAAGAAATTAGAAATAGAAAGTTCACCATATAGAGCATGAAAGAGAAAGCCTGAACGTGTTTGCTCGATGAATTCTCTGGATTCCTAGGAGAAGTCCATAGAATTTGAGAACCATTGAGAATCTCCACAAGAGAAACATCTTTATTTCGAAGGTGCTACACCCCCGAAGCAATGATGTGAATATAAGGTTGCTCAAGAATAGAAATCGGGAATCCCTAAGGCATTTCCGTAATTTGAAGACGTGGAAAACATCATGAATAGCAGAAAATTGAGTCGGTACACCGGCATAATACAATATAAACGCCAAAGAAATCTTTTAATTTCATAAAAGAAATTCACAATTTATCAACAAAATCTAATTATCAATAGATAATTCAGAAATCTCAAATCACAAATATTCAATTATCAAAAACGATAATCAAATCAACAAGTATTCGATTATCAAAAATCGAAAATCAATCTTAAATCACAAATATTCGATTATCAAAAACGATAATCAAATCAACAAGTATTCGATTATCAAAATCGAAAATCAATCTTAAATCACAAATATTTAATTATCACAAACGATAATTAAATCTCAAATATCTAATTATCACAAGCGATAATCAGAAACAATAAATATCTGATTATCAAAAACGGTAAATCAGAAATCACAAACATCCGATTATCAAAACGATAATCAGAAATTACCACAACGGTAATCAAATTTCAAATCACAAATATTTAATTATCACAAACGATAATTAAATCTCAAATATTTGATTATCAAAAATCACAAATTTTCAATTAACGAGTCCGAAATTAACCGAAATAGCAAACGCACATGACCCACAACCACGAGTTTTACTAAATCGTTTAGTTCACTTCATCGTTTCCTTGAAAGTGCAAAATTGTGTATTTTAAATAAATAACATTTTACGTTCTCAAACGGACAAGTCCGGAATTAAGCGAATTAGTAAAAGAAAGGGGTCATAGTCCTCGATTTTTCTGAAACGTTTAATTCTCTTCCTCATTCTTTTGAAAGCGCAAATCGTAAAAATTTTGAAAACAATTTTGATTTATAATTTGAAATATTTGAAGAATAACAAATTTTTAGAACACGTGATTAAAATAGCAATGTCAGTAGCAACTTCGACATACGTCAAAATTTCATCGAAATAAATGGCATCAAAATATAATACCAATGAATTTTCATTTATCGAAAATGTCGCAGGAATCTTTTCAAAGATAGAAAAGGATATCATACCCTAAACTTGTATTCATAACAAGTCAATAACACACGAATTCACCAATGCACAAGAATTGATAAAACTTATCAATAGAAATCACGAAAATTGGTGAAGCACAAATTCTAGAAATCATCACAAGAAATCCAGAAATCACAAGATGAAAGTATGAAAACTCGAACGGAGTATGAAAACTCGAACGGAGTATGAAAACTCAAGTGGGAGTATGACATAGAATAAAAGATACGGCATAACATAAAATATCCATAATGACATACTACTATAAGTATGTAAATAATGATCAACAGGAGATCAACCGATAAGAGGTATGGCATGAATATGAAATATCCATACTGACATACAACTATAAGTATGCAAATAATGATCAACAGGAGATCAACCGATAAGAGATAATCAATATCACAAGAATCTTCTCAAAGATCCAAAGAGGTATCATACCCCAAATTTGTACTCATGACAAATCAATAACATATGAATTCACCAGTACACAAAAATAGGTGAAGCATAAAATTTCCAGAAATCAACATAAGGAATCTAGAAATCACAGAAAAAGAGAAAGAGGCCTATCACATGACGGTCCGAAGACCAAGGGGAGCTACCCCACATGTGTGAATGGAATCACACAGATTGAGGTCAAGACTAACCAAAAAGCAGAAAGGTATGTGTGAATGGAATCACACAAGTGGTGTCTAGTCTGACCATCAGAACGATCATCATGATCAACGGGGAGTGTCAATTACACTAAGCATGTGTGAATGGAATCACACAGATTGAGGTCAAGACTAACCAAAAAGCAGAAAGGTATGTGTGAATGGAATCACACAAGTGGTGTCTAGTCTAACCTCGCAAATAAAAAGACATAGCACAATTGCTAGTCTAGTTCATAAAGCGATCGTCAAGATCAACGAGAAGTGTCAATTACACTAAGCTAGTTAATATAAAAGTTTAGCTTCATGTCCCATAACCACTAGCTTAACTTAAATATTTACGAACAAATTGTAGATCTTCACTAGAAAAATGTCACAAGTGGTTCAATCGAACAAGTCCAAAAATTAACCGACGAAGTAAACGCAAGCGTTTCATACCACTTGTTTTGCTAAGCCGTTTAATTAGATTTCTCATACGAGTGAAAATAAAGGTTTGTATATACTAATAGATCGGAAAACGGTTTAGGAAAAGATTTTGATATTGGAAATAGAGTTGAAAACATTTTGATAAAAGAGTTTTGATATTTACTACTAGTATTGAAACATTTATATTTTTAAAGTGACAAATCACAAAAATGATTTGTAGAAACCATCAATCACAAGAATTCACATACGAAGACGTGAATAGAATCCAAAGAAATCGATACCGAATTCATCGAAGGGTATGTTCACAAAAATTCCGAAGAAATGGTCATCAAAGTTGCTAATAAATGATAGCAACAAATCGAGAAATAATCAAAAATCGATTAAATTTGGAAACCAAATCAATTCACTAAAATTCACATTCGAAGATGTGAATAAAATCCAAATAATTCGATTCTAAATCCATCAAAGTAGGAATATCCAAAAATTCCAGAAATAGAAGTTTTCAAAGTCGACAAAGATGACAACAACTAATCGGAAAAGAAGAATCGATTGACAAATGGAATAATGAAACAAAAGGAGCATAAATGCATAAATGACTTCAACAAAAATATAAATCAAGTCAATGCCGAAGTCAACAATTAATGGCCATAATAGAGTACAAAACGATTCAACATCATCAACAAAGAATTCAACGGCAAACAAAAGTCAGAGTCTTGGAAATCAAGAAATTAGAAATTTCTCAAAAACAAAGTGACCGAAGTCGAATGGAAATCAAGCCGAGGAAAACATAAAATATCAAGTTCAGAATCGCTGAGATTCGAACAAAATCAATCATCGGCTAAATCAGATCAAAGCCGAAAACACAAGAATTCAAAATCAAATGCATCTGAATAAGCGTTAGGAATTCATACCTAACAATTCAAAGACAATCATATGCAAATATGAGAGATAAAACGTCGACAAATAGTTGTAACACATGTACTATCTAAGTTATGTTTTATATTTGTTCTAAACCCCAGGCTCTGATACCAAGCTGTGACGCCCCACCTCTATACCCACGCTAGCCAAGAACACTACGGTGTAGTGCTGTCAACTAGCACGGAGAATAAGGCTGTTGAGGAGCGGCCATCAATAGTTGGCCTTACACTAGTATTGGTTATCTCGATAGGAGTGATATATAAATATATATATATATATTCTTTCATTTTTCATCTCTGATTTATTTTCTCCCATCGAAATACCCCAATTCCAGTATAAAACGAACCACGATGGTTCATAATAGTTTAGAACAGTAAATATAAAATAATAACACAGATAAATATAAATGCGGAACACAGATAAAACAGAAATTCTCATATATACAATAACTGATGTCAGTTACAATACATTTGACACGGTACATATGATACAACTACAACTGTCGACTCAGGAAGTTACATATACAAGTACATTAACGTATATAATATACATGAATACATATCTTCCTATACAAACATACAGACTACTACAAATAACGACGACTACTCCAAAAGATATGAAAGAACTTCATAGCTCTAGCAGCAACCTAAAGCAGAATATCTACAACCTGAAATACTCGGTCTGACCCGAGTATTAGATTCAAAAGAAAATAATACTCGGGTCAGTCTAATTCAAACTCAGTTATTAGTGCACAGAAGCAATAATAATTAAATAACGAATAGACGACAGTAATTAAACCAAATCAGGATGCAATTCAGAATATAGAATTGAAATGAACAAAACAGTTCAAACCATTGAAATATCAATTAAAATATTAATTCAAGTAGGGCTGCAGTACACGCACGCGTGCACTGCCTCGCCACTACGGAATATGGAATACGCAAAAAGATCCATAAGTCAAAACAAAAAGATTATCATACACGCCATACCGTGTGGCTGCAGTTCACGCTTGCGTGCACTGCCTTGCCACTATAGTGATGATGTACCCAATGAATACCGTGTGGCTGCAGTTCACGCTTGCGTGCACTGCCTTGCCACTACAGTGATAATGTACACAACCGGGCACAAGGTCAAACCCAAATAAATTACGGTTCAACACAGGGCAACAAGAGTGTACAAGGTCAAACAATCAAATATACAACAGAGAAGGCACATGAATGTGCAGGTCAAAAGAGGCTGCCTCAACAAAGCATCAATAGAGAACTACACATACAAGTATAGCAACAACATGAAAATATCACGAAGGTGCTCAAATGCAACACACCCAACATGTACTCAAACAACAAGTTTTAAAATCTTCAAATCAAGTGAAAACACAATGGAACTGCACTGGACAAGTGCAGACTAATAACACAGTGCTACCAGAGGTAAAAATGCAACAATCAACATGTTGCAAGTGTACTTGAAGGCAATGCACAGCATACATATAAAAGAATAGCATCAAGGCACAAAGATAGTTGTACCAAAACATGTGCACAATAGAAGTAGTGCACCGGACATGATGACAACAAACCAAGTGAAAACAAAACTCATATATGCCAGTGAATGCAGAGGTCAGTGCAAGGCACAAACCAATTTAAACGACAATCCCTCACAAGAATACAAGTCAGGATACTGCAAATTCCAAGTGGTCAATAATGACCAAGGAAAAATGAAACAAAGTGCTAACTGGTAGATATGAACCAGCATAAAAAAATGGATGCACAGGGGTGCAACAGGGGGGGGGATGCCCAGAAATGCATCAGTGAAGAACACAAATGTCAAAGGCAACACACAAGTAACAATCAACTCAATCTCGAGGCAGTGACAGTATGAAATGGAATGTATCAACTCAACAAGGCATAACTATGGAAACAGTGTGATCGAGAACTGATACAAGGAAGTTGTCCAGAAAATCAAACAAGAACCAGAAGTATAAGCATGGCAGTGAAACAATAAAATATGCTCAAGTATCTGCATATATATATATACATGTGCAAATACAACACATAAATGTGGCAGTAAAACAATAAAATATGCTCAAGTGTCTGCATATATATACATGTGCAAATACAACACATAAATGTGGCAGTAAAACAATAAAATATGCTCAAGTATCTGCATATATATACATGTGCAAATACAACACATAACTCGAACCATGGTCAACAATATATGCATACACACATTCGAATGTATGTATGCATATATATACAGATAAGTCAACCAAAACAAGTTCGAACTACATCAACTTCGAACGAAATCGAACAAGTCAAGTATGATACAGAATGACCATGATGAAGTTATGGAATAACAAATCATAGTCAAGCCGATGCCAACAAAAAGATTGCAGTTCAAATCAACTGCAATGAACCAGTTAAATAGGCCTCACATGTTTCAAATCAAAAATCAAAACCCAAACAACCCACGAAATCATGAAATCACAAATATTGGCACAACACAGAACTGGCGAGCAAAAGAGCAGGGGTATGCAACCTGATCATCGAAGTGCAGACAAGACGAAGCCAAGGCCAATCAGTAATGGCAACCACTCCATCTAGTCGAGTCATGTAACGACCCGCCGCCTTGACCGCCTCTAGTCGGTAATTAAACCAACTAGAAACGTTCAAAATGACGGATTGTTATTTAGTTTATAACATTTAAACAGAATCA
This sequence comes from Allium cepa, assembly GCA_030765085.1. NCBI lineage: Eukaryota > Viridiplantae > Streptophyta > Magnoliopsida > Asparagales > Amaryllidaceae > Allium > Allium cepa. The sequence continues at coordinate 110,780,785 of CM060943.1, forward strand.
GCTACAGAATCACAGAATAGTAATCATATTTTATAAACAAACTTTTCTTTTATATACAAATATCAGAGTTTACAATACATTACATTTTATACAGCGGAAACAATTTATAAATTTAAGTACAAGAGAAAAAATTTTAGCTAAAACTTTAGTGGTGCTGAAATCCCCCTCTCTCTAACTTCGCTGCGAGCAAATCTTTAAGCTGCAAAAATACTCGGTCTGACCCGAGCGTTATTGCAAAACACAAAAACACTCGAGTCAGGATTAATCTTTATTCAAGTAAATAAATTTGAAATGAACTGAAATAAATGGTTACAGAGATGGTGAAACAAATGAATCGGTCTAATCTATTATGGACTTTACATTAACAATTTCAATTTTTTAAATTCTGTCAAACGTGTGTGGCTGTAGTACACACGTATGTTTACACACATGTGCACTGCCTTGCCGACACGTATGCAAGTGCAATCACAAAGACCACAAAGATACAATAACAAGCCAGAACAGAAACAACACAGCAGGTCAAAGGCAGAGAGCACAAGTACAGGCCGCAATGCACAACAATTTCAGCAGCCCCAAATACAACTACAAGCACAAGGCATATCAACAACCATAGAATCAACATGTATGCACAACAACCCAGCTACACAAGTAGTGCAGACCACAAGGCTGAGGTAATAGAACTCAAATACAAACCCAAGTGCTCAGTGCAGACTACACAATCAGTGCCACAACTCAATGCCAACAATATGGACTGGACAGTGCCAATTTGAACAAGTATACATGTATCAGAGGATATGTACAGTAATAGGCAGTGACCAACACAAGTGACGGTGTCAATTTGAACGAGTATACATGTATCTGAGGGAACTGGCTACAAAATTTTAAGTAAGACCAACAACAAGTTGGACTGCAACAGTCAATATGCAGACCATACCAGCAAAGAACCATAAATACAAGTAGAGAGCAAGCTACAAAATACATATGCAACATCACTACAGACTGCAACATGCACAGAGAAGTGAATGGACATGCAAACTGCCACAAACCAAAGTGCATGAACACAGGGAAGACTTAAATGAAGACTGAATACATCAGGCATGCAAAATGGAATGGATATGAAGACTGAACATATCAAAGTTTTGGAAATACAAGGTGTTCAAAATGAACACAGTAAGCTTCAGTTACAAAACTTAAGTGAAACAAGTAATGCAACAGTAGCAAGTACAACATGACAGTATAAAAGTATCACAAGTTCAAGTGCAGATGGAACAAACAAGTTTCATTTGAAACCTAAGTTTTAAACAGAGGCTAGATTAAGTGGTTTTGAGTTTAAATCAAAACTTTAGAGAAACTGAAGTTATAGACATAGAGTATTCTGGAAATAACAACACAAAAGAACCTGGAAAAGCATACAGTGATTTCCAAAGCAAAGAAAAAAATATACAAATCAAACAGAGCTTCAGTTTTCAACTCAGTTCAAAGCAAAATGTTAATCTGGAAATCAATTCAAGTAGTAATGCACTCTCAGGAAAACAGTTTTCAAAAGAAGAAAATGGAGTGCAAGGCAAAAATGAATTTTGTTTCAAACAGCAGTTCATCCTAGAGACAAAATCCAGTAAGAATTCTTTTCAAATCATTAGTTATAAACAGAAGATTTAATCAGAGGATTCCCTACATTTGTTTTGCTTGAATAAGATTTTTTTTAAACTTAAATTAATGTTTAAACAAGCATATCATGTTCAAACCTTAAATCCTAACAAGGAACTGATCAGAAGATTTGAATTCTTCTTCTATTCTTACTCTCTGTAGTTTAAAACAGAGAAGAGCAATCCAAGTAAATACAGGCACAAGTCATTTAATTCATACACACAGATCATATACTTATATATACTCATGCAAGCATCAATTATATCAGAAATTTGTCAAGCAAAATATAACTAACCACTTAAGTTATAATTAAAATGTTCATTCACCTAGCAGTTTTAAACAGAGAAGCTACTTGATGCTTACTAACATTTTAATAAATTGTTTTACACCATCACAACCTACTTCCATTTGAGCATCCCATGCTAAAGATAATCAGATAAATGGATTTACTTTTTCCCCTTTTTAACATATTATTCATATGTGCACATTTTCAAACAGAGAGACATTTTGATATTTCATTCACATGCAAACAAATTTTAAACAAGTATACTTAGTTCAATCACATGCAAAAATGGGAATGCAGACAGGAACAACATGGATGAAGTACTAACAGTACATACAAAATGGAGATGAAGACTTGAACACCCAGGAAAACAATGACCAGACCAAAGTGCAACAGCATGGATACAACTTGACATGGAAACTGAAACATATCAGATAATGCAAATTGAAACAGAAGTTTCGAGTCAAATATGAAGACCACAAGTGAAGTGAATCAACTGCAATGCAACACATACCAGGATGCAAACAATAATGACATGAAGAGTAGAACAATCAGGAGAGCAGAGACCAGACCCAAGTGCAACAGACATGAAACAAATCATGTCGAAGATAATTCACAAAGTAAGCAAGTGCAGACAACAGGGAGCAACAGCACAATCCCGAAACACCCCAAATACATAGATCAACAGATTTTGGCAAACACCCAAGTTACAGAAAATTTTCCAATTCATATCCAATTCAAATCTAAAAATCATAATTTTCATTTTAAAAATCATGTTTACCCAGACCAATTCAGGCTATGTATTTGGATAAGAGAATTGTAATGATTGATTTTAACATATATATATATATTTTACTGCAAATTTTAATTTCCAGTTACTATATATATATACATAAAACATGTTTACACTATTTTTAAATTCACGTTCAAGTTTAAACAAACTAAATTTGTTTTGGAACTAAGGTCTAACAAAGATCAAAGAGAAGATTTTGAATTTAGATAAAAAAACTTAAACCTGAACTGAGAACAGAGATATTCAAGAACAACAGTCATGCATGCTTTCAAACAGATTCATATACATATGCAACACATTCAATATACATATGCAACACATTCATATACATAACTAATACATATATATATATATTCATGCAAACATAAGCATTTCAGAAATCTATATAAGCAACAGATCGTTATTTCTCAAGATTTTTAAGTTGATGTTTACTCACTAGCATAATTATAGGAATGAATCAGGAATGAAAGTTTGTTTACTGGTTTTAAAACAAAGGGGCTGCACTGTTTAAGCATGAGACAGCATTTTCAAACTTAAGTGAACATGCAAGATCAATCTTTCAACAGCAAGCATAACAGAAGTGCAAGCATAGGTGAATGTGCAGACAACATCAAGTATGCTTACAGAGATGTTTGCATGTTTGTTTATGGTTACAGAGATGCCCAAACAAACATGCACATGAAAATTTATAGGCAAACACAAATGGAATTGAAGACTGAAGCAACATGAGGCATGCAATACTCAAGACATATCTTTATTACAAGAACAATTTTGCACTTCAACTACTTAGTTAAACAAAATATTTTAGTAGCATCTGTACTTACCAATTTAATAACAAGATAAACATAGCATCTGTTCTTAACAGTTTAACAATTCAAGCAAATCGAGCAAATGACAGCAAATAGCAACCGAAAATCCAACATGCAGTAACCAATCTACCCATATCAGTTTCAAATTAAATTAGCCGAGCAAAAGATAACAAAATCACCCCAAAACATAGCATGCAACCAATATTCAATCCAAACAAATTTAAACACCTGAATTAAAAATTAATCGTGAGCAGAAAACTCACCATAACAAAGTCGAAATAGCCCCAAATTTGATTACAAGCCCTAGTTTTTGAATCGCGAGAAGTAAAGCCCCAAATTTTCCAAAGCAGAACGAGTCGAGAAGAACGAAGCCGCCATATTTTTTTTTTCTCGTGCTTTTTTTTTTTTTTGTTTTAGGGTTAAAAAAAAATGGGAACGGGTAAAGTGAAATGGAAGGGGATCGGGTTAAAGATAAAGGCAGTAGTATTCAAACGTGGGCCGGTATAAATTTCAAAGCCCAAACCATAAACAAGTTTTCCTCTTATTTTTTTTTTCTATTTATCTAAATCCAATTTGTTTTGTCTAATTATTTTCATTACTTTGTTTTGTAAATTTTTGTTTAAGTTATGTTGTTAAATTTTTTTACTAAGTGTATTTGTTTATTTTATTTTGTATTGATTTTTTTTTTTTTTTATTTAAGCTAAAGAAAAGAATGTTATTAAAATTTTAACCATCAATTTATTAATTTACATAAATAAAAATTCTTGTATCCAAATTATTTTCTTAAGTCATTAGTTTGAATTTCAATTACAAATTAAATATTCAATTTCAACTCCAAAGTCAAGTTTAAATTTTTCTTCAGCTTTGTATAGATTAAATTTTAAATATTTAATCACCAATTTCATTGTTATATCGGAAATTCAGTTTAAATTATCATTCAAATATTCAAAATTAATTAAATATTCACAATTTAAATTGTTCAAAATTTAGGATCGTTACAATCTCCCCTCCTTAAAAGAATTTCGTCCCGAAATTACAAGTAAGGAAAAATGATTGTTAAAATTTCACTAATATTTATATTTTACTCAATTTTATCAAGTTCAACACTTATTAAAGATGAATGAATATAGGATTCATTCTATTTGTTTTATCTCGCTAGCTTTGCTAATTAACTCTTTTGTCTATTATTTTCTACAATCAAGACACAAAAATCTTTACTAAAATTTTCAACTTACAACCCAAAATTTTAAATTTGAAACACTTTATATTAGAGATTTACATATTATAACTTTTCCAAAGCTGTGGACTTTCAAAACCCTTCAAAAATCCTCTTCCTTAATTCATTAGGTTGGAATTATGCGAATTCTAATTCTAGATAATTGATTTTCTATTAAAGTTCGAAAATACTTGCTAACTCGAAATTTAACAAGTCTACTGTCGTTCTTAAAGACATTAGGCATACGCTGGCCAGGCGCAAGTCTAACAATCCCCAAGTACTAAATATACTTGCTTCAATTCCCAGTGAAAATACTTTTAAAAATTCTTTTAAAAATGGATATGGAAAGCACATTCCCCCATGGATCACAGTTTACTCGGCGGTTCCGCTACTATCCCAGTAGAGTCGCTTGTAACTGTGGATATCTCATCCCTTGAATTTCGCCATGGTTGTTGCCAAAGATCGCGGTTCACACGGCGGTTACGCTACTATCCCAGTAGAATCGCTCGTGACCGTAGGCATCTCGCCCCTCGAATTACGCTTTGGTTTGTAGATTGCAGTTTACTCAGCGGTTACGCCACTATCCCAGTGGAATCGCTTGTAACTGTAGGCATCACGCCCCTCAAATTACGCTACCACCCGAGTGTAACTAGATCGCGGTATACTCGGCGGTTACGCCACTATCCCAGTGGAATCGCTTGTAACCATAGGCCTCTCGCCCCTCGAATTACGCTAGCACACTATACCAGTCCAAAAGGACATTCCAACTAATGGAAATACAAAAGGTCATCCAACTAATGGAAATATAAATGGTCATCCAACTAATGGAAATATAAATGGTCATCCAACTAATGGAAATACTACGTAGCTACGATTTTTAAATGGATACTCATCTCGAGTTCCATCACCATCACACAGTCACACAGTATAAATGGAAGGTACCTTTCCATATCCTCAATTTGGAAAACATAATATTATACATACATATATAATATTTCATTTCACATTTAGTACATATCATACTCATGTACTTACATAAGTTTTCCATAACAATTACTTTTCCAAACTAATTGGTTTTCGAATTAATCGTATTCACACATATACGTTATGAAAACCACAATATTTCATACCCATAACAAATAGAGGATTCACAAATTTTTCCATTTCATTATCCATTTAAAATTTTCCTCTAAGCCGATTTGGAATTTTAAGGTTATCTCAAACCTAATTCACATTCATAATCCAATTTATTATCGACTTCACACTCGATTTGGATTTCACGTTACATCGTCAATCCTCAACACATAATTGATGTCTATCGATATATAACCTCTGAGCTCGTACGTCTCAGAGAAGGGTGTTAAGCTAAGAGAATAAATTCTCCGCCACCAACAGATATATATTTAATAGAGATCAATTGATATGTCGTCAATTCACGACGTTAGACATACAATCCAAATCATCCATTTAAAATTCAATGTTCAACTTAAATTGTTTTTGGGCGTCAAAGTTAAACTCAATTTAACTCAAAATTCAATCACTTTGAAAATTTCCAAATTGAACTAATTGTTCAAATTTCCCAAAAATAATATCTTTACAAGATATAAAAATTTTCACACTTAACCATTTGAAACAAATTCAAATCATTTTGCACCTTTTAATCTTTGAAAACAAATTTCAAAGCAATTTCCTTAAATGGAAACATTTCCAAATATTTATCCATTTTAAACTTCAAATGGTTCACTTAAATTAATCAAATAAATCCTTACCGATTTATTTTAAACTTACGTTCCAAATCCGTAAATTTATTTCCACATTTCAAAAATAAATCAATATTTATTTTTAACAAATTCCCCTTTCTTTTATAAATTCCATAGTGAATTTACATTTCCAAAGTATCTATGAATATACGATTTTCAAATCGATTTCACAAATTCATTTTCAATTTATCTTCAAAAGATAAAATTTCAAACATTCACTTCTCACTTTATCTTTAAAAGATAAAGTTTCAAACTTTTCATTTTCCATGACTCTCAAAAATTCGATAATGAGTTTCTGAACGATCGAAACTCAAGTCTAACGAGACCTCACCGAAGAGAAACAGTCGCAAACCTAAATTTAGAGAGGGGAATTTCCAAAAATAATTCTAATTTTCAAATACCTTTTATTTTAAAGAAAACAATTTTAAACTTCTTTAGATTTGAAAACACTCCCTTTAAAGTGATTCTAGTAACTATTCATATTAAACGCCATAAACTAAGCTTTGTGTACCAAAGCTCTGATACCACTTTGTAACGACCCGCCGCCTTGACCGCCTCTAGTCGGTAATTAAACCAACTAGAAACGTTCAAAATGACGGATTGTTATTTAGTTTATAACATTTAAACAGAATCAGCTACAGAATCACAGAATAGTAATCATATTTTATAAACAAACTTTTCTTTTATATACAAATATCAGAGTTTACAATACATTACATTTTATACAGCGGAAACAATTTATAAATTTAAGTACAAGAGAAAAAATTTTAGCTAAAACTTTAGTGGTGCTGAAATCCCCCTCTCTCTAACTTCGCTGCGAGCAAATCTTTAAGCTGCAAAAATACTCGGTCTGACCCGAGCGTTATTGCAAAACACAAAAACACTCGAGTCAGGATTAATCTTTATTCAAGTAAATAAATTTGAAATGAACTGAAATAAATGGTTACAGAGATGGTGAAACAAATGAATCGGTCTAATCTATTATGGACTTTACATTAACAATTTCAATTTTTTAAATTCTGTCAAACGTGTGTGGCTGTAGTACACACGTATGTTTACACACATGTGCACTGCCTTGCCGACACGTATGCAAGTGCAATCACAAAGACCACAAAGATACAATAACAAGCCAGAACAGAAACAACACAGCAGGTCAAAGGCAGAGAGCACAAGTACAGGCCGCAATGCACAACAATTTCAGCAGCCCCAAATACAACTACAAGCACAAGGCATATCAACAACCATAGAATCAACATGTATGCACAACAACCCAGCTACACAAGTAGTGCAGACCACAAGGCTGAGGTAATAGAACTCAAATACAAACCCAAGTGCTCAGTGCAGACTACACAATCAGTGCCACAACTCAATGCCAACAATATGGACTGGACAGTGCCAATTTGAACAAGTATACATGTATCAGAGGATATGTACAGTAATAGGCAGTGACCAACACAAGTGACGGTGTCAATTTGAACGAGTATACATGTATCTGAGGGAACTGGCTACAAAATTTTAAGTAAGACCAACAACAAGTTGGACTGCAACAGTCAATATGCAGACCATACCAGCAAAGAACCATAAATACAAGTAGAGAGCAAGCTACAAAATACATATGCAACATCACTACAGACTGCAACATGCACAGAGAAGTGAATGGACATGCAAACTGCCACAAACCAAAGTGCATGAACACAGGGAAGACTTAAATGAAGACTGAATACATCAGGCATGCAAAATGGAATGGATATGAAGACTGAACATATCAAAGTTTTGGAAATACAAGGTGTTCAAAATGAACACAGTAAGCTTCAGTTACAAAACTTAAGTGAAACAAGTAATGCAACAGTAGCAAGTACAACATGACAGTATAAAAGTATCACAAGTTCAAGTGCAGATGGAACAAACAAGTTTCATTTGAAACCTAAGTTTTAAACAGAGGCTAGATTAAGTGGTTTTGAGTTTAAATCAAAACTTTAGAGAAACTGAAGTTATAGACATAGAGTATTCTGGAAATAACAACACAAAAGAACCTGGAAAAGCATACAGTGATTTCCAAAGCAAAGAAAAAAATATACAAATCAAACAGAGCTTCAGTTTTCAACTCAGTTCAAAGCAAAATGTTAATCTGGAAATCAATTCAAGTAGTAATGCACTCTCAGGAAAACAGTTTTCAAAAGAAGAAAATGGAGTGCAAGGCAAAAATGAATTTTGTTTCAAACAGCAGTTCATCCTAGAGACAAAATCCAGTAAGAATTCTTTTCAAATCATTAGTTATAAACAGAAGATTTAATCAGAGGATTCCCTACATTTGTTTTGCTTGAATAAGATTTTTTTTAAACTTAAATTAATGTTTAAACAAGCATATCATGTTCAAACCTTAAATCCTAACAAGGAACTGATCAGAAGATTTGAATTCTTCTTCTATTCTTACTCTCTGTAGTTTAAAACAGAGAAGAGCAATCCAAGTAAATACAGGCACAAGTCATTTAATTCATACACACAGATCATATACTTATATATACTCATGCAAGCATCAATTATATCAGAAATTTGTCAAGCAAAATATAACTAACCACTTAAGTTATAATTAAAATGTTCATTCACCTAGCAGTTTTAAACAGAGAAGCTACTTGATGCTTACTAACATTTTAATAAATTGTTTTACACCATCACAACCTACTTCCATTTGAGCATCCCATGCTAAAGATAATCAGATAAATGGATTTACTTTTTCCCCTTTTTAACATATTATTCATATGTGCACATTTTCAAACAGAGAGACATTTTGATATTTCATTCACATGCAAACAAATTTTAAACAAGTATACTTAGTTCAATCACATGCAAAAATGGGAATGCAGACAGGAACAACATGGATGAAGTACTAACAGTACATACAAAATGGAGATGAAGACTTGAACACCCAGGAAAACAATGACCAGACCAAAGTGCAACAGCATGGATACAACTTGACATGGAAACTGAAACATATCAGATAATGCAAATTGAAACAGAAGTTTCGAGTCAAATATGAAGACCACAAGTGAAGTGAATCAACTGCAATGCAACACATACCAGGATGCAAACAATAATGACATGAAGAGTAGAACAATCAGGAGAGCAGAGACCAGACCCAAGTGCAACAGACATGAAACAAATCATGTCGAAGATAATTCACAAAGTAAGCAAGTGCAGACAACAGGGAGCAACAGCACAATCCCGAAACACCCCAAATACATAGATCAACAGATTTTGGCAAACACCCAAGTTACAGAAAATTTTCCAATTCATATCCAATTCAAATCTAAAAATCATAATTTTCATTTTAAAAATCATGTTTACCCAGACCAATTCAGGCTATGTATTTGGATAAGAGAATTGTAATGATTGATTTTAACATATATATATATATTTTACTGCAAATTTTAATTTCCAGTTACTATATATATACATAAAACATGTTTACACTATTTTTAAATTCACGTTCAAGTTTAAACAAACTAAATTTGTTTTGGAACTAAGGTCTAACAAAGATCAAAGAGAAGATTTTGAATTTAGATAAAAAAACTTAAACCTGAACTGAGAACAGAGATATTCAAGAACAACAGTCATGCATGCTTTCAAACAGATTCATATACATATGCAACACATTCAATATACATATGCAACACATTCATATACATAACTAATACATATATATATATATTCATGCAAACATAAGCATTTCAGAAATCTATATAAGCAACAGATCGTTATTTCTCAAGATTTTTAAGTTGATGTTTACTCACTAGCATAATTATAGGAATGAATCAGGAATGAAAGTTTGTTTACTGGTTTTAAAACAAAGGGGCTGCACTGTTTAAGCATGAGACAGCATTTTCAAACTTAAGTGAACATGCAAGATCAATCTTTCAACAGCAAGCATAACAGAAGTGCAAGCATAGGTGAATGTGCAGACAACATCAAGTATGCTTACAGAGATGTTTGCATGTTTGTTTATGGTTACAGAGATGCCCAAACAAACATGCACATGAAAATTTATAGGCAAACACAAATGGAATTGAAGACTGAAGCAACATGAGGCATGCAATACTCAAGACATATCTTTATTACAAGAACAATTTTGCACTTCAACTACTTAGTTAAACAAAATATTTTAGTAGCATCTGTACTTACCAATTTAATAACAAGATAAACATAGCATCTGTTCTTAACAGTTTAACAATTCAAGCAAATCGAGCAAATGACAGCAAATAGCAACCGAAAATCCAACATGCAGTAACCAATCTACCCATATCAGTTTCAAATTAAATTAGCCGAGCAAAAGATAACAAAATCACCCCAAAACATAGCATGCAACCAATATTCAATCCAAACAAATTTAAACACCTGAATTAAAAATTAATCGTGAGCAGAAAACTCACCATAACAAAGTCGAAATAGCCCCAAATTTGATTACAAGCCCTAGTTTTTGAATCGCGAGAAGTAAAGCCCCAAATTTTCCAAAGCAGAACGAGTCGAGAAGAACGAAGCCGCCATATTTTTTTTTTCTCGTGCTTTTTTTTTTTTTTTTGTTTTAGGGTTAAAAAAAAATGGGAACGGGTAAAGTGAAATGGAAGGGGATCGGGTTAAAGATAAAGGCAGTAGTATTCAAACGTGGGCCGGTATAAATTTCAAAGCCCAAACCATAAACAAGTTTTCCTCTTATTTTTTTTTTCTATTTATCTAAATCCAATTTGTTTTGTCTAATTATTTTCATTACTTTGTTTTGTAAATTTTTGTTTAAGTTATGTTGTTAAATTTTTTTACTAAGTGTATTTGTTTATTTTATTTTGTATTGATTTTTTTTTTTTTTTATTTAAGCTAAAGAAAAGAATGTTATTAAAATTTTAACCATCAATTTATTAATTTACATAAATAAAAATTCTTGTATCCAAATTATTTTCTTAAGTCATTAGTTTGAATTTCAATTACAAATTAAATATTCAATTTCAACTCCAAAGTCAAGTTTAAATTTTTCTTCAGCTTTGTATAGATTAAATTTTAAATATTTAATCACCAATTTCATTGTTATATCGGAAATTCAGTTTAAATTATCATTCAAATATTCAAAATTAATTAAATATTCACAATTTAAATTGTTCAAAATTTAGGATCGTTACAAGTCAAGACCAAATATCAACTCAATTCATAACTAAAGGCAGATAATTCAAAACCAGAAAGTGTTCAAAAATCAAGAAACAACAGTTCGGCAATACAATTACAAGAAGGCATGTACGCATATATATGAATACGCATACATATCTATATAACAATGGAAAGCATCTGCATAAGCAAGAAACATAGGTAGTTCGACCCAAGCCACCAGGACAGTGTCGAACCCAAAGAAAAACAGCACAAAAATCACTGCCGAAATCAAAACAGTTCAAGCAATGACCGAAGTCCATACTCAAAGTAAATACATAGTCGAATGGCCGACAAATCAAGGGACGAATTCAATTCGAACACTAATAAACTCGAGATAGGAATTAGATGTGAGTGGAACACTCACCTTTGCTATGTTGAAGTGGCCGAAGCCCCAGCGAGGAGAAGGCATCAATCTCCACTCGATCGAGCTTCGGTAGTTGAAGCCTTCGATTTTTCGCGAGCCCTAATTGATCGGAGCCCTAATTTTCAAATGCGAACGAAGGAGCACGAGGGGCCGCCATTAATTTTTCTTTGTTCGATTATGATGTAGGGTTTCGAATGAAAAGGGGGAAGAGGGGGACCAGTTGAATAAAATGAAATAAATAAAAAAAAAGAATCGTGGGCCGAGAATTTATATCAAAGCCCCTCAAACTTAATAACCATATGTAATTTAAATTTTAATTTAAATTTTAAAAACTTCAAAATGGCAATTGACCAAAATATAAATCGTTTTAACGTCGATTATGAATTGACGCGAATATCGGGTTGTTACATGAACACTTGTTCAATTCATAACTCTTTAACCTACACTTGTTAAGTCCTATAATCTCCACCTTACAAATGTTAATATATAAGAAATTTGTGTTTAAACCCATTTCTTAAATTTTATTTAACTTATAAATTATGTTTTAAATCTTATCATTTTAAAATTTGTGAACTAATTTATCTCTTATGTGTTATAACTTATCATATGTATTATATTTTTTATTAATAAATATACAAACATTATTTATTCATCTTAAAAGAAAATATATTTTAAATTTTTTATTAAATCTTATTTTATAAATTTACAAACCAGTTTTATTAATTTCCAAAAGATATGTATATTTTAAACTTTTATTTAACCTTGTTTTAATATCATGTTATATTTACAAATTATATACATATATATTATTTTTTAAAATATACAACTTTTAAATCCAAATAATTTTATAAAATATTTATTATTAAATTTCCAAATCAAATTTATTTTAAAAATCTACTTTTATATATATATATATATATATATATTTATTTCCAAATTTCAAATTAATTCTCTATTAAATCACAAATAAATCCAAATCCAATACATTATTCAAAATATTTTTTTCTGAAGTTCTAATTAGAAATTCTATTTAAAATCATATCTGTATGCATTTATATTAATAACAATCAAATATCTATTTAAATTTGGAAAATACCAAATTAATTCACAATTTAATTTCAAAAATTAAATTAATTATCAAATTAATACTAGCTCAAAAAGGGGATCGTTATACATTCGGCATTGAATCAATGTCGACATTGGTAATCTCATAATATACTAGAACTATGGTAACCTCCATTGTTTCTTTATTTTGAAATCTATAACATACGCATTGATGTAGCAAATTTTCACCATGGTTTTAAATAATGTTGCATACTTCCTTTTTGATGCCATAGCTTAAGGAAATAATGCCGCAAGTATTATTTCCAACATTAAATACTTTTGGCAGTAATGCGGCTAGTATTATTTCCGAGATAGAAGCATTATGGCAATGATGTCACATATACCTACGTACTTTCTACATTGATATAAAATGGCAATGATTCCACCTATTATTAATTTTGGCATTCACCCAGTTTTATAAAATTAATATCAATGTTTTGAGGCATTGATGTCGGAAGTCATCAATGACGTCTTTATTCTTTTAAAGCACCCGATATCAAATAGTTTTGTAATATTGTTGTCTTATGTCATCAATGTCAGTCATATTGATGCCACTAATTTTCAATGAAGGACATATTCTACCTTATGGCATTATGCCCAATAATGAAGAGGTGCGATGTCCTCATATTAAAACCAAAAGTATACATGGCAATATTAAGATGGAATATAAATTAGCACGAGAAATTAGAAAAGTAGCAGGCTATATTTTCCTTTTTTATAAATATGAATTAAGGGGATTAATCATGTATGATGATAAAGGCTTTTAAAGAATAAATTATTATTTAGCCCAATTTTTGATATGAAATTACCAAAGGGAGTTATTACTTAAGATTAAGTAATTATAGGATACCAATGACTATAGACTAAACTTACTTGAATGATATATGTTATACGTTCTTTCGCATGATAATTATTGTCATACTCACATCATCATGACCCATAACTACATTTTGGGGCTAATTAAGGGAAAGATAACTAGTTAGGATGACCCAATTGTGAGTATGGTCAAATTTAACTCCCGAGTGAGTAGAATCGCATCTAGAAGCTTAGATAGATCAAAGCAGACGCATCGATTGATCAAAAGGCTATAATTCGAGATATGATTATGGAAGGTTTTAATAGGTTCACAATCATCCCATGAAAACTATGGCTCAAGTAATGTTATTGGAGCATCCCAATAGGTTTAATAATCCCAACTATAATTGGAGTTACGTTAATGGAGAATCCCAATAGGTTCATAGTGATCCCATAAAAACTATGGTATGAGAAATGTTATTGGGAAATTCCACAATTTCATAGTGATCCTATGAAAACTATGATTCAGGACAGGTACTTCCTAAGAATTTTGGCAGATTATTTACCGAGGTTTGAATACTAATAGGTTCATAGTGACCTTAAAAAAACTATGTGTTGAGACAGATAGCTAGTTTTGTGTGAATGGGTGATCTTAAGGTAGATATTACCCTAATTAACATATGAGTTAGACGTACCAACATTGCATACCAGCATAATATTATGTTATGTTGTTCTAACCATTATGGTTGTAGTTGCACAACTATGATTGACATATTTTGGATAAGATACTAGAGAAGGGAAAACCTGTTTTGCTCAGCGGCGTAGTCTCACTAGAATTTTTTTGTTCGAGATGGAATGTAATTATTCACACTAGACTTTTTATCTTACCCGAATTTTGATCTCCCCCTTAAACTCATGGGTACTCAATTGTGTAGCTAGTGAGTAGGGTTTTCAGATTTTCCAGTTAGACAAATAAGCTTCCAAAGACGTACATGAGGCAAAAGAGGAGCTTTTATTTTCTACTGTGTTATTTTATCTACTTGAATGGATGTAATGAATGATTATATAATTGCCAAATACTAGACTCTTGTAACCTAAGGGGGCATCTTCTTATGTCACTGTTGGAATATTTTTCAATAATTTATTTTTCTTTAAAGTGGGATCGAATGGGACTACATGGTGAATATGAATTTTTGTTTGAAAATGAAATGTGAAGATTTATTAATGTAATCTATTTTGAAAATTTTCATATTCATGTGCTTTTGATGTTATATATGATGAACGTATCCGCATCTTCTCATCGGAAATTAATACTATGAATAACTGCATCATCCGTAGCACTTAGTTTCTGGTCTCAAAATGGGGGATGTTACACCCTTCTCCTATCTTTCCTTCCCACTCTTCTTTCCTTGCTAATTAATCTTCATCTTTTGAAGGTTGTTGCTAATGTTGCTTTGTGCTACTACCGGTTTGTTCTTATCAAGAACTCAATAATGAAAAGCCATATACACGAGGTCTACAAACGGCTTTTCAGGTAAGTTTTCATCTTCTCATGAAATTCTTTCCTCATCCCAGCAGTAAACATATCATTTTTTTAATAATATAATCAATAAGCCCTGGCTCGAAGCTCGACAATTCATTGAACTTAGTTTTATACCTAGCAATGGTTTTTTCCCTCCGCTTAAGAACCAGAAAACTTCTACAAAGATTGGTCTTCCCTACTGCAGGCATATACAGGTATTCAAATACCTCCTTATACCTTGCCAGTGAAAAGTCGTCCTTCGGGAAATTTGCAGTAATTGAATCCCACCATGTCGAAGCCCTCTCCTGCAGATGCCAAGCTGCTAGAAATACTTTTTCCTATTAGATTTACCAATCCCCTTAAATATATTCTTGCAAGAACAAAGTCAAGCTTGGACTTTGATAATAGACTCGGTGCATTTGAACGGCTTCTCATCCAAATTGGTATAGCTTTTGCACAAGGATGCAAAGTTAACTTAAGGTTTCACGGGTGCCTACCAGCATTTGGAGTGAGGCCATTGGTGGTCAAAGATTTGCCATTTCCCCTTCCTCTCCTCCCTCTAGTGTTCATTTCTTACTATCTAAACATTGTAAGGTAACTTTAGGATACATAGACGAGACTGTCTTAAGGAAAATAATGGAGTTAAGTAAAACATATAAATGTCGATAAATATAACATGAATATATATATTTAGATAAAAATTACAAATATGCACTCTCATAAACTAAACTCATTTTAGGGTATTAACAACAATATCTCTAATGATTTGACCGCAACCAAGGCCTAGGTGTTTATTCAACTTAAGCTCTGATACTAAGTGTAACAATTTGCCATTCTTACTCTAAAGTCGACACTTAGTACATCTACCATATTCATGTGTTGATCATCTAAGCGTCCGAAAGATAGGTTGTTTGGATAAAAGAAAAGAAAAGACAAGAAGAATAAAATCTCATAATGTATGGAAATCATATATAATAAAAATAATATAGTACATACAGCCACCCCCAAAAATGAAACATATTGATTAAAATAAATGCTAACTTTAGCCAGGGACGGTTATAACCGTCTAGCCCTATAATGCTGATACACAATCATATACAAACAGTAGCAGAAATAAATAGATAACTGGATACTGATGAAGCCTCCTGCTTTATGCTCCTAAAAAATGCATCTATAAGAACCTGGACTACTTGGGTATTCAAAAATTAGAGTACCCAAGAGTTTAAGGGAAAGAAAGAAAAAAGTCTGGGTCAGACATGGGGTGGGGTGTAAGTGAACTCAAAATATCTGCTTTCAATAAAAAAGGCATCTCGTAAGATTACATCACATATAAACATAGACATATTTTCACTTTACGGTAACAAAAACATTTATACTTATTTGCGCCAAAATTAGTCACAAATCCCAAAAGTAATAAAAGCACCAGTGTTTACACACCAATCCTCAATATCGTAACATGGATCTCAGATCCAGATAATGTAGTGAATAAAAATAAAGAATAACCAAATTAAAATGAAAGAAAATGGGAAAGACACAAGATTTATAATGGTTTAGCTATCTTCGGCCTACGTCCACTTTAAATTGATCTTTTTATTCCTTTTATACTGAGATTACAGTTACAAGCCTTTGAAATCAGTAAACAAAATGGCAAAGTTTCCCGAAGAAAAGAAAAAGAAGAAGATCCCTTTCTAGTTTCCACAGAGCTACTATTTATAGGGGCAGATCTGAAAATATTCACCCCAAAACCTAGAAAATCTCTTCCCATGCACAGATGGGTGCACCGAATTGATCTGGAGTCATTTGGCATCGATCCTGATTGATCCAAGTATAATTCGTATCGATCCAAAAATAGGTCAATGAAGCTGAGATTGATCATGGACGTTCTTGAGTGAATAAGCAAGCTTCTGTGAAAATTTCATAGCATTTGGACTTTTGAATGAGAGTTATGATTAATCCAAGTTTGTATTTCTCAATATAGGCTGGTAGCTTCGTATCTATCAATGCTTCTTATCCATCACATTCAATTGCCTCGTGCCCATCATTTCGTATCGATCCCTAAACGCTTGCTGCCCTTCATATACATGCCTTCTTTGTAAGGATCCTAAGTCATGTTGTTTGTATCGATCCTTTACTTTGCATTCCATCTTGACACTTCGTATCGATCCATACGAACACGATCGATACGAAGTGTGTCTCCATATCCAACAACTGCCGCCCTTTGTGTCCATCTCCCACTCTCTTCTTTGTATCGATCCCTAACTTGGATCGATACGTACTGTGATCGATCCAAAGAAAAGTGCATTTTCCAAAACCATACCCATGCTGATTGATACGAAAGCATCGATACAAAGTAAATAGCCGAGCCCATGTTGATCGATACGAATTAATTTCCCATTAATATTGATCCATCCATATCTTGTGTAACGACCCAGAATTTTTAGAAATTAAAATTTGAATATTTAATTAATTTTAAATATTAATAAGTGAATTTATTAGTCAAATAAATTTTTATTTGAATTCATTGTGTTGATTATTGTGATAGGATCGTTTATTTGATCGTCTATCTTGGTGATCATTGTGTTGATCATTTGTTGACCCAAAGCATGGCTTTTGTATAAAGTATGTTTTTGTGGACGTGACTTCGTCGAACCTCACACCCCGGAAATGGTCAAAACAGGAAAGATGCGACAAGGTTATGAGGGGTAGCACCCTTTAGGGTATGTACATTTCCTTCTGGATAGAGGTGGTATCATGGTATGGAGCCCAGATATTTAACCTATGTGGTTACTACGAATTTATTACTTTGTGGTTGTTGGTTTTCGGGATCCCGTGAGAAAGGTCGTTTACGATCGGGGAATGGCGTGCTCGTGTCAGTAGTTACCCAGTTAGGGGTAACCCGGCCTTGTGTTGGCAGAGTTCTGGTTTGGTTCTCGGGGATGTCTTTCCAGAGGCATTCTCATGTGGCAATGGGAAGTTCCTTGGCCTGACCATTTGTTGGAAATCCAAAGAAACAATACGAAACTTGTACGGTTTTAGTTGTAGAACCTGCCATCTAATATGGTAGCTATTAGTAGGCATAATATAATGGTACCTATGCTGGCTAAGATTTATATTCTACTTTCGAAATGAATTTTCTACACTATGCACTAGTAATAATATCAAATGTTCTTTTTAAATGCGTATCAAGCATGTTTGACTATCATAAGGAGAAATCTTCTCCAAGTCTGCGTTTGCATTTTGTGTGTGGCAGGAGGTCTTATGGTAGTCTCATTTTTAAAAGCATTGCGAATTGAATTTAAAAATATCTCTATATTTTGATTTTAAAGATAAATAAACTGTTTTGAGTTCTCACACCAGTCACATGACTGACTTGGAGTTTATTGTTTTCCTTCCTAAACTCTGGGTGCCCACCAATTTCCACACGGGCAGTCAAGAGTTAAGGTTCATCAGGATATTCTGGATATTCTGGAGTTGCTGGAGGCAAGCTGGATGGCATGGCGTATTACTAGTTTATATAGTATTTCTTTTTCCGCTGCACTGTTGTTGTTGATGTTGTACACTCTGATGATATGATGTAATGAAATGTATAAAATGTAATAACTGATATAGTTCTTTGTTTAAAGATTATCCATTTATTATTATATGTTGTTCCGCTGCGAATTGTGAGATTCTGATGTGATTCTGTTGTTTTCTGTTCCGTCCTATTTTCTTCTGTTTTTCTTTTTCCTCTATTCTCTTTTTCTTCTATTTTAAAATTTTCTATCTTCTTTTCCCTATCCCTATTTTCTTTTCTCTCTTTTTCTTTTTCTTTTCTTTTTCTTAAACCCATAACTATTCGGTTTTTCGGCATCGAAAAATCGAAACGTTACATCTTGGGCGTACGAACTCCGTTTGACCTAAAATCTAAAACGTAGCCTTTCCGAGCCATGTTCATTATCCCAATCCATCCTACCTTGATTGGAGCTTAGTCCAATTTTGATGGTATCGATTATAGCCATGTTTTCAATCGATCTCCAATCTTGATATCCATCCTTTTTGTCCAATTTGTTGATATCCCGACCTTGACCAAAAGGAGGGGAGTAACAATACTTAAAATCAATGATATTATTATTAATATTAGTCTTGAAAATAAATATATAACATAGCTGAAATGCTATAATCTCACATTCCAGCATTGGCACAATTAATTCCATAAAGTACGTATTATAAAATGGATTCCAAAAATGACAAGGCTATTAGGGAACCACCTACCATAGTACACCTCTAGAGAAAATGTTTCGAGGTTACCAACCTTGCAACCCCTGCATGGCAAAACTGGTCTCCTCATCCTAGATAGTACCGAAAATAACCATCTTTAGGTTGCGATCAACAACCATACTAGGCCCAAAGCATATATCCATAGAAATATCGATCCATATTATGGATGATCATAACCTAATGGTAGCGGACCACATAGCCTTGTGGCATATCCTCGTTTTAGTCATTCCCAAGTGTGAGGCTCGAGGAAATGATTACCATTTTAGCAAACCCATATTGGAATGCCAATACTGCCCTCCAGGTATAATGCAATGCCAGCATTTATCCATACGAGTTGTTCCAGGATCGAACAAACACACTATCTTACTACCTTCAATTATGGAATCACCATCAAGATATATAGTATAGCTCCATATCATACTTCACAATAATTCAGAAAACGAAATGTTGATTAGTTAGGAATGGTTCGAATACCGATACTTACCTAAAACCGGTGTCTCCAAACTAAATCGATGAATTTCCGGCTAACTTAATTTCGGTTCTTTTAGATGTATGTAAACAAATGTAAGAGTCCTCACCAGAGGATCTCGAATTTACGTTCTTAGAAGAAAACTACATTTCCTAAGAATGAGTACTCGCTAAGGGATCTCAAACCATATGAAACCATGAATCATTTATATACTTCCCAAGTCAAAATAAGTCAAGTTTTCTATAGTGAACAAACCACTATCTGCTGTAACTAAGTAGTTCGTATATGGAAAATCGAATATTATATACTTACCACCACTTTTCCATTTCAACCCCCTACTGCCCTCTATTAACAATATAGTTGGATAAGTTAGAGTAATAACCTTGCCTTGATGACATTCTTAATTCTCAAGAAGAAATGGGCTCACAAACCTTAAAGTTTATTGTTGAGTATAAGATGAAGTACATCACATATACTTAATTAATCATGATCTAATTGTAAAAATTAACTCCCTTAAACTTATCACGATTTCGACATTTCAACTTCTCTATCCCTCGCCTAAAAACGAATCCAGGTAAGTCAAGGCATTGGTTGCACCAATCAATGCCTTAGTTAAAACAATCTGATTCTAAATCTCAAAGAAAGAGGAAAGTCTACTCATCATCTTTTAGTGCTAAATATAAGATGACTTACTTTCCGTAAATATGTACCCTTGTTTTATATTAATTAATGGCACCGACAAAGGAATCACTTTGTTTAAAAACAAATTATTTTTAACCATTGGAAAACTAACTCTGTACATTTATTTCTTGTCTTTTACTTCAAACTAATTATTGAAAAATATTTCCTTAATCATTTATTTAAACCAATGAATAATTAAAAAAGCAACATCTTTCCTATATAAAAGTAAACACCTTTTTAATAAATAAATTCCATACTACTATAAATATTTTGTAAAGAGTTTTGAAAATAAGAGTCAAGTTCGAAAAAATCATTAAAAACACTCGTAGAAAAAAGTAAAGTAGTAAACAACTTCAAAGAAACCTTGGTATTTCAATGTCGCACAAAGATCCATAACAAGTCGATTGACTATAACTAAGCAACTTCCACAAACATTATATAAACAAGTTTATATGCTATAATAATCGTCAAGGTAAGGATTTTCCTAGAGTCCCTCTACAAAAATAGTCCCATATAAATAATGCTATATGCATCTCGCCGTATATCGTCGCGACCTATTCGCTACGAACATTTCGATTTCCATTCATTTTTCTTTGTTCCATGTCTGTAACCTGTGACATCCGCTTTCAAATCGAAATCAAAGCAAACAACAAAAATAATAATTACGAGGAAAACAATATAATTACTACCAAATAATTTATTTTTAATCTTACTTTTAAGCGAGTTTAACTCATTTAAAAAGGCATGACCTCCAACCAGGCTATCACTCCTTGGCCTTGACCTAGCAATCAACACATGGACCTAGCTTCCTCTTGTGGAACTTGCTTCCAAAGACCCAAGGGACCTATAATTACTCACGCACATGGCCTGGGGAGAGTTTTGGGTTCAACTTTGGTACACTTGAGATGAAGAGGTGGTTTTCTATGTTTTAGTGGCTTGTATATTTGTTTTTGAGAAGAAAATAAGTGATTTTAAAGTGATTTTGAAGTGATTTTTTATTTTGAATTTTAAAAAATGGATGAAGAGGGAAGAGGAATAGAGATGAAAAAATGATATAAGTTTTTTTTTAAATGAAGTAAAGGAAAAAAAGTGAAGAGGAGGTGTTGTTTTGTAGAAATGAACAGTGAAGATTTACCATACTTAACCCTCCTTAAATCAAGCTACACTATTCGTTTAGTTTAAACTAACGCCCTTCGTTAGCTTATATAACACACTTTCCCTTCATCATCATGTGCCACCCCCTAGGCCTTCTTGGGCACTTGGCATCACTACCTTTCTCTATGTATTACTTCAATACTGTTCTCTTTTAAAGTGAAAAGAAAAGTCTATATTTTTGCTTAATCCTTAAGTATCTTCTAGAATATGATTAGATAATTCCATTTAATTAGTAAAAAGTGTTTTGTTATTTGTATTTGTATTTTCATTTATGTACAATAGTGCGCAAAAAAAGTTTTGACAAGTTTTGGTCAACAAAAAGTCGAAAATCCATAAAACTATTTCTGGCACATTTTCGACCTTTCTCTGAACTACTTATTTTTGTTAACAAACAACCAAAATAAATTTACTATCATTAGTCAATTTATAAAAGGGGTCTATTTAAGTAATAAAAACCATTATTTAATTATTCAAAAATATAAGCCATGCACCCGATAGTGACTAAACTATGTGTCATTACATAAGCCATGCACCCGATAGTGCTCAAAATAGCTTCTCCCCAAAGACTTTACTACAGTACACAACAAATACAACAATCTAAAATTAATTGATAGATTACTTACCATAAATCCAAGATTAATCTACCTTGAGAATGACACAATATGTAAGATGAATGATCAATTAATGCAACCATCATGTTTGAACCCAAATGTCGAAAGTGGAGATCTCGTCTTCTATGATAAAATACCTGACCTCTACACATATAATATCTAAGAGTAATACTAAGTAACATTGTCGGATAATACAGAGAATGAGACAATGTGGGGTTACACATGTGAATATTCCTTTAGACTAACACCATTTGAAACGACCCAGAGTTTTAGTCGTTTAAATTTGAAATGTTTAATTGATTTTAAATATTGAAAATTTAATTTAAAAGTTAAATAACTTGAATTTTGGATATAGCACTACAAGAAAAATGGTCATTAACAGCTCTTAATCTCAGCGTTTAACTATAATCCGCTGTCTTTTCTGTATTTTACAACTTAATTAGTGTAAAACAATTTGTTAAACCGCTGTCTAAAACCTAGTTCCATTCCCTCCCTTCGTTTCGTTTCCCTCCCTTCATTTCGTTTCATAAAAACCTAATTCCTCTATTACAATAAAAACACTCAGCCGACCCATCCCATTAAATCGCCACAGTCCCAATTGTCGCTTCCGCACCATCCTCCTCCCACCCCATCAAATCATTGCCGCCTGGCTCCTTCTTTTTCATCTGACCCTGACGCCACCAACAACACCGAATGACAAGCCTTTCTAGTAATCTCTAACGTCGTTGCCGTGCTTTTTTTAAGGTATTTTTAATTTTAAATGTTCAATATTTTAAAGTTATTTTTATTGCTGTAACTAAGATTTGCTACACCAGATTTGCTTCACATTAAGCGAATTAGAAAAATATGATTAATATTAAGGCAGAGGTAATGCAGTTGAATGTGAAGTAGTAAACTTGTTGTATAATGGTTGGTTAGTAGTTGCAGTTGGGGATGGATGTGCAGGCTGGTGGTGACCAGCGAGGAGGCTGGAGGCAGTTAAGGCAGAGGAAGGATTGGTGAATTTTTTATGGGATGAGGCAGTGGTTTGGGATGTATGTGTGGGATGGAAAGAAATGGGTAGATGTTATAAGAGGTGGTTTGATGCAGAATGGTATGTAGCAAGTGAGGATGTCAAGGGGTTGTTGTTATAGTTACAGTATAGAAGTATGATGAATTATGATGGTTAACCGAGGGTGGAAGATTGCGATAATACTAAATAATTGTTCCTGTATTTGTAGTGTGTGCTAGCTGGTTTTAATATATTTTCTCTTCATTTAATAAAGGCTAAAGTACTCATGCTCCCAGTCAAAAAAACAAAAACAATAATGATTTCCTCCGATCGTCCATCACCGTTTCATTCCAATATGTGTCCATTCTTTGTTATTCAGACGATTTTATCAATAGATATTTGATCAGTGGTTATAGTGCTAACAGCATACATATCCTATCCCATCTGTGTCTTCATATGTTAATAGCTTTAGCTTCAACAAAAAACAGAATACTTCTAACACCAAACATTAAAGTGTAATGATTCTAAATAGGCTTAGTACAGTATATGTTTTTGGTTTTTGTTTACAGTCCTTCATATAATGTTGTCCAGGTTAAATAAATTTAACCATTTCTACTGTAGCTAGATTATGTCAAAGTTTGTTTACCTGACAGTTTATAATTTTTTTTAACATGATTTAGTACTTTGATTATAGGTCATAAGAAAGCTGGAGTTTGTTTTCCAATTAATGCCAATACAAATCGAGTGAAGGAATAATAAGAGGAGCAAAATTATACCCTCACATTCTTTGTGTGATTAAAAGAAGCTTTATGCTAACTAGATTACAATAATCTTTCATAGAAACTAAATATACCAATGAACCTCTGTTTATATTTTTTCCTTGCTGCAAATATGTTACTCTTACAAATAATAAATTTATAAATTTGTGCATAGTAGAAACTAACTTGCATATAGGCGTCACAATCAGGGTAGATTTGATCAAAAAAGTGAAAACACTTGCTTTTTTCTTGAAATTTAATATAGCAAAGCAACCAAAAAACCATATGTTATATATGCTCATAAAAAGATTTATTTAAATAAAACAAAAAATAATGTTAAAAGTATTTATTTTCTGATTTCCAAATTTATAATAATTTATGCCAAAGGTGTTTTCTTAAATTGAATCATTACACTTTGAACTTTGGGTATTATTCACAAACATGTTTGCTTCAATATCAAACCACACAATCTTCCATAATATATAAATGAATCAATCACTAGATTCTTCTAATAGTTTATTTTTGTAATATATAGAATTTTTTGTGTCACAATCTTCCATAGTATCAGTATCTGTTTTAATTTATTTCTAAATCTTGGTCATTATGGTCATCTTGAAAATTCTTTTCAGTTTAATGAGCGTGACATTTATACATGTGTAATTTATACAGTTTGGGTTCAGCCAGAGCAGTCAACAGGATGATATAGATGTTGTCACTATCGTATAAGGTCTAAATGATATTGATGAGGCATAGTTGAATAGCATAAAAATTGGGAAGATTCCTAAATTTTATGCTATTTAGCTCTTGCCTTATCAATATCATAGGTAATCTGAAGATTCTGGACTTTGGTTAAGCTCCTTTACTGGGCTGGATGTGTTGCTTCACCCTATGTGTGGGACTCTGGTTCATGCTGTGATGGCACAAAGGTAACCTAAATTCTCATCACGCAAAGGTAACTAATAATATTATTTAGTTATTTTCAGCAAGTAATTTCCTTTATGTTATATACCTGATTATTTCTGAAGCATACTGTTCCTAATCTAATGGTGAGATCATTTGGTTAACAGTGAGTCTAACAAACCTCTCTTTTTTGATTTAATTTAAGCATACTTTGGCTTGCAAATACAGCAGTGGAAAAAGCAGCACATTGAATATTATCAATTTGTTGGTTAATAGTGAATATTATCAATTTAAACATCTCCCCAAACAATAAGTTTGCACTATCTTAAAGAACTGCTAACTGCCAACATCATGTTAAAGTTTGCACTATTTTCTATAAGTTGGCATTGTAAGTTTGTCTCCTGAAACAAACTCTAACAAACATAGAATTGATATCGAATCAGAACTCTATAAAGCTTCTATAAAATTCTAGTTGGAATTTTGGTCAAATTGGAACTCTACAGATTCAAATCTTTTTTTTTCAATTTATGTTGTAAAAAAACTTGAATTAAAAAAATAGTAAGTGATAATCAAATCTGATATCAGTAGAGTTAGAGTGGAGTTGATAGGAATGCAATCACAGTAAAGCACAGTGGATGGAATCGTAATAATATTTTGAGCATCTGTATGATCAAAATAATTAAGCCTTTTAAGTGATTTGATCATTCAAATTGTTCAAGTTGTTGAATTAACATCCTTTTGCATGTACAGTCATGCTAGATTCATATTCTTTTATTATATACACACGTGTGCGCACATTTTGTGTGTATTTATAAATTTATACAAGGACATAAAATGGAAGTACAACTCTTTCCGGTCTCACATATTTTTAGTTGCTCTAGCTGCAGTACCATTTCATTTAGTCTATGTATGATAAAATATGCGGATTATCAACTTATCAACTTGCTGTTTTTTCATGATATTCATTTAGTCTAAGTACAAAGGTGTCTATGCTGTTTGCATTCATGATAACTTTGTTGTTTAATTCAGCTATGCAGGTATGGTGGCTGCTCTAACAAACGAGAGTGCCACAAGCAAATCAGTGTACTTTGCGCATTGCACTTCAGAAATGATATTCATCACACACTTGTTGACAGAAGAGCCAGAGAAACTAGCAGGACCACTGCTAGCAGACACTTATGTTACCTTGCTTAAAGGGCGTAATGCATGGTACCTGGAACTTTCCTGTTTGTCTTTCCTTTTCTGCTTGAATGTTTTTTCTATTTGAGGTTATTTTGATTTATAAAAACAGACCTGATGTTTGACATATGGATTTGCATTTCTTATAGCTTGAACATGATATTGCTGCTTTCTTGATTGCAAGAATCAATTGAATTATTGTCCTCTTGCTGCATGTGCTTGGCAGAAAGTGGTCTTCCTATTGACCGTTTCATGACTTCAAAGGCACTAGGGTTTACTAAACCTTTGAGAAACAGGTAAATTATTATTATTTGGGTGAAATTTGAAACTTAACTAATGGATGTTAAGCTGATAACTGTAAAACTATTTACACCATCAATTTTGTTTAGCGAACCCTATGCATAGGAAACCTGTAAAATCATAAGGAAAAAAATGATAGGAAACCTGTAAACTTGATAACATTTATTGGTTGTATTCTCTCTCTCTCTTTTCCCTTTAAAATATCCAACCAAAACAGGTGGTGGCATAAGTCGCCTGTTTGAAATATTTATTATACTATTTCCCGTTATTTCCCAGAAAGTAGTTCAACAATAATTAACTCTTGTATGTAGTAATTAGCATATACTTGATACTTGATAGTTGGTTAATTGATTTACTACTTGATAAATATGGGCCAGTCTTGTTACATATAGTACAGATCTAATGGTTAGTTGGTATTTCACTTTCCATTTGGTTACAACGCATGATTTGTAAGCACATATTGGCCATACTTCTTTTTACAGCTCAACTACTCTCTCCGTAGATTTTATTCTCACTTATTAGTACTCATCCAAATATGTTTTTACTGATAGAAATGGAAACTAAGTCAACAATTGGACTTTCTTGGGCTCCAAAATTACCTCCCATGCTAACTGATGCAGAAAAGAGCTCAGAGAAAGGGAAAGATAAGGTTGATTCTTTTGCATTTGCATCTTTTTGTTATGTGATGCAAATTATTTTGTACACAGGTTTGACATGCCTGCTCCGACTATGACTCCTGAGTTGAAGAAGGATCTTGAAGTTCTCCAGGTATATCATCTAAGTGTTTATATTTTATTTCAATGAAGTATGCATGTGCAGTAAACAAAGAGATAGAGGATGAGTTTGTTGGTGGTGGGGGTATTGCAGTGTAACATAAGGTTGGGTGTTTGTGGTTTGGTGGTGGATGATGTAGTAATGGCAGCAGAAGGGAAGTGACGTGGAAGTTTGCAAAATGCAGAAGGCAGTTTGAATGTGAAGAAGTCTGGTAGATTGTTGAAGGGCAGCCTATGTGCAGTGGTAACAAAGGCTATGGTGGAATATGCAGAACAAGGCACTGTTCTGTGATTCAGTGAGGAGTGTTCGACAGTGCAATATGGTTGAAGGAGAATGAAGGAACTGTAGAGATTTAATAATGGTTGTAATTGTTTGGTGAGTAGGCTATTTGAATGGTTGTAATTGTTTGGTGAGTAGGCTATTTGAACTGTAGAGATTTGATAATGGTTGTAATTGCAAAATGCAGAAGGCTCATTTATGTAATTATTGTGACCAATAACCGATTTTGATTGAATGGACGTTTTTTTTCCAGATGTGGACTAATCTGATTCAAAAGGCAAAAGATGGTGGTTTGGATGTTATACAAAAAGTGGAAGACAATATTGGTATGCATCTTTATTTATGCACTATTCTTTATTGTTTAATTGGATTTGTTTCATTGGTATTTTCTTAATTTGGTTAAGAATAAGTGTGATGTATATAACTACATACATATTAATTTGTCATTCAATTCATCACAGGTTGAGAAGACTTTTTGGACAAAAGTTTAATTGGAAAGGTTGCTAAAATAAGCAGATCTTGACATCTAGTTGCTAGGGGAGAATATATATTTACAGGTTTCTTCCACTCTTCATGATGATTTAAAGAATTCAATTTATTTGAATTGCAAAATTTTAATTGATTATTGCTGGCAGGTCACTTTCTAGGAATCGTCTTTATGGAAGAATACCAGATGAAATAGGAAACATATCAACTCTACAATCTCTGTAATTCTCTTATACCAAAGTTTTATTCAGTCCATTACGCTGCTTGTACTTTTCCTTATTCCTTATTGAGAAATGAGGGTGACAACTATTCACACACTCTTATAATTGTATCCTTGTCTATATTCATTTCACTTCACTTCACTTCTTGCATTTCATTTAAAAAAATAGTCACGGTGCCTTTTCATTTTGTTAAACTTTCTTTAGTTTCTTTTTCTTAGTAATACCACTTGATTATGACAGTGTGATCAAAGAAAACCAATTAGAAGGTCCAATTCCCGTAACTCTGGGCAAACTTACCAAGTTAACTCGACTGTCAATATACCGTAAAGAAAATTTTATTCCAATAATGTGAAATATTATTGATTGTGGTTGCATTCAGGCTTTTATCATACTATTCATATAGGTATATTGCTTCCAATAATTTCTCTGGTGAGTTACCAGAGTCACTGGGGAATCTTAAGAAATTGTCCACCTTGTAAGTTAACAAGTATATTGTATTTTTGGTATTTTTATTTATTTATGGATTCACTATTTATACATTGCATCATTGATCCACTGGTTGGTATTGCTGATACGCATGTTAAAATGGTTGTCCAAGGCATAGTTTGGTGTTCAGTATTTTTAATATAGCTTAAAATATCCACGAGTGGGTGTGCTTAGGATTTAAATTCACAACTGGTGGAAACCTACTAATTTGTTTTCATCTCGTTTCAAGCCTTTCCAAATATATGCATATTGATATTATATATAAAACTTGTATGTAATGGAAAATGCTGTTATGTGCTTACACCTTTCTTATTAATGTAATAATGTTGTTGCTACATGTTAATAACTTTATTTAACTTTATTTATTTATAAATTAATCTGCAGTATTATGGATGGAAATCCAATCTCTGGAAAAATTCCTGATTTTATCGGTAATTGGACCCAACTCAAGCGATTGTGAGTGTAAATCGTTACTTCATGTAGACTTTCTCCATTATAATTAATTTCATTCTAGAAGACTATAATTCTCAACTTATACTTTAACTTTTGCAACCTATTTACAGAGATATGCAAGGAACATCCTTGGAAGGCCCATTTCCTCCTATTTTTGCTAACTTGAGCTCAGTCGATGAACTGTAAGACCGTTCGTTTGAAAATGACTTGAATTCTGTAGTTATAACAAACTGTCCTTTTTATACTACCTTTTCTTCTTCTTTTTATTTTTGTTTTATGTTTTTTTTGATGAAATATAGGAGAGTCAGTGATATGAGAGGGTTCACAAATTTTCCACCACTTCAGAAAATGAAAGAGATGCACCATTTGTAAGTTTCATCAGGTGTTAAACCAAAAATTGCAGGCACGTGTCTTTATTCTGGGTTTCTATAATGCATGATATGATATAGGGTTTTGAGAAATTTGTTAATATCTGATCGGATCCATGAGTATATAGGTGGATTTTCTAATTGGTATTTTCTTAATTTGGTTAAGAATAAGTGTGATGTATATAACTACATACATATTAATTTGTCATTCAATTCATCACAGGTTGAGAAGACTTTGTGGACAAAAGTTTAATTGGAAAACTCCATCAAACTGGAAAGTGCAGTTTTGCTATATCAGTGGAGATCGCGGCAATGAGTTGGAGGATGACGTGGTTCGTGCTAGGAGGAGTTCGAGGTGGTTTCGAATTAAAGGTTTGATTTTTGCGGTAGGGAAATGAAGTCGATGAGGTCACGGGTGAATTGCAGTGAAGTACAACAGTGGATAGGGTGTGTACTAGATTGTAAGGCAAGTTTCTGGTGAATAGGAGAAGAACTGCTGTGGTTGTTTGATGAAGGGGTTGTGGGTATTGGATGCCGTAGAGCAGCAGTGAGAGAAGTTGGACTGTGTGAAGTAGACTGGTGGTTGGATTGGTTTTCAAGTGGTGCGGAGTGGATGTAGGAGTGGATGATGATGTTTGTTGCTGTGAATATGGGTTTGACAGTGGAGGTGTTGATATTGATGACAGTGGAGTTATGGAGTTCAGGTGGAATGAATGGGCAGAGATGTATATGGATATTTGCAGAGTAGATCAGTTGGATAAGGAAGAAGATGGTTTAGTGATATTGATGAACTGTGTTGTATGTATGGCTGGTGGTAGCAAGTTGGAGGAGGGGTGAGAATGAAGTTGAACTACAGTTGTGAGTGTGAAGTTGAACAAGGTTATGTGAGGATGGTGGCAGATGCGTTGGAAAAGTCAGTGGCAGGTGGGTGGTTGTTGTTCAGGCTGATGGCAGCGGTTTGTTGGGCAGTTGTATGGTGATGGAGATGCACACAGTTGTGTGGACAGTTGAAGGTGATATGTGTTGTCGGATATGTGTTGTCTGATATGCTTATATGCGAACAGTTGAAGGTGATATGTTTGAAGGGTTGTTATACTGAATGTATATATTTGTAATTGTAATATACTGAACGTATATATCATGTAAACGTTTATGTATCTGATTAATAGTTATTAGAACATGTTATATATGCTAGTTGCTTCAATATACTCAAAATATAATTCTGGAATATTCAAAAATAGAGTGGAATATTAAAGCTGTTATATAAATAGAAGACAGCGTTTGATTAATGTTGTCAATGAAGAAACAACAGCGTTTAATTTGTGTTGTAATTATCTTGAAATTGTCAATAACAGCGTTTTTACATGCTGTCGAAAATAGTTGATGATTTAATAACAGCGTTTAGAAAACATAATACAGCACGTTATAAACGCTGTTGAAAACATTATTGACAGCTCGTAATAAACGCTGTCACAGAGATATTTCAACAGCGTTTATAGAAACGCTGTTGTAAGTTATGTATATACGACAGCATGTCGTTATACAGCGTTTCTAATAACGCTGTTGTATCATATTACAGCGTTTATCAAACGCTGTTAAAAGCCTTTTGTTGTGTAGTGTAGTGATTTAATTCATAACTAAATTATTGAATTTAATATTGAAATTGTTTAAATAATTGAATCTTGGATTTAATATGAACGAAAATGATTTTAAAAATTGATTTAAATTCCACATGAAAAAGAAAGAGGCTAGTGAACTTTTAAATTTGATTTAAAAGGGAATAAATTAATTTTGGGAATTACTCTTTTTAATTAATGTGTAAAAATAACATTCTGGACACCGTCTTGGATTTCGACGAAACCAATTTCATCTGATCCGTAAAAGTGAATTATAGTATCCTATTGTAGCGATGGGACGTATTGTTTGATCGTACGAATTTGGAACGCGTAAAAATTAATTTAAGAAATTTAATTAAAATAGTATTTTTTTGGAAAGCTATCTTTTGAATATCATGGAATTGCCTCCCAATGTATATACCATTGTATTCAGAATAGAAGTATAACATATAGAATGCCAAGCGGCACGATTCGTTTGGAGTTCAGAATTTTCACGGATAAATTTTGCCACATGAGATTTTCTATAAAAGGACCTCTATCTTCATAATTTTCAAAACGCTAAAACCAAACACTCAATCGCCATTGAAATCAGCCATTTGATGGCTCTGGTTCATCGACCCCACCATGGGGCGTTTCAGCCCTCAACTTCAACAAGCCAAAGGTAGAGATCGACGAGGGGAGCAACTTCACTGGTGTTATCGAGCATGAACAAATCACGATAGTGGTGGGAAGTGTTCGAATGCATTAGCTCGAGCTTCTTTTTCCAGCATTGGCGAAGTAATCGAGGGGTCGTACCTCTGCAAGGAGGTGGAAGCGCTGTCGCTGCTGGGGGTCCGGAAGCATCGGTGACGTCGATCAAATGGTGGTAGGTGAGATTTGTTCGACGCAATAAAAAAATGAAAGAGAAGAAGCTTGGATTCCTCTAGCAAGCAGAGGGAGGCAATGAACGAAAATTTCATTGAAAGTAAAAAGTTTAATTAAAGTTTATTAAGTTAATTATATAATTAATTATCTCATTATGGTTATTAATGCATAGCTGCTTCATACGAGGTCTGCTTCAAGCATGATAAGTTGCATTGCATTTGTATCAACGAGCAAAACGCTATGAGGTTGGATTGGATGAATTCAGAGCTAATTGAAATTTTGAATTAAAATTGCACGTTTATTCAATTTTAACTGAAAATGAACGTTCTGGCAACTATTAAAATTAAAATGAGTTAATCTCACCTTTTTGGCTAATTAGAAAACTTTTATAGTCAATAAATATTATTTATTGGATGTTTGGATATTTATGTCTAATCTTTATTGATTGTTTGGATAATATAATAAATTATATTATTAGTTGGATATATTCTCGCCTACTGTGTATGAATCCTGCCTCGAAGCGGTTGATTTTTGTATTATTGATTATATGTTGTATGTGATGTAGGGGGATAGTATGGAGGGTTTCAATGTGATTCCTTACGCTATTGATTTTAAATTTTCATATATATATATATATATATATATATAGGAATATATGACATGTTGGATGCAAATTAGAAGATATGAATATGTTTTTTATTTAGGGCTGTAGTAACACTAGGCCTTGTTCTCAGCATTTAAAATAACATAATGATTTGATCCGAAATTGGATTTCAAAGTGATATCGAAAATTTCATATGTTTAATAATTTTCTTTAGTAAAAGTATTATTTTTAGATATTATAAGTTAATTATTTTATGAAATATATTAAATAGAGATTTTCAATTTGTAAACCAAAGATTTTTAAAATCTTAAAAGTAATATTTCTTCTATAATTAAGTGGTATGCTTTAAAGGAGAAAATATTTTTATATAAATATTTGTTATCCCTTATACATAAAATAATATATTTATATAGGTACATATATATTATAATGAAATTTATAAATGTGATATCTTTTAAAATGAAATTTTACAAAAGACGTGAAGACTTGCAAAATCATATTTTGTTAATAAAAGATATGGATTTATAAAAGGTGTTTATAAATAAAGAAAATTACTACTATTTAATAGACTAAAGAAATAAATAAAATAGTGGATTTATTATATGATATGGAATGTCGTTTCATAAAATAGTTGATTCTATTTTGGAATTTGAAGGTGAGGATAAATTTTGGATTGTAAAACGATTTTTTGTAAATTGAAAGGAATTTATAAATGACAATTCAAATATATGGAAGCAAGGTTAAAATGGTTAAAATGATGTTTGAATGAGGCTTTATGAATAAATGAAATTCATAAAGGAAATGGGGTTACAAATGGATTTCAGGAATAAATGGATTTTACGAAAGGAAGTTTCATAAAATAGAGAAGATTTATAAATATAGTTTATAATTATGGAAATGGTCATGTTGGAAATTAAGTATGGATTTTTATCATGAAAATATAATTATATTTTAAAAAGTTATTAACTTATTTTAATATTGTTTTAAAAGTGGTTTATCAATATTTTAGCATTTTAAGTGTTAACTATCTAAAAATTCATTAGTATGATTTGAAATTAACTATAATTATTTAGAAATAAAGTTTGGGAAAGTTATTATTAGTATTTATAAAAAGTTAAAGGTAAATTATTATTGTTATTTTAGAATGTTTTGAAATTATTAACTATTATTTTAAAATGTTTTAAATCTAGTATTTATTTATTTATAATGTTTGTTACTATATAATAGTGTTTTAAAGTAAAAGGTTAGAATTTATTTAAAATTATTTCCAACATTTAGAATTGGAGTTTCATAAAACAGACGGGGTTTTACAAGAGGAATATTATAACATGTTTTGGTAAATATAAAGAATGATTGCTTAAAAGGGTAAAAGCGTTGATAAGTGATTTTAGATACTTATAAAGGAATTGTAGAAATGGGTTTATAGATTTACAAAATGAGATTTATAAATTGTTTTGTGAATTATTATAGGGTTTATAAACTGTTTTTGAGTTGAATAAGAAAAGGGAAATCTTCCCAAGTGTTAGTTGATATACTTGTACCGTTGAGATAAGTTAACAGATATTTTTCAAGTATTGAAAGTATGAGGGTAGTGAATGAATCTTTGTAAAAGAATTTTGGTTCAAATATTTACAAAGTGATTTGAGTTAATGGAAGTAGTGTTAGAAGAGGCCTAATATTGCTTGATGCTTCACAAATGTTGGTTTTTCCCTATAGAATTAAATTCTTGATTGAATGTTTGTAATTTGATAGTTAAATACACGACTGTCAAATTTGGACCCAAAGGTAATTTTGGAAATATCTAGGGAAAACACATGAGTTATATGGCACAATCTTTGATTAGGATTTACTATGTCTATAAATCTCATTTCGTTCTCCTAGGATAATGATAAGGAAATCAGTCCCCTAACGGTTAGGAGATGATCTTCGATCTTATCATTGGCTGTTTATGTCCTAAAAAACATTGGTTGAGTTTTACCGGAAATTATCGAAAGTTGTTTAGAAGAGACCAGGATCAGATATGTTATACAAAAACCACTTCGATCCAACAAATGCATTTCGACGTGAAGACATCTTAAAAATGATGGAATTGGATATAGAACTCTCAAGCGTTTTGTTTAGTCCTAGAACGGACCTGTATGGGTGGATGCTGGTATTACATTGTTGCCTGGAGTGTGGTATTAGCATTCCAAGTTGGAAGTGCTATATAAAAGATAAAACGTAGCCTCAAGCCTCATCTACCGGGAATCGCTAAAATATGGGAGATGCAGAAGGGCTAAGTGGGTCATTCCCAAGTAGGGTATGATCATCCCTATCTAGAGCTGCTATTATCTCTCATTAGTACGCTTTGGGGTCCATTAACAAAGGGGTGATCATATTTTGTAGTATCCAGTAAGGGTAGGTCGATTCTATATTGCCAAGAGATTCAGGCAAGGTCCTCAGTGTTATTTTATCTAGAGATGCATTATGACGGATGGTACCCCAGTAGCCCAGTCATTGTATGGAACCCATTCTCCAATACGAGCCTTTACGGTTTTAGTTGCAGAACCTAGTGTTCTAAAATTTAACAATGTAACAATTTTGGCAAAGATTAACAAATATTTATATGTAAACATTATAATAATATAAGAGGATTTCATATGAAATGTTTTAGTTATCGTAAGGTAAAAACCCGTCCATGTTTATGCGCGGCATGGTCTTACGAGATACATTTGTTTCCAAAAGATTTTGTAAATTAAAAATTCAGTTGGGTGTGTTTTTCTCATGCTGGTTTTCCAGACTAACTCAGGTGTTATTTTATTATAATGCTCGGGTCAGATAAAGCATATCTACAGATTATTTTGGACGTATTGGAGCTTAGGAGATGAGTTGGAGCTCTTCAAGTCTTATTCACGTAAATGTTTATTCCCGCTGCTTCATTATTGAAATTATCAGCAATTGTGAGGACAAGTTGTTATAACTGTCCAAGCTAATAATTTTGATTGTTAACTCTGTTGGATGTAAGTATATAACAGTTTCTCTTTGTAAAATCATTGACATTATTTACATATTGTTCCGCTACAATTGTGAGATTCTATATTGTCTTTAAAAAATTTTTTCTTCTCTTATTCTTTACTTCTTTCCTATTTTTTCTCATAACCATCCGTCTTTCCTTTTGATTTGGGTTGGACATGTGTTGTTTATTGTCAGCTCAAACT
Source organism: Allium cepa (assembly GCA_030765085.1). Lineage (NCBI taxonomy): Eukaryota > Viridiplantae > Streptophyta > Magnoliopsida > Asparagales > Amaryllidaceae > Allium > Allium cepa. The sequence goes on from CM060943.1 coordinate 110,816,917, forward strand.
ATATGAATTGCCGAGTCGTTACATGTGGTATCAAAGCTTAGGTTGAGTAAACACGGATACTTTGGTGGGAATTTACTCATTTAGGATAGGGTAATCGAGGCCCTATGATGAATTTGAGTGTATATATATGAGCGCATATTTGATAGTGGTTATAAAAATGTTTTATTTTATGTTAATTTATCTGTTGAGTGGCTTATGAATTCTGGTCGATACGTGGGACGACACGATATCAATAGGGATTTCTATATTCTTAAACAAGGCAAACCACATAGTATCATTTTAAATGCGGATAAATGAAATAATTTACCTAAATTATATTTTAATATAAAGGAATAATATTTCAGAAATTATTATAAGCTATATATGGTGTGTTTGGATGTTAACAAATGATAATATTGATTATTATCATCTGTTGTTAGTTCTTATTATTATAATCAACATTTTTGAAATGAATTGCATAAGAAGTGATATTTTATAAAATTAAATTACAAAAGTGATTTATAAGAAGTGATATTTTATATATAAATTGGTAAATAAAATTAGATTTAAACAAGAAATTGGAGAATTTAAAACCCATTGATTCTGGAAATTATTTTCAAAAGAATTGGAATAGTAATAATAGTATTATTTTGAAAATATTTTGGGTTAGAAATATTTTAAATAGAATTTAAAGGAAATAGAAAGCACTAAACTTACCTCAGTCGTTGGAAAATAATCCTAGTGATGACTGCAACATCATCGACATTAATTTTTTAGTTTCTGAGTGAGGAATTGCTACCATTGATTTTTTTAGCAAAATAAATTTGTTTTAGAACCAAAGGTGTAATTTGAGATATAAAGGATTTATGTATAAATATGATTTCAAAATGATTTGAAATTGAAATCCGGTGTTTCAAATCCTGAATATTTTTATCTAAACGTTTTGACATATTAAGATAATAAGTTTTTAAAATATGAAGATAGTATAGATAAGAAATAAGTTTTACAACTTATCGATTGTGAAAATTGGCAAATTAAGACAAATATTAAATTTGTTAAATATTAATAATATGGAATGAAAATTATAAATTGAGACAGAGAATTAAATTTAACTCAATTTAAATTAAATAAACGAATTTTCAATGGAAATTAACTAAACATAGTTAAATGAAATCGAAAATTGAACTCGATTTGTAAAGAACTAATGAAATGAATTGATGAAATGAAACTATACTTGAGTTATGATGTAATGACCCAAAAATTTCCGATCCTGAAAATTCCAGATAGTTAGGAAAAGAAGAAAAGAGAAAGAAGAAGAAACAAAAACAAGTCACAGAAGCCTCACATTTGCAGCGGATCAAAACATAATATCACATAAATAACACTTTTACAAAGAAGAACTGCATCAGTACACTTGCATTTTATACGTCAGAGTTACAACATATACAAACACTGGACAGATATAATCAACATGTCCCAGATATACCATAATATATCACAGCGGAAACACTCTATACGTTCCTACCATCCAGCTCACCTCCTGAGCTCCAGAACATCCTTACCTGAAAAAGATATAATACGCGGTCCGACCCGATCATTACATCAAAGTAAAACCCGGGTCAGGATGGAAACCAGCGTGAGTAAACCCATCTAACATAAATTTCCAAAAGCATACAACTTATATATGACCCGGGTAACTTGTATTAATTAAAAATTCACAAATTGTTATAAAGATTACTTATTTCACACATCAATTTATAAGTACTAATACTTAGATTAAATGGTCTAAATCACTAAAATCATTCCATTTCAGCCTATTGATTCCACATATCAATTTATAAAGAATCGAAGTGGTTTCGGGTATTAACTGATACCCGACTCCAGTCTCTTCGAATCCAATTGCATCTTAACCCAAGTATTTCAAGTGATTAAATTTTATATACTGGATGTCACTTTTACACAGCAATTCATCGTAGTTAACTACATTATCTCTGTTCAATCCAACATTTCATTTCACAAAGCATCACAATCACATATCAGGGATAACAAATAATCAAAGGCATTCAAATGTCATTCAATCATTCATAAGCAAGATAAATTAGTCATACCATTTCCGATTAATTTAATTAACTACCAATGAATTAAATTAATTACTTTACTACTTATAAATTTTGCTTATTTAATCATTAATTAATTATATTCCATTTATTAAACATCCCTTAATTATTCATCTTGATCAATCATCCTTGATTAATCATTCTTTAATTACATTAAGTAATGAACCTTTAATTAATAACACAATTTAATTAACCCTCACCCATTCACATTAATTACACTTATCCTTAGTTAATTACTTAAATTAATAATACTATAATCACTTACATTGACTAATTATCCTTTAATTAATCACACTCATTAATTGACTAAGCCCCAATTAATTTTACTCAAATAATCAATCCTTTAATTAATCACACCGAGTAATTAATCCTTAATTACTTTCCTTAAGTAATCTAGTTTTAACTACTTTCATCAAGTAATTATCCCAGTGGTTAATTATCCTATGTTAATTAACCTTTAATTATTAATTTGCTTCACCTTTAATTACTAGTTAAATTAAATCAATCCTTGGTAAATTTGTCCTTTAACTTATGGTAATTAATCTCTAATTACTAATCAATTTATCCTTAATTATAATTTTATTTTATTAAAATTAACTCAGTGACTTAATTTACTTAATTAATCTCAAACCATTAAAACCTTAATTAACTTTTAAGGTAAACCATTTTCTTAAATGACAAAAATATGATTACCATTTTAAACTTGATTTAATACATTACTTAAACACTTGCTATTTGAAATAACTCTAAACTTGGGAAAAATAACTAATTTTGTTTTGTTTAAAAACTTGTATTCTTTCCTTAAACTTGAGAACTTGAATCCTCTTTTTTTTTCAAATTTACTCTGGAATTGTTCTTCCACTTAAACCTGGTTTAATTCAGCTTAACATAAATTTTGAAACTCTGGAAACAAATTTCCTCAACATGCAGCTTAACCACTACAGACCTGAGCCAAAACAAGGAAAACCCAATCCAAAACACGAGTCTTCAGCTGTCTCATCTATTTCGAGTAAAACATGAGTATTCCCAAACAAAAACCCGAGCACACGCACTTCTTCCCCAAAACAAACTTCATAGGTGCAGGAAAACATGCACGTTCACATACACCGATGAACCACGACACTCCGACCATCGATGTTGATCTCCACACTTCACTGGCGATCCATGAAACCTTTCTCAATCACCCATCACACTTGATTCAAACGAGAATCGAAATCGACCTCAAAACCTACAAGACTTGAACCATACGCCATCGGAAATTTGACCGTTACCGATGATCTAGACCTCGAGCCGCCATGCCATCCTCATCATGGCTCCGCCGCGCCTTCCAACACCCACGGCACACCTCGCGATCGACTCCGATCACTTCTCGTCGCCGTGAAACCCATTAGAACTATGACGGCACACAGGGTATAAAACCCTACCTTGCCATCTCATATCCACGCCGATCATCTAAAAATCCGTACTCCATTTTTTTGATGATTACCTCCTTCCCCTCAACCAGTAGATTCAACCACGTCGGCCAACTCGTCATTGATCGACGGAATTTGCTCGAAATAACCCAAACGTTCGTGAAATAACCCATTAAAATTCACGGTTTTTTATCACTACTTCAATTATGAGATCAAATCTCAAAATTTAATTAATAAAATTTTGGCCTAAAAACAAGGTTCACTGTAAATTTGAAACTTTCGAGCCAATTATACATTTTAAATTCCTGTAATTATTTTTAGGAGTGATGCCACATAATTTCAAACATTTATCATTTACAAGTCAAATGCTATCAGAGATTAAATGACGAGATATTGGATTTTGAAGAAATCAAATCCTGTAGTTTATCAACAGAGTCTATTTTAAGTCTACATAGGCATTCAATGTTCACACATATACATGCATCCATTTAATCCAAATTTTTAGGCTAACAACAAGATTTACATTCAGATGTCACAGTGAAATCCAGGTTTTAAAACTGTTTTTTTTAAATAAAATAGTTTACTCACCTTGCATTATTTGAACATAGCAGTTTTGAAGTTGCTTTGATTTTTGAAAGCTTGAAACTAGAACTTGAAAATGCTTGCAAATCTGAAACTTGATATTGGAAATCACTTTGTTGTTGAGATGATTTAATTTACTAGCTGAGATGATCTTGCTTTTAAATCGGAGAAGATTGTTGGATATTTTCTGGTTTGAGTTGTTATGTTTTACAGGCTTTTGTTTTTAGGATTTTGGTCTCTTTCATTTTTTTTTTTCAAATTTTCTTTTTTCTTTATTTCGAAGAAAAATGCCACTTGTATTTCATGTTAGAATTAATCTAACACTTGTAAGTTTGCATGACACAATTTGTTACATTGGTTTTAAATGCATGCATTTTTATTAAGCCACAAATATTTAATCTCTTATTCTATTAATTACTTCTGTCTTATATTTATTATGGTTTGAATATAACTATGTTTCATTTAAGCAAAAGAAATGTGTATTCAACCATCTATTAAATTCTATTTAAACTAACATATATTTTTAGTCCAATAAATATTTATCTAAAGTGTTTTTTTAAAGAGGATAATGAGACAAATTAAGATAATTATAAAAGAAGATTATCCTATTTCTATTACCAAAATCTCGGGTTATCACTCTTGCTTGAATATGTACATACCCAAAATCCCCATCATCAAAAAGTTTGCAAATCTATTTATATATCAAGTTATTTTATCTTGAATTAAATAGTGAAACATATTATTCATCTTTCTAGATATTTATCAAAATTTTGTTTGTCCTGTTAGTCCTTGAGATGATGGTTTTGATGACAACAACCTTAGAATAGATTATAAAATATAAATACTAACATTATAGTTTAGAAATATATGTATATGCAGGATTTAACCATGCAGGTACTAAGAATGAAGACTATACAGTATAGAGATTCAAGATATCAAGATTGAAGACTCATGAGTATCAAGATTATCAAGAGTTAATGATTTCAAGTAATTTATCTTTTAATTAGAAATTTTGTTAAAACTCCTAGAAAAGCACTGGCATCTTAAAATTCAATTTATTCGTGGAATGGAATCCACTTCGAGCCTATTAAAGGGATGGAACCCAAAGTAGGATGGGACCAATGAAAATCTAGTGGAACATTGCTTTGTATCCGCTAATTTTTATTTAAAATGATTTTTACAAAATTATATCTTGTTTTCAAAATGTTTTCAAAACCTTCCTTTTAAAAGCATCAAAAACATCTATCCTGATTTCAAATACTTTTAGCCTCAAAATAATCTTTAATTTCAAAATCAAATTATCCATGGTATTAACTATCTTTAATAATAATATTTAAATATTTATACTTAGATTTTATATAAAGCAACATTTTGTATAGATTATTCTATATATTTACTTATGTATTTTAACAATAGACAAGTATATTTATAAAGTTTAGAATAGTTTTAATATAAGATAGAAGTTATTTTCAAAGAAAAATGAATAACCCAAAATTCCTTTGGGATGTCGACATGCCCAACCTATCCATGTCGACATAGTGTCAGCTGGTATCAAAATTTAAATTTCAAAAGAAGTGTCTATTCATCATATCTCTTCACGAATGGACAAGGCTATTGTTCTTCTATAAATAAGGGATGTTTTCAACGAATTTAAACATAGATTTTCTGGTTTTTCACTCCACTTCTTCTTCCATATTTCTTACACATATTCTTACCATTACTCTTCCGAAATCAACATTAAATCTACCTAGATTATCTCTGGTTTTATTCTCTATCACTATCTCAACAAGATCCTCAGTGCTATTCAAAGTTATAGGCGTTTTGTAATCAACTTAGTGAGAAAAGGTGTGATTGTGGCCTTGGTAATCAATCAAGCGAGAAAAGGTGTGATTGTAGCCTTGGAAATCAATTGGGTGAACTTGTTGCCCAGGAAATCAAGTATCTCTAATTAGAGGATTGTGAATCTGGAGGGTGTACCTCGGTCCCTTGAAATCGAGGGTGTAATTGTAAAGATTGTTTTTGAAAGGAAATCCGTACTTGTTTGTGGGACTTGATGTAGGGTAACTCCGAACTAGTTTAAAATCCGGTGTATTCTTTCCTTTACTAGTTTGACTTTATATTGCATCTGTATTTGATTCTGTATTCATATCTGTGTCTGAATATTACATACATATTTGTTTAAATTAACAAAAACTCAAAAGGATTTAACAATTTTCTAAAACACTATTCACCCCCTCTAGTGTTTATCCTAGCCTTAAGATCCTTAATCCGCATTTCTCACATGTCCATATTACAAATCAGTATTTTAAATAAATTATATCTTGTTAATTATAAATTAACAGATGACCAAAAAACCGGGTTATCACATTCCTCCCTCCTTAGAATCTTTTCGTCCTCGAAAAGGAACGAAGACAGAATTTTATTCAATAATTTAAAATTAGATAAATTTCCTTTGATCATTTTAAAACACTTTTTAAAAAAATTACAAAATAGATTTTATGAAAATATTTTTATAACTCGATGTATCAACAAGTTCATCCTCGTTCTTATAGAAATTCAGTCATACGTTATCAGGCGTAGGACTGAAAATCTATAAGTACTTGGTAAACCCATTTTCAACACCCAGTGAAAATACTTGGAAATATAGAAATCATTTATTTTGAAAATAGAGGAAATATCTTTGGTGAGAATGCTCTGGAAATCATCACCACCATCCATGGTCGCAGTTACATCCTGGGTTACGTTGCCATCACAGCAAAAGTCTATGTAATTGTTGGCATCAGCGCCCTCGATTTTCGCTGCCAAAAATGAAACTTCTCCACTCCCACAGAGGTCGCAGTCTACCGATATAAAATCAAACGCAGACTGTTGGCTCTCAGAAGCACACACGACTTTTGCTATGTTACCCTAGGTCGCAGTCGACCGACATAAAATCAAACATAGACTATACGCTCTCAGCGGCGCACACGACTTTCGCTATGGTCTGCAATACATCGTAGTGACATCGAGTTACACTATCATCACAGCATAACCCAAATGCCTCTGTAGGCATCAACGCCCTCGTATTCCGTACACACTACACAAAATCATCACGAACTAGTTTTGTCCGGACTCCTCACAGGATCAACTTTAGAACCCCACCTTAGGGTTCAAGGCAGTACCACCCTATGGCACTCCTGAGAAGTTCATTCCAAGGGAGCGCCTTTTTCTCCAGAGCCATTTTCAAAACACTTTATACTATACACATATAGTATCTTCCAAATAATACACCTAATATGAATCTTATATAATTCTCCTTTCTCAAAATCGATTATTCCAAAATCGATAATTCTCAAATTAGGCTTTCCAAATTCCAATATTGAGTTTTCCTAAAAACAAAAGCCTTTCCAAAGTCCATAGGTTCCAAAAACCTTTTTCCAAAAATCCTCATAAGTTCCTTTATATATATATATATATATATGTATGTGTATATATATGTATGTATGTATGTATGTATGTATAATTTTTAAAAACTTTGGATCATTTCAAACTTGTATAAAACTCCTTTTATACTTCAAACACTTTCAAAATCCTTTCCTTCCGGGAATAGACTCAACAAGTGGAGATTTATTTTATATGACAAAGATATTTTTGAGAAAAATGTGTGATCCTCTATGATTAGAGGAGAGCACACATGCTAATATGTATATAACACAAATATATGGTGCTGCCAACATGCCTGGTAGGTAACAAAAACCAAAAACACATACAACAAATCTTAGCTACTCCTAAAATGAGTCCCAGCATGGCCACCACCCATCACACCCCAATAACGAGTTTCAGCATGGCCACCGCCCGATATTAAGGTGTTAGAAGTACCTAGGAACTAGAGGAAAACCAAAAGCTACAAGACAAAGACCCAGACTAGTGAGGAAACTCCAACCAACTGAATCGGAAGAGGTGAATAAGCAGCTGCACTGAAGTGGGTCTGCTGAAAAGAGAAACCGCTCTGAAGTCTATGAACAATAGAAATGGGGTACCAAACTGAAGAATATATCCTCCAAGATGTGGATATTCTTCTCTAGTGAGTATGCATCTGCACTGAAGTGGATCCGCTAAAAAGAGAAACCGCTCTGAAGCCTATGAACTGTAGAAAGGGGGTACCGAACCGGGGAAGATATCTTCCTGGATGAAGATACCCTACTCTGGTAACCTCTCTACCCTCTGATGTCCAGCAATCTGAAGAAAGGAAACCTACTAAATGAACCTGATATTCTATCACCCATACCTGTAACTGGAAGATGACTAAAGAAAAAATTAGAACTACACATATATATGTATATTTACATAATAAATATACATATATATGTATTTAAAAGGAAGGATTAGAAAACCTAAATAAGACCAACTGGACAATGACATAATAAATGAAATACCTAGAAACCAATATCAAACAAAGACTAGAACAAATTGTTAAGATGGATCTATCTTATGAATCTTTAATCATAATTAAGTTATGATTAGAAGTGATATCATCATCTAAGTTAGAGAAAATATTAATAATACTATTATTGATGTTAAAAAAATTGTTGTTGAGTTTAAAAAAATTGATATATGATTAACTTTATTAAGGTACAATTTGAAAATGATATTTTTAGCTAATTTATATTTGGTGTTAGAGATTCAATTAAAACAAAATGAAGAAATTGTAAAAATCAATTTGTTCAAATGACAATTATTGTTATTGAAAATTCTTTGATTTCTTTCAAACCAAATAAACCAACTAATAATAATGAATAAAGTGTCTAATAAAAGTCTAATATTCTTTTTAAACTTGAATCTATAATTATTCCAATAGAATTCACAATCCGAAATTTTAGTTCTTATATTAAAGTTAAAAATTTTAAGAGTATTAATAATAATGTAATTAGAATCCATACAATTAAAGTATGGATGATTAATGTCCTTAAGATACATATTACAGTAATAACATTTTTCATCATTTTGAATATTTTTTCTCTTTAAAAATTCAGTTGCATTAAGTTTTCCATGAAGAATTAACCACATATGAATTTTAGATTTGGGAGGAGCATTAGATTTCCATATATATTTAAATGAGTTATTTATTGTACCCAAAGAATTAATGAATCTGTAAAAAGAATTAGATGTATATTTCTTACTCTTATCCCATTCCCAACTAATAGAATCATTATCGTTATTTACATTATAGAGATTTAATCTGGTGTAAAGCAAAGAAACCTGTCTAAGAGTTGAATCAATAAAATTCCGTTAAAATTGAAATTCCAATGAGGATCATTATCAGGAGAATAAATTTCATTGATTAAAGCATATTTAAAGTTACAAATTTCATACAGATCCTTAAATTCTGTCTTAAGAGGCAATATCGATATCTAACGGTCATGCCAAAACGAAGTACGATTACCAGAATGAACAATTGTTTTTAAACCTAAGTTAAAAATCTCATTCCATTTTAAAATGTTTTTCCAAAAGATAGATATATTATGAGTGACAGCATAATCAATTTGATATAAATTACTATTTCCATAATAGTAATATTTAGAAATGATCTCTTTCCAAATAGCGTTATCATTAAAATGTTTAAATTTCCAACGCCATTTACCTAACAGAGACAAATTCATGTTACGCAAATTAATAACACCTAAACCACCTTCCTCTTTGGCCTTACAGACGGTGTCCCAATTTACTAGGCATTTAGGATTATTGTTAGAGTTTTCTCCACCCCATGAGAAATCTCTTCTAATCTTATCGATTTTATCAATAACACAATCCGGGAACAAATGTAAGGACGTCCAATACATCGGAAGAGCTGATAGAACCGAATTTATTAAGACTAGTCTACCTGCGCTGGATAGGAATCTCCCATTCGAGTTAGAAATCTTATTTTCAATTTTATCAATGATAATAAACCAATCGTCATGTTTAAGTTTGGTGGGTCTAATCACAAAACCAAGGTAATCAAAAGGAATGTTCATAATTTTGCAATTAAGAGCATTAGTAACTAAGTTTTCAACTTTATCAAAATCGTTTAAAACTAACACGGGAACTTTTGTCAAAATTAATTTTAAGACCTGATAAAAGTTCAAAACTATAAAGGATAAATTTAAGGGTAATTATTTGACTAGGAAGATGGGAAGACAAAAGTAAAGTATCATCCGCAAATTGAAGGACCGATAAACCATTACGCGAAATATCATTGCCTACACTACCAAGAGAACCATTATCCACTGTTCTTTTAATAATTTTAGCAAAAACATCAGCAGCTAAGTTAAACAATAAAGGTGATAAGGGATCCCCTTGCCTTAAACCTCTCTTAGATTGTATTCTATTTCCTAAAATACCATTAACCATAATACTAGAATTTCCAGTTCTAAGCAGAGTCAAAATCCAATCGGTCCATCTATGACCAAAACCTTAGCACAAAAAATATCAACAAGAAAATCCTAATCTACCGAATCAAAAGCTTTAGCAAAATCAAGTTTTAAAATCGCACAAGTTATGTTATTCTTACAACAATAATTAATATATTCTTGCAACTGCCTCACCATCAGTGATATTTCTCCCTTTAATGAAAGCCGATTGAGAACAATCGATTAATTCATTCATTCTTTTACTAAGTCTATTATCTAGAACTTTTGAAATGATTTTAACTAAACAGTTAATCAAAGGAATAGGTCTAAAATCTTTTAAGTTTTTAGCTCCTACTTTTTTATGTAACAGAATAACGTTTGCGAAGTTAAATCTCCCTAATTGCAAATTACCATTGTAAAAATCATCGAACATATTAACTAAGTCAAATTTTAAAACGTCCCAAAAAGTATTATAAAATAACATAGGAAACCCGTCAGGTCCTGGAGATTTATCACTTGGCATGTCATTTATTGCTTTTCTAATCTCTTCTTTAGTAAAAGGATTATCTAACTTTGATAAATCGATAATAGAATCAGGTGGATACAGATCTATCCATCTAACATTGATTCTAGGATTGATTTAAGAACAAAAATATCCTTATAATAGTCTGTAAAAGCCTTGTTAAGATCACTTTGATCTACTAACTCTATATTATTTACAAATATAGAGTTAATTGTATTACTACATTTTCTACCATTAGCTATATTATGAAAAAATTTGGTATTATTACCACCTTCGTTGATCGATTGAATTCTGGATCGTTGTTTCCAAGTAACCTCTTCCTTTTCTAAAATAGAATTTAATTCATCTTTTAAATTAGCAACAACATTACGTTCACCTATATTTAAAGATTTAGATTCTTCTAACCTATTAATTTTAAGCATTTCATTAAGAATATTTTCTTTTTTAATTTTTAGATTTCCAAAAACATTTTTGTTCCAATTTTTGAGAAAACTCATAAGGTCCCTAAGTTTAGAAACGAAAGCTTTAGAAGATCCTTATTTCTGATATTATGGAAACTCAAAGAAACCCATTTACCTTTAACTAGATTCACAAAGTTAAATTCCAAAAGCCACATCTTTTCAAATTTAAAATTGTTAATAATAACTCTATGGCAATCACAAGTAAGAATAATTGGACAATGATCGCAGTATGTATAAGGTAAACCATTGACTCTACAGATTGGGAATTTGCTTCGATTTCATCAATAACAAAAAATATATCAAGAAGAGCCATGGATGGTGATTCTCTAGCGTTATTCCAAGTAAACTCTCTATTAGAAAGGGGAATTTCAATCAAATTAGAATTAATAATAAATTGATCGAATTCCTCCATTGCAGAGTAGTCCGCTTCCCTAGGATAGCGCTCACCAATGAAATGCGTAACATTAAAATCACCGCCCAAAATCCAAGGAACCGGTGCAAAAGATCTAAAATCAAGGCATTCATTCCATAAAATTCTATGATTAATTTTAGAATTAGGGCCGTATACATTTAAAATAGTTAAAAAAGAATTATCGGAAAGATTAAGAAGAATAACGTAAAGAGAATGTTGTTTAACAATACATTGAAGTAATTTAAAATAATTATCTCGCCACCCTATCATTAAACCCTCTGAAGTACCCACAAAAGGTTAGAAAACCCATTTTCTAAAATGAAACCCACCTAATCTTCTAAAAAATCTAACATTAGGACAACAAATTTTGGTTTCTTCAAGCAAAGCAATGCCAATCGAATAATCTTTAAAAAACGTTATAATCTTATCACACTTATTCAAGTCGTTTAGGCCTCTAATGTTCCAACTAATGATCCTCATAAACCAATAGATCTACCCCTCTCTAATTCCTTACGTCTAGTGAACTCCCTATCCATCTCGATATTAGAGAAAATAAAAGATGTATTATGGGCTAACTGGCTAAACTCAGCAGAAGATAAACTACCTAATGCGTATGTAGAATACGTACTACCCAAAATAGAAATCATACCTAAGCCTGAATCTTTAGCGCCATTTAAGGCACTCGAACCAGGTAACTCAACTATGGGCCGCGATTGACTACTGCGAATCCTAGCACTCTGACGAATAGATCCAGAAGAGACTATGGACTATCTAACAAAATATTTGAGACCTCTACTGAAAGATTCTTAGAAGAAAAACTCGAAGCCACCACAGAATTCACTGCCGCATGACTCAAGGGAAAAGTAGTGTTACAGTCTACAACACTTAAAGAACTGCCCGAATTCATTCCCACTAAAGACTCAACTATGACCATATTTCCTTCAAAAGAATTGAATTCTTCACCCACAACTTCTGAATTTTGGATGTCAGAAAAATCTGTATCAAAACAATCTCTAGATTCCATATTTAACCGATCTTCTTCATCCAATAAGCCCAATTCCAACAGTTGATAAAACTCAATATTATCTGGAAATTCTGAATTGCTAATCTCCTGTATATTGGCAGCCTTATCCCCCTTTATCTATTTCGATCAATGAAGTATCAACGATGGTGGATAAGTGATGCACAGCAACAGTAGAAGATTCAAAAATACGATCCATATTCAGGTTTATTTATACTTCTTAAAATCCTCTAGATTAACAACAGGAGCCAAATACCATATTTCATCAAATATCACACCCATATGATATTCTGCCTCAACATTAAAGATATCAGAAAGTTTCTCATACAAACATAATCGAACAGGGGACTCCCGCAGTGTTAATATTTTCCTGAGTCAAAGTCGTATCTGAGATAGAATCTGAGTCTTCATCAGAAGGTTTCAATAATAGGTTGGGCCTATCAAAGCTCATAGTATCATCTATTAGAGATTCTGGAAAAATGTTATCTAGGAGCATTTCATAAGAAACCTGTTCTGAGCAAGATTCCAATCTCCTATTTGATTCGCAATCTATTAACTCATCCAAATTTACTGCTGGTAAAGATAATAAACAATCATCTAAATTCTCTCCTTGCTGGAAGATAGCCTCATCTTCTAAGAATGTAGAAATTCCTTTATTCAAGAAATGCCTAGCAATATCATCCCCAGCCTTAATATGAACTGGGGTATCAGAGTGAAAATCTTCATTGCCATTATTCAATTTCCAGACTTAATTAGTAATTTAGACACCATCTTTTGAAGATTCAGTAGCCAGCATTGAGTCTTCAACAGATTCCTCTCCAATTTCAAAAACATCATTGACTTCAACGGCTAAACAATTAAATCTATTACCTATTTTTAACTCAAAAGTAATCGAAGATTTAGGTCTATTACCCTTGACGCGGTTGAAATCATAAAGTATATCATCTGTATTACTCTTTACTGCAACATCCAAGCAAGCGTTGTTTGCATTAATAGGACCAAAAGGGATTGGAATCTTAAAATATTGAATGACAGAGAAATCTGTAAGCATTGGATCAAACTCAAAAACATCATCTTTGTTAGAAAAAGCCAATGGGTCGCATTTCATATATGCTTCTACCAAAAAATCATCAGAAACCACCTCGCAAATATCAGATTTTATAGACGAAATTCCTGATTTGCCAAAGTATTCTTCTGAGTTTTCAAAACTATCTTTAAAATCCTTACCGATGTTAGGAGAGTTAATCACATCAAAGTGAGAGAACAGATTTTCTAAAAGCTGAATCCCCTACGTTCTCTGTTGCCAAAGATTATCCAGTAAAATTCTTTTGAGCAACATACATTTCAAGGTAAATTGGAATCCATGGTCAATAAGTTGCGGCCCCGATTCTATAAGCTTTGGATTCAACAAACATGAGTTTTTTTCATGGCTGACATCAAAAATAGATTTTTCAGTACCAGGGTTCGCTAGATCAGATTTCAACGAGGAAGAGTACATTTTGAGATCTGAACAACCTTTAGCAAGACAAAATTGATCCATGCTCTTATTCTCCACTATAGAAGCCATAGATTTCTTCGGACAAGAGAACTGCTTATGGCCAAACATTCCACAGAAAAAACAGCGGATTGGATCGCGACAATCGACTACCATATGGGAAAAATCACCACATCGAAAACAATGCTTAAACCCCTTCCTTGATTCAATCCAATTTTTTCTTTTTCGATACCAAAGGAGGTCGAGAGAAGCAGTATTGGTAGGACCCTTTACGACCTAAGCATAAGATCGCTTTGTATAAGGAGAACGGTCCCGAAAAGGAAAAATGAATCAAGCTGAGTTTGATTAAGAGAACGCGATTAAGAGTTAAAAAAATTTGAATTTAAGGACAAAGCAGACGCCGTTATTTCTTTTTCGACCGTTACTCGATTAATTATATAACAAAGATATATAACTTTGTTTATTTCAAATCAAATATTCAAATTTTATTACTCTATAAAGTCACTTACCAGTTTACTTACTTCCATAAAGTAATTTTTTAGCGTAGAAATATCCAATTTCCACTTTACTTCATCATATATTTCACAAAATATACCTTTTATTTCAAAAACCATTTCACGTTTCTTATCCACAAATTCCCAGTATCAATTTCATTGAAATCCGTACGATGTACACATATCATCGTATGCTATATCAATCACTATCTCGAAATTCTATGCTCGAATCTGGATCAAATCACTATGCAAATAGAATAACATACGTACATCCTACGTATTTTCTCCACTGATTATTAACCAAATCAATCTCCTTTTCTATTCACATTCACTTATATTTCTATCCACTTATTCACAATTGTTTCAATTCCATTTGGATTATCACTTTAATCCTTATCTCAATTGGTACTTAATTATAAACAGTTTGCACTCTGACTATTTTAAAATTAGAAAATAGCTTGAAAAATTTAAAATAGATAAGTAGGTGAAAATAATTATTAGTTTGTAAAATAGCTGTAAAATAGTTAAGTAATGACAAAATAGTTATAAAATAGTTAAATAATTATGAAATAGTTATAAATAGTAATTAGTTATAAAACAGTTGAAAAACAGTAATTAGTTTTATAAAATAATTGTAAAATAGTTTCAAAAATAATTATAAAATAAGTATAAAATAATTTGGCGTTTAAAAATAAAGGTTGTATATATAAATAACTTGGAAAATAGGTTTGTATTAAAACAAGTTATATTGAAAATAGTCCCGAGCCAAACTTTCAATTCCCAAACTCCATTCCCATCAATTCAATTTTGCCATTTAAATTGACTCAATTCCAATTTAAACAACTTCAATTTCCATTGATATTGATCTAACCCCAATTCAAGTTGAATTAATCCTCAATTTCTTTCCTAAATTCAAATCAAATTCCATTTGAATTTTCTTGTTCAACTTTTATCACAATTTCAATTAATTCAAATAAATTTTAAATTGAACCAATTTCAATTCGTATGGATACCAGTTTGAATTAATCTCTATTCCCATTTGAATTTTGAACTCATTCAACTTCATTTTCATTTCAAATTAATACAATTCAAATTTTCCATTTGAATTTTTAAACTTATCAATCTTCAATCACAATTCCAATTAATTCAAATCAAATTCAATTTGAACTAATTCAATTAAAATTTCAAATTTAAACCATCCCGAATTATATAAATTCGAGTTAAATTTTTAAATGTTGTTTTAATCCTTTAAATCACATCAACTTATATCTTTAAACCATTTAATTCTGAATCGAAATTCCCTTTTTAACCTATTTCAAAGTTCAAATAACAATTCAAATTCTTTTTAAACAACTAAATTTTTGAAATTCAATTTATCATCAAATTTCAATTTTGAAACCAAATTTGAAGTTTTATCTTAATCATTCAAATCTGAAGTCCAAAATGATTTCATTTTATCTTAATAATGGATATATTTCCCCTTTCTTCATTTATTTAAATAAATCAAATTAACAGCTTAAAGATTATTAATAACAACAGGATGGTATTATTCAAATTACTTAAAACATCCATCCATTTCCAATTTCCAGATCTCAAACCCATTTTGAGATCGCACAAATTCCAATTCAAATTAACCATTTAACTTTCCAAGTTAAATCCCAATTTCATCTTGAAATTTCCAATTCAGGATGTTTGTTCTAAACTGATTTAACTTTCCCAAAGTTAAATTCAATTTATTAATCCAGTCAACCCTACTGAAACTTGAATTCCCGCTTCAAATTTCAAAATTCTTTCCCTCTTATAAGTTCAAAACTTATATCATTTTGGGTTTTTACATAACACTTCACGGGAAATCCAAACTCAACACCTTAGAGTTTATTTCAAATTATCTTTGATATCATGCATATCCATACATATATACATATTTATTTCTTGGCCCTTCCAGCCATGCTTTAAAATTTTAAACCACCTTTGGTTTTAATTTCAAAACAAATTCCTTAAAAAAATTTGAAACTTTTATTATTTTAAAATAATATTATATGCAAAATAGTCTGAATTATATTATTTGTTATTTCCTTTAACACTTTGAAACAATTCAGTTGTTTCTAGACTTAGGTTTTAAAACTTTATAATTTAAAACCTACTTCAATTTCGAAGTTATACTCATCTTAAAATTTTACTTTATTTGGCTTACTTATTAACAAATATATCATTATTAAACACAATAACTATTTTTGATAATACCCAAGATTACCATATCTGGATGCCAATTCCTTTTTACCTTATTCTTACTTCTATAAATTCAAGATTTTAATTTCAGATTGAATCCATTTCAAACTTGTCTTTATTCAATTTCAATTTGGTTGTATTTCTATTACCATTTAATTTAATTCCAATAATTTAACAACCAATTACCTCAATATTTATTAAAAAGAAATATTGCTTTATATATCAAAATATATTTTTATATAAAAATCATTTACTTTTAAAACCATTATATAAGAAAATAACAAGTACGCTCTCTCATATATATATTACACTCAACTCATTCTAGGGTACTATTGACCCTATTCTTGATGAGTATACCCACCAGAGCCAAGGTTCTCGCTTAACGCGCTCTGATACCAAATGTAACGACCCAAAAAATTTCGATCCCAAAAATTCCAGATATCTAGGAAAAGCAGAAAAGAGAAAGAAGAATAAGCAGAAACAAGTCACATAAACCTCACATTCGCAGCGGATGAAAATATAATATCACATGAGTAACAGTTTTACAAAGAAGAACTGTATCAGTACACTTATAATTTATACATCAGAGTTACAACATATACAAGCACTAGACAGATATAATCAACATGTCCCAGATATACCTCAATATATCACAGCGGAAACACTCCATACGTTCCTACCATCCAACTCACCTCCTGAGCTCCAGAACGTCCTTACTTGAAAAAGATGTAATACTCGGTCTGAGCCGAGCATTGCATCAAAGCAACACCCGGATCAGGCTAGAAACTAGCGTGAGTAAACCTATCTAACATAAATTTCCAAAAGCATACAACTTATATATAACCCGGGTAACTTGTATCGATTACAAATTCACAAATTGTTATGGACATCACTTATTTCACACATCAATTTCTAAGTACCAAAACTTAGATTAAATGGTCCAATTCACTTAAATCATTCCATTTTAGCTTATTGATTCCACATATCAATTTATAAAGAATCAAAGTGGTTTCGGGTATTGACTAAAACCCAACTCCGGTCTCTTCGAATCCAATATCATCTTAACCAAGGTTTTTCATGTGATTAAATTTTATATGTTGGATGTCACTTTTACTCAGCAATTCATCATAGTTAACTACATTATCTCTGTTCAATCCTACATATCATATTACAACAATATTTCATTTCACAAAACATCACAATCACATATCAGGGATAACAAATAATCCAAGGCATACAAATGTCATTCAATCCTTCATAAGCAAGATAAATTAGTCATACCATTTCTGATTAATTTAATTAACTACCAATGAATTAAATTAATTACTTTATTACTTATAAATCTTGCTTATTTAAAAATTAATTAATTATATTCAATTAATTAATCATCCCTTAATTATTCATCTTGACTAATCATCCTTGATTAATCATTCTTTAATTACATTAAGTAATGAACCTTTAATTAATAACACATTTAATTAACCCTCACCCATTCACATAAATTACACTTATCCTTAATTAACTACTCAAATTAATTATACTATAATCACTTACATTGACTAATTATCCTTTAATTAATCACACTCATTAATTAACTAAGCCTTAATTAATTTTACTCAAATAATCAATCCTTTAATTAATCACACTGAGTAATTAATCCTTAATTACTTTCCTTAAGTAATCTAGTTTTAATTACTTTCATCAAGTAATTATCCCAGTGGTTAATTATCCTCTGTTAATTAATCTG
This sequence comes from Allium cepa, assembly GCA_030765085.1. Taxonomy (NCBI): domain Eukaryota; kingdom Viridiplantae; phylum Streptophyta; class Magnoliopsida; order Asparagales; family Amaryllidaceae; genus Allium; species Allium cepa. The sequence goes on from CM060943.1 coordinate 110,835,757, forward strand.
TAATTATTAATTTACTTAACCTTTAATTACTAATGAAATTAAATCAATCCTTGATAAATTGGACCTTTAAATTTAGGTAATTAATCTCTAATTACTAATCAATTTATCCTTAATTATAATTTTATTTAATTTCCAATTAATTAACTCAGTTAGTAAATTTACTTAATTAATCTCAAACCATTAAAACCTTAATTAACTTTTAAGGTAAACCATTTTCTTATTAATGAAAAATTATCATTAACATTTTAAACTTGACTTAATACATTACTTAAACACTTGACATTTGAAATAACTCTAAACTTGTGAAAAATATCTAATTTTGTTTTGTTTAAAAACTTGTATTCTTTCCTCAAACTTGAGAACTTGAATCCTCTTTCTTTTTTAAATTTACCCTGGAATTGTTCTTCCACTTAAACATGGTTCAATTAAGCTTACAATAAATTTTGAAAATATGGAAACAAATTTCCTCAAAACTGTAGCTTAACCACTAACGACCCAAGCCAAAACAAGGAAAACCCAATCCAAAACAAGAGTCTTCAGCTGCCTCATCTATTTCGAGTAAAACACGAGTATTCCTAAGCAAAAACCTGAGCACACACACTTCTTCCCTAAACTTCACAGGTATACAAAAACATGCACATTCACCTACACCGATGAACCACGACACTCCGACCATCGATGTTGATCTCGACATTTCACCGACGATATACGAAACCCATCTCGATCACCCATTACACATGATTCAAACGAAAATCGAAATTGACCTCAAAGCCCACACTACTTGAACCATACGCCATCGAAAATTCGACAGTCACCGACGATCTAGACCTCGAGATGCCATGCCATCCACATCCTGGCTCTGCCGCGCCTTCCAGCACCCACGACGCACCTCGCGATCGACTTTGATCGCTTCTCGTCGCCGCGAAACCCATTAGAATTCTAACGACACACAGGGTATAAAACCCTACCTTGCCTTCTCATATCTACGTCGATCATCTAAAAATCCCAACTCCATTTTTCTCATGATTACCTCCTTCCCTTCAACCTTCAGATTCAACCGCGTCGGCCAACTCGTCTTTGATCGATGGAATTTTCTCGAAATAACCCAAACGTTCATCTTGGAAATACTCAACAAATTCTAAACTAAAAATCGTGATGTAACCATTAAAATTCACGGTTTCTTATCACTACTTGTGACGACCCAGAATTTTGAACATTTGAAATTGAAATATTTAATTGATTTTAAGTATTTGGAAGTTAGTTTAACTTGAATTTCAAAATTTACTATGAATTTGGCAATTTAATTATTGAATTTAATTTATTAAAGTTAGATAAAAATTTGAATCTTCAGTTTTAAGGTGATTAAAAATAATTTAATGACTTAGAAAATTTATATTGATAATACTGAAGATAATGGAAGCTACGGAATTGAATTTGGAAATGCTTTGATAAGTTCGAAATTATATCGTTTAAATCGATATTTAAAAATAGTCTTCCGAGGCACACTCTCGGAATTCAACGAAACTAGTTCCAATGGATCTGTAATAGTATTATTATCCGATTTCAATTTTCGTAGCATTCATAGATGTTGTGTCATCGTACGATATATAAACACGTTGAAATTTATTTCAAAATTAATGTTTTAACTGGTCCAAAAGGCTATCTTCTCCATACGATCGAATTTGGACTCGAAACCTTTTTTGTTGCATTCGGAATGGGCGTATAACATTATAAATGCCTGGTGGCATGCCTCAATAGGAGGTCGAGGTTTTATGGTATGTAATTCGAGATATTTTGAATAATAATAAAAGAAAAATCAAGCCCACATCAAATCGAGCCGCCTTTCCGTTCCTTCAAACCGTGACTTATTCCCTCACGCAAGAACATAAATCAAAGTTTCTCAGAAGAAAATCAATGGCCAAACAAACAAAAGCCTTTCCCTCTTCATAACATCTTCTACCAAAAAAGTTCAATTTTTAATTCGAAAAAGAAAAGAAAAAGAGAACTGAACGAATCAGATTCGTTCCCAATTAACATCGCGATCAAAGGAAAAGCTCGGAGGCAGGTTTGCATTCGAAACTAGAGGCGAGGCAGCGACCGCAAATGAGGAGCTGGTACATGCACTCAACGAGACATGAAGTAGCTCAATCTCGAGCACGACCATGTAGGCAATGACCTGGGGCTTGGGGTATCTATGTGTTCGTGGGGGCGATGGCGCATTGAGTATGGCCACGATGAAGCTCTCGTTCGATTTGCAGGCTTGCATAGAGAACGTCAACGAGGCGTACGTGATTGCAGCAGTTCGCAGTGCTCGAAGCAGTGTGGGGCGAACGATGCTCTGGGTCGCGATCCTTTAGGCAAGCGTCAAGGCGATCGAGGGTGGATGCTGGAGTTTAAATACGCATTCCATTAGGTATTGACATTATTTTGATTTAATTTAGTACAAATAAATATTTATAGATGAAATTAAATATGCAGTAAGATGTGAAACAAAATATATAACATATATATAGATATGTTTTTAATCTACAGTGAGGTATATCTGCATTTTTCCAATTTATTTAAATACATTTATAGATTTTAATTTGCTAATTTATTTTAAAGAAAATAGATTTGGTGAGTTATTTGTTTATTAACCTATTTAATTTATCTAACTATTGAAAATAATTTATTAAAGGGAGTTTAGTTTTTAATTTAGGTTTTGTTAAATGAATTTATTAAAAAGGAATTTGTTCAGAATTCAAAGTATTAGTTTAAAATGAAATAGTTAGTTAATAAATCTATAAAATGGAATTTAATTATTAGATTTAATTCGAATATTGATAAACTATGTAAATATTTATGCAAGGTATAAATCGAGAAACAAACCGGAATGGAATATGGATTGCATGCAAAATCCAAGGTGAGATCTTCTCACTCAATCAATATTGTTCTGATTTAAATTTTGAATAGTTAGATTTAAAATTGATTGACTATGTGCTTGGATGATTGATTTATAATAATTATTCACTAGATGATATTATATATATATAGTAGTATATAGTATATATTGGAGTTGTTGATTTCCCGCATTATATAGCGGATGAGACCCTATGCGCCGCATAATAGCGGATGATATTTTATAAATCCCATACACCGCGATATTCCACCTCGAAGTGGAATTGGTATTTAATTGTTGTGCTAACGTTTGTGGATGCAGGGAAACAGGTTGGAGGGATCCAACTGGATTTCTCAAATGATTAAATTTGTTTCAATAATTGTATGTTGATTTGTTTATAATCTGTGTGTGAATATATTTGTGATTGAAATCGTTAAAGGCTATGGTTTAGCCGAATATTATTTTTGGTGTCAAAGAATACCAAAAATAAATAAATAAAATTCGGTCTTTGAAATTTAGTAGAAAATTTGTAGTAAATTAATTTTAGAAAATTGAATAAATTCAAAAGAAGGAATTTGTTTCAAAAGATAATAAATTTGGTGTTGAAATAAATTTAGAAATCAATTTTTGAAATTGAATTGGTATTTGAAAATAAATTTGGAAATTTATTTAGAATTTAATTCAGTGCTGAGAATGAATATTTGGAAATCGATTTGAAAATCGTATATCATTGGATAGTTAGAAGTTTAAATTCACAATGGGAATTTTATGAAAGAAAGGGAAATTTGTTTTAAAAATAAATATTGTTTTATTTTTAAAAGTGTGGAAAGAAATTTACGAATTTGGAACGTAAATACAAAGTAAATCCAGAAGGATTTAAAAATTGATTTGAATGAACCATTTTAGAATGGAAGGTGTACTTTCCCTGGAAAGCCGAGTATGTCTTCAATATAGTCTATAAATATGAAATTGAAGTTGCAAAGATGGTTTTAAGTAAAGATTATTTTGAATTTTTTTTTTACGTGGGTTATTTTGAAGATCTTTAAACTAAAGATTTATTTTAATTTACTATAGAAGTGATTATTTAAAGTTTTAATTGATACTCGTTTTAGAAAATGGATATTTAAATAGTTATATCCTATATACTAATTTTATTTTAAAATTAGTTTGGAGTTGAATTTTTATATGAGATTTCAATATAATATCTTCATAACTAATGTTTTAAATAAAGTGTTTTTAAATAGCTTTTATTTTGAATGTTCCAGGAGTATATGTTTGGATAAGTAATTTAAATTATTTTAAAGCATTTGAACTAGGCAGATTTTTAGTGGAAATAAATAAATATTTTGGAAATGTTTTCCGTGTAAGGAAAAGTGATTTGAAATTTGTTTTCAAAGTATTGAAATGTGGAAATTAATTTGAAATTTGTTTTCAAACGGTTGAAGTGTGAAATATATATTGTGGAAATATTTTGAAAATAAATAACTTGGAAAATTTATTTAAATCCGGCAAATTGTTGTGGATGTTGATTGATAGTTAAATAACCGACTATCAATATTGGCCTTTTAATGGCATTTGAATTTCGATGCGACCAGGGGTCGGATTCCAAGTGGATATCTGAAAACCACATCGAACCTTTGTGATTGTGATGAATCTTTTATTTAAAAGATCAAAGTGAAATTTGTTGTGATTTGCTTGAAATTTGATTGAACTCTTATTTTAGAAATAAGCACTCATTATTCGGATTAGCCGGGAGAGGACCTTGTGTAAAAAAAACCCATTGCAAATAACAATACGATGAAATGGATTGCATTTGAAGATGGTGTTGAAGACCGGGTATTTTCGAAAATGAAAGGATTACATGTCGAATATCTTTGCACCGGGTTGCTCCGGTATAGTGATTTTATCACCTTTGTGATGGGGATTCCGGACGTGATTAGCGAATATCCGGATTTGCAAGGGCTTCTTTAAAGTGCCTTCGGTTCCATTCGATCCCGGAATGGACTTGTATGGATGTGTGTCTGACGTTACACTTTGAGATGTAAAGCTTGTTTCTATCAAATACATTTATGTTGGTGGCGGAGAATTTATTCTCTTAGCTTAACACCCTTCTCTGAGACGTACGAGCTCAGAGGTTAGGTAGTTGATGGTTACTAGTGGTACATTCCCAATTGGGTAATGTGGCATACGAAGTGCTGCTGATCATTTGTTGATCAAAGCATGACTTTATGAAAAGTGTAGCTTTATCGACAAGACCTCATCGGACCTCACAACCACGAAATGGTCAAAACAGGAAGGATGCGGCAAGGTTATCTGGGTGTAGCTCCTCCTGAGGGTATGTCATTTCCTTCTGGAAAAGGGTAGTATCATGGTATGGAGCCCAGATATTTTACCTATGTTGGCGCTGCGAATTTATTATACTTTGTGGTTGTTGCTTTGTGGTTGAGGATCCTCGGATAAAGGTCCCGAAGGACCGGGGGATGGCATACTCGAGTGGTAGTTACCTAGTTACAGAGGTAACCCGGCCTTGTGTTGGCAGAGATCCGGGTAGGTTCTCGAGGCGTCCCTCCAGAGGCGCACCCATGTGATAGTAGGAAGTTCCTTAGCCTGACCATTTGTTGGAAATCCAAAGAAACAATACGAGCCCTTTACGACTGCAATTGTATAACCTGCCTCCTCAGGAGGCAGTTATAGTAGGCATAATATAATGGTGGCTATGCTGGCTAAGATTAATATTATACTTTGTAAATGTTTTCTACACTATGCACTAATGATAATATTAAAAAGGATTTTGCGTATCAAGCATGTTTGACTACCATAAGGAGAAATATCCCCTAGGTGTGCGATTGCATAGTGTGTGTGCCGGGAAGCCTTATGGTAGTTTCATTCTCCAAAAAGCATTACGAATTTCTTTTATTCCCCTTTTGTTTTCTTTTGTTAAAGAATAACAGTTTTAAGATCTCACACCAGTCCCACGACTAACCTGGAGTTTATTGTTCCCTTTCTAAACTCTGGGTGCCCATAATTTTCCACACGGGTAGCCTAGAGTCAGTTTAGCAGTTATTCGAGAGCGAAGTCAAAAAGAGATGCTGTGGAGATTAGAAGCAAGCTGGATGGCGAAGCGTATCACTAGTTTATGTTATATTCTTTTCCGCTGTTTATTGTTGTAACACTCTGAAATGTAATGTGATGTAATGTAATAACTGATATAGTTCTTTGTTTTAAAGATATTCATTTATCTATTATATTTGTTCCGCCGCGATATGTGAGATTCTGTTATTGTTTTCTTTTCTTCCTCTTCTACCTCTTTCTTCTTTAAACCCGAAGACTCGCACATTTGTTCCGCTTTAGGCTGAATTGTTGTGGGATTTTGCCAGATCAAAAGGGGTACGGATTTACGGGCCTTTACAGTGGTATCAGAGCATTTGGTTTAGCGACAACCTTGGCTCTGTTCGGTGTTACTCATTAGAGATAGAGTCAATTGTACTCTAGAATGAGTTTGAGTGTATTAATAGATTTGAGCGCGTATTTGTTGGTGAATATAAAAAATTGTTTTATATTGTGATGATTGGTTTGTTGAGTGGTATATGGATTCTGATCGGTATAGTCCGTACAACTCTTTCGATAGGGATCTCTAAATACTCTTACAGGACAATTAGACACGATATTGTTTTAAAATAGGGTGAATGAAATAATTTTACCCAAAACTATTTTCGTAGATAAAGGAAATAATCTTTGTAAATTATTATAGTATATGGTTGCTTGATTATTAGGAAGTGATAATATTATTATCATTTGAATAGGAAATTGAAATGGTGACTCCAAAGTCAAGAAATAAACTCAATACAAATGAAATTTGAGAATGTAAATTGAAAATGTGATTTGTAATTTGAAATATAATTCCAGAGAAGTATTTGGAAATGTTTTGAGAAGAATTTGAAAATTTTGGAGATTTGGAAAGTTTAAATCCCTCTTGATTTTCAAGATGATTTTCAAAGGTTTTAGAAAAGTGTTTTGAAGGGATGAAAGCTCTAAACTCTTTTAGGTCGATGGAAAATAACTTCGGTGATGACTGTAGCATCACTGATGTTCATTTTTGGGTTTCCAGGAGAGGAATTGCTGCCAAATTATTTTAAATGGAAGTTGTTGGCAAACTGGATGTGGTTTTGGAAATTTAAAGGAATAATTTGAATTGGTTTAAAAAAAATGGTTTTGAATTGTTGAAAAGACTCTGGAATCTTATAAAAAAATAATTATTGAATAATAAGTTTGAAAACTTAGAAAATTCAGATTAAACTGAAATTGACTTGAGTTAATTTGAATAAAGGTGAGTTGTAGAAGTCTAATAGACTAAAATTATTGGAATAAAATTTTATAAGATGGAAAATGAAGTTGTGAATGAATAAATAAATTTGCAATTGCAAGTACATGAAAGTGAGTTGAATGTTGAAATTCATTTCGAATGTTTCAGCAAATAAGATTAGAATTGGAATTGAATTTGATTTGTGATAAATAAAGTAAGGTATTAAACTAAAATTAGTAAGTGAAACTAATTGATGAATGACTAAATGGATAAGGTTTAAAATGAATTAAATCTAATATTTAAAGATGAAAGTAAATTGAATTCATATGGAATTGAAAATCTAGTTTAAATATAAGTGGTTGTAAACCAAACAGTGAATTGAAAATAAATTTTTGAATGAACAAAAGAATAAAATTGGAATTGAAAACTGATTATCGGAAACCAATTTGAATTGTGTGAAATAAAATGAAGTTGTAAAATTGGTTCGAAGTGAATTAAAGATAATAAAGGTGAAATAAAAAAATGGTTTGAGAAAAAATGAATTGGAATTTGTAATGAATTAGTAAATAAAACTAATTTAAAATAGTGATTTGAATTAGTTGTGAATGAAAGATAATTATAAAATTCAATATTCAGAAGATAAATTAAATCCAAATAGAATAGAAATTGTGAATTGAATTCAAAGGAAATTGAAACTGCAAGATTGAATGATAATGGATATATAACTTCAATAGCAAAGTAAAAATGGTATAAGAAGTATAAATTGAAAATTTTGTAAAGGAATGTGTGAAATAAATTTGAATGTTGTAATTGGATATTATGGCTTGCAGGATATATGACGCAGCGGATTTAACTTTGACGCGCTAATAATGCTCTGTCAAATAAACGATAGAACGATAAGTGCCCAATTCCGTTGATCGTGACGATGCCAGAATCTAGCTATATCCAACCCATTGATCTCGCAAAATACCGTGTTGAAAGATCTACAATTCGATCTTTGATCACTCGCAAGTGATACCGAGAATTGGCTTCTACTTCGTTGATTCGTGCATGAATAACCCGAAGAAGGAAAGAAGAAGGAGATCACACTCAACTTCAAAAATGGTGGCAAAAGCACATACAAAATTTTTATTCAAAATCAACTCCCTTACAAATGACAACACACCCCTATTTATAGGAATTTACAACACACGCGACTCAAACTTGCGACTCAACATCACACGACTTAACACATTACGCGACTTAACAATACATGCGACTTTACAGCTCAACAATACATGCGACTTAATAATACATCATATCAATATACGACATACGACTCAATGACATAAGAAGTTACAACACTATGCTACATAATAGGATGCGACCTAACTAAGCGACCTAGCGTCATAAGCTTCAGGTTGACTTAAGCGACATAAGGAATCAACGACCCAAGAAGATATCACAGCTTCATGCGACATAAGGACTCAATGACTTAAGGAAGCAGGCGACTTAAGAGAAGTGGCTATAGATGGAGGAACGACTTAAGATTCATGAGCGACTTAGCGACTTAAGCGACATAGGCTTTAGAACGACTTAAGGGAACAATGCGACATAGGTTGCTTGTCATAACTCGCTAGGTCACTCTGGCGACTTAAGACCAAGCGAGCGACTTAAGGAATTGGGGCGACTAAACTCGTTATGTCGCGTTTTTTCTGCCTCCTGCGTTGCATCATCCATCTCGTTATGTCGCGGGCGACTTAAGGAAAGCGAACGACTTAAGACCAACGAGCGACTTAAAGTAAACGAGTTATCATGGTGCGACATAAGATGGTTGAACGAATTATCACGGTGCACTGCATTATCCTCCCCTGGTTGAAAAGAATTTGACCCCGAATTCACACTTTTCTCTCCTTCGACATACTTATTCTCATGATATGGAATCAAGTGTTTGACGTTGAAAACGTCGGCAATATGAATATGATCCGCCAATCTTAACTGATACACATTCTCATTAATCTTTTTCACGATTTCCAAAGGACCAATCTTTCTAGCAGCTAGCTTGTTGTAAGCACCAATAGGAAATTGATCTTTAGTCAATACGACATATAAAAATCTCCTTCTTTGAATTCAACATTTCGTCGTTTAATATCTACGGATTGCTTATATTTCTCATTCGCCTTAAGTAATCGTTCCTGCACAACCTTGTGGCATTCTTGCAATTCATTCACAAAATCACTAGCTTGTTTGATCACTCCTTTCTGCTGTGGTACTATAGGTAAATCCAATGGTCCTTTAGGAATTGTCGAGTAAACGACCTGGAATGGACTGAACCCAGTGCTACGATTAACTGCATGGTTGAGCGCAAACTCATCTTGACACAGCTTGCAATCCCAACTCTTTAAATTATCATTCTCGAGGCATCTCAATATATTACCCAGGGATCTATTCACAACCTCGGTCTGTCCATCCGTCTGTGGGTGATACGCACTACTAAATTTCAGCTGTGTCCCGACCATTTTCCATAGACTCATCCAAAAATGACTCAGAAAACGAGTGTCTCTATCCGATACGATAGATTCAGGCAACCCGTGAAGATGATAGATTTCTCTGAAGTATAACTGTGCGACATTAACTACATCTACGGTCTTCTTGCATGCGATAAAATGTACCATTTTTGAAAATCGATCAACCACCACATAGATAGAATCATTGCCACGTTGCGTCCTCGGCAAACCAAATACAAAGTCCATACTAACGTCCACCCATGGTTTAGTAGGTATAAGCAACGACATATATAAACCTACATTTGTTGTTGTCCTCTTTGAAACTTGACAAATATGGCACCACTGAACTAATTTTTCAACTTCTTTCCTCATTGATGGCCAAAAATAAGACTTTGAAATCAACTGCATAGTACATTCGCAGCCTACGTGTCCTTCTTCATGTAATTCTTTGATGATTTTCATTCGTAGACTACAATCTGGAATACTCATCTGATTTCCTTTGAACAGAAAACCTTCAGCCAGCATATATCCATCCATGCTTCCCTGTTTGACTTTGTCTAGGATTTTGGAAAAATATGAATCTGAAGTAAGAAGATCTGGAAGTAAGTTAAAACCTATCACCTCTGCTCGCATGGTTGTTAGTAAATTCTCCCTCCGACTCAATGCATCGGCGACGCGATTAGCTACTCCGGACTTGTGTTTTACTACAAATGTAATTTGTCGCAAATAAGCTATCCACGATGCATGCCTAGCTGCAATTTTATTCTGCACTTGCAAATGTTTCAACGCTTCATGGTCCATATACAAAACAAATTCTTTGTGGAACAAATAATGTCTCCAATGCTTCACAGCCTGCACAATTGCATAAAACTCCACATCATAAGTATTGTATCTCATCTTTTCTCCAGAAAGTTTTTCAGTGAAATAGGTAATTGGACGACCCTTCTGACTCAATACTCCTCCAATTCCAACTTTCGATGCATCCGTATGTAACTCAAATAGTAACTGAAAATCTGTCAACACTAGAATCGGTGCTGAGGTTAGAAGTTCCTTGATTTGCTCAAAAGCAGATCTTGCGTCTTCCGTCCATGAAAACTTCTTTCCTTTCATACAATCAGTAATAGGAGTCATCACACTACTAAAGTGTGGTATAAATCTTCGATAAAATGAAGCTAACCCATGAAAACTTCTGACTTCGGTTATAGTTTTGGGCTGTGGACAATTTCTTATTGCGGCTACTGTAACGACCCGTAAATTTTCGATAATTAAAATGGCTAGTTTAATAAGATTTCGTGATTTAATGTTAGAAAAAAATTTGTAATTCGTTTGGAATAATAATAACTGGAATGAATTGCAACAATAATTATCCAAGTAATTATTTATAGATTGAATGGAGTCCCAATCTAATTGAATTGACTCAAATGTTATTACATGGTTATAAGGGAATATATGGAAAAAAAAATGTAAATAAGTGAATAAGAATTGGGAATTATTTAGGTAGAAATACAAATTTTAATAGATTGGTTTCGAAGATTTGAATAGTAATAAGTATTGGAAAATAAATGCTACTTAGTGAATGCCTTTGCAATCAATAGTTGGATGGGATAATAAATGTTGAATTCATTGGGTATAATAGAGTAATTTATTGATAAGTAAAATCTATTTAAAATCAAATAATTGAATATTGAACAGGTAAATTGTTTAAATTAAATATTTAAAACTTATTGAATAATTGAATAACTGATTAATGGAAATGGTTGTTCTATATTTTGAATTGGCTTTAGAAGAAATTTTATATGTTTGCTTTTGAATATTTCAAAGGATAGCGATTTAAGAATAATCAAATTTGTTTAAATTTAATATTGCAAATGTTTGAATAATTAAATTCCGAATTTGATATGACTAATTTGATATTGAAATTTAATATATGAAAATAGAGTGAATAACTGAAATTTGATTTAATATGATTCAAATTGGTTTCCAAAGTGAATGTAAGTTGTAATGGGATTATAATAGAGTTAATAAGATTTTAAAATTGGAATTTTAGCAATTCTGTAAATTTTGAAAAGTCGTTGATTTAATCGACGAGTTAAAATAGCCTTCCGGGGCACAGTCTCCAGTAAACCTCCAGTAAACCCTAGCCAGAACGAACGAGCCAACATAAACATTTCCAATGGACGATATTCTCTTTCGTTCTCCCTTAATTATCATCAAATCCACTCGACGATTCAAAATTTTCCCAACTATAAACTTGTAGAAGGCTCTGGGATCTTCGTTTTGACCGGTCATGATTGAGTATAGCGTGACGATGGAGGCATGACGGGGTCGTGAACGTAGGCCGTTCAATCTAGGTTTGCATGCTGCATGTAGGGCCGAGTGGGCCACGGTTTGGGGCATTGGTGGAGGTCGTGGAGGCGCATGATATAGCGTCGCCTGATTGTCGTCTCGTTGAACGTTGGAGGCTCGGCAATATATGGTAGCGTGCGTTGTTGGGTTTCATTGCTTGCGACTTTACCTGTACGTAATGAAGAAGAGGAAGTCACGTGCGACCGATCTTTTCTCTTCATATCAACGGTCCAGATCTGGTTTGGTAAAAATAAAAAGAAAATTTTGTTTTAAATTATATTAATATATACAAGCTTTGAAATAGTATATCTTCTTCATACATTATCAGAATTGGACGAAACTGGCGACGCCGGAATCGCAGAGACGAGAGCTATGCTGCAGTGCAGATCCGGGAGTGTTTGGAGCTCATTAAAATTTTAGGTCAAATCGAACGTCATTCGATTTGATTTAAAATCGAAAAATCAAGGCGAGTGTTTTATAACGCTCACAACGTACTGAATATCTTTATGGTAGTTAAATTTGATATTATGAAGTGATATGAATTTTATTTTTCGTTGTTTGATAAAATTTAATTGTCATATAGATTGTCATTTGAATTCACCGTTGAAAATTAAATTGACAGTCAAATTGAAATTAAAATTGAATTGCGATTAAATTACATGATATTGATAACTATGAAATTGCCGTAAATTGTATTGTCTATTGGATGATTTATTTCCATGGATGCTATTGGTTGATATTTAAATGTTTGGATGTTTATTTGCTTATATATATCCTGTTATACATACATATGACACTGTGATCGGTTTAAGTGACATATATTCATCCCTGACAGTTAATTGAAATATATAATCACTTGGCCATAGGATAGAAAATTATATACCGACACCGGATTGGTTAAATTAATAAATTTTAAAATCGTTGATTTGAAATTCATCTAAATGTTTTGATTTAAAAGTTATAAATAAAATCAATTTCTAGAAATCGAATTTATCGCAAATTTGCGTTGGAATGTTGAAATAATTTTTGGTTAAAAGAAATTGTTAAATAATTAAAGTTGAGACTTTGGAATTTAAAATGGGGATATGATTGAATTTTGAAAATTGATTTGTTTAAAGATTGAACCTTAATTCGAGCTTTGAATATTACTAAGTAAAAGTGATATAAAAATGATATTTGAAATCGAGCTTGGAATTGAATCATATTTGAAATTTGGATTTAAATTTGAATATTGAAGGATAATTTTGTCAAGTGTTATAAATTGATATTTTGAAAAATATCAAGCTCCAAATCGATATAAATTGAAATATAATTAATTGAAGGTGAATGTAGAATTGAATTAATTTGAAGTCAAGGTTGACGTTGATTTGAATTGAAATCGAAATTGAATCGGTAGAATGGAAATTGAAATTGATTTGAATTAGGAAGTTATAATTGGAATGGATTGGTTTGGAAGCTGTTTCATTTTGTTTTCCAAATTACTCTGTTATATAAACCATCTTTAAATACTTAAACTATTTTAACCTATATTAACTATATTAAATTATTTTTAACCCATCTTAAACCATGTTAACTTATTTTAATCTATTTTAAATCTAATTAACCCAATTTAAATTATTTTAAACTAATATATCTATTTGAAATCCATTTAAAGATTTTAAGTATTTTTAACTATTTCAATTATTTAAAACTACTTTTAAACTACATAAAACTATTTTCTAAAATTTCAAGCTGGTCAATAAGGTGAAATGTTTATGTTTAAATCTTGAATTTAAATACGAATTGGGTTAAATGAAGTTGCAACCTAAATTAAAATTCGAAATGATTTTGAAATCGAAATGAGATATTGAGGCGAAAAATGATTTTGAAATGGAACCTTACATTCTTAATAGATACGATGATGTTTGAAAAGGATTTGATTTTTTTGAAGCGAATATGATATTTTGATATAAATTATGAATCGATTTGAAATGTAAAAGAGCCATCGGTGTAATAATACTTAATTATTAAAGAGACCGGGATCAGATATGGACATACTCTCTGTCGATACTGAAAACCACTTTAATAACTATTATACGCGGAGTGTTGATCCATAATGAAGTGGATGGTTTGGTGAATGCGTTGACCGAAGAAAGAGAACGATATTGGATGACCCCTGACATGACTAAAACAGGAGCCGCGCCAGGCCATTGAGGTTCGCTATCTCTAGCGGACACACTTCTTTGATACCATGTCTATTCCCTTTTGTGATTCGATTTGGGTGCACCCCTTGATTTGGGAGTGTTGTTTGGCGGTGTTGAGGTAGCTGCTGGCTATGCTCAACATCAGTACGGATCACGCAACTACTAGTATCCTAGTTGGTATCGCCTTATGTACCTTGTCATACTGATTATCCTATTCGCGACCACTACGTTTTGTTTTGTGTTATACCTATGGGGAACCCTCTGATAACCACTAGTTTACGGTGGGGTTTACAGTGCCGTATAGACTATGGCATTATAAAAATGTGTTGAGGGGAATTATGGTAATGCCTTAACGCTGTTTTAATACTTTTACTTTACTGTAGACATATTATAATAGCGTATTGTACTACATAGTAGATAGTTTAATGGATCCTTGAGAGATGGAAAATCCCGTAACATCTCTTGAGTTATTGCACGCACATTGACACTAGATATGAGATGTCAAACCCCGTAAGCATCTCTGACGCCGTTACACTCATATTTATTTACGATTGATTTAACATACATGAGGATATTTTAGTCCTGACTCGAGTGTTTTGTCTTTTCATTACGCTCGGGCCAGACCTGAGTTTTTCAGCTTATTGAAGATCTATTCTTGAGGATGAAGACAAAGATTTGGTATACTATTATTATTATTATCTTTGCACCATGCTTTCTGCTGCATTAGTTTATTTGTTCTGTTGTATATGTATAACTCTGATAAAAGTTGTATAAATAATGATCAAAGTATTGTAAACAGCTTCATGAACTGTTTATTTGACTATTATATTTTATCGTTCCGCTGCGAGATTCTGTGTTGTTTCATTTCCTTTATTTCTCTTTCTTCTATTTTCTTATTTACCCCAATAACCATCTGCCCTTTCGAATGGTTTGGAATCGGCACGTGTATTGGATCGTCGGTTTAAACTCTTCAAAAAGGTGGGTCGTTACAGCTACTTTACTTTGGTCCACTTGTATCCCTTCTTCAGACACAACATATCCTAGAAATAAAACACTTGGCGTCATGAACACGCATTTCTTCGTCGCTGCATAGAACTGTTCTTGACGAAGAATAGTTAACACCTTTCGCAAGTGTTGAATGTGCTCCTCTGTGCTAGCACTATATATCAAGATATCATTAAAGTAGACAACCACAAACTTCCCGATAAAAGCTCTAAAAATTTGATTCATCACCCTCATAAATGTACTTGGTGCATTAGATAGACCAAATGACATAACCAGCCATTCATATAATTCTTCCCGAGTCTTGAATGCTGTTTTCCATTCATCACCTGGTCTAATGCGAATCTGATGATAACCACTCTTAAGATCGATCTTCGAAAATATTACAGAACCACTAATTTGATCCAATAGATCATCAAGTCTTGGCATAGGAAATATGTATCTGGCAGTTATTTTGTTGAGTGCCCTGCTATCTGTACACATTCTCCATGAACCATCTTTCTTCGGCACTAACAAAGCTGGTACATCACAAGGACTGAGACTTTCTCGAACACACCCTTGCTCAAGCAACTCCTCAACCTGTCTCCTCAACTCTTCATGCTCTTTTGGACTCATACGATAATGTGGCCTATGCGGTAAAACAACACCTGGCACTAGATCAATTTGATGTTGTATGTCCCTCAATGGCGGTAACTCCTTGGGTAATTCCGCAGGAAAGACATCTTCAAATTCATTCAACACTGGTCTGACCTCCGTAGGAATTTCAACATCTTCACTTGTCTCATACCCAATCAACATAAACAATTCAGCACTATCTGTCACTTCTTCAACAAATTCTCTTGTAGATTATAGGCTAGTTGATTCCACCTTCTTCTCTGACTTGCTTTAACTTTGTTCACGCATCTTAGGAACTAAGATAATTTGAGTTCCTTCGAGCATGAAACTGTAGCTGTTGGTGCGACCATTATGTTGTACAGCTATATCATATTGCCACGGTCTTCCCAATAGTAGATGACACACATCCATATCCACAACATCACACCAAATATCATCTATGCACTTCTTCCCAATAGAAAATGTAACAAATGCTTGTCTTCCCACTGTCAATTGTCCACCTTTCTTTAGCCATGCCAATTTATAAGGTCTAGTGTGTTTTTCAGTCTTCAACCCTAACTTCATAACAGCTTCTTCAAAAATAATGTTATCGCATCTTCCCATATCAATAACAAATCGACAAACCTTCTCCAAGATAGTACGTGTAGACTGAAAGATATTGCTTCTCAGCCAACTAGAATCATTCTCATGCTTTGGCACTAAACAAGACCTCCTCATCATCAAATTACATCCTTCAAGTCCTGACACAACTTCTTCTCTTCATCAAACTTCGATGGTTGAGAATAATCAACTTCAGCTTCCACATCCTCATACTCACACTCCTCGGCAACTAATGCTCTCTTCTTTGGCTTTGTACATTCATTACTTTTATGGCCAAACTCCTGACAATTATAGCACTTGATACTGTTGTTGACCTTTGCTTTAGCGGCTTCGTTGACAATTGGTTTACTGACTGCTTTTGAAACATTAGCACAGCTACTAGCACACTTAGTCTGATTGTTAGAACCCACAAACACACCACTTTCTCGTCTCCCTTGCTTCTCCCAAGCTAGAGCTTTCTGATGTGCTTCAGCAATAGACATTAGATTAAACATATTCACCATGTCTTGAATTTGCATTCGTAACCCTCAAATATATCTAGGTGTTAGCTGTTCCTTGGTCTCCATAATATCATTCCTTGCAATCAATTGATAGAATTCATCTGCAAAATCATTCACCGTCCTCATCCCTTGTCTCAAATTCTGCAAATATTTATACATAAGAGATTGATAATTGTACGGCAAGAAAGTTGGTTTCATCATCTTTCTCATCTTCTCCCAAGTGACAACTTTTGATTTACCCAATCTCTCCCGAGTTAGTTTAGTTTGCTGCCACCAAGCCATAGCCCTTCCCCTTAGTCTTGTAGCAACTAATTGGACTTTACGATTCTCAAGTACATCCTTGAATTCCAAAATTTCTTCAATGTTCGACAACCAATCAAGAAATTCTTCTGCTTGCATACCACCATTGAATTCTGGAATTTCCATCCTTATACCCGATTCCCATTTACGATCATTTTCAGAATCCAGATATTGATTTCGCACTTGGCCTCGATTTCGATAATGCATGCTACGTCCATCACCATCCTCCTTAAAATCATATGTGTTTCGATATCGATCCCGACCATCTATATCTCTACGACTATGCATGTCCCTTTTACCCTGTCTTTCAACATCACGATATGGTTCATTGTCAAACCCACGTTGAGTTCTTCTCTCTTCATTTCGATACTCATGGTGTTCTCGCCTCATTGAAACTGAAGATTCTCTCCTATCTCGATAAGACTATGGTGACATTCTCCTTTCTTTCGAAACCGATAGCGAAACCCTGTTTCCACTATGGTTCGAAACTGGTGAAGTTCTCCTTTGATTGTGATTCATATCATTCATCAATTTCTCCAATTTTTCAATACCCTCATTGAACTTTTCATTAATACGCTGCTCCATCTGCTCAGCTTCATATCTTCGATATACAACTTCCACATTATGATAGCGATTAGCACGTCTCGGAGGCATGTTCATTCACAATCTCGGTTCTTTGACTTGGCTCCGATCTAATTTCCTTTAACTCGCTCGGCTTTAACTGGCCTTGATCTTACTCGGCTCTGATATCTGATATGGCTCGGATACCAAACTGACGTAGTGGTTTTAACTTTGACGCGCTAATAATGCTTTGTCAAATAAACGATAGAACGATAAGTGCCCAATTCCGTTGATCGTGATGATGTCGGAATCTAGCTATCTCCAACCCATTGATCTCGCAAGATACCGTGTTGAAAGATCTACAATTCGATCGTTGATCACTCGCCAGTGATAACGAGAATTGGCTTCTACTTCGTTGATTCGCGCCTGAATAACCCGAAGAAGGAAAGAAGAAGGAGATCACACTCAACTTCAACAATGGTGGCAAAAGCACACACAAATTTTTTATTCAAAATCAATTCCCTTACAAGTGACAACACACCCCTATTTATAGGAATTTACAACACACGCGACTCAAACTTGCGACTCAACATCGCACAACTTAACACATTACACGAGTTTACAATACATGCGACTTAACAGTTCAACAATACATGCGACTTAACAATACATCATATCAACATATGACATACAACTCAACGACATAAGAAGTTACAACACTATGCGACATAACAGGATGCGACCTAACTGAGCGACCTAGCGACATAAGCTTCAAGTCGACTCAAGCGACATAAGTAATCAACGACCCAAGAAGATATCACAGCTTCATGCGACATAAGGACTCAGCGACTTAAGGAAGCAGGAGACTTAAAGAAGCAGGCGACTTAAGAGATGCGGCTGTAGATGCAGGAACGACTTAAGCTTCATGAGCGACTTAGCGACTTAAGCGACGTAGGCTTCAGAACGAATTAAGGGAACAATGCGGCATAGGTTGCTTGGCATAACTTGCTAGGTCGCTCTGGCGACTTAAGACCAAGCGAGTGACTTAAGGAATTGGGGCGACTTAATTCTTTATGTTGCATTTGTTCTGCCTCTTGCGCTGCATCATCCATCTCGTTATGTCGCGGGCGACTTAAGGCAAGTGAACGACTTAAGACCAACGAGCGACTTAAAGCAAACGAGTTATCATGGTGCGACATAAGATGGTTGAATGAATCATCGTGGTGCGCTGCATCAATATACAAGTGTATTAAAGGAAATGGAATTGGGATTTGATTTTCGAAGATAAATTTGAAATTGCTCGAAAAAAGGTATGTGTTTAAATTTCAGTATGAAATTTGGTGTTTTCTTGTCTAGCCACTTGGCTTTTGTTTTCTTTTTGAATCCGAGGGCCTGTGGTGCCATTTTGCAGTCGTACCGAGCTAGCCACGCAAAGGAGACGCTGACGAAATTTTTCGAAAATTTAAGGAGTTAGAAAAATTTTGAGAAAATTTTGAAAGTTTAAAATTTGAATTTAAGTTTAAATTTGAATTGTTAAGAAAACAATGTTGTTTGGAATCTTTGATTAATTTTGGAAAGTTAGTTGAAGCGATAATCGGTTGTTAATATAAAAAAGATTTGTTTGGTAAGTTGATATAACTATTTTGTTTTGGAAAGATAGCAAATGGGTTAAGGATCGTTCTTCTTAACTTGTAATTTCGGGACGAAATTCTTTTAAGGGGTGAAGGATGTAACGACCCAGAATTTTGAACATTTGAAATCGAAATATTTAATTGATTTTAAATATTTGGAAGTTAGTTTAACTTGAATTTCAAAATTTACTATGAATTTGGCAATTTAATTGTTGAATTTAATTTATTAAAGTTGGTAAAAATTTGAATCTTTAGTTTTAAGGCGATTAAAAATAATTTGATGGCTTCAAAAATTTATATTGATAATACTGAAGATAATTGAAGCTTCAGAATTAAATTTGGAAATGCTTTGATAGGTTTTGAAATTATATCGTTTAAATCGATATTTAAAAATAGTCTTCCAAGGCACAGTCTCGGAATTCAACAAAACCAATTCCATTGGATCCATAATATTGTATTATTATTGGATTTCAATTTTTGTAGCGTGCGAAGTTGTTGTGTGATCGTAAGGTATATAAACGCGCTGAAATTTATATCAAAATTAAATGTTTTAACTGGTCGAAAAAGAAATCTTTTCCATACGATCGAATTTGGACTCGAAACCTTTTTCATTACATTCGGAATGGGCGTATAACATTATAAATGCCTAGCGGCATGCCTCAATAGGAGGTCGAGGTTTCACGTTATATGATTCGAGATATTTTGAATAATAAAAAAAAGAAAAAAAAAAGAAAAATCAAGTCAAAATCAAATTGAGCCGCCTTTCCGTCCCTTCAAACCGTGACTTATTCCGTTACGCAAGAGCATAAATCAAAATTTCTCAGAAGAAAATCAATGGCCGAACAAACAAAAGCCTTTCCCTCTTCATAACGTCTTCTACCAAAAAGTTAAATTTTTAATTCGAAAAAAAAGAAAAAGAGCCCCAAATGGATCAGATTCATTCCCAATTAACATAGAGATCAAAGGAAAGGCTCGGAGACAGGTTCGTGTTTGAATCCAGAGGCAAGGCAGCGACCGAAAGAGAGGAGCTGGTACGTGCGCTCAACGAGGCATGAAGTGGCTCAATCTCGAGCATGACCAAGTAGGCGATGACCTAGGGCTTGTGGTATCTATGTGTTCGTGGGGGCGATGGCGCATCGAGGATGGCCGCAATGAAGCTCGCGGTCGATTTGCAGGATCGCGTAGAGAACGTCAATGTGGCGTACAAGATGGCAGCAGTTCATGGAGCTCGTAGGAGTGTGTGGCGAACGATGCTCTGGGTCGCGATTCTCTGGGCAAGCGTCCAGGCTATCGAGGGTGGATGCTGGAGTTTAAATCTGCATTCCAGTAGGTATTGACATTATTTTGATTTAATTTAGTACAAATAAATATTTATAGATGAAATTAAATCTGCAGTAAGATGTGAAACAAAATATATAACATATATATAGATAAGTTTTTAATCTACAGTGAGGTATATCAGCGTTTTTCCAATTTATGTATATATATTTACAAATTTTAATTTGCTAATTTATTTAAAAGAAAATGTGTTAACATCATCCTGAACAGCGACTTAAGCACTTGAGGCGACCTAACTAGTTCAAAGGCAAGCGACCTAATGATCTTAGCATTCAGCGATCTAACATTAAAGCGGCTTAGCAAGTTAAGCGGCCTAAAAACCGCTATGACCTCACGACCTAACCACCTAAAGATATCCCGACGTAATGACCTAAGGAATAAAGCAACTCAGCGACCTAACGGTTTAGAAGGTCCAGCGACCTAACAATCTGGAGAATAAGCGAGCTAGCATGGATACAAGACCAACAGCGAGTTAGCGACCAAATGATCTCTAACGACCTAATTGTTTAAGCGACCTAGCTGCTTAAGCGAGTTAGCGACCCAAAGCATGAAGCGAGTTAGCGACCTAAAGATAGAGTAAGGTCATGTGCATACTACCTCTTCGCTAGGTCGCTCATGACTTAAGTCCACTGAGCCGACTTCTTATGCAGCTTCTCTCCTAGGTTGCTACGACCTACTAATCCGCTCAGAGAAGACCAAGTGCAACCAAGATAAGCCGTACCCCGCATCTCTTAGGCCGCCGACGGCCTACGACCTACCCCTAAGTCGCCCACGACCTACGACTTACTCCAGAAATCTCCTATAAATACCATGCCTGCATCACCGAGGAGAGGACCTTTTGGCTTATTTCTGGAATGCCTATACTCTTCTGATTTCTCAACTCATCCGACACTTCAAACATCAAAGATACCTCAAGGAATTTCAAGAAGAAATCTAACACATTCGACATGGATTCGAAGAGTTCTTCTACATCAGAGTTCTAGCTGTTTGTCTTAGTAGTGTTGTAATCGAAGATTGTTGTAAAGTTGTAATAGATTCAGCAATAAAGAAGATTAAAGTGGACGTGGGCATAACTTGAAGACGAATCACTATAAAACTGTTGTCTCTTTACTGTTTTTCTATAATTTCTGCTTGTTTCTAATTCCCTTATCTACGGGTGGTGCTTTCACTTTTTCTCTACTTACACCGGGGTGTTAGCATTCGATTTTAGCGTTAACATTTTTGATGCTTTCACTGAGAACATCGAACTCAGGTGTTTTCGTCATTGCTTCGCAAAAGTTTGTTGAAAGAATCTCTCTCAAAACCAGAAGTCTATCAGAGATAATGGCTCCTGGAAGAAAGCGCAGATCTACTAGACCCAGTGATCTCCATGAAAATACTGCCACATCTCCTTCGTCAAGTCAAGCAGCACCAAGTGCTGGAATTACACGGGCGGAGTTGGATGCTACGGTATCTGGGTTATACCAGCAGATGGAAGCCCAGAATGCTTTAATGCTTGATAGGTCGAATGCTTTGCTCGGAGCTAACCGTCAACCAGTGAATAATGAAGAAAACCTTGCTGATGATGTTCATAATCCTGAAGAAAGGAATATTCCTCAAAAAGCAGCTAGCCCCGCCAAAGAATCACCTCCCCAAGCTGGAGGATCCAGACCACAACCGACTCTCCGCGAACGTTTGTCCAGGCAAACTTCCTAGAAAATGGCTGAAGTCTGTCCTGCAGAGCCTTTAAACGATGAGGAATACCTTTCGGGCATGGTTCGACAGATTATGAAAGAAAGTATGCAGAGGGAAGAAGATGAGAAGGATTGGGGATTCGCTCCAAGCAAAACTCCGTTCACTGAAAGGATTCTAAAGGCGGAATTCCCGAAGAAGTTTGTTTCCCCTACCATCCCGGCTTATAAGGGAACAAGCGACCCTAATAAATTCTTGTACAAGTATGACTGGCACATGACAGGTGTCAGGGCATCGGATGAGATCAAATGCCGGTACTTTCTGGTATACTTGGTAGGAGTAGCTCTACTCTGGTTCACAAAGCTACCGGTCCGATCCATAGACTAGGTCTTTGATTTAACCCGGAAGTTTAAAGAACAATTCAGATTGTATGCTTCAAAGGCAAAGGATATTATGTCACTGCCCAGCTTGGAACAGAATCTCGGGGAATCTATTAGATCTTTCTTGAACCGCTTCAACATAGCCTTGGCTGAAGTGGACAATGCAGAGACCCGAATGGTCTTGACATACTTGACGAGGGCAATCGACAAATCGAGTGAATTTGGGAAGTGGCTGAAGATGAAAGAACCGAATTCGCTTGAGAAATTCTATAAGAAAGCTGATGAATTCATGCGCTTGAAAAGCCTTCAAGCACCGGTCAAGGTGGTATCGACAGAGGTTAGAAACAATAATGTTGCTTCGAATAAAAAAGAATCTGGTACTCAGAAGAGGGAGAATGATGGAGGAAAGAAGCAGGGAAATGCGAAGAAAAATCATCCTTTTCACTTCACTCCCTTAACCGATACACCAGAAAACATTTTCTTTGCAACCAAGGACACTGTTGAATACCCCACACCAGCTAAATTGAGGCTTGGGAGAAAAGCTGAGAAAAGTGGAAGATTCTGCCGATTCCACAATCAAACCGGCCATGATACTAATGAGTGTCGTCATTTGAAGGACTTGATTGAGGAGCTATTGAAAGAAACTAAACTTCAGCAATATGTGAAGTGGAACAGGAACGACCCAACTTCTTCAACTCAGGGGCAACAAGTCCCTGTCCATTAACCCAGCTCGAGTAAGAGGGTGGTAGCGCATGAATCGGAGAGGCCTGTTATTAATGTAATTATGGGAGGTCCTCACCCAGCAGGCAGAAGCTGGGGTGAGATGAAAAATATGCCCGTGCCTTGAAGTACGCACCAACAGAAGAGAGTGTTTTCGTGTTGGAAGATGCTGCACCTTCGAAGCAGTAGAAAACTTTTAATGATGATATTGTGTTCAAAGCCAGGGACTCTATGGGTGTTGAAGCTCCTACCATGGATCCCTTGGTCATTTCTGCAGGCATTGGGCCGGCTATTGTAAGAAGAGTGCTTGTTGATTGCGGCGCTTCTTGCAATATTCCCTTCAAAAAGACGTTCGATCAAATGAAAATTCCAATGGCTGATGTTCAAGCTTCATCGCACAAAATTGTTGGGTTTACTGGGGAACCGAAGTAGCCAATTGGAACTATTGACTTGTTTGTAGAGCTTGGAGAGGGGCAGAAAAAGGTGGTCCGAAAACAGACTTTTGTAATTGTTGACGAATTTTCTGCTTACAACGCCTTCCTAGGCCGTCCAACTCTTGCAGCGTTTAAGGCAATTCTCACTCCATGGTGCCTTACCATGAAATTCCCCACGGATGATGGAGTCGGTGTTATTAAAGGGGATCAGAATGCTGGGCGAGAATGTTATCTAATAGAGTTGCGTGAAGCAAGGAAGAGAGAGATGGGAAAGGATGCGACAGCCCCAGTCCGCATCAAAGAACCAACCTTGTAGCAATTACAGGGTGGACCCTGCACTGGTGAGCATAGCGGGGCACGAAGAGAAATGGATCCTAGAAAAGCCAGTGCAGGGGAGAATAGAGTGGTGCCAGTGGAAGTAACGGTGCCAGTACCTGTTGACCCGAAAGATCCGAACAAAGTGGTGAATGTGGGTTCGCTACTTAGTGTGACAGTTCAAAATTCCTTGATATCATTCTTGAAAGAAAATCTAGACGTATTCTCTTGGACTCATGCTGATATGTGTGGAATATCCCCAGAAGTTGCAGTACATACTCTGAATATTGATCCGAAGTTTACACCGGTGAAGCAGAAAAGAAGAACCCAGGGTCCTGAAATGTCAGCAGCATTGAAAGAAGAGGTACATCGGCTCATGGAGAATGGTTATATCAGGGAGTCTACTTATCCGAATTGGGTTTCAAATCCAGTACTGGTTAAGAAAGCTAATGGAAAGTGGAGAGTATGCATCGACACTTCAGATTTAAATAAAGCCTGCCCCAAAGACTGCTTCCCGTTACCCAGAATAGATCAGTTGGTGGATGGAACAACTGAGCATGAATTGTTATCTTTTATGGATTCTTACTCCGGATATAACCAGATAATGATGCATGAGCCAGATCAGGAGGACACGAGCTTCATCACCGATGTTGGTCTCTACTGCTATAGAGTCATGCCCTTCGGACTTAGGAATGCAGGGGCAACTTACCAAAGACTTGTTAATGCTATGTTCAAACTGCAGATTGGCAGGACTATGGAAGTTTATGTTAACGATATGCTGGTGAAATCAAAGAAGGCAGTAGACCATATGGATCACTTGGTAGAAATGTTTTCATTCCTCCGAAAGTACGGAATGAAGCTTAATCCTTTGAAATGTTCATTTGGGGTGGAGTCCGGAAGGTTCTTGGGTTTCATTGTGAGTGCTAGGGGCATTGAAGCTAACCCTGCTCAGATTGCTGCTTTAGGAGAAGTCAAAGCTCCTAGAACGAAGAAGGAATTGCAAAGTCTCAATGGAAAAGTCGACGCCTTAAGTCGGTTCATTTCCAAAGCCACTAACAAATGCATTTCATTCTTTGATGCTCTGAAGAAAGGAAGGAAAAACTTTGACTGGACTCCTGAATGCCAGAAAGCTTTCGATGAGTTGATTCGTCATATGGAAACACCTCCAATACTTTCTAAGCCCGACAATGGTGAAGATCTTTTCGTATATTTGGCAATCTCATCTCATGCTCTCAGTGCAGTGTTGGTACGGGAAGACGCAAAAATTCAGCGCCTGGTTTATTATATCAGCAAAAGATTCACTGGGGCAGAGATGAATTATTCAAAGTTGGAAAAGCTCGCCTATTGTCAACTGATTGCATCAAGAAAATTGAGGCCATATTTCCAAGCTCATCCTATCAAAGTCCTCACTGATCAACCTCTAAAGCAAGTCCTGTTTCGCCCTGAGACTTTGGGTCGTCTTCTGAAGTGGAATATTGAACTCAGCCAATACGACATCACTTATCATCCCCGGAGAGCAATCAATGGACAAGCTTTAGCAGATTTCATCGCAGAATGTACAGATAAAGGTGATAGTGAGGAAGAGGTGACTGATAATACCCTAATTCGATGGAAATTATATGTTAATGGCGCAAGAAGCGACTATTGTTCTAGAGCCGGGGTTGTGCTTGAAACCCCCGAAGGGTGATCGTTGTGCTACGCATTGAGATTGGAATTTCCTTCGACAAATAATGAAGTAGAATATGAAGCTCTTATTGCCGGCTTGAAGATTGCTAAAGAACTGAATGTCAGACTATTGCAGATCTTCAGTGTTTCACAGCTTATTATATGCCAAATCAAGAAAGAGTTTCAAACTAAAGGAGGAAATCTGTCTGCTTACTTGTCAAGAGCCTGGGAACTTCTCGATGATTTCGATCATTATACGATAAGTCATATACCCTGGGAAGAGAACATGAAGGCAGATTCTCTCACAATGTACGCAAGCACTGGCGAAGCTCAATTACTGGGATTGGTTCCTGTGGAAGTCTAGTCAGCCCCAAGTATCGATGAAATGGAGATTGATTGGATCATAACTGTTTCTCAAGAGCAGGAGTCGTGGATGACTCCAATCAAAGAATATCTTCTTAACAGCTCCCTTCCAGAAAATTCAAAGGAGCGTCAGAAGCTGTTAAGAAAAGCCTCTAGATATATAATTCAAGATGGCCGATTGTACAGACGAGGATTCTTTATGCCATTACTCCGATGTGTGACCAAGGAAGAGGTTAAGATAATTCTAGCTGAAGTACACGGAGGAGAGTGTGGAGATCATTTAGGTGGTCAAACTCTAGCAAAGAAAATTCTCCGTTATGGGTATTTTTGGCCAGACATTAATCGTGATGCTGCTAGCTACGCCCGAAAATGCGACCGACGCTAGAGATTTGCAAAAATCCCAAGAGCACCTTCCACCGAGATAACACAGATGGTCAGTCCATAGCCATTTGCTATTTGGGGAATAGATCGGGCCTTTGCCGACTGCCAAGTCCGGAATCAGATATGCTATTGTTGTCGTTGATTATTTTACTAAATGGGCTGAGTCCGAACCATTAGCTACTTTACCTCTAAAAAGATGATAAACTTTGTGACTAAGAATATCATTTGCAGGTATGGTGTGCCTCAAAAGATAATCACAGACAATGGTACCCAATTCGAAAGTGAAGAGTTCCAGGATTTTTGCAAACAATTCAAGATCCAAAAAAGCTTCTCAACAGTAGCTCATCCATAGGAAAACGGGCAAGTGGAAGCAGTAAACAAAACTATCAAATCAACCATTAAAAAACAGCTAGGAAAAGTAAAAGGTGGTTGGGTCGATAAGCTGCCACTAGCACTATAGGCATACAGAACTACCCACAAAACAGCGACTGGGCACACTCCATTTTCATTAGCATATGGATCAAAAGCAATGATTCCGGTGGAAATAGAAGTCCCTTCACACAGAAGAATTCATTTCAACCAAACCGAAAACGAAGATTTGCAACTTGAAGCACTTGACTTCCTTGATGAAAAAAGGGAAGAGGCACAACTCAGAATCACAGCTCATCAACAAAGAATTGCCAGGCACTTCAACTCCAAAGTTCGCCAACGCAGCTTTGAGATTGGTGATCTAGTCTTGAAAAGGATCATGACAACAATAGGAGTGTTTGCGCCAAACTGGGAATGGCCGTATGTCATAGGCAAAAAACATCTTGATGGCACTTTCAAACTGACAACCGTCGAAGGAGATCCAATTCCAAGAGCTTGGAACAACAATCACTTGCGTCCATATTTTACTTAAAAGCTTTGCTTAAATTTGTAAAATGATTATGGATGTATCATTCTTGCATTGTAAACCATTGTAAAAGCAGAATGAGTGAATAATACGAACTATAAAGTGGATGTAGGCCCAGTTCTTCGCCGAACCACTATAAATCTTGTGTCCTCTACTATAATTAAATGCCTGTTCTATTTCGATATGTAAAGTACTTCAATTGTATTGCTAAAATGTCGATTTAATATTGCAGGCCATTAAAACAAAGCTTACCCATCACAAGATCAAGCGATCCCTGACATCACTCAACAAACGAATGTTAAGCCACAAAAATTCCAGATTCAAATGCTATATAAGAAGTGCTTCAAGCAAACAGTTAGTGATTCCGCCCGAGGTAGGCCCTTGCTAATTAATTGTGATCGTTTGTGCAAACAAACATCCGATTAAGCAGCCTATGTCTGCCCTTGCAAACTCACTTAACAATGAAATACACTTCTTTAGATAAAACAAACTACTTGCAAAAGAAAGGAATGTGTTCTTGAAAATGATAACAAGGAGTCGCTGATATGAGCAAATGGCGAAAAGACATGGGCGAGCAGGTAGGAAACAACCAAAGACCTCTTCGGAGGCACAAGCCCTCTTCGGAGGCACAACTCTTCGGAGGATAAAGACCTCTAATGGGGCTTGCCAGAAAAAGAAAGTTCCCTTTCTCAACCAAAAAAGATTGGTGGAATGACCGGAGGCACCTTCCCAAGTGGAAGGCACAGGGACCTTGTTAACTAGTTGCGATTGTTTGTGCAAACAAACATCCAAGTAACTTGTGTCCGCCCCGTGAATCCATCCAACCATGAGAAAGAAACTTCCGGGCAAAAGCCTACTCGGAGGCACACATTTCACCGAGATTTGAATTAAAACTTCACAAGAGTTGAAATGTGAAAAGCCCTCTTCGGAGGCCCATTTCACCAGAGTTGAAATGCTAAAAGACCTCTTTGGAGGCACACATTTCACCGAGATTTGGAATAAAACTTCACAAGAGTTGAAATGTGAAAAGCCCTCTTCGGAGGCCCATTTCACCAGAGTTTAAATGCTAAAAGACCTCTTCGGAGGCACACATTTCGTCGAGATTTGAAATAAAACTTCACAAGAGTTGAAATGTGAAAAGCCCTCTTCGGAGGCCCATTTCACCAGAGTTGAAATGCTAAAAGACCTCTTCGGAGGCACACATTTCACCAAGATTTGAAATAAAACTTCACAAGAGTTGAAATGTGAAAAGCCCGGCCTTGTGTTGGCAGAGATCCGGGTAGGTTCTCGAGGCATCCCTCCAGAGGCATACCCATGTGGTAGTAAGAAGTTCCTTAGCCTGACCATTTGTTCTAAATCCAAAGAAACAATACGAGCCCTTTACGACTGCAATTGTATAACCTGCCTCCTTAGGAGGCAGTTATAGTAGGCATAATATAATGGTAGCTATGCTGGCTAAGATTAATATTACACTTTGTAAATGTTTTCTACACTATGCACTAATGATAATATTAAAAAGGATTTTGCGTATCAAGCATGTTTGACTACCATAAGGAGAAATCTCCCCTAGGTCTACGATTGCATAGTGTGTGTGCCGGGAAGCCTTATGGTAGTTTCATTCTCCAAAAAGCATTGCGAATTTCTTTTATTCCCCTTTTGTTTTCTTTTGTTAAAGAATAACTGTTTTAAGATCTCACACCAGTCCCACGACTGACCTGGAGTTTATTGTTCCCTTTCTAAACTCTGGGTGCCCATTATTTTCCACACGGGTAGCCTAGAGTCAGTTTAGCAGTTATTCGAGAGCGAAGTCAAAAAGAGATGCTGTGGAGATTAGAAGCAAGCTGGATGGCGAAGCGTATCACTAGTTTATGTTATATTCTTTTTCGCTGTTTATTGTTGTAACACTCTGAAATGTAATGTGATGTAATGTAATAACTGATATAGTTCTTTGTTTTAAAGATATTCATTTATCTATTATATTTATTCCACCGCGATATGTGAGATTCTGTTATTGTTTTCTTTTCTTCCTCTTCTACCTCTTTCTTCTTTAAAACCGAAGACTCGCACATTTGTTCCGCTTTAGGCTGAATTGTTGTGGGATTTTGCCAGATCAAAAGGGGTACGGATTTACGGGCCTTTACAGTGGTATCAGAGCTTTTGGTTTAGCGACAACCTTGGCTCTGTTGGGTGTTACTCATTAGAGATAGAGTCAATTGTACTCTAGAATGAGTTTGAGTGTATTAATAGATATGTGCGCGTATTTGTTAGTGAATATAAAAAATTGTTTTATATTGTGATAATTGGTTTGTTGAGTGGTATATGGATTCTGATCGGTATAGTCCGTACAACTTTATCGATAGGGATCTCTAAACACTCTTACAGGACAATTCGACACGATATTGTTTTAGAATAGGGTGAATGAAATAATTTTACCCAAAACTATTTTCGTAGATAGAGGAAATAATCTTTGTAAATTATTATAGTATATGGTTGCTTGATTATTAGGAAGTGATAATATTATTATCATTTGAATAGGAAATTGAAATCGTGACTCCAAAGTCAAGAAATAAATTCACATACAAATGAAATTTGAGAATGTAAATTGAAAATGTGATTTGTAATTTGAAATATAATTCCAGAGAAGTATTTGGAAATGTTTTGATAAGAATTTGAAAATTTTGGAGATTTGGAAAGTTTAAATCCCTCTTGATTTTCAAGATGATTTTCAAAGGTTTTAGAAAAGTGTTTTGAAGGGATGAAAGCTCTAAACTCTTTTAGGTCGATGGAAAAAAACTTCGGTGATGATTGTAGCATCACTGATGTTCATTTTTGGGTTTCCAGGAGAGGAATTGCTGCCAAATTATTTTAAATGGAAGTTGTTGGAAAACTGGATTTGGTTTTAGAAATTTAAAGGAATAATTTGAATTGATTTAAAAAAAAAATTGGTTTTGAATTGTTGAAAAGACTCTGGAATCTTATAAAAAAATAATTATGGAATAATAAATTTGAAAACTTAGAAAATTCAGATTAAACTGAAATTGACTTGAGTTAATTTGAATAAAGGTGAGTTGTAGAAGTCTAATAGACTAAAATTATTGGAATAAAATTTTATAAGATGGAAAATGAAGTTGTGAATGAATAAATAAATTTGCAATTGCAAGTACATGAAAGTGAGTTGAATGTTGAAATTCATTTCGAATTTTTCAGCAAGTAAGATTAGAATTGGAATTGAATTTTATTTGTGATAAACAAAGTAAGGTATTAAACTAAAATTAGTAGGTGAAACTAATTGATGAATGACTAAATGGATAAGGTTTAAAATGAAGTAAATCTAATATTTATAGATGAAAGTAAATTGAATTCATATGGAATTGAAAATCTAGTTTAAATATAAGTGGTTGTAAACCAAACAGTGAATTGAAAATAAATTTTTGAATGAACAAAAGAATAAAATTGGAATTGAAAACTGATTATCGGAAACCAATTTGAATTGTGTGAAATAAAATGAAGTTGTAAAATTGGTTCGAAGTGAATCAAAGATAATAAAGGTGAAATAAAAAAATGGTTTGAGACAAAATGAATTGGAATTTGTAATGAATTAGTAAATAAAACTAATTTAAAATAGTGATTTGAATTAGTTGTGAATGAAAGATAATGATAAAATTCAATATTCAGAAGATAAATTAAATCCAAATAGAATTGAAATTGCGAATTGAATTCAAAGGAAATTGAAATTGGAAGATTGAATGATAATGGATATATAACTTCAATAGCAAAGTAAAAATGGTATAAGAAGTATATATTGAAAATTTTGTAAAGGAATGTGCAAAATAAATTTGAATGTTGTAATTGGATATTATGGCTTGCAGGATATATGATGCAGCGGATTTAACTTTGACGCGCTAATAATGCTCTGTCAAATAAACGATAGAACGATAAGTGCCCAATTTCGTTGATCGTGACGATGCCGGAATCTAGCTATCTCCAACCCGTTGATCTCGCAAAATCCCGTGTTGAAAGATCTACAATTCGATCGTTGATCACTCGCAAGTGATACCGATAATTGGCTTCTACTTCGTTGATTCGTGCACGAATAACCCGAAGAAGGAAAGAAGAAGGAGCTCACACTCAACTTCAAAAATGGTGGAAAAAGCACACACAAAATTTTTATTCAAAATCAACTCCCTTACAAATGACAACACACCCCTATTTATAGGAATTTACAACACACGCGACTCAAACTTGCGACTCAACATCACACGACTTAACACATTACACGACTTAACAATACATGCGACTTAATAGTTCAACAATACATGCGACTTAACAATACATCATATCAATATATGACATACGACTCAACGACATAAGAAGTTACAACACTATGCTACATAAAAGGATGCGACCTAACTGAGCGACCTAGCGGCATAAGCTTCAGGTCGACTTAAGCGACATAAGGAATCAATGACCCAAGAAGATATCACAGCTTCATGCGACATAAGGACTCAACGACTTAAGGAAGCAGGCGACTTAAGAGAAGTGGCTATAGATGCAGGAACGACTTAAGATTCATGAGCGACTTAGCGACTTAAGCGACGTAGGCTTTAGAACGACTTAAGGGAACAATGCGACATAGGTTGCTTGGCATAACTCGCTAGGTCACTCTGGCGACTTAAGACCAAGCGAGGGACTTAAGGAATTGGGGCGACTAAACTCGTTATGTCGCGTTTGTTATGCCTCTTGCGTTGCATCATCCATCTCGTTATGTCGCGGGCGACTTAAGGAAAGCGAACGACTTAAGACCAACGAGCGACTTAAAGCAAACGAGTTATCATGGTGCGACATAAGATGGTTGAACGAATTATCTTGGTGCACTGCATTATCCTCCCTTGGTTGAAAAGAATTAGACACCGAATTCACACTTTCCTCTCCTTCGACATACTTATTCTCATGACATGGAATCAAGTGTTTGACGTTGAAAACGTCGGCAGTGTGAAAATGATACGCCAATCTTAATTGATACGCATTCTCATTAATCTTTTTCACGATTTCCAAAGGACAAATCTTTCTAGCAGCTAGCTTGTTGTAAGCACCAATAGGAAATTGATCTTTAGTCAATACGACATATAAAAAATCTCCTTATTTGAATTCAACATTTCATCGTTTAATATCCGCGGATTGCTTATATTTCTCATTCGCCTTAAGTAATCGTTCCCGCACAACCTTGTGGCATTCTTGCAATTCATTCACAAAATCACTAGCTCGTTTGATCACTCCTTTCTGCTGTGGTACTATAGATAAATCCAATGGTCCTTTAGGAATTGTCGAGTAAACGACCTGGAACGGACTGAACCTAGTGCTACGATTAACTTCATGGTTGAGTGCAAACTCATCTTGACACATCTTGGAATCCCAACTCTTCAAATTATCATTCACGAGGCATCTCAATATATTACCCAGGGATCTATTCACAACCTCGGTCTGTCCATCCGTCTGTGGGTGATATGCACTACTAAATTTCAGCTGTGTACCGACCATTTTCCATAGACTCATCCAAAAATGACTCAGAAAACGAGTGTCTCTATCCGATACGATAGATTCAGGCAACCCGTGAAGACGATAGATTTCTCTGAAGTATAACTGTAAGACATTAACTGCATCTGCGGTCTTCTTGCATGCGATAAAATGTACCATTTTTGAAAATCGATCAACCACCACATAGATAGAATCATTGCCACGTTGCGTCCTCGGCAAACCCAATACAAAGTCCATACTAACATCCACCCATGGTTTAGTAGGTATAGGCAACGACATATATAAACCTACATTTGTTGTTGTCCTCTTTGAAACTAGGCAAATATGGCACCACTGAACTAATTTTTCAACTTCTTTCCTCATTGACGGCCAAAAATAAGACTTTGAAATCAACTTCATAGTATAGTCGCGGCCCACGTGTCCTTCATGTAATTCTTTGATGATTTTCATTCGTAGACTACAATCTGGAATACACAACTGATTTCCTTTGAACAGAAAACCTTCAACCAGCATATATCCATCCATGCTTCCCTGTTTGACTTTGTCTAGGATTTTGGAAAAATATGAATCGAAGTAAGAAGATCTGGAAGTAAGTCAAAACCTATCACCTCTGCTCTCATGGTTGTTAGTAAATTCTCCCTCCGACTCAATGCATCGGCGATGTGATTAGCTACTCCGGACTTGTGTTTTACTACGAATGTAAATTGTCGCAAAATAAGCTATCCACGATGCATGCCTAGCTGCAATTTTATTCTGCCCTTGCAAATGTTTCAACGCTTCATGGTCCGTATACAAAACAAATTCTTTGTGGAACAAATAATGTCTCCAATGCTTCACAGCCTCCACAATAGCATAAAACTCCACATCATAAGTATTGTATCTCATCTTTGCTCCAAAAAGTTTTTCACTAAAATAGGTAATTGGACGACCCTTCTGACTCAATACTCCTCCAGTTCCAACTTTCGATGCATCCGTATGTAACTCAAATAGTTACTGAAAATCTGGCAACACTAGAATCGGTGCTGAGCTTAGAAGTTCCTTGATTTGCTCAAAAGCAGATCTTGCCTCTTCCGTCCATGAAAACTTCTTTCCTTTCATACAATCAGTAATAGGAGATATCACACAACTAAAGTGTGGTATAAATCTTCGATAAAATGAAGCTAACCCATGAAAACTTCTGACTTCGGTTATAGTTTTGGGCTATGGCCAATTTCTTATTGCGGCTACTGTAACGACCCGTAAATTTTCGATAATTAAAATGGCTAATTCAATAAGATTTCGTGATTTAATGTTAGAAAAAAAATTTGTAATTCGTTAGGAATAATAATAACTGGAATGAATTGCGACATTAATTATCCAAGTAATTATTTATAGATTGAATGGGGTCCCAGTCTAATTGAATTGACTCAAATGTTATAACTTGGTTACAAGGGAATATATGGAAAAAAAAAATGTAAATAAGTGAATAAGAATTGGGAATTATTTAGGTATAAATACAAATTTTAATAGATTGGTTTCGAAGATTTGAATAGTAATAAGTATTGGAAAATAAATGCTACTTAGTGAATGCCTTTGCAATCAATAGTTGGATGGGATAATAAATGTTGAATTCATTGGGTATAATAGAGTAATTTATTGATAAGTAAAATCTATTTGAAATCAAATAATTGAATATTAAACAGGTAAATTGTTTAAATTAAATATTTAAAACTTATTGAATAATTGAATAACTGATTAATGGAAATGGTTGTTCTATAATTTGAATTGGTTTTAGAAGAAATTTTATATGTTTGCTTTTGAATATTTCAAAGGATAGCGATTTAAGAATAATCAAATTCGTTTAAATTTAATATTATAAATGTTTGAATAATTAAATTCCGAATTTGATATGATTAATTTGATATTGAAATTTAATATATGAAAATAGAGTGAATAACTGAAATTTGATTTAATATGATTCAAATTGGTTTCCAAAGTGAATGTAAGTTATATTGGGATTATAATAGAGTTAATAAGATTTTAAAATTGGAATTTTAGCAATTTTGTAAATTTTAAAAAGTCGTCGATTTAGTCGACGAGTTAAAACAGCCTTCCGGGGCATAGTCTTGGAATTCGACGAAACTAGTTCCAGTAGATTCTTAATAGTTTATTATTATCGGGTTTCAATTTCCATAGCAATCGGAGTTGTCGTTTGACCGTGGCATCTCAAAACGCTTAGAAATTAATTTAATCGATTTAATTTAAAATTGATCGTTTATTTTTGTAACTCGCACATACTATCGAATTAGGCCCTATAACATGTTCCATTGTGTTCGGAATATGGGTAAAACATTATAAACGCCTGGCGGCACGTTTCGTTTGGAATCCGTTTGGGAAAGGCTCGTTAGAATTGAAAATATTAATATATCTACGCTTATATATACATGCATCCTCCAGTAAACCCTAGCCAGAACGAACGAGCCGCCATAAACATTTCTAATGGCCGATATTATCTTTCGTTCTTGCTTAATTATCATCAAATCCACTCGACGATTCTAAATTTTCCCAACTACAAACTTGTAGAGGGCTCTGGGATCTTCGTTTTGACCGGTCATGATCGAGTATAATGTGACGATGGAGGCATGACGGGGTCGTGAACGTAGGCAGTTCAATCTAGGTTTGCGTGCTGCATGTAGGGCCGAGTGGGCCACGGTTTGGGGCATTGGTGGAGCTCATGGAGGCACATGATATAGCGTCGCCTGATCGTCGTCTCGTTGAACGTTGGAGGCTCGGCAATGTAGGGTAGCGTGCGTTGTTGGGTTTCATTGCTTGCGACTTTACCTGTACGTAATGAAGAAGAGGAAGTCACGTGTGACCGATCTTTTCTCTTCATATCAACGGTCCAGATCTGGTTTGGTAAAAATAAAAAGAAAATTTTGTTTTAAATTATATTAATATATACAAGCTTTGAAATAGTATATCTTCTTCATACATTATCAGAATTGGAAGAAACTAGCGACGCCGGAATCGCAGAGACGAGAGCTACGCTGCAGTGCCGATCCGGGAGTGTTTGGAGCTCATTAAAATTTTAGGTTAAATCGAATGTCGTTCGATTTGATTTAAAATCGAAAAATCAAGGCGAGTTTTTTATAACGCTCACAACGTACTGAATATCTTTATGGTTGTTAAATTTGATATTATGAAGTGATATTAATTTTATTTGTCGTTGTTTGATAAAATTTAATTTTCATATAGATT
Source organism: Allium cepa (assembly GCA_030765085.1). Classification (NCBI taxonomy): domain Eukaryota; kingdom Viridiplantae; phylum Streptophyta; class Magnoliopsida; order Asparagales; family Amaryllidaceae; genus Allium; species Allium cepa. Next base: position 110,872,096 of record CM060943.1, read on the forward strand.
GTCATTAGAATTCACCATTGAAAATTAAATTGATAGTCAAATTGAAATTAAAATTGAATTGCGATTAAATTACATGATATTGATAACTATGAAATTGCCGTAAATTGTATTGTCTATTGGATGATTTATTTCCATGGATGCTATTGGTTGATATTTAAATGTTTGGATGTTTATTTGCTTATATATATCCTGTTATACATACATATGACACTGCGATCGGTTTAAGTGACATATATTCAACCCTGACAGTTAATTGAAATAAATAATCACTTGGCCATAGGATAGAAAATTATACACAGACACCGGATTGGTTAAATTAATAAATTTTAAAATCATTGATTTGAAATTCATTTAAATGTTTTGATTTAAAAGTTATAAATAAAATCAATTTCTAGAAATCGAATTTATCGCAAATTGGAGTTGGAATGTTGAAATAATTTTTGGTTAAAAGAAATTGTTAAATAATTAAAGTTGAGACTTTGGAATTTAAAATCGGAATATGTTTGAATTTCGAAAATTGATTTGTTTAAAGATTGAACCTTAATTTGAGCTTTGAATATTACTAAGTAAAAGCGATATAAAAATGATATTTGAAATCGAGTTTGGAATTGAATCATATTTGAAATTTTGATTTAAATTTGAATATTGAAGGATAATTTTGTTAAGTGTTATAAATTGATATTTTGAAAAAAATCAAGCTCCAAATCGGTATAAATTGAAATATAATTAATTGAAGGTGAATGTAGAATTGAATTAATTTGAAGTCAAGGTTGACGTTGATTTGAATTGAAATCAAAATTGAATCGGTAGAATGGAAATTGAAATTGATTTCAATTAGGAAGTTATAATTGGAATGGATTGGTTTGGAAGCTGTTTCATTTTGTTTTCCAAATTACTCTGTTATATAAACTATCTTTAAATACTTAAACTTTTTTAACCTATATTAACTATATTAAATTATATTTAACCCATCTTAAACCACGTTAACTTATTTTAATCTATTTTAAATCTAATTAACCCAATTTAAATTATTTTAAACTAATTTATCTTTTTGAAATCCATTTAAAGATTTTAAGTATTTTTAACTATAATAATTATTTAAAACTACTTTTAAACTACATAAAACTATTTGCTAAAATTTCAAGCTGGTCAATAAGGTGAAATGTTTATATTTGAATCTTGAATTTAAATACGAATTGGGTTAAATGAAGTTGCAACCTAAATTAAAATTCGAAATGATTTTGAAATCGAAATGAGATATTGAGGCGAAAAATGATTTTGAAACGGAACCTTACATTTTGAAAAGATATGATGATGTTTGAAAAGGATTTGATTTTTTTGAAGCGAATATGATATTTTGATATAAATTATGAATCAATTTGAAATGTAAAAGAGACATCGGTGTAATAATACGTAATTATTAAAGAGACCGGGATCAGATATGGACATACTCTCTGTCGATACTGAAAACCACTTTAATAACTATTATACGCGGAGTGTTGATCCATAACGAAGTGGATGGTTTGGTGAATGCGTTGACCGAAGAAAGAGAACGATATTGGATGACCCCTGACATGACTAAAACAGGAGCCGCGCCAGGCCATTGAGGTTCGCCATCTCTAGCGGACACACTTCTTCGATACCATATCTATTACCTTTTGTGATTCGATTTGGGTGCACCCCTTGATTTGGGAGTGTTGTTTCGCGGTGTTGAGGTAGCTACTGGCTATGCTCAACCTCAGTCCGGATCATGCAACTACTGGTATCCTAGTTGGTATCGCCTCATGTACATTGTCATACTGATTATCCTATTCGCGACCACTACGTTTTGTTTTGTGTTATACCTATGGGGAACCCTCTGATAACCACTAGTTTACGGTGGGGTTTCCGGTGCCGTATAGACTATGGCATTATAAAAATGTGTTAAGGGGAATTATGGTAACGCCTTAACGCCATTTTAATACTTTTACTTTACTGTAGACGTATTATAATAGCGTATTGTACTACATAGTAGATAGTTTAACGGATTCTTGAGAGATGGAAAATCCCGTAACATCTCTTGAGTTATTGCACGCACGTTGACACTGGATATGAGATGTCAAACCCCATAAACATCTCTGACGCCGTTATACTCATATTTATTGACAATTGATTTAACTTACATGAGGATATTTTAGTCCTGACTCGAGTGTTCTGTCTTTTCATTATGCTCGAGTCAGACCTGAGTTTTTCAGCTTATTGAAGATCTATTCTGGAGGACGAAGACAAAGATTTGGTATACTATTATTATTATTATTATTATCTTTGCATCATGCTGTCTGCTGCATTAGTTTATTTGTTCTGTTGTATATGTATAACTCTGATAAAGGTTGTATAAATAATGATCAAAGTATTGTAAACAGCTTCATGAACTATTTATTTGACTATTATATTTTACCGTTCCGCTGCGAGATTCTTTTTTGTTTCATTTCCTTTATTTCTCTTTCTTTTCTTTTCTTATTTACCCCAATAACCATCTGCCCATTGAATGGTTTGGAATCGGCACGTGTAATGGATCGTCGGTTTAAACTCTACAAAAAGGTGGGTCATTACAGCTACTTTACTTTGGTCCACTTGTATCCCTTCTTCAGACACAACATATCCCAGAAATAAAACACTTGGCGTCATGAACACGCATTTCTTCGTCGCTGCATAGAACTGTTCTTGACGAAGAATAGTTAACACCTTTCGCAAGTGTTGAATGTGCTCCTCTGTGCTAGCACTATATATCAAAATATCATTAAAATAGACAACCACAAACTTCCCGATAAAAGCTCTAAAAATTTGATTCATCACCCTCATAAATGTACTTGGTGCATTAGATAGACCAAACGACATAACCAGCCATTCATATAATTCTTCCCGAGCCTTGAATGCTGTCTTCCATTCATCACCTGGTCTAATGCGAATCTGATGATAACCACTCTTAAGATCGATCTTCGAAAAGATTACAGAACCACTGATTTGATCCAATAGATCATCAAGTCTTGGCATAAGAAATATGTATCTGGCAGTTATTTTGTTGAGTGCCCTGCTATCTGTACACATTCTCCATGAACCATCTTTCTTCGGCACTAACAAAGATGGTACAGCACAAGGACCGAGACTTTCTCGAACATGCCCTTGCTCAAGCAACTCCTCAACCTGTCTCCTCAACGCTTCATGCTCTTTCGGACTCATACGATAATGTGGCCTATGCGGTAAAACAACACCTGGCACTAGATCAATTTGATGTTGTATGTCCCTCAACGGTGGTAACTCCTTGGGTAATTCCGTAGGAAAGACACCTTCAAATTCATTCAACACCGGTCTGACCTCCGTAGGAATTTCAACATCTTCACTTGTCTCATACCCAATCAACATAAACAATTCAGCACTATCTTTCACTTCTTCAACAAATTCTCTTGTAGATAATAGGCTAGTTGATTCCACCTTCTTCTCTGACTTGCTTTCACTTTGTTCACTCTTCTTAGGAACTAAGATAATTTGAGTTCCTTCGAGCATGAAACTGTAGCTGTTGGTGCGACCATTATGTTGTACAACTATATCATATTGCCACGGTCTTCCCAATAGTAGATGACACACATCCATATCCACAACATCACACCAAATATCATCTTTATACTTCTTCCCAATAGAAAATGTAACAAAAGCTTGTCTTCCCACTGTCAATTGTCCACCTTTCTTTAGCCATGCCAATTTATAAGGTCTAGTGTGTTTTTCAGTCTTCAACCCTAACATCATAATAGCTTCTTCAAAAATAATGTTATCGCATCTTCCCATATCAATAACAAATCGACAAACCTTCCACAAGATAGTACATGTAGACTGAAAGATATTGCTTCTCAGCCAACTAGAATCATTCTCATGCTTCGGCACTAAACAAGACCTCCTCATCATCAAATTACATCCTTCAAGTCCTGACACAACTTCTTCATCTTCATCAAACTTCGATGGTTGAAAATAATCAACTTCAGCTTCCACATCCTCATACTCACATTCCTCGGCAACTAATGCTCTCTTCTTTGGCTTTGTACATTCATTACTTTTATGGCCAAACTCCTGACAATTATAGCACTTGATACTGTTGTTGATCTTTGCTTTAGCGGCTTCGTTGACAATTGGTTTACTGACTGCTTTGGAAACATTAGCACAGCTACTAGCACCCTTAGTTTGATTGTTAGAACCCACAAACACACCACTTCCTCCTCTCCCTTGCTTCTCCCAAGCTAGAGCTTTCTGATGCGCTTCAGCAACAGGCATTGGATTAAACATATTCACCATGTCTTGAATTTGCATTCGTAACCCTCCAATATATCTAGCTGTTAGCTGTTCCTCGGTCTCCATAATATCATTCCTTGCATTCAATTGATAGAATTCATCTGCAAAATCATTTGCCGTCCTCATCCCTTGTCTCAAATTCTGCAAACATTGATACATAAGAGATTGATAATTGTACGGCAAGAAAGTTGCTTTCATCATCTTTCTCATATTCTCCCAAGTGACAACTTTTGATTTACCCAATCTCTCCCGAGTTAGTTTAGTTTGCTGCCACCAAGCCATAGCCCTTCCCTTTAGTCTTGTAGCAACTAATTGGACTTTACGATTCTCAGACACATCCTTGAATTCCAAAATTTCTTCAACGTTCGACAACCAATCAAGAAATTCTTCTGCTTGCATACCACCTTTGAATTCTGGAATTTCCATCCTTATACCCGATTCCCATTTATGATCATTTTCAGAATCCAGATATTGATTTCGCACTTGGCCTCGATTTCGATAATGCATGCTACCTCCATCACCATCCTCCTCAAAATCATATGTGTTTTGATATCGATCCCGACCATCTATATATCTACGACTATGCATGTCCCTTTTACCCTGTCTTTCAACATCACGATATGGTTCATTGTCAAACCCACATTGAGTTCTTCTCTCTTCATTTCGATACTCATGGTGTTCTTGCCTCATTGAAACTGAAAATTCTCTCATATCTCGATAAGACTGTGGTGACATTCTCCTTTCTTCCGAAACCGATAGCGAAACCCTGCTTCCACTATGGTTCGAAACTGGTGAAGTTCTCCTTTGATTGTGATTCATATCGTTCATCAATTTCTCCAATTTTTCAATACCCTCATTGAACTTTTCATTAATACGCTGCTCCATCTGCTCAGCTTCATATCTTCGATATACATCTTCCACATTATGATAGCGATTAGCACGTCTCGGAGGCATGTTCATTCACAATCTCGGTTCTTTGACTTGGCTCCGATCTTATTTCCTTTAACTCACTCGGCTTTAACTGGCCTTGATCTTGATCTTACTCGGCTCTGATCTCAGATATGGCTCGGATACCAAACTGATGCAGCGGATTTAACTTTAACGCGCTAATAATGCTCTGTCAAATAAACGATAGAACGATAAGTGCCCAATTCCGTTGATCGTGATGATGTCGGAATCTAGCTATCTCCAACCCATTGATCTCGCAAGATACCGTGTTGAAAGATCTACAATTCGATCGTTGATCACTCGCAAGTGATACCGAGAATTGGCTTCTACTTCGTTGATTGACGCAGCGGATTTAACTTTGATGCGGTAATAATGCTTTCTTCCTTACGAAATGATGATTTCGTGTCAAATAAACGATAGAATGATAAGTGCCGAATTCCGTTGATCGTGACAATGCCGAAATCTAGCTATCTCCAACCCGTTGATCTCGCAAGATACCGTGTTGAAAGATCTACAATTCGATTCTTGATCACTCGCAAGTGATACCGAGAATTGGCTTCTACTTCGTTGATTCGCGCACGAATAACCCGAAGAAGGAAAGAAGAAGGAGATCACACTCAACTTCAACAATGGTGGCAAAAGCACACACAATTTTTTTATTCAAAATCAATTCCCTTACAAATGACAACACACCCCTATTTATAGGAATTTACAACACACGCGACTCAAACTTGCGACTCAACATCGCACGACTTAACACATTACACGACTTTACAATACATGCGACTTAACAATACATCATATCAACATACGACATACGACTCAACGACATAAGAAGTTACAACACTATGCGACATAACAGGATGCGACCTAACTGAGCGACCTAGCGACATAAGCTTCAGGTCGACTCAAGCGACATAAGTAATCAACGACCCAAGAAGATATCACAGCTTCATGCAACATAAGGACTCAGCGACTTAAGGAAGCAGGAGACTTAAAGAAGCAGGCGACTTAAGAGATGCGGCTGTAGATGCAGGAACGACTTAAGCTTCATGAGCGACTTAGCGACTTAAGCGACGTAGGCTTCAGAACGATTTAAAGGAACAATGCGGCATAGGTTGCTTGGCATAACTCGCTAGGTCGCTCTGGCGACTTAAGACCAAGCGAGTGACTTAAGGAATTGGGGCGACTTAACTCGTTATGTTGCATTTGTTCTGCCTCCAGCGCTGCATCATCCATCTCGTTATGTCGCGGGCGACTTAAGGCAAGCGAACGACTTAAGACCAACGAGCGACTTAAAGCAAACGAGTTATCATGGTGCGACATAAGATAGTTGAATGAATCATCATGGTGCGCTGCATCAATATACAAGTGTATTGAAGGAAATGGAATTGGGATTTGATTTTCGAAGATAAATTTGAAATTGCTCGACAAAAAGGTATGTGTTTAAATTTCAGTATGAAATTTGGTGTTTTCTTGTCTAGCCACTTGGCTTTTTGTTTTCTTTTTGAATCCGAGGGCCTGTGGTGCCATTTTCTAGTCGTACCGAGCTAGCCACGCAAAGGAGACGCTGGCGAAATTTTTCGGAAATTTAAGGAGTTAGAAAAATTTTGCAAAAATTTTGAAAGTTTAAAATTTGAATTTAAGTTTAAATTTGAATTGTTAAGAACACAATGTTGTTTGGAATCTATGATTAATTTTGGAAAGTTAGTTGAAGCGATAATGGGTTGTTAATATAAAAAAGATTTGTTTGGTAAGTTGATAAAACAATTTAGTTTTGGAAAGATAGCAAATGGGTTAAGGATCGTTCTTCTTAACTTGTAATTTCGGGACGAAATTCTTTTAAGGGGCGAAGGATGTAACGACCCAGAATTTTGAACATTTGAAATCGAAATATTTAATTGATTTTAAATATTTGGAAGTTAATTTAACTTGAAATTCAAAATTTACTATGAATTTGGCAATTTAATCGTTGAATTTAATTTATTAAAGTTGGATAAAAATTTGAATCTTTAGTTTTAAGGCGATTAAAAATAATTTGATGGCTTTGAAAATTTATATTGATAATACTGAAGATAGTTGAAGCTTCAGAATTAAATTTGGAAATGCTTTGATCAGTTTTCAAATTATATCGTTTAAATCGATATATAAAAATAGTCTTCCAAGGCACAGTCTCGGAATTCAACAAAAGCAGTTCCATTGGATCCATAATATTGTATTATTATTGGATTTCAATTTTTGTAGCGTTCGGAGTTGTTGTGTGATCGTACGGTATATAAACGCGCTGAAATTTATATCAAAATTAAATGTTTTAACTGGTCGAAAAAGCAATCTTTTCCATACGATCGAATTTGGACTCGAAACCTTTTTTATTACGTTCGGAATGGGCGTATAACATTATAAATGCCTAGTGGCATGCCTCAATAGGAGGTCGAGGTTTCACGGTATGTGATTCGAGATATTTTGAATAATAATAAAAAAAAATCAAGTCAAAATCAAATTGAGCCGCCTTTCCGTCCCTTCAAACCGTGACTTATTCCGTTGCGCAAGAGCAGAAATCAAAATTTCTCAGAAGAAAATCAATGGCCGAACAAACAAAAGCCTTTCCTTCTTCATAACGTCTTCTACCAAAAAGTTAAATTTTTAATTCGAAAAAAAAGAAAAAGAGAACCAAACGAATCAGATTCGTTCCCAATTAACATGGAGATCAAAGGTAAGGCTCGGAGACAGGTTCGCGTTCGAATCCAGAGGCAAGGCAGCGACCGCAAGTGAGGAGCTGGTACGTGCGCTCAACAAGGCATGAAGTGGCTCAATCTCGAGCATGACCAAGTAGGCGATGACCTAGGGCTTGGGGTATCTATGTGTTCGTGGGGGCGATGGTGCATCTAGGATGGCCGCAATGAAGCTCGCGGTCGATTTGCAAGATCGCGTAGAGAACGTCAATGAGGCGTACATGATGGCAGCAGTTCATGGTGCTCGTAGGAGTGTGTGGCGAACGATGCTCTGGGTCGCGATTCTCTGGGCAAGCGTCCAGGCGATCGAGGGTGGATGCTGGAGTTTAAATCTGCATTCCAGTAGGTATTGACATTATTTTGATTTAATTTAGTACAAATAAATATTATAGATGAAATTAAATCTGCAGTAAGATGTGAAACAAAATATATAACATATATATAGATAAGTTTTTAATCTACAGTGAGGTATATCTGCGTTTTTCCAATTTATGTATATACATTTACATTTAATTTGCTAATTTATTTAAAAGAAAATGTGTTAACATCATCCTGAACAGCGACTTAAGCACTTGAGGCGACCTAACTAGTTCAAAGGCAAGCGACCTAATGATCTTAGCATTCAGCAATCTAACATGAAAGCGGCTTAGCAAGTTAAGCGGACTAAAAACCGCTATGACCTCACGACCTAACCACCTAAAGATATCCCAACCTAACGACCTAAGGAATAAAGCAACTCAGCGACCTAACGGGTTAGAAGGTCCAGCGACCTAACAATCTGGAGAATAAGCGAGCTAGCATGGATACAAGACCAACAGCGAGTTAGCGACCAAATGATCCCTAACGACCTAATTGTTTAAGCGACCTAGCTGCTTAAGCGAGTTAGCGACCCAAAGCATGAAGCGAGTTAGCGACCGAAAGATAGAGTAAGGTGACGTGCATACTACCTCTTCGCTACGTCGCTCACGACTTAAGTCCACTGAGCCGAATTCTTATGCCGCTTCTCTCCTAGGTTGCTACGACCTACTAATCCGCTTAGAGAAGACCAAGTGCAACCAAGATAAGTCGTACCCCGCATCGCTTTGGTCGCCGGCGACCAACGACCTACCCCTAGGTCGCCCACGACCTACGACTTACTCCAGAAATCTCCTATAAATACCATGCCTACATCACCGAGGAGAGGACCTTTTGGCTTATTTCTGGAATGCCTATACTCTTCTGATTTCTCAACTCATCCGACACTTCAAACATCAAAGATACCTTAGGGAATTTCAAGAAGAAATCCAACACATTCGACATGGATTCAAAGAGTTCTTCGACATTGGAGTTCTAGCTGTTTGTCTTAGTAGTGTTGTAATCAAAGATTGTTGTAAAGTTGTAATAGATTCAGCAATAAAGAAGATTAAAGTGGACGTAGGCTTAACTTGAAGACGAATCACTATAAAACTATTGTCTCTTTACTGTTTTTCTGTAATTTCTACTCGTTTCTAATTCCCTTATCGACGGGTGGTGCTTTCACTTTTTCTCTACTTACACCAGGGTGTTAGCATTCAATTTTAGCGTTAACATTTTTGGTGCTTTCACTGAGAATATCGAACTCATGTGTTTTCGTCATTGCTTCGCAAAAGTTTGTTGAAAGAATCTCTCTCAAAACCAGAAGTCTATCAGAGATAATGGCTCCTGGAAGAAAGCGCAGATCTACTAGACCCAGTGATGTCCATGAAAATACTGCCACAAGTCAAGCAGCACCAAGTGCTGGAATTACACGGGCGGAGTTGGATGCTGGGGTATCTGGATTACACCAGCAGATGGATGCCCAGAATGCTTTAATGCTTGATAGGTCGAATGCTTTGCTCGGAGCTAAGCGTCAACCAGTGAAAAATGAAGAAAACCTTGCTGATGATGTTCATAATCCTAAAGAAAGGAATATTCCTCAAAAAGCAGCTAGCCCCGCCAAAGAATCACCTCCCCAAGCTGGAGGATCCAGACCACAACCGACTCTCCGCGAACGTTTGTCCAGGCAAACTTCCTAGAAAATGGCTGAAGTCCGTCCTGCAGAGCCTTTAAACGATGAGGAATACCTTTCGGGCATGGTTCGACAGATTATGAAAGAAAGTATGCAGAGGGAAGAAGATGAGAAGGAATGGGGATTCTCTCCGAGCAAAACTCTGTTCACTGAAAGGATTCTAAAGGCGGAATTCCCGAGGAAGTTTGTTCCCCCTACCATCCCGGCTTATAAGGGAACAAGCGACCCAAATAAATTCTCGTACAAGTATGACTGGCACATGACAGGTGTCAGGGCATCGGATGAGATCAAATTCCGGTACTTTCTGGTATACTTGGAAGGAGTGGCTCTACTATGGTTCACAAAGCTACCGGTCTGATCCATAGACCAGGTCTTTCATTTAACCCGGAAGTTTAAAGAACAATTCATATTGTATGCTTCAAAGGCAAAGTATATTATGTCACTGCCCAGCTTGGAACAGAATTCCGGGAAATCTATTAGATCTTTCTTGAACCGCTTCAACATAGCCTTGCCTGAAGTGGACAATGCAGAGACCCGAATGGTCTTGACATACTTGATGAGGGCAATCGACAAATCGAGTGAATTTGGGATGTGGCTGAAGATGAAAGAACCGAATTCGCTTGAGAAATTCTATAAGAAAGCTGATGAATTCATGCGCTTGGAAAGCCTTCAAGCACCGGCCAAGGTGGTATCGACAGAGGTTAGAGACAATAATGCTGCTTCGAATAAAAAAGAATCTGGTACTCAGAAGAGGGAGAACGATGGAGGAAAGAAGCAGGGAAATGCGAAGAAAAATCATCCTTTTCACTTCACTCCCTTAACCGATACACCAGAAAACATTTTCTTCGCAACCAAGGACACTGTTGAATACCCCATACCAGCTAAATTGAGGCTTGGGAGAAAAGTGAAAGATTCTGCCGATTCCACAATCAACCCGGCCATGATACTAATGAGTGCCGTCATTTGACGGACTTGATTGAGGAGCTATTGAAAGAAAATAAACTTCAGCAATATGTGAAGTGGAACAGGAATGACCCAACTTCTTCAACTCAGGGGCAACAAGTCCCTGTTCATTAACCCAGCTCGAGTAAGAGGGTGGTAGCGCATGAATCGGAGAGGCCTATTATTAATGTAATTACGGGAGGTCCTCACCCAGTAGGCAGAAGCTGGGGTGAGATGAAAAATATGCCCGTGCCTTGAAGTATGCACCAACAGAAGAGAGTGTTTTCGTGTTGGAAGATGCTGCACCTTAGAAGCAGCAGAAAACTTTTAGTGATGATATTGTGTTCAAAGCCAGGGACTCTATGGGTGTTGAAGCTCCTACCATGGATCCCTTGGTCATTTCTGCAGGCATTGGGCCGGCTATTGTAAGAAGAGTGCTTGTTGATTGCGGCGCTTCTTGCAATATTCTCTTCAAAAAGACGTTCGATCAAATGAAAATTCCAATGGCTGATGTTCAAGCTTCATCGCAGAAAATTGTTGGTTTTACTGGGGAACCGAAGCAGCCAATTGGAACTATTGACTTGTTCGTAGAGCTTGGAGAGGGGCAGAAAAAGGTGGTCCGAAAACAGACTTTTGTAATTGTTGACGAATTTTCTGCTTACAACGCCTTCCTAGGTCGTCCAACTCTTGCAGCGTTTAAGGCAATTCTCGCTCCGTGGTGCCTTACCATGAAATTCCCCACGGATGATGGAGTTGGCGTTATTAAAGGGGATCAGAATGCTGGGCGAGAATGTTATCTAATAGAGTTGCGTGAAGCAAGGAAGAGAGATGGGAAAGGATGCGGCTGCCCCAGTCCGCATCAAAGAACCAACCTTGTAGCAATTACAGGGTGGACCCTGCACTGGCGAGCATAGCGGGGCACGAAGAGAAATGGATGCTAGAAAATCCAGTGCAGGGGAGAATAGAGTGGTGCAAGTGGAAGTAACGGTGCCAGTACCTGTTGACCCGAAAGATCCGAACAAAGTGGTGAATGTGGGTTCGCAACTTAGTGTGACGGTTCAAAATTCCTTGATATCATTCTTGAAAGAAAATCTGGACGTATTCTCTTGGACTCATGCTGATATGTGTGGAATATCCCCAGAAGTTGCAGTACATACTCTGAATATTGATCCGAAGTTTACAACGGTGAAGCAGAAAAGAAGAACCCAGGGTCCTGAAAGGTCAGTAGCATTGAAAGAAGAGGTAGATTGGCTCATGGAGAATGGATTCATCAGGGAGTCTACTTATCCGAATTGGGTTTCAAATCCAGTACTGGTTAAGAAAGCTAATTGAAAGTGGAGAGTACGCATCGACTTTTCAAATTTAAAGAAAGCCTGCCCCAAAGACTGCTTCCCGTTACCCAGAATAGATCAGTTGGTGAATGGAACAGCTGAGCATGAATTGTTATCTTTTATGGATGCTTACACCGGATATAACCAGATAATGATGCATGAGCCAGATCAGGAGGACACGAGCTTCATCACCGATGTTGGTCTCTACAGCTATAGAGTCATGCCCTTCGGACTTAAGAATGCAGGGGCAACTTACCAAAGACTTGTTAGTGCTATGTTCAAACCGCAGATTGGCAGGACTATGGAAGTTTATGTTGACGATATGCTGGTGAAATCAAAGAAGGCAGTAGACCATATGGATCACTTGGCAGAAATGTTTGCAGTCCTCCGAAAGTATGGAATGAAGCTTAATCCTTTGAAATGTTCATTTGGGGTGGAGTCCGGAAGGTTCTTGGGTTTCATTATGAGTGCTAGGGGCATTGAAGCTAACTCTGCTCAGATTGCTGCTTTAGGAGAAGTCAAAGCTCCTAGAACGAAGAAGGAATTGCAAAGTCTTAATGGAAAAGTCGCTGCCTTGAGTCGGTTCATTTCCAAAGCCACTGACAAATGCATTCCGTTCTTTGATGCTCTGAAGAAAGGAAGGAAAAACTTTGACTGGACTCCTGAATGCCAGAAAGCTTCTGATGAGTTGATTCGTCATATGGAAACACCTCCGATACTTTCTAAGCGCGACAATGGTGAAGATCTTTTCGTATATTTGGCAATCTCATCTCATGCTCTCAGTGCAGCGTTGGTACGGGAAGACGCAAAAATTCAGCGCCTGGTTTATTATATCAGCAAAAGATTCACTGGGGCAGAGATGAATTATTCAAAGTTGGAAAAGCTCGCCTATTGTCTACTGATTGCATCAAGAAAATTGAGGCCATATTTCCAAGCTCATCCTATCAAAGTCCTCACTGATCAACCTCTAAAGCAAGTCCTGTTTCGCCCTGAGACTTTGGGTTATCTTCTGAAGTGGAATACTGAACTCAGCCAATACGACATCACTTATCATCCCCGGAGAACAATCAATGGACAAGTCTTTAGCAGATTTCATCGCAGAATGTACAGATAAAGGTGATTGTGAGGAAGAGGTGACTGATAATACCCCAATTCGATGGAAATTATATGTTAATGGCGCAAGAAGAAACTATTGCTCTGGAGCCGGGGTTGTGCTTGAAACCCCCGAAGGGTGATCGTTGTGCTACGGATTGAGATTGGAATTTCCTTCGACAAATAATGAAGTAGAATATGAAGCTCTTATTGCCGGCTTGAAGATTGCTAAAGAACTGAATGTCAGACTGTTGCAGATCTTCAGTGTTTCACAACTTATTATATGCCAAATCAAGAAAGAGTTTCAAACTAAAGGAGTAAATCTGCCTGCTTACTTGTCAAGAGCTTGGGAACTTCTCGATGATTTCGATCATTATACGATAACTCATATACCCCGGGAAGAGAACATGAAGGAAGATTCTCTCGCAAAGTACGCAAGCACTGGCGAAGCTCAATTACTGGGATTGGTTCCTGTGGAAGTCTAGTCAGCCCCAAGTATCGATGAAATGGAGATTGATTGGATCATGACTGTTTATCAAGAGCAGGAGTCGTGGACGACTCCAATCAAAGAATATCTTCTTAACGGCTCCCTTCCAGAAAATTCAAAGGAGCGTCAGAAGTTGTTAAGAAAAGCCTCTAGATATATAATTCAAGATGGCCGATTGTACAGATGGGGATTCTCGATGCCATTACTCCGATGTGTGACCAAGGAAGAGGCTAAGACAATTCTAGCTGAAGTACACGGAGGAGAGTGTGGAGATCATTTAGGTGGTCAAACTCTAGTAAAGAAAATTCTCCGTTATGGGTATTTTTGGCCAGACATTAATCGTGATGCTGCTAGCTAGGCCCGAAAATGTGACCGATGCCAGAGATTTGCAAAAATCCCAAGAGCACCTTCCACCGAGATAACACAGATGGTCATTCCGTAGCCATTTGCTATTTGGGGAATAGATCTCATCGGGCCTTTGCCGACTGCCAAGTCCGGAATCAGATATGCTATTGTTGTTGTTGATTATTTTACTAAATGGGCTGAGTCCGAACCATTAGCTACTATTACCTCTAAAAAGATGATAAACTTTGTGACTAAGAATATCATTTGCAGGTATGGTGTGCCTCAAAAGATAATCACAGACAATGGTACCCAATTCGAAAGTGAAGAGTTCCAGGATTTTTGCAAACAATTCAAGATCCAAAAAAGCTTCTCAGCGGTAGCTCATCCGTAGGAAAACGGGCTAGTGGAAGCAGTAAACAAAATTATCAAATCAACCATTAAAAAACAGCAAGAAAAAGCAAAAGGTGGTTGGGTCGATAAGCTGCCACTAGCACTATGGGCATACAGAACTACCCACAAAACTACGACTGGGCGCACTCCATTTTCATTAGCATATGGATCAGAAGCAATGATTCCGGTGGAAATAGAAGTCCCTTCACAAAGAAGAATTCATTTCAACCAAACCGAAAACGAAGATTTGCAACTTGAAGCACTTGACTTCCTTCATGAAAAAAGGGAAGAGGCACAGCTCAGAATCACAGCTCATCAGCAAAGAATTGCCAGGCACTTCAATTCCAAAGTTCGCCAACGCAGCTTTGAGATTGGGGATCTAGTCTAGAAAAGGATCATGACAGCAACAGGAGTGTTTGCGCCAAACTGGGAAGGGTCGTATGTCATAGGCAAAAAACATCTTGATGGCACTTTCAAACTGACAACTGTCGAAGGAGATTCAATTCCAAGAGCTTGGAACAACAATCACTTGCATCCATATTTTACTTAAAAGCTTTGCTTAAATTTGTAAAATGATTATGGATGTATCATTCTTGCATTGTAAACCATTGTAAAAGCAGAATGAGTGAATAATAAGGACTATAAAGTGGATGTAGGCCCAGTTCTTGGCCGAACCACTATAAATCTTGTGTCCTCTACTATTATAAAATGCCTGTTCTATTTCGATATGTAAAGAACTTTAATAGTATTGCTAAAATGTCGATTTAATATTGCAGGCCATTAAAACAAAGCTTACCCATCACAAGATCAAGCGATCCCTGACATCACTCAACAAACGAATGTTAAGCCACAAAAATTCCAGATTCAAATGCTATATAAGAAGTGCTTCAAGCAAACAGTTAGTGATTCCGCCGGAGGTGGGCCCTTGATAATTAATTGTGATCGTTTGTGCAAACAAACATCCGATTAAGTAGCCTGTGTCTGCCCTTGCAAACTCACTTAACAATGAAATACACTTTTTTAGATAAAACAAACTACTTGTAAAAGAAAGGAATGTGTGCTTGAAAATGATAACAGGGAGTCGCTGATATGAGCAAATGGCGAAAAGACATGGGCGAGCAGGTAGGAAACAGCCAAAGACCTCTTCGGAGGCACAAGCCCTCTTCGGAGGCACAACTCTTCGGAGGATAAAGACCTCTAATGGGGCTTGCCAGAAAAAGAAAGTTCTCTTTCTCAACCAAAAAATATTGGTGGAATGACCGGAGGCACCTTCCCAAGCGGAAGGCACAGGGACCTTGTTAACTAGTTGCGATTGTTTTTGCAAACAAACATCCTAGTAACTTGTGTACGCCCCGTGAATCCATCCAACCATGAGAAATAAACTTTCAGGAAAAAGCCCTACTCGGACGCACACATTTCACTAAGATTTGAATTAAAACTTCACAAGAGTTGAAATGTGAAAAGCCCTCTTCGGAGGCCCATTTCACCAGAGTTGAAATGCTAAAAGACCTCTTCGGAGGCACACATTTCACCGAGATTTGAAATAAAACTTCACAAGAGTTGAAATGTGAAAAGCCCTCTTCGGAGGCCCATTTCACCAGAGTTTAAATGCTAAAAGATCTCTTCGGAGGCACACATTTCACCGAGATTTTAAATAAAACTTCACAAGAGTTTAAATGTGAAAAGACCTCTTCGGAGGCCCATTTCACCAGAGTTGAAATGCTAAAAGACCTCTTCGGAGGCCCACATTTCACCGAGATTTGAAATAAAACTTCACAAGAGTTGAAATGTGAAAGGCCCTCTTCGGAGGCCCATTTCACCAGAGTTGAAATGCTAAAAGACCTCTTCGGAGGCACACATTTCACCGAGATTTGAAATAAAACTTCACAAGAGTTGAAATGTGAAAAGCCCTCTTCGGAGGCCCATTTCACCAGAGTTGAAATGCTAAAATCCCTCTTCGGAGGCATACATTTCACTAGGATTTGAAGTGCAAACAGCTCTCTTCGGAGACACACTTCACAAGAGTTGGAATGTGAAAAGCCCTCTTTGGAGGCGTACTTCTACTTTCAAGAAAAGATCAATCTCTCCATAATGAGAATATTTTTCTCCAAAGATTGAAGTACCAAATCAAAGACTTCTTTTGAAGCCCACTTCGCCGCACAAGAGAATTCACTACTTTTCTTTTTAAAAAAAGAGAAAAAATGAGAAAAAGAGTGATCGTCTCCAAAAGTTGAAGTGTATATAAAAAAAAGAGAAGACTTCTCTAATACAAGGCGCATTCTACTGAATCAGAGAAATATTTCCTTAAAATGGAAAAATTATTCTCTAAAGTACGGATGCAAGCCTCCTTCAAATGGAAAAATTGTTCTCCAAAGAAAGAGTACAAGTCTTCTCGAAACAGAAGAGTTGTTCTCTAAAATTTTGCCAATGTGAAAGAGATTGCAATAAGCCGTGGTATGGGGGCAATATAATATAGTTACAAAAATAAAAGCAATACTCAAGTAACATACCATAGGCTTACTGCAACATCACACAAAGAAAATAAAGGAACTTGTATGAAAAAGAAGAATAAATGCATTCTCAAATACAGACAGAAGCTTGTACAAGTAAAAGAATCATTTTATTCCATACTGTGAAAATTTTGTACATGTGCAGGTTTCAAAATAAAAGAAGGCGGGGACTAGCACCCGCACAATCTCCGGTCAACACAAGCCTTTATACATAAAAGTAAAAAAAGAAGAAGCAAAAAGCGAGATGAAAAGCATAGTACCAAACCCATCACTTCTTCTTCTTGCCACCTTTAGAGCCCTCACCTGGCTGGATGATTAGCTTTTTAGGTCGGCTTGTAAGAGTAGGGGAGGAAGGAGAAAGGGGTGCAATTGGAACTTCTTCTGTTTTTCCTTCGCCGGTAGAAACTTCCCTCTTTTTCTTCGAGATTACACGCTTCCCCTTCTTCCTTGAAGAAGACTCACTGCCCGGAGTGAAAAGTGCAGACAGCTTTATGTCATCAGAAATAATTCGCTTCGGAGTTCTTTCACCTTCCTCAGGTTCCTCGGCCTTCTGTTCTTGTGAAGCGACCGGGTCATCCAGGCCTTGAAGAGCTTCTATCTGCTCCTCTTGAGACCCCGGTTGAGAAACGAAAGGAGGAGTAATCTGAAGAGGCGGAGAGGGGACAGTTGGAGGAGGGGAAGTCTGAACAACACTTGGCCCTTTCACTACAGGAGAAGAGAAGTTAAAGTCAGTATCTCTCATAAAGAGAGGAGAAAGTGGCGCGTCAAGATTTAAGTAATAATAAAAAAGTTCATCAAGCTCATGTGAAGTAAACAAGCAGCCCACTTGAGCAAGATCAGCATTGAGGTTACCTAGAGAAGTAGGCTTTACTACGTCAACTTCAAAGTCCTGTGCTTCTGTGCTTTCTTGAGTCTCATCTCCAGTGTGAGCGGTTGCACTTTCAACTACAGCTTTAGCAGGAGGTGGAGAATAGGAACTGGAGCCAACAATATCGATGTCGGACGAAATCGAAGGTTGAACTGGGTCGGTTGAGGTTGCCTTCCCTAAATGTTCACCTTCCGCTATTCCGGCTCGCTGTTTAGCAAGTTGGCTCCTTTCCCCTGGCAAGAGCAACAAGTGCATCGTCATCTAGATAGTGCGCCTCCAAATCTACTTCATCATATCCAATGCCTCCAAGCATATCAAGTGCGGCTTCCCACACTTCGGCCACTTTCGTACTTCGGTCCCAAAAACCTAAGGCTACCGCGCCCCAAAACACTATGTATGTAAAACTCGAATAAAGTAGAGCTGATGTCGGCTTTAGTTGCCTTATGAGATTCTTCAACTACGGCTTTGCCGGCGATAGCTTCATCACGCTCTTTTTCAACTTTAGAAAGTCGAGCTTTTAACATTGAAATTTCCATGTCTTGGGAGCTGGTTTTTTCTCGCAACTAAGCAACGTCAGTTCGGTAGCTTTCTACAACTCGCTGCTGGGCTTCGAATTTGGCTTCAGCGTCTCTTTGCCCGGCGTGAGCATCTCTCACCTTCTTTTAAAGCACTTCTTCTCTTTGAGAATAGGAAGTGGAAGAAGTGGCAATCTCTTCTTTAAGTTTTTCAACTTCCGCTTCAAGCTTCTCATTGTAAGCAGTGATGCTCTTCATCTCTGCATCATGCTGATCGAGTGTTTTCTGCCACGCGGATTTATCATTTTCCATAGTCAGTATGGCTTCGAGATTTGCGCGGTTTACTCTTTGAAGCTCGTCAACAAGTTTTTACCAACCAGACATTCTCTCGATATCGAGTTTGACGGCATCAAGATTTCGCAACATAGCTTGCTTGTCGATTGGGACCAAATCAAGATCGAAACGCACTTCTTTTAAGCACCAGTGCGGAAGCCGGCTTTGAAGAGTAGTCGGACCCTATCCAACTTGATACGGGGGCCTACTGATGATTGTTTGAATATCATCTCTTTGAAGGGAAGGAGAGCTGGAAGGGATTTCCAAAGAGATGGGAGCAGCGGGCTTTTCAGAAATTTCAGATGCCAGCTTTTCGCCAAGTTTGGCCCGTTTACTCGGATCTTCAGCGACATCACTTTTCCCTTTGTCATCACGAGATTTTCGTTTGTGAGAATCATCCTCTCTCTGGGAAGAATCATTTCGTTCGTCCCATCTCCCGTAGCGTTCTTCATAAGCACGCCTCTCACGAGCTTTTCTTGCAGCTCTTTCTTCGTCGGTCTCCCAGGAGGCAGGAAGATACCTCTTGGGGTCATAAGAGCCGCGTCTCCCATAACGCTGAAAATCATCATAGTAAGAGCCACTACGTCCCATTGGAGAACCTGAAAATGAAGAAAAGACAAGTTCAGAAATCCTCAAAGCAAGGAAGTTGAATGCATATAAGTGCTGAAAAGTCCTAAGTGTGTGTAACATGCAAACTACGCGAGTCAAACTACGAACCACTCCTCGGTTGGGGGGTGATGACGGATTTTACAGCAAGTGTCAACTCTTGGGTTGACGGAGTTTGTTGCAAGACATATGTCACTTCAACTACTGGAGAAATAACTTTAGTAATAGTGGTATCGTCTTTAAAGAGCTCCTGTGAAGTAATCATCAAGTCGCTCAACCCCTCAAAAATGTCATCGCCATTGTGCCCAGCGGGACCCTTCCCCTCAGCTCCTTCATCAGTAGTCTTCCCGGATTGGTGAGGAGGTTCCTCTTCCTCAATGACGGGGGCAAGTGCAAATTTGCCGGATGACCCCACAACGTCAATAAAAGCAGAACACTTCACCAATGAAGCCTCAACAGTAGGTTCTTTCGGTGTAAGTTCTCCGACGGAAACTGGGGCATCCGATGTCTCTACTGGAGAATCAGGAACTTCATGAGGCTGAGTAGAACAGGAAGAATGCAGGAGTCCGAACTGGTGCAGAAACTCGTCTTTCAGCAAAAATTTAATACTTCTATCCTCAGCCGCCACGGCACTTAATCTTTCAAAAGTCGGCATGTGGCTGGGATCTTTAGAGGGAGGAGGAAGTGCTGTAAAAATAAAGAGTGAAGTTAGCACCTAGCAGCTCGGACTTTGAAAAGCTCAAATGGAAAGAGAAGGGATAAGAAATCTTACTTCCTACTCTCCAGACGGCGTAAAATCTTGGAGGGCGACGAACGAAGAAGAATTGATTTAAGAA
This sequence comes from Allium cepa, assembly GCA_030765085.1. Lineage (NCBI taxonomy): Eukaryota > Viridiplantae > Streptophyta > Magnoliopsida > Asparagales > Amaryllidaceae > Allium > Allium cepa. The sequence continues at coordinate 110,892,377 of CM060943.1, forward strand.
CCCGTGGGCGCTTTCCGGAAGATCGACGATCAGTCTACGGTTCCTGGCGCTTCTCATGAGTGTGATAGAGGGATGATCTTTGTTTTTTGCAAATGTGCACAAGAAGCAAATCTCCTCAAAGCTCAGAAGACGATCGAGTGTCCTCCTGAATAGTACACATAGTCCCATCGGAATGGCGTAGCCATTGGGATGCAATTGGAAGGGAGAGATAGTTATTCGGAGAAGGAGTCGTTGAAGAAAATCATTAAAAGGAGGAATAGCTCCACTTATGCACATCTGGCGATTGACATCAATAAAACCGAGAGGTGGCCTGTCAGCAGTATCGTTTGGCCCAGGAAGTAAAGCATCTGCTTCAGCAATACCAAACTGAATGCGTAGTTGGTTGAACGCCTGTGGATTCAGTGTAGTTGAAGTCCATTCCGGGGATCATTCAGCGGATCGGCTATCGGGAAGACCTCTCCAGCTTGTCCTACTACTTCTTCTTGTTGAGAAGACATTCTACACAAGGAACTGGATATTCAAATATGAAGGTGCACGTTTCCTAAATGTGTGAAGTGTTGTGCAAAACTAATAAAACGACAAGCAAATATAAATGAAATTAAACTAATATGCATTTGTCAATTATAAAGTTTCAGGGCTTGTTATTTTGGGTCCAAGTACAAGTGCAGTGTTGATGCATACAAATCAGCTTTAGTTAATTAGTTTTGCTTTGCTTCAATACTTCACTTGAATTTGGTGATTCATAGCATTTCATTCGTGTAATTTCTTTAAGTTGATTGTTCTTTATCGACTAATCTGTATGTGGGCAGTCAGTGACAGTATATTCTCCCTAGTTTTCTGCAAATGTTGTGTTTAGCAGGTTGTCAGCATTAAAATCTGTGAAGAAGTACAACGAGTTCAAGCAGTTCATTCTAGCTGTTCAAGTTGGAAATTTAATCAAGTCCTATCAAATTCTTGCAATTGTTCAAGCTCTGTTCAATTTCTTAAGTCGCAAGAACGACTCAAGCTAGCTCGGGGCTTATTTAGGTCGTCCAGATCAAATCCAAGGACCTAACATAAGTCGAACTCTCATAAGTCGCATTGTTCGAGCCAAGGAGGTCAGGGCAGTCCAAAATTGTCTAAGTATTAGCTCGTCCGCGACCTAAAGGTTGTATGACAAAGAGTTAGCTCGCCCAAATCCTAGTGCGACCTAAAGATAGGTCGTTAAAAGTGTATCTCATCTGAAACAGCATACCATACATCTTAGGTCGCCGTCTCTTATGTCGCTCAGAATTTAAAAGTTAGGTCGTTAAGTCAGTAAGGTCGTGCAATTCACATCTAAACCGTTAAGCTTTAGGTCGTTCGAAGCTCCTAAGCCGGTCACTCCCTCACTCGCCTTAACCCGCTAACATTGCTTCACTCACAAACTCGATAAACCGTTAATTTGTGACCCGATAACCCTCTCACTAGTACAAAAAGTGCATGTTGCTTCGCCTCATTTGCATCAGTTGAAGTAAAAACCGATGCAAATAGAATTATTTGCATCAGTTCTATCTTAATAACCGATGCAATTGGTACGTGAAAAGCAATAGATAATAAAAAATCAAATTTGCATCAGTTGTCACCAACAACCGATGCAATTGGTACGTGCAAATAGTTTTAGTGGCATCGGTTTCAAATTCAACCGATGCAACTACGGGAAATTTTATTTGCCTCCAAATGATTTTTCTTTGCCGCTTAAATTTTCGTTTCTCCATCCAATTTTCATTCCGTGGCCAAATAATTTTACAGTCCACCTTAAACCAGATCTCCTTTTCATCTTCACCTTCAGTATTAATTCCAAACTCAAATAAAACACAGGCAATAAGCCTTGCGTACGTCGTCAACTACTATTGTGGGGAGGCGCGTTTCAAGCATGTTAGGGCAAGGCGATTTTCAATTCAAGATTCAAGCAACGTAATTTTCCTTTCTCTCTGAATTTTGAATTTTGGGCCCTAAATAGGTAGAGAAGTTGGATTTAAAGAAAGTATGCGGAGTCTAATTATATTTATTTCAGGCAAAAAAAGAAGGGTAATTCGGTTCTTATGTACAACTGTGAGCATGGATGATTTAACGTGATCGCTGCTGCATATTTTAGCAAACCGATGTTGTAGATGGCCGAAAGGAATTAATTTATCTAGAGTGTTGTGGATTATCAAGACAGTTTGTCTTTTAAAGATTCCAATCAATTTGATGATATTCTATTATATTATGTAGCCTTTTTGTATCTACTGTCTAATAATGCCAAGAGTAGTTTTGTCCATTGAAGACGTTCAACGTTTCCAGGATTGAAGACAACCAAAAAATTTACTCAATATATCAACATGTTTCTTCTAATTGTTTGATTTTGTTTTTTGTACAAACAATGCAATGCAACTCTACTACGTAGAAATTTTGGAACATCCTAACTCCATTTATGAATTCTAGAATGTTATTTTTGGAAATAAGTTTTGTGGCATTTTTATTATAAGGGAACACTGACGTTGAATCAGATGTTTTAGAACGCATATTCACACTCATAGGCATTGTACCCGTCGTGGACATGCTTTTGATGGTATGCTTTTTCTATTTTCCAGTTATATCATTTATGTTCAAAAATAAAAAGCATGAGACTATCGTCTATATTTATATCCAATTTACATATTTGTACCACTTTGCAGGCCATTTTTGTGTTTGGTTTTGGATGTCCCGTTATTTAATTATGACCATGAAACGGGACATCCACTTATCAGATGGAACTTCTGTTTGTTATTACTTAAGACATTAATTGAGGCAATTTGTCCTTTTATACAACCTCATGTATCAGTTTTGAACCCGCCATGTATCAAACTGCGTAAGTCATATTTGTTAATTTTGATTACTTACTCATACCATTACATTAAATCTAATATATTTGAGTAGCCAAAATATTTTTATGCGTCCATACTCAAGTATTTTAGTTAGAACGTTGCAACAAACAACTGGGGATCGATTACAAATGTACGGTACGGATCACAACTAATTGGGATGCTGAGTTGGAACGTAAACTAAAGTATAGGTCTAAAATAAAAGACAAAATAAATCCTTTTTTGGTTCTATTGGCTACTCAAGTCTTACTGTCCCTATGGATTACATTCTCCTATACAAAACTGCAATCTATACTTTTATTCGACAAGAAATGTATAGGAAATTTCTTTAAAACAAACAAATTTCTGTAAATGAAATTTCTTTAGAGCCACGCAAAAAACTATGTTCTTTTTACCCTGAACCCACTTACTATATTGTTTCTTTCATTACTATTTCATGTTTTATGTTTTGTACATCCTAATCTATACTAACTACTATGTCCACTTATGCAGCAGTTTGGATCTGTGATGATGTTGTAGTGGCAACAGTGGAGCTGCTATTGATATGAAGTTGTTGAATGATGAGCAGAAGTTGTTATTCAGGGCAGATGTAAGAGGAGGAGATGGTCAGTGATGTGTTGGACCATGGTTAAGCAAGCAATAGATGTATAGAGAAGGGTTGCAGTAATGGTATGGTAATGAGTGATGGGAGGAACGTAATTCAGGTATGTGGTTGATTGATAGAGTAGATGGCAGGGGAGTTGATATGGCAAAGGGGTTGTATGGCAGTGTAGTAGTTTGGATATTGTTGTAGGAAGTTTGTATTATGGCAGTTTGGTTTAGTGGGTAGCTGCTGGGTTATGAAGATCGGCCTTTGTCTTTCTTTTGGGTTTGTCAAGTAGAGAAATGTCGCTGCTATGGAGGAGCAGTTGGGTAGGAAATGAAGTTGATATGATAGGCAGTGAATGATGGTTGTATCAGTGGTGTGTTCGATGGGGTGGAGGGTGGCAGTCTGTGTCGAAGAAGCAGTAGATTCCTTCTGTTGTAACTATTTTACAATCGTCTTCTTTTTCCTCTTTCTTGCAACTTGCATTAACAATATTAATTGTCTGTAACATTTTTGATCATGTTTGTTTCCTTAGTTTGTTACCTATTATGTGTCTAGGATTTTTTACCACCACTCCAAGTAAAATAGTTACCAATATATTGTGATTCCTGTAGCCTACGGTTGCAACTGCCTTGTAAAAGTCACCATTTGCATTCTTGTTGTTGTCATTAAGCCCGGTACTGCCAATATCAAGTGGTATACAATTAAATTACAAGTGATTATCCATGGAATATTTATATTATTAATGCATCTTTTATACAGGCCCACCTTCTTGTCTTTGTACATGAGTATGCAGTCCATATATCACTGTGATAATAATTCTCAATCCTCCTTTATTTTGTAATAGCGATGATATAGCTTGATTTTTGTTGAAGAATATGCTGCTACACCATATGCTAAGGTCCCAAAGTATGATCAGTTTGCTCTTGTTATCCATTTCTTTAGGGTAAGCATAAGCCCACTACGGTTTAATACTTTTATTATAAGTATGAATAGTATTCTCTTCTAGTTTCTATTCGAGTAAACTAACAAAAATAGGGCTGAGTCTGTATATGTGCTTAGCTTCGTCATATTTTTTGATGGGGGAGTCAATCCTCCTTATGTTCCATATTAGCAACGTTATTTAATTCTTAGTATTTTAATTTCCCTTAGTTCTAGAGTTGCTAAGGAATCCACTCACTTTACCCCTTTTGTTTCGATTTGTGAAGCCAAGTTAATCCATGTTGGATCATCAATGACTTGACTAGAGGTTGCTTTAAATTCAAACGCTTCTCCTTGGATTTGAGTCTCCTAATAGGTACGCTTGGCATTTGTGTATTCTTTGCATTTCTAATATGCTTTCTTACTTCATTTACATGGTTTTCCTTTGGGCTTATGTTTATTTTGCTGTAATTTTTGCTGTTGACATTATGTTTTATGCTATTGATAGTTGGCAGAAGGAGGAAGACTTGATAGTTGGCAGTTTTAGACAAAAGTGTTTGCTGTTGTGAATGTTGATTGTAGTAGTGATGTTGATTGCAGTGAAGGGTGGTTATGAGGTACAGGGATGTGGAGATATGTATGAAGATGTTTGAGAGCAATGTTGTTGGTGGTTTGAACTGTTGTGAAACAGGTTGGTAATGTGGAAGAGATTGGAGGTGAAGCAGGTTGAAAGGCAGTGTGTTTGTGAAGTGGTGGATTGTATGGTTTGACATGGGAATGTAGCAGTGGTAAGGATGACAGGCAGTAAACTGTGCAGTGGTGAAATGATGAATGATGGTATGGGTAGAATGCAGAGGTGATGATGTTTTGTTATTTGCTGTTGGATGAGGAGAAATAGTGATGAAGGCAATTGGTTGAGAAGGAATTGGTTGATGGTTGCACAGTTCGATGTATCCACATTTATTTTGTATAGATTATTAACGTTGTAATTGATATATGCTTATTTTGGTATTATGTTATTCAATTTGTATTTTCCATCAAATTTAATTTTGAATGATTGTAATATTGCGTGCAATAATTGTTTGTTATAATCAATAATATATATAGTCTATTTGAGTACTGTAATAATGGTTTCTGAGAATGACTTTTTGCATTAGGCATAAATAGTTGATGCAATAGAGGGATTAGTTGCATCGGTTGTTATAAAAACCCGATGCAATAGAGGGATTACTTTGCATCGGTTTTTAACAACAACCAATGCAACAAGTTCCTTTGTTGCATCGGTTTTCATTACAACCGATGCAATATGGGGGCTGTGTCCAAGCAACCAACCATGATATTTTGCTTCAGTTGTTAGTAACAACCGATGCAAAAAGGACATATTTGCATCGGTTTCAGAACTGAAGCAAAAGTGTTAAGCCTGTTGCATCGGTTGCATATGCATCGGTTGTTGAACTGATGCAAAAGGGGGGTAAACAACCGATGCAAATGGCCTGTTTTGTAGTAGTGTCTATCATCTCCACAATAGAATCCATCATCTTTCAACACCATCAAATCACCTAAAATCGATTCGAATCACCTCAAATCCATCATGGATCAAGTGCATTACCATGTTCTCGTGAATTAAACATCAACGTGTCCAATGACGACTAAAGATCGATTGTAACATGATTCATGGTAAGACGGAGCACATGAAATTGGATTAAGGCCGGAAAAAGGGGGATTCGCGTTTCGATGATGGCCGTGGTTGAATTTTGACTGAGATTACTTACGTAATATGATGATGAAGATGATTTGACGACTGGTTGGATTGAATTCGCCCTTGGAAGCTCGAAGGTTCGTAATGGCAGAGCAGGTTGTCAAAGCAATTGAATAAGGAAAAAGAAATGACCTAGTGGATTATATAGGGGGAAAAGAAAGGAAGATATGGCGGCACGCGACCTACCGAGCCTAATGAGTCGTCTACGACCTAAAGCAGTTAAGTCGAAGCACACGACCTATGTCATAGGCGTGTACTTTGAGGGGCAAATGTTAACATCATCCTGAACAGCGACTTAAGTACTTGAGGCGACCCAACTAGTTCAAAGGCAAGCGACCTAATGATCTTAGCATTCAACGATCTAACATGAAAGCGGCTTAGCAAGTTAAGCGGCCTAAAAACCGCTATGACCTCACGACCTAACCACCTAAAGATATACCGACCTAACGACCTAAGGAATAAAGCAACTCAGCGATCTAATGGGTTAGAAGGTCCAGCGTCCTAACAATCTGGAGAATAAGCGAGCTACCATGGATACAAGACCAACAGCGAGTTAGCGACCTAATGATCTCTAACGACCTAATTGTTTAAGCGACCTAGCTGCTTAAGCGAATTAGCGACCCAAAGCACGAAGCGAGTTAGCGACCTAAAGATAGAGTAAGGTCGCGTGCATACTACCTCTTCGCTAGGTCGCTCATGACCTAAGTCCACTGAGCCAACTTCTTATGCCGCTTCTCTCCTAGGTCGCTACAACCTACTAATCCGCTCAGAGAAGACCAAGTGCAACCAAGATAAGCCGTAGCCTGCATCTCTTAGGTCGCTGGCGACCTACGACCTACGACCTACCCCTAGGTCGCCCACGACCTACGACTTACTCCAGAAATCTCCTATAAATACCATGCCTACATCACCGAGGAGAGGACCTTTTGGCTCATTTCTGGAACGCCTATACTCTGCTGATTTCTCAACTCATCCGACACTTCAAACATCAAAGATACCTCAGAAAAGTTCAAGAAGAACTCTAACACATTCGACATGGATTCAAAGAGTTCTTCTACATTGGAGTTCTAGCTGTTTGTCTTAGTAATGTTGTAATCAAAGATTGTTGTAAAGTTGTAATCGATTCAGCAATAAAGAAGATTAAAGTGGACGTAGGCTTAACTTGAAGCCGAACCACTATAAAACTGTTGTCTCTTTACTTTTTTTCTGTAATTTCTGTTTGTTTCTGATTCTCGTATCGACGGGTGGTTCTTTCACTTTTGTTCTACTTACACTGGTGTGTTAGCGTTCAACTTTAGCGTTAACAAAATGGATTTTCTGAGTTATTTGTTTATTAACCTATTTAATTTATCTAACTACTGAAAATAATTTATTAAAGGAAATTTAGTTTTAAATTTAGTTTTTGTTAAATGAATTTATTAAAAAGGAATTTGTTCAAAATTAAAAGTATTAGTTTAAAATGAAATAGCAAGTTAATCAAATCTATTAAATGGAATTTAGTTATTCGATTTAATTTGAATATTGATAAACTGTGTAAATATTTATACAAGGTATAAATCGAGAAACAAACCGGAATGGAAAATGGATTGCATGCAAAATCCAATGTGAGATCTTCTCACTCAATCAATATTATTCTGATTTAAATTTTGAATAGTTAGATTTAAAATTGATTGACTGTGTGCTTGGATGATTGATTTATAATAATTATTCACTGGATGATATTATATATATATATATTCGTATATAGTATATATTGGAGTTGTTGATTTCCCGCATTATATAGCAGATGAGACCCTATGCGCCGCATAATAGCGGATGATATTTTATAAATCTCATATACCACGATATTCCACCTCGAAGTGGAATTGGTATTTAATTGTTGTGCTAACGTCTGTGGATGCAAGGAAACAGGTTAGAGGGATCCAACTGGATTCCTCAAATGATTAAATTTTTTTCAATAATTGTATGTTGATATGTTTATAATCTGTGTGTGAATATATTTGTGATTGAAATCGTTAAAGGCTATGGTTTAGCCAAATATATTTTTGGTATCATAGAATACCAAAAATAAATAAATAAAATTTGATCTTTGAAATTTAGTAGAAAATTTATAGTAAATTAATTTTAGAAAATTGAATAAATTCAAAAGAAGGAATTTGTTTCAAAAGATAATAAATTTGGTATTGAAATAAATTTAGAAATCAATTTTGGAAATTGATTTGATATTTTAAAATAAATTTGGAAATTTATTTAGAATTTAATTCAGTGCTGAAAACGAATATTTGAAAATTGATTTGAAAATCGTATATCAATGGATATTTAGAAGTTTAAATTCACAATGTGAATTTTATAAAAGAAAGGGAAATTTGTTTTAAAAATAAATATTGTTTTATATTCAAAAGTGTGGAAAGGAATTTACGAATTTGGAATGTAAATTTAAAGTAAATCCAGAAGGATTTATAAATTGATTTGAATGAACCATTTTAGAATGGAAGGTGTACTTTCCCTGGAAAGCCGAGTATGTCTTCAATATAGTCTATAAATATGAAATTGAAGTTGTGAAGATAGTTTTAAGGAAAGATTACTATGAAAAAAATTATTTACTTGGGTTGTTTGAAAATCTTTAAAGAAAAGATTTATTTTAATTTACTATAGAAGTGATTATTTAAATTTTTATTTGATACTCGTTTTAGAAAATGGATATTTAAATAGTTATAACCTATCTACTAATTTTATTTTAAAATTAGTTTGGACTTGAATTTTTATATGAGATTTCAATATAATATCTTCATAACTAATGTTTTAAATAAAGTGTTTTAAAATAGTTTTTATTCTGAATGTTCCAAGTATATATGTTTGGATATATAATTTAAATTATTCTAAAGCATTTGAACTCGGTAGATTTTCAGTGGAAATAAATAAATATTTTGGAAATGTATTCCCCGCAAGGAAAAGTGATTTGAAATTTGTTTTCAAAGTATTAAAATGTGGAAATTAATTTGAAATCTGTTTTCAAATGGTTGAAGTATGAAATATATCTTGCGGAAATATTTTGAAAATAAATAATTTGGAAAATTTATTTAAATCCGGCAATTTGTTGTGGATGTTGATTGATAGTTAAATAACCGACTATCAATATTGGCCTTTTAATGGCATTTGAATTTCGATGCGACCGAGGGTCGGATTCCAAGTGGATATCCGAAAACCACATCGAACCTTTGTGATTGTGATGGATCTTTTATTTAAAAGATTAAAGTGAAATTTGTTGTGATTTGTTTGAAATTTGATTGAACACTTATTTTAAAAATGAGCGCTCATTATTCGGATTAGCCGGGAGAGGACCTTGTGTCATAAAGCCTATTTCGAATAACGATACGATGAAATGGATTGCATTTGAAGATGGTGTTGAAGACTGGGTATTTTCGAAAATGAAAGGATTACCCGTCGAATGTCTCTGCACCAGGTTGCTCCGGTATAGAGATTTTATTACCTTTGTGATAGGGATTCCGGACGTGATTAGTGAATATCTGGATTTGCAAGGGATTCTTTGAAGGGCCTTTGGTTCCGTTCGATCCTGGAACGAACTTGTAAGGATGTGTGTCTGATGTTACACTTTGAGATGTAAAGCTGGTTTCTATCAAATACATTTCTATTGGTGGTGGAAAATTTAATCTCTTAGCTTAATACCCTTCTCTGAGACGTACGAGCTCAGACGTTATGTAGTTGATGGTTACTAGTGATACATTCCCAATTTGGTAATGTGGCATAAGAAGTGCTACTGATCATTTTTTGATCAAAGCATGACTTTGTGAAAAGTGTAGCTTTGTGGACGAGACATCATCGGACCTCATAACCCGAAAATGGTCCAAACAGGAAGGATGCGGCAAGGTTATTTGGGGGTACCTCCTTCTGAGGGTATGTCATTTCCTTCTGGAAAAGGGTAGTATCATGGTATGGAGCCCAAATATTTTACCTATTTTGATGCTGCAAATTTATTATACTTTGTGGTTGTTGCTTTGTGGTTGCGGATCCTTGGATGACGGTCCCAAAGGACCGGGGAATGGCATACTCGAGTAGTAGTTACCTAGTTATAGAGGTAACCCGGCCTTGTATTGGCAGAGATCCGGGTAGGTTCTCTGGGCGTCCCTCCAAAGGCGTACCCATGTGGCAGTAGGAAGTTCCTTAGCCTGACCATTTGTTGGATATCCAAAGAAACAATACGAGCCCTTTACGATTGCAATTGTATAACATGCCTCCTGAGGAGGCTGCTATAGCAGGCATAATATAACGGTACCTATGCTGGCTAAGATTGATATTATACTTTCGAAATGTTTTCTACACTATGCACTAATGATAATATTAAAAAGGATTTTGAGTATCAAGCATGTTTGACTATCATGAGGAGAAATCTCCCCCAAGTCTGCGATTGCATTGTTTGTGTGCCAGGAGGCCTTATGGTAGTTTCATTTTCCAAAATGTATTGCGAATTTCTTTTATTCCCCTTTTGTTTTCTTTTGTTAAGGAATAACTGTTTTAAGATCTCACACCAGTCCCACGACTGACCTGGAGTTTATTGTTCCCTTTCTAAACACAAGGTGCCCATAATTTTCCACACGGGCAGCCTAGAGTCAGGTTAGCAGTTATTCGGGATCGAAGTCAAAAAGAAATGCTGTGGAGATCAGAAGCAAGCTGGATGGCGAAGCGTATCACTAGTATATGTTATATTCTTTTCTGCTGTTTGTTGTTGTAACACTCTGATAATGTAATGTGATGTAATGTAATAACTGATATAGTTCTTTGTTTTAAAGATATTCATTTATCTATTAAATTTGTTCCGCTGCGATATGTGAGATTCTGTTATTGTTTTCTTTTCTTCTTCTTCTACCTCTTTCTTCTTTAAACCCGAAAACTCGTACATTCGTTCCACTTTGGGCTGAATTGTTGTGGGATTTCGCCAGCTCAAAAGGGGTACGGATTTGCGGGCCTTTACACTACTTCAATTATGAGATCAAATCTCAAAATTTAATTAATAAAATTTTGGCCCAAAAACAAATTTCACTGCAAATTTGAAACTTTCGAGCCAATTATACATTTTAAATTCCTATAATTATTTTTAAGAGTGATTTTCACATAATTTGAAACATTTTTCACTTACAAATCAAAGGTTATCAGAGATTAAATGATGAGATATTGGATTTTGAGAGAAATCAAATCCTATAGTTTATTAACAGAGTGTATTTTAAGTCTACACAGGCATTCAATATTCACACATATACATGCACCATTTCAATCCAAATTTTTAGGCTAACAACATGATTTTCATTCAAATATCACAGTAAAATTCAGGTTTTAAAACTGTTTTTTAAATAAAAAAGTAGTTTGCTCACCTTGCATTATTTGAACAAAGCAGCTTTGAAGTTGCTTTGATTTTTGAAAGCTTGAAACTGGAACTTGAAAATGCTTGAAAATCTAAAACTTGATATTGGAAATCACTTTGTTGTTCAGATTATTTAATTTGCTAGGTGAGATGATCTTGCTTTTAAATCGGAGAAGATTATTGGATATTTTCTGGTTTGAGTTGTAATGTTTTACAAGCTATTGTTTTTAGGCTTTTGGTCTCTTTCTTTTTATCAGATTTTCTTTTTTCTTTACTTTGAAGAAAAATGCCACTTGTATTTCTTGTTAGAATTAATCTGACACTTGTAAGTTTGCATGACACAATTGGTTACATTTTTTAAATGCATGCATTTTTATTAAGCTACAAATATTTGATCTCTTATTCTATTAATTACTTATGTCTTATATTTATTATGGTTTGAATATAACTATGCTTAATTTAAGTACGGAAGAAATGTGTATTCAACCTTCTATTAAATTCTATTTAAACTATCATGTATTTTAAGATTAATAAATATTTATCTAAAGTGTTTTTTTAAGGAGGTTAATTAGATAAATTAAAATAATTACAAAAGAAGGTTATCCAATTTCTATTACCAAAATCCCGGGTTACCACTCTTGCTTGAATATGTACATACCCAAGATCCTCATCATCAAAATACTTGCAAATCTATCTATATATAGAGTTATTTTATCTTGAATTAAATAGTGAAACATATTGTTCATTTATCTAGATATTTATCAAAAATTTATTCGTCAATCTTAAAAATCGGTATTTTAAATAAATTATATCTTGTTAATTATGAATTAACAAATGACCAAAAAATCGGGTTATCACATATAAAATGAAATTTAACTTAAGCATAACGAATTAACTGAATTTGAATTTGAATTGTGAAATGAATTGATGAAATGAAAGTGTACTTGAGTTATAAATGAAATTTAACTCAAGATAGGTAAACTGGGATAAATTGAGTAAATAAATTAGAATTTGGCTTTTGGAATAAAGGTGAATTTTAAATTATAAAAAAATGCAGTTTTAGTTGTAAAATAAATTGAATATGTTTGGAATATTGTTTGCTAGAAACAAATAAAATTGATTGTAGTAACAAAACTCAACTTGAATTGTAAAATAAATTGAAACAAACAAATGAAATAATTTAATGAACGAAATATGGTATGGTATGTTGTTTGTTAAAATTTAATATGAACTTAAGTTGTGAAGTGAAAAGTAAACGTGAGAACTATATTGTATAAAATGATTATGGCTAACTGAAGTAGAGGATTTTATAAAAAAAATTATTGTTGATGGTAGGAAAGAACTATACTAAGTGGAGAATGAATATAAATGTAAATCAACATGAATTAGATAAAGGTGAATGGTAAATTAATTGAATTAGAATAAATTGAAACAAATCAATAGCAAGTTAATAAGAAATGGAAGCATATAGTGTTGACATTTAGAAATGAAAATTTTATATGATGACAAATAAATTGAATGGATGTTATTTGTTTAATAAGTTCTCCTGTTACATTCAGTAAAATTGCATATAGTTATGGTATAGTCTATATTATATAGTGCTATTATTTTCTATATGTACATATTCTCATTGTTGTTGAGTGATTAATAGGTGCGAATGGTGTATGCTTCTTACTTGGGCTTGCTTTCGCATTATATTGGTTGTATATGCTTTCTAATGCTATTAAAGGTTATATATCTCGGATTACATACCGTACTTATATATTTTTCCCTATGGGATGCCTCATACTCGAAGATGAGATGTATATTTTTTATTATACATATAATGTAAATTTTTACGATCGAGTCATGCAAACGAAACGCTGAAGAAATTTCTCGTAAAATTAAGAGTTAGAACTTTTCTCTGAGAATTTTGGAAAAAAATTTGATAAATTAATATTTTGATTTTGGTTTTATAACATGTAATGGTATTAGTTAGTAAACATGAATGAATTTGAAGACTTAGAAAAAGTTTTATAAGAAGTTTCAACTAATTGACTTCGGAGTTAAAGGGTTTAAAGGAGTTTGGTAATCTGTTTCAACTAATTGTGTTGAAGGTTAAATGGTTTGAGCATTTTTCATACCTTGGCAATTTTGAGGATGAATTTCTTTTTAAGCGGGAGAGAATGTATCGACCTAGAATTTTAGTCTTTTAAAGTTGAAATATTTAGTTGATTTTAAATATTGAAAAGTTAGTTTTAAAAGTTAAATAACTTGAATTTCAAATACAGTGATTTATTTGTTAATTAAATTATTGAACTTAAAATTGGAATTGATTAAATAGTTGAATCTTGGATTTAATATGAACGAAAATGATTATAAAAGTTGATTTAAATTCTATTTGAATAAGAAAGAGGTTACTGAACTATTAAATTTGATTTAAAAGGGAATAAATTGATATTGGTAATTTCTCATTTTAATTAACGTGTAAAAATAGCCTTTCATGGCACTGTCTCGGATTTCAATCAAATCTATTTCATCGGATCCGTAATAGGGAATATGCTGTCGAATTTCTTGGCGTTTAGACATATCATTTGATCGTGCAAGTTGGAAATGCATAGAGATTAATTTAAGAAAATTAATTAAAATAATTTGTTTTTCGAAAGCTATCTTATAAATATGATGGAATTGGCTCATATTATGTATATCATTATGTTCGAAATAGGGGTATAACATATAGAATGCCAGGCGGCATGCTTCGTTTGGAGTGTGGAATTTTCACGGATGAATAGTGTCATGCGATATTTTCTATAAAGGACCTCAACCCTTCATAATTTCCAAAACCCTAAAATTCAACATCGGCCGCCATTGAAATGGGCCCATCCGATGGCTCCGGTTCATCGATGCCACCATGGGGCATTTTAGCCTTCGACTTCAACTAGCCAAAGGTAGAGATCGACGAGGGGAATAACTTCAATGGTTGGATCAAGCTTGAACAAATCATGGTAGTGGCTGGCAGTTTCCGAAAGCATCAGCTCAAGCTTGTTTTTCCAACATTGGAGAAGTCATCAAGGGGTCAGATCATTGCCAGGAGATGGAGGCATGACCACGGTGGGGGTGTCTGGGAGCATCGACGATATCGATCGAATGGTGGCATGCGCGATTTGTTGGACGCGATAAAAAAATCGAAAGAGGAACAATGCAGATTCCTTTAGCAAGCAAAGGGAGGGAACAAACGAAAATTTCAGTGGAAGGTTTAAATTTTAGTTAAAGTTTATTATGTTAATTATATAATTAATTATCTCATTATGGTTATTAAAGCATAACTTGTTCACATGAGGTCTGTTTCAAGCGCGACAAGTTGCGTTGCATTCATACGCTCGAGCGATACGCTATGGAGTTGGATTGGATGAATTCAAAGCAAATTGGAATTTGGGACTAAAATTTGACGTTGGTTCAATTTTAATTCAAAACAAATGTTCTGGCAACCGTTAAAATCAAAGTGAGTTAATCTCACCTTTTTGGCTAATCAAAAATTTATATAGTCAATAAATATTATTTATTGGATGTTTGGATATTTATTTCTAATCATCAATGATTGTTTTGATAATATAATGATTTATATTTTTAGTGGGTATATTTCCGCCTATTGGAGTGGATGCGAACCTATTATGTTCTTGTGTAAGAGCGGATGACCCTTTGTATACGAATCCAACCTCGATGTTGTTGATTTTTATACTATTGATTACATGCTGTATGTGATGCAGGAGGATAGGTTAGAGTGTGTTACATCCCATATTTTTTGTAACATCATGTATAATATTTAATTATTTAAATTAAATAAAATAATGCGTTGATTAGAAGATTGATATTTGATTTAATTAAAGGGTACCTGTGCCATTTGACCTACGAATTAAAATAAGAGTTAAATTGAAATAGAGGAGGGGTATAATAGGAAAGAGGCCATCCCTGTATCTTTTAAACTTGGTTGTGTATTCCCCTATACACGTCCGTTTCATTTTATTAATACCTTTAAACAAGAGGCCAGCCACCATTAAGAAGAGAAAGAGGAAGAAGATTAAGAAAAGCCAAGGAAGAAGGTAAATCAAATCAAATCCATTCACATCTCAATCTCGTTAATCTATATAGCTAAGGTGAATAATGTTTACATCTCATATTTCTTTTTTTCGGTTTTAGGATGAAACCAGAACCTATTTGCAAGGGTCTGCCATGTTTTAATGATAGAATGATTATATATATATATATATATATATATATGTTGATGATTTATGTATGTTCATATTGATTTTATGATATGTTTTAATGTGAAAAACATATTAAATTACATCCAAATGCCTTGCAAGTTTTTATATAGACCGGAAATACTATTTTTGAGATGGGTTTCAAGTTTCAGAATTTTCAGAATTTTTGTGGAATTTATACGAATTTAATAGTAAAGAGAATGTTAATTTGGATTATAAATTATTTACGGTTAAATAATAAAAGGTTTAGGTCTGAAATTTTTATATGTTGGAAAACATATCAAAAGATATTTTCTTGATTTTTTGTAGAATTTTCCTAAGTGTTTTAATGGTCATATAAAATTATTTAATGTATGGGTCTTAAATGTTTAATATAATTAAGGAAGAAGAAGGGGCTTTTTACAAAGAATCCAAATAGTCACTTATGAAAATTGCAGCACTTTTCAATGGTAAAGAAAAGATGAAAACGATCAAAATTTGACACATAAAGCAGGTTAGGTGAAAGAACTATTTGCTACATGTTTTTTACTATTTTGTTGCTTTCGGCACCTACTTCTGCCTTATTTAGCTTTCGACTAAGTTCCTCTGCCTTCAACACCAACGAAACTAATGCACATGGTATCAATGTATTGGTACACAGCGAATTGGATAGAAGGAGAAATAAATTTAAATTTAATATAGGTGATAAAATATGTTGAGAGGAATAATTTTTAATTTTAATTTGGAATAAGGAGAATTAAATTTATTGAGTACATTTTTGAGTATAATAAATAATTTTTCAAATCCATGGTTTTAGAGATTGTTTATTTAAGATAATTAGATGATAAGATAATGAAATTTGAGATGGTTATGATTTATTTAATTTTTGTAAAATTAATTTTCAATTTAGGTTGAATTTTTCATGGTTTCAAATTTATGATCTTATTTTGTTTTTCAAACTATCTTTTGGTTGTCCTTATTTCCCTTATCATGCTATAGAATGGGAAGGCTATTGCTTATACTAGTCTGTTTAGAAATCTTTCTATAATCCTTGACAATCTTTGATACACATTTTTGAATCTGAGCACTGCTTGCCATCCATAGACCGTCGGTCAAACGGGAAGGGTGAGTCAGATTCTAGAGGATCTTTTTCATGCTTGGGTTCTTTATTCTAGAAGATCTTGAGAAGATCATCTCCACCTTGTTAAACTTACCTATAACAACAGTTATCAGGTATAATTTCAGTCTTCTCGTCATCTTGTCTTAATCCTATATCATTCTATCTTTTTTGTACTTTCCCGTACCTCATTCCTTTTCGGGGACGAAAAGTTTTGAGTGGGAGAGAGTGTAACAACACTGTATTTTGTGATAATTTTAATTGTATATTTTGATTTTTTTTTAATTGGATTCCTGATTCAAAAACTTTATTTTTATCAAAATTGATAAATTTTGTTATTTTAAATATAAATTTTGATTTTTATGTGAATTAGAATTTCAAACATGAATAAATTGAATATTTCTAGAAAATGTGAATTTTGGCCAATATGGTCAAACTTTGACTTTTAAATTAAAATTTAAATATTTGAATATTTTAATTTTATCTTTTATTATGAAAATAAATAAAATTTAAGAATACTGCTTTTTGTTTCATTGAAATCCGATTTATGTTGTGAAATTATGCTTTTTTCAATATTGTGTGTAAATTGTTTTATTTAACAAAATTTGCCTATTTTAATTTATATAAATAATATTTTTGTTTGTTCTAATTTGTGTATATATGTGAAACATGTCATGTTATATATATATATATTTTATTTTTAAAACATCTTATAAGTATAGTTATATTTTCTAATGTTTATTGTATTTTATTTTCGATTTTTAATTTCTAGTTTCAATTAAATTGAGTATTTTATTTATTTACTTATTTATTTTCCAAGATAGTATTTTATTTACATTTCTACCTTATTTTTTTCAGCTTTTTATTATTATTTACTGATTTTATTTTGTTTAATTTGAATAAAACAAAATGGAAATTCAAAGAGTCAAAAACTTTTCATTTGTAGCGACTTTTCATTTGCCCGTGTCTTTTCCTTTTCCTTGTACCTCTTCATTGGCTTGACCTTCCATTTTATTACCTAGCCATATATTCTCCATAGAATTAACATGAAAACTATCTCATCCCTTCATCATTCACGTCCATTTCAGTCCTGAGAATTTTTTTTGTAAGCAATGGCTTCCTCTTTCTCAAGTTCTTCTTCATTCTTTTCTATGTTTTGCATTGCTTTCTCTAGTCTTGCTCGACCACAAACGCAACCATCTTCACTGACCACCACCACCATCTCCTCCTCCTCATCATCTACTGCCAACCACCCATTCCTCAGACCAGATTTGGCCATGACCTATAGGATGAGCAAACACCGCAAAATCCTTGCTAAAATTCCATAAAAAATTGCCTAGTCAATCAAAACTCCACCACCACCTCCATACTTTGCCTCGGCCACCACCCCTAGCTCCACTACTAGCATGACCTGACCTCTGGCCACCAGCCTAATCACTGACCTAACCTGTAACAATGCATAACCGAGCCAAATATGGCATAGGTCGAGCCTATGTTGCACCAAAACCTTCCATCCCTTGACCCTTTGCTTACCTTTCCCTCTCCATGCCTTTGCCTTCCATTTTCATGTCCATAGCCATATCTCATGACTCATGGCCGAGCACACATGACCTAGGCCGAGCCTAGGTGTGATGAGATGTGACGACCCGGAATTTTCGGGCATTTGAAATCGGAATATTTAATTGATTTTAAATATTCAATAGAACAATCTTAACTTGAATTACGAATATCACAATTTATTCGATAATTTAATTATTGAATTAAATGATTTGAAGTTGGGAAAATTAATGAATCTAGAATTTTTAAGCCGGTTAAACTAATTTGAAGGCTTGTAAAATTTATATTGATAACACCGAAAATAATAGAAGTTGTAAAATTAAAATTAACAGTGATTCGTTCAGTATTAAAATTTTATATTTTAAATTAAATTTAAAAAAAATAACCTTCCGAGGCACGGTCTCGGAATTCGATGAAACCAGTTCCATTGGGTCCATAATATTGAATTATTATCGGATTTCAAATTTCGTTTTGATCGGAATTGTTGTGTGAGCATACGATAAGTTAACGCATTGAAAATTTAATAAAACTTTAGTTGATCAAATTAATATCATCGGTGCGTCCTTAAACACGCTTTCCTTTTTATACTCAGCCGAAATTCCTTCTCAATTAGCTGCCTTTCCTTCAAATCGTTGTCTCCTCTCGTACATAACAACATCATTGCGTCCCCTTTCAGCAGATAACATTCCAGAGCATGCTACCTTAATCTTCCATCACACACTTCTCGTTTCTTTTATAATTGCCCTATCCTCACTCGTTATTCAATTCGAGAATATTTATTCCTTCATCATCCTAAAATCATGTAACAACCCGGAAATTTCGAACCCGAAATTTCCAGATAGTTAGTGAAAAGAAGAAAGAGATAGAAGAAGAACAGAAAAGAAACACACAATCTCACATTCGCAGCGGATAAAATATAATATCACATAAACAATAGTTATACAAAAGAAACTGTACTTGTCAAATTACACTTTAATATATATCAGAGTGACAATAATTTACAATCACAGAACAGATGAATCAATCTGTTTTAGATACTATAATATCATAGCAGAGACACTCCATACGATTCTGCACTCCAACTCGCCTCCTGAGCTCCAGAACGTCCTTATTTGAAATCTGTAATACTCGGTCTGACCCGAGCATTACATCAAAGTAACACCCTGGTCAGGCTGGAAACCAGCGTGAGTAAACCCATATAATTCAAAATACTAAGTTCAAACCATAAAAGAAAACTCGGGTAACTCGTACTTCAATACGAGTTCCTTACTTAAAATGCTCAACCACTTATTTCACAATTCAAACTCTAAGTATTCTAACTTAGTTCAAGGGTCCATATTATTTCAATTCAACATATTGACATCACATATAAAGAATTTTAGTACATTTCTAATCGTAGTGGTTTCGGGTATTTACTAATATCCGACTCCGATCTCTTCGAATCCAATACTACTTATCCCACACTATTCAGGTGAACCCAATTCAATCCTGAATCACAAAATGTCACTTTTTACACAACACTTCATCATTGACAGATAACCCTATAATCACTGTTCAAGACAAACATATCATATCACAAATATTTCATATCATAAATATCATTCAATCATTCATAAGCAAGATTAGTTACTCACACATTCCTAACTAAATCAACTTAATTTCCTTAATCACTTTTAATCTTGCTTACTTAAAAATAATTAATTAATTACAAACCATTAATTGATCATCCATTTATTATCCATTTTAATTAATCATCCTTGATTAATTATATTCCATTACATAAAGTAATTATCCTTTAATTTATTTACACAAATTAATTATTCTCAACCATTTACGGCAATTAATCTCATCATCCACAAGCAAGCACTACTTAAATATCTCATCACAGAATATCTCAACGATCATTCAATAGATATCAACCATATTCAGATATTCAATTCAAACAATCATCCACAAGCAAGCACTACTTAAATTCATTTTTATAATTAATTCAATTGATTTAAATTAAATTAATTACTTAGGAATTTATCACTTAATCATGCTTAAACAAATATTAATTAATTAATCATAATCATTGAATTAATTAATCACCTCTTAATCATCTCATTTTTAATTAATTAATTAATGTTAAATTAATTAATAATCTTCATTTAATTATCAATTAATTACTATAATTATTTATTAATTAAAATTTGATTTAAAATTTAATCATTCCTTAATTGGTTACTAATTAACCCTTAATTTCTAATTAATTAACCTTAATTAATTCTTAATTAATCACAAAATAATTTATCTAAATTACTTAATTGATTATTCATTAACTAACCTTGATTATTTAATTAATTAAATCTTAACCATTAATTAATTTACTATTAACTATAAATTAATTAATATTTAATTACTTAATTAATTAACTCTCAATTAATTAATTAATTAACTTCTTAATAATTAATTTATTAATCATTTAATTAATCAGTTATTAATCACTTATGAATTAATCCAAAATTAATTAATAAATTAATTAATAATAAATTAATTTATTTTAAATTAACCCTTAATTACCCATTGAATAATTCATAAGTAATTTAATTAAATTTTAACAAATTAATTAATCTAAATTGATTAATTAATTCCAACTCTAGTCTCTTAATTAATTAAAGTAAACTTAAATTTCAAAATTTAATTAACTTTCTAAACCAAACAATTTAAAAAAAAACTCTTACATGTTTAAACATTTCAATTTATTAAGACTAATTACTCTTTGAAAAAGTTAGATTTTAAAGTTGTAAAAGAAATCACTTCAAAACTTCAACAAATAAAATGTGAATTAATTTTGAAATAAAATATTGAATACTTTATAAAGTAATGAGAAATATAAAGTGTTAAGCTTTTAAACATAAAAACAAAAATTGAAATTTAAAACAAGTTTAAACTTGACTACCTTATTTTAATTTAAGCTCGACCAAAACCCAAACTAACACAAACTCAACTCCATCTCCCCTTCCCCCTTCATCTTAGTTTGAGAATAAGTATCTAACCCAAAATCAAGAAACCTGGTAACAACCTTCTTCCCTAACCCCTACCCTCCTTCATCTACCTGAACCAAACGAAAACACACGAGCAACCACTCACACACCCGAGCACACTCACGAGCCTCGCGACCCAAAACACGAGCGCGACTTCGAGTGAAACCCTCGCGCACGCGAACATCTCCACTGATACAAGCCCCTACCTCGTGCACATGCACGGTGCTCCGGCACTTCCACCGCCCCCGCCGACCCCTTGCGCAAATCCCAAACCATCGCCAGACCCAACTTCAAAACCCAGAACCCATCGATTCGAGCTCGAACGAAAATTGGGTCTACGAACCCACCCAATACTGCCGACGCCTGGAAAAGAAACCCCATCACCCACGGCACCGACCACCTTGCGCCTCCAAACTCCGGCCATACATGCGTATAAACTTAACTCTCCTCCACCCCAAACCATTCGCCACTCGGTCATCTCCATGCTCCACAAAATCGGAAATCACAAACTCAAAAAGACACAGAGCTAAAACCCTAACGATCAAATTTCTAAAATCTGTGTTGCATAATAATTTCAATCAGTATTTTTCTAGTGTTACACAACATTAAACACACCTTCGATTCAAATTTCAAAGCTTAAAAACAACTTAGTCATAAGAATTTGATAAAAGCCCCAAATTTAGTTAAACTCAAAATTCATCTTCAACTTACAGTTAAAAATTTTGATTTCTGTTTTAAAATTCATGTCATGCATTATAGATTTAGGATATAAATTTTATTCATCAAAATTCAATCTTGATATAATTATTTGATTTTACTGCATAACCTACTTCCTGCGGTATTCTTAACTGTTTCATTTGCATATTATCATTAACACTTAAATCATATTTCATCTAACTTCTATATTTGAAGATATTAACTCAACATCACCTTACTGTATTTAAATTTGAAGTTTGTTCAGAAATTTTGCTTTGAACTTGAAATAACAGAGGAGTTACAATTTTCTTCCAACATGCACAGTCAATTTTTTTTAAAAACTGTAAACAATACTTCACAAAACAATTAACATGCAAGCATTTCAGAGCTAACATTCAACATGCAACATTTTTATACTTAAAGTTTGATTTACAAATTTACTCACAGCATCATTGTCACCAGGCTTAAAAATGAAAATGGCAGCAGTTTGCTCACCTTAATAGAAGAAGAGAACACTCATTTGCATTTCATTTTCCTAAAACTGATTTTACTCTAGATTTTGAATCTGCTTGCTGTTGTAGTTGATTAAATTTCTGTAGCTGTTTGATTTTAAAACTGCATGCTATCGGAACTTGATTTGGTTTAAACAAATTTCCAGATTTGAAGAAAGATGCAGGCATTTATTTTCCGTATATTAAGAAATACTTGCAGCTTTGATGCTTCAGGTTTGCTGTTGATAATTAGTTACAGGGTTTAGATTGATTTATTATCTGGTTTTAGAGGCAAATTTTGTTTTGAGGGATTGTTTGAGTTCATATTTGTTTCTTAGCCAAATAGAGAGAAGTATATGTTTTTAGGCTGAAAATTGTTTTTTAAAATAAAATAAAAATAAAAGAGAATTAAATAAAAATGCCACTTGTCATAAATCTTAGTTCATTAGTTAACACATGTTAATATTAAGTTTTATTATGATAACACTTGTCTTTGTATTATTTCTTTTTATTTTAAATGTTAATAAAGGTTTTACTTAATTTATTTATTCTTATGTAAAGAAAATGTAACAAATTATGAATAAAGGCATATCCAAATACCTTTAAATTCCAATATTGCAAAATATCCATCTTATGAATTTCAAAACTTTAAATTTGAATTCAAATTTAAATTAAATCCTAAAATCCAATTTATAAATCAAATTATATATAACTACTTATTCAGATATGTACTTTCGTTACCAGAATTAAGTATTAACTTATAAATCAGTATTTTCCAATAATACTAGATAATTATTCAATTATCTGATGCCCGAAAATACGGGTTATCACATTCCTCCCCCCTTTTGAATCTTTTCGTCCCCGAAAAGAAACGAAGCCAGAATTATTAAAATGCTTAAATTCAGATAATTTTTTTTTTCCTTGATCATTTTAAAACACTTTAAAATCTATATATAGTATTATCAAAGTAGTTTTATAAAAATATCATTCTACCACTTGATGTTTCAACAAGTCCATCTTCGTTTTCACATAAATTCGGTCATACGTTGATCAGGCGTAGGACTGAAAATCTATAAGTACTTAGCAGACCCATTTTCAACACCCAGTGAAAATACTTTATAAAATAATTTTATTAAATATATAGAAAACATTTTTGAAAATAGAGGATATATCTTTGGTGAGAATGCTCTGGAAATCATCACCCCCA
The DNA here is from genome assembly GCA_030765085.1 of Allium cepa. Taxonomy (NCBI): domain Eukaryota; kingdom Viridiplantae; phylum Streptophyta; class Magnoliopsida; order Asparagales; family Amaryllidaceae; genus Allium; species Allium cepa. The sequence goes on from CM060943.1 coordinate 110,916,198, forward strand.
TCCATGGTCACAGTTACATCCAGGGTTACGTTGCCATCGCAGCAAAAGTCCATGTAACTGCAGGCTCTCCGCGGCCTCACGATTACGCCATGGAACCCACACAACAGATCATAGTTACACCCAGGGTTACGTTGCCGTCGCAGCAAAAGTCCATGTAACTTCAGGCTCTCACGGCCTCTGATTTTCGCTGTCGAAATGAAACTTCTCCACTCCTACATAGGTCGCAGTCTACCGATATAAAATCAAACGCAGACTGTTGGCTCTCAGCGGCACACACGACTTTCGCTATGTTATACCATAGATCGCAGTTACATCTTGGGTTACGTTGCCGTCACAGCAAAAGTCCATATAACTGTTGGCTCTCAGCGGCACACACGACTTTCGCTATGGTATACTCAACTCATAATCCTCAGGAACTAGTTTTGTCCGGACTCCTCACAGGATCAACTTTAGAACCCCCCCCCCTTGGCGCTCAAGGCAGCACCACTCGGTGGTACTCCGGAAAAGTTCATTTCAAGGGAGCGCCTTTTTCCCCAGAGCCATCATCAAAACATTTTATACTATACACATAGTATACACCTAGTACGATCTCATACAAATCTTCTTTACACAAAATCGATTATCCCAAAATCGATAATTCTCAAACTAGGCTTTCCAAATTCAATATTGATTTTACCCAAAAATCAAAAGCCTTTTCCAAATCCAAAGGTTCCCAAAAACCCTTTTTTTTCAAAATCCTCATATGATCCTTATATATATATATATATATATATATATATATATATATATATATAATCTTTCAAAACTTTGGATCATTTCAAACTTGTATAAAACTCCTTTTATACTTTAAACATTTCCAAAAACCATTTTCTTCTGGCAAAAGATTCAACAAGGGAAGTTTCATTTTATAAAACAAAGATATTTAACTTTGTTTACTCAAAATCAAATATTCAAATTTGATTACTCTTCTCAATATCATTTTCATTCAAATCCGTACGATGTACACATATCATCCGTACGCTATACCAATCAGATCGCTCACTCGATCATACAATTTCACTTCCGAACTAGTATCGTCCACCCGACTTCCTAGTGCGGGCACAGATCTGGTTTCTTGATCAGAAACCGTCATTCTCCTTGCATAGTCTAACTATGATAAAGAATATCCAGAACCAATCAACAATCCATATCCAGGTTCGCCTTCAAAAATCGAGTGGAAAATTCCAACTCGGATCGAAATAACTATCTCGAAATTCTGTGCTCGAATCTGGATCAAATCACTATGCGAATAAAATAACATACGTACACCCTACGTATTTGTCTTTATTTGTTATTAGCCAAATCGATTCCATTTCTATTCACATTCACTTTGATTTTTATTCACTTACTCACAATTGTTTCAATCCATTTGGATTGTCACCTCTATTCTTATCTCGATTAGGTATTCAACCAATAACAGTTTAAACTCTGTCCAGTTTAAATTTAGAAAATAGCTTGAAAAGTTAAAGAAATAGATAAGTAGTTGAAAAATAATTACTAATTTGTAAATTAAATAGGTGTAAAATAGTTAGAAAATAGTTAAAATAATTATAGAAATTTAGATAATTGCAAAATATTAGTAAGATAGTAATTAGTTTTGTAAAATAATTGAAATATAGTAATTAGTTTATAAAAAAGTTGGAAAATTGTTAAACAGTTTCTAAAATAATTGTAAAACAAGTATAAGATAATTTGGCTTTTAAAAGAAAGGTTGTATATATAATGAATAGCTTGGAAAAATAGGTTAATATTAAAACAATTTATATTAAAAATAGTCCAGAGTCAAAACTGTTCACTTCCCAATCTCCATTCTCATCAATTCAATTTAAATTTCCTCTACCATTTAAATTGACTCAATTCCAATTTTAAATAATTTCAATTTCCATTGAAATTGATTCATCCTCAATTCAAGTTGAAGTAACCTCAGTTTCTTTCTAAATTTAACTTTATTCAACCTTGATCTCCAATTTTACTAATTCAAATAAATTTCAATTAAACTAGTTCCAATTTCAATTCATTTCAACTCCAGTTTGAATTAATCCGAATTTCAAACTCCATTTCCAAATCAAGTTGAATTATTCTTGATATCCTCCCAAATTCAATTCAAATTCCATTTGAATTTAAAATTATTCAACTTTAGTTACAATTCCAAAATATTCAAATCAATTTAATTCAAATTTTCCATTTGAATCTTATACTCATACATATTCAATCACAATTTCAATTAATTCAAATCAAATTTAATTTGAACTAATTAAAATTTCAAATTCATCCCTCATTCATTTTAAACAATTCCAATTCACAACTTAAAGATTTTTAACAACAATAGGATGATATTATCTAATTTATTTTAAAACATCCAATCATTTTTTATTTCTAGATCTCAATCCTAATTTGAGATCACTCAAACTCTCAATTACAATCAACCATTTAACTTCCCAAGTTAAATCTTTAATTTCATCTTAAAATTTACAAATCAGGTTGAACATTCCAACATTTTTAACTTTTCCCAAGTTAAACTCAATTCACTTAATCCAGTCAACCTTACCCAGTTTGAACTTCCATTTCAAATTTTGAACTTCACATTAATAATTTTCCCATTTATAAGTTCAAAAACTTATTACCTTGGGTATCACATCTTATCCCAGATTCAAAACTCAATATTTAGAGTTTATTTCTAACCATCTTTGATATTATGTATATCCACATATATACATATTAATTTCTTTTACATACCAAGTTATACTTTAAAATTTTAAACCACCTTTGGTTTTTAATTTAAACAAATTCTTTTAAAATTTCAAACAAGCCTTGTTTGAAATAGGACCCTTTCATTTGAATATATTAAAAAACATCTCTTATTTTAAAATAAGATCATATTCAAAATAGTTTGAATAATATTACCTCCCTTAACAGTTTGAAATCAATTTAAATGTTTAAATTTAGAATTCAAAACTTCACAATTTTAAATCCACTTCAATTTCCATCCTTTCTAATTTACAAGTTATTCTCATCAAATGGTTATTTCCTTAAAACATTTTATTGTTTAAAACAATTATCCATTATTAAACACAATAACCATTCAATTTCCTGGTTTGAAACCAATTCTGATTCATCTTTTTTTTTTTTGAAATTCTTCCTTAACTTTAAGATTTTAATTTAAGTTTGAATCCATTTCAAACTTATGCTTATTTAATTTTAATTTGGTTGTATTATATTACTTCTTAATTCTTACTATCACCTTTAATTTAATTAATACTACAACCAATTTCCTTCATATAATAGATAATCTATTTCTTATATATGATTCATTTATTTTTGAAATCATTTTAAAAAAACTTTATATAAGAAAATAACAAGTACGCTCTCTCATATATATATACACTCAACTCATTCTAGGGTACTGTTGACCCTATCTTTAATGAGTAATCCCACCAGAGCCAAGGTTCTCACTTAACCTTGCTCTGATACCAAATGTAACGACCCGGAAATTTCGAACCCGAAATTTCCAGATAGTTAGTGAAAAGAAGAAAGAGAAAGAAGAAAGAGAAAGAAGAAAGAGATAGAAGAAGAACAGAAAAGAAACACATGATCTCACATTCGCAGCGGATAAAATACAATATCACATAAACAATAGTTATACAAAAGAAACTGTACTTGTCAAATTACACATTAATATATATCAGAGTGACAATAATTTACAATCACAGAACAGATGAATCAATCTGTTTCAGATACTATAATATCATAGCAGAGACACTCCATACGATTCTGCTCTCCAACTCGCCTCCTGAGCTCCAGAACGTCCCTATTTGAAATCTGTAATACTCGGTCTGACCCTAGCATTACATCAAAGTAACACCCGAGTCAGGCTGGAAATCAACGTGAGTAAACCCATATAATTCAAAATACTAAGTTCAAACCATAAAAGAAAACCCGGGTAACTCGTACTTCAATACGAGTTCCTTACTTAAATGCTCAACCGCTTATTTCACAATTCAAACTCTAAGTATTCTAACTTAGTTCAAGGGTCCATATTATTTCAATTCAACATATTGACATCACATATAAAGAATTTTAGTACATTTCTAATCGAAGTGGTTTCGGGTATTTACTAATATCCGACTCCGATCTCTTCGAATCCAATACTACTTATCCCACACTATTCGGGTGAACCCAATTCAATCCTTAATCACAAAATGTCACTTTTTACACAACACTTCATCATTGACAGATAACCCTATAATCACTGTTCAAGACAAACATATCATATCACAAATATTCCATATCAGAAATATCATTCAATCATTCATAAGCAAGATTAATTACTCACACATTCCTAACTAAATCAACTTAATTTCCTTAATCACTTTTAATATTGCTTACTTAAAAATAATTAATTAATTACAAATCATTAATTGATCATCCATTTATTATCCATTTTAATTAATCATCCTTGATTAATTATATTCAATTGCATAAAGTAGTTATCCTTTAATTTATTTACACAAATTAATTATTCTCAACCATTTACGGCAATTAATCTCATCATCCACAAGCAAGCACTACTTAAATATCTCATCACAGAATATCTCAACGATCATTCAATAGATATCAACCATATTCAGATATTCAGTTCAAACAATCATCCACAAGCAAGCACTACTTAAATTCATTTTAATAATTAATTCAATTGATTTAAATTAAATTAATTACTTAGAAATTTATCACTTAATCATGCTTAAACAAACATTAATTAATTAATCACAATCATTTAATTAATTAATCACCTCTTAATTATCTCATTTTTAATTAATTAATGTTAAATTAATTAATAATCTTCATTTAATTATCAATTAATTACTATAATTATTTATTAATTAAAATTTGATTTAAAATTTAATCATTCCTTAATTGGTTACTAATTAACCCCTAATTTATAATTAATTAACCTTAATTAATTCTTAATTAATCACAAAATAATTTATCTAAATTACTTAATTGATTATTCATTAACTAACCTTGATTATTTAATTAATTAAATCTTAACCATTAATTAATTTACTATTAACTATAAATTAATTAATATTTAATTACTTAATTAATTAACTCTCAATAAATTAATTAATTGACTTCTTAGTCATAAATTTATTAATCATTAGTCATTTAATTAATCAGTTATTAATCACTTATGAATTAATCCAAAATTAATTAATAAATTAATTAATAGTCTATTAATTTATTTTAAATTAACCCTTAATTACCCATTGAATAATTCATAAGTAATTTAATTAATTTTAACAAATTAATTAATCTAAATTGATTAATTAATTCCAACTCTAGTCTCTTAATTAATTAAAGTAAACTTAAATTTCAAAATTTAATTAACTTTCAAAACCAAACAATTTTAAAAAAAACTCTTACATGTTTAAACATTTCAATTTATTAAGACTAATTACTCTTTGAAAATGTTAGATTTTAAAGTTGTAAAAGAAATCACTTCAAAACTTCAACAAATAAAATGTGAATTAATTTTGAAATAAAATATTTAATACTTTATAAAGTAATGAGAAATATAAAGTGTTAAGTTTTTAAACATAAAAACAAAAATTGAAATTTAAAACAAGTTTAAACTTGACTTCCTTATTTTACTTTAAGCTCGACCAAAACCCAAACTAACACAAACTCAACTCCATCTCCCCTTCCCCCTTCATCTTAGTTTGAGAATAAGTATCTAACCCAAAATCAAGAAACCTGGTAACACCCATCTTCCCTAACCCCTACCCTCCTTCATCTACCTGAACCAAACGAAAACACACGAGCAACCACTCACACACCCGAGCACACTCACGAGCCTCACGACCCAAAACACGAGCACAGCTTCGAGTGAAACCCACGCGCACGCGAACATCTCCACTGATACAAGCCCCTACCTCATGCACATGCACGGTGCTCCGGCACTTCCACCGCCCCCACCGACCCCTTGCGCAAATCCCAAACCATCGCCAGACCCAACTTCAAAACCCAGAACCCATCGATTCGAGCTCGAACGAAAATTGGGTGTTCGAACCCACCCAATACTGCCGACGCCTGGAAAAGAAACCCCATCACCCACGGCACTGACCACCATGCGCCTCCAAACTCCGGCCACACATGCGTATAACCCTAACTCTCCTCCACCCCAAACCAGTCGCCACTCGGTCATCTCCACGCTCCACAAAATCGAAAATCACAAACTCAAAAAGACACAGCTAAAACCCTAACGATCAAATTTCTAAAATCTGTGTTGCATAAAAAATTCAATCAGTATTTTTCTAGTGTTACACAACATTAAACACACCTTCGATTCAAATTTCAAAGCTTAAAAACAATTTAGTCATAAGAATTTGATAAAAGCCCCAAATTTAGTTAAACTCAAAATTCATCTTCAACTTACAGTTAAAAATTCTGATTTCTGTTTTAAAATTCATGTCATGCATTATAGATTTAGGATATAAATTTTATTCATCAAAATTCGATCATGATTTACTTGATATAATTATTTGATTTTACTGCATAACCTACTTCCTGCAGTTTTCTTAACTATTTCATTTGCATATTATTTTTAACACTTAAATCATATTGGATCTAACTTCTATATTTGAAGATATTAACTCAGCATCACCTTACTGTATTTAAATTTGAAGTTTATTCAGAAATTTTGCTTTGAACTTGAAATAACAGAGGAGTTACCATTTTCTTTTAACATGCACAGTTAAATTTTTTTTAAAACTGTAAACAATACTTCACAAAACAATTAACATGCAAGCATTTCAGAGCTAACATTCAACATGCAACATTTTTATACTTAAAGTTTGATTTAAAAATTTACTCACAGCATCTTGTCACCAGATTTAAAAATTAAAATGGCAGTAGTTTACTCACCTTAATAGAAGCAGAGAACACTCATTTGCATTTCATTTTCCTGAAACTGATTTTACTCTGGATTTTGAATCTGCTTGCTGTTGTAGTTGATTAAATTTCTACAGCTGTTTGATTTTAAAACTGCAAGCTATTGGAACTTGGATTTGCTTTAAACAAATTTCCAGATTTGAAGAAAGATGCAGGCGTTTATTTTCCAGATATTAAGAAATACTTGCAGCTTTGATGCTTCAGGTTTGCTGCTGATAATTAGTTACAGGGTTTGGATTGATTTATTATCTGGTTTTAGAGGCAAATTTAGTTTTGAGGGATTGTTTGAGTTCATATTTGTTTCTTAGCTAGATAGAGAGAAGAATATGTTTTTAGGCTGAAAATTATTTTTAAAAATAAAATAAAAATAAAAGAGAATTAAATAAAAATGCCACTTGTCATAAATCTTAATTCATTAGTTAACACATGTTAATATTAAGTTTTATTATGATAACACTTGTCTTTGTGTTATTTCTTTTTATTTTAATTGTTAATAAAGGTTTTACTTAATTTATTTATTCTTATGTAAAGAAAATGTAACAAATTATGAATAAAAGCATATCCAAATACCTTTAAATTCCAATATTGCAAAATATCCATCTTATGAATTTCAAAACTTCAAATTTGAATTCAAATTCAAATTAAATCCTAAAATCCAATTTATAAATCAAGTTATATATAACTACTTATTCAGATATGTACTTTCATTACCAGAATTATTTATCAACTTATAAATCGGTATTTTCCAATAATACTAGATAATTATTTAATTATCTGATGCCCGAAAATTCGGGTTATCACAAATCAAATCGCCTATCCCTCTACTCATAACAAATCATATCTCTCTCCCAATTTCTTTTTCCCCAGAGAAAGATTTAGTTCGAAATCGAAAAAAAAGGGGGCAGCTCTCCGTTCGAGTTCATGTCTCGCGTTCGAAATTGGAGGTCGGCGATGCTTGGATTTGGTGTTGGCGCGTTTGATCTCTGGGGTGCGATGATGGGGCGACGCTCACTACGAGTCCAAGGTGGAGATTCACTCGCGTTGTGGCAAGGATGAAAGGTGGAAGGGTGGAATTTCTCGTGGTGGAGGCTACGGTTGCAGGTTGGCCGTGAAGACTGGGTAGTGTTGGAGTTGGAAGGAGAGCGAACTCGTGATGCTTCATGTCGTAGTTTTTCAGTTAGGGTTATCGTCCCTGGCGGGGCCGAAGCATCGAGGCTCACGGTTTCAGGGGATTTTGTTCGTTGTTGCTGGCGAGGCGGTGTGGTGTATGATTTTGGGGAAGTATCTTCGGTCTGGGTATCGATTTGTAGGGGTTCATGTATTCGTCGAGACGTGGAGGTATTTTTTTTCTGAAATTAAAATTCATTGTATAATTAGTAGTTGAAGAAAGAAATATATATATATATATATATATACATATATAGATTTAGATAACTAATAAGTTTTTAATCTATTCATACGAGGTTCAAACCTATGAAATCAAGTCGAAATTGAAGTGGACTGCAAACAAAATAAAAGGTGAGTTAATCTCACTCAGTGAATTTAAATTTAAAGTTAAATGATTAAATTTAAATAATTGTTTGAGTGGTTGAATTGATTGATGTGCTGTAGTATGGTATGTTTTGGGATTGATATTTATATTGTGCTAACGTTTGTGGATGCAGGGAAAACAGGTTGGAGGGATCCAACTGGATCCCTCAACATTTATTTAAAATTATTTAATACCCTCTGTTGTGATTATTTGATATTCTATGATGAACTTTGTTGAAATATTGAATGCTATGATTCGATTGAATATAATTGTTTATAATGAACTATCAAAAATATATATAAATTTGATTTTGGGAGGAAATTAAAAGAAGTAAATTTGTAAGAAATTAATTATAGAAAATTTGAATAAGTTTAAGAATGAATGGAAAAACAAATAAAGTGACTTTAAAATTTTAATAAATAAAGCTACAATATAGAGAGGAAATTTTGAATGACAGGAAGTTAATGAATTTTAAACTGTAGTGTTATTATTTAAGAGAACAAAACATTTATCTAAATTTAAGATTTAAATTATTAAAAGGAATAAAGAAGAATTGGGAAAGACCTGAATTTATATATTCCAGGTAAGAGATTTAAAATCAAATGGAAAATAATAACAATAATAATAAGTCTTATAATTAATGAATTTTGAAATGAATTGTGTAATTAATGAAATTTATTTCAGATAGAGTAAATTGGAAATCAATTTGGGAAATGATTTAAGTGATTGAGATTGGAAATTTCTCTCTGGATAACCAAGTACATTTCAAAGTAAAATTTTAAATTAAAAGTTTAAAATTGTTTAAAGAAGCATGTTTCAACAAATTTAATATTTCTAAATATTTAAATTCTAAAGTAAGTGTTTCTTTTAGTCTATTATAGCAATAATTATTTTAAAGAGTAATTTAGTATTTTGTTTTAAAAGTGAAAATCTAGTTTTATATTTTATCAAGAAACCTTATTTTCAAAATATTCATATAAAATGTATTTTTAACAAATTATTAAAGCTGTGTTACCTTAAATGTTTTAAAATATATCTCAAAGTAAAGTATTTTAAATTATTTTAATAATCTAGTTTTGTGCTTGGTGATTTCAGAGGAGATAGAAAATATTTGGAGAAGTTTATTGTGAAAAGAAAGATGGTTTTGAAACTGTTTTCAAGGGTTGGAAATAGAAATATATCTTGTGAAGATATTTTTGGGATTAATAAATAATTTGAAAACTTATTGGTTGATGGTTGTTTGTGAATATTAATTGATAGTTAAATCACCGACTATCAATATTGGACAACTGCTTTGATCGTTTCGAAGAGACCGGGATTGAGATTTATTTATCGAAAACCACTTCGATCCGGTTTGTACGTTTTCGTGAAAAACGATTTTGGTTCGAAGATGGAGCAGTGAAGTGCAAGGGCTAGTCGCTACTAATCCGATATTTCCAAAATTGATGTAGTAGGAATAGTGCCTTCGGTTCCGTTCGATCCTGGGACGGACTTGTATGGATGAATGCTTACGAAACATCGTCAGGTGGACGATGGGTATTCTAAGGGATATGTTCTAAAAAGGTAACGTTTAGCCTCAAGCCTCAACAAATGGGAATGACTAAAAATCAGGGGTTACGCAGCAAGGCTAGGTGGGTAGCACCCAAGCAGGGTGAGGTCATTCCTGTCCAGATGTCCCTTTTTATTTCAGCTTAGTGGGCGGTTGCTGATCCCTACCGCGGGGTGATCTCACTCGGGATTATCCAGTAAGGAGTAGTCCCGGTCTTGTGTTGCAGGGGAGCGGGCGTACTCCTCGGTACGGTGATCTAGGCCCCGTACTGTGACAGGTGGTACCCCAGTGCCTAGTCATTAGTTGGAAATCCATTCTCTCTACGAGCCTTGTACGAGTTTTGTTTGTATTACCCACTCTGTGGCTAGTAGCTGGAATTTAATCATGTAACAATTTCGGCTATTTTATAAGTATTTGTAAATAGACCCTATTATAATATCAGAGGATTTCTAAAAAAATTGTTTTAGCTATCGTAAGGTAAAAACCCGACATGTTTATTTGTGGCGTGGTCTTACGAGATACTTTTGTTTTCAAAGGATTTTTTTGAAACTTTAATGATCAATTGGGTGTGATTTTCTCACGCTGATATTCCAGACTGATTCGAGTGTTATTTAACTGTAATGCTCGGGTCAGACCGAGTATTATAGGATACAGGATATGATACTGTGGAGCTCAGGAGACGAGCAAGATGACGATACGTACTTCCGTACTTGTTTATATTTATATATATATATATATATTCCGCTGTGTTCGAGTTGTTGTGTATATTGAGTTGTTGTGTATCCATTGTATGATATTGATGTTGAGTTGTGATTGATGTATTCTGATGATGTAATATATAAACAGAGATATTTGATTTTTGAGTAAAATTATTCATTATCTATTATATTTTATTTCGCTACGATGGTTAGATTCTATTGTTGTGTTCTATTTTCTTCTTCTACCTCTTCTTCTTTAACCCAAATGGTTCGTATTTCTATAAAACTTGAGTTGATTTAGATGGAATAGTGTTGACTCAAGGGGTACGGATTTGCGGGCTGTTACACTTGGTATCAGAGCGAGGTTGGAGATAACCTTGGCTCTGGTGGGAATTACTCATTTAAAATAGAATCCGTAGTACCCTATAATGAGTTTGAGCATATTAATATATATGAGCGCGTATTTGTTAGTGAATATAAATTATTTTAATTTTGTGTTGATTGGTTTATTGAGTGGCATATGAACCTTCGTCGGCACAGTCCGGACAACTATATCGAAAGGGTTTCTAAACACTTGAATAGAACAATCAACACGGTATTGTTTTTAAATGTGGGTGAATGAAATAATATTACCCAAAAATATATTTTGATATAAGGAAAAGTTTTTCTTAAAATATTTATCTAATATATAGTTGTTTGGATCTTAAGAAGAATAATATTGAATTATTATCATTGTTGAGTGAAAATTTAACTTTAAATTGAAAATACAACCAAAGTTTAAGGGAACAAATTCATTATAAAATGAAATTTATAAATATGAATTATAAATGAAAATTATAAATTGAAATATAATCAAATGATAATTTGTATGAGCGTAAGTTGTGCAAATGAATTATAGTTAAAAGTGATTTAAGCAGGATTTGGAAATTTAAAATCCCGGAAATTTGGAAGTGTTTTGAAGATAAAAGATAGCATTATTGTTTGGGGGTATTTATGAAAAGAAATTTGTTTAAAATGGATTTTGAAAGTGATATAGCATTGGAATCACTTGGATTATTGGAAAATAATTTTGATGATGACGGCCGCATCATCAGTATTCATTTTCGAATTTCTAAGTGACAGATTGCTGCCAAAATTTATTTGTTCAGAAAAACTAGTTGTTTTTGAAAATTTCAAAGGAAATTTGTTGGAAGAAAAAAAACCAAGATTGGTTTGGCCTTTGAGAAATGTGATTTGAGATGTTGGGGATTTCAAAATGACTTGAAAACAAAAGCCGGTTATTTAAAAATCCTGATGAGATAGTTGTAAGCTTATAAATTGAGATGATTTTTAAATCGGGAAGGGAATATAAGCTTTAAATGTTGGAATTTAAATTTAAAGAGAAAGGTTAAAAATGAAATTAACTTGGATTGGGAAATAAAAATTTGACTGGATTGAAATTAATTAAATAGGATGAAAATAATATCCAGTTGTATTTGAATAAAGTTGAAATCGAATTGAGTTAAATAAATCCGAGTTAAAATAAAATTGAAATGGAATAAGCATTCCATTGAATTATTGAATGGAATTAAATTCTTACCTGAACAAATGGAAAATAAGCTGGATAAGGATTGGAATGGAAATAAATAAATAAGAATAACGAGTAAAAGAATTAAAATGCATGGAATAAAATATGCTTGGGTAATAAATAAGCTTAAGGCTTTGAGTTAAAAAAATAAAATAAAAGATGAATACATTCAAGCTTATAATGAATGGAAATGTGTAAAATAATAAGTTGTGACTTATAAAATTGGGAAATGGAATACAAATCCCAAAATAAATATTGTTTGATGTTTTGGATAATGAAATTAAAATCCAAACTTGAATTATAAAATAAATTAAACTTTTGAAAATTAAATGAAGTGATATTTGGGATTAAATCCGAGTATTGAACTATAAATAGTGGAGAACTAATTTGTTAATAAATTAGATAATGAAATATGTAATGAGAAACCAATATAGTTAAATAAAAGCTGAATTGTGAGTTAAGAATGAAGTTCGAAAATAAAACTCAAGTTATCAATTAAATTCGACTTGAATCACGAGTGAAGAAAATATAATTGGAGGTGGCCTTGTAATTAATTAAATAAATTGAGAATGAAGTTAAATTGTGGGTTAATAAAACTGGATGGTAAATTAAAGAGAATGGTGGATTCAGAACTTGAGTCATAAATTAAAATTTAACTTGAAGTGTTAACAAAATAATATAATTGAAATGTATTGAATAAAAATGAAATGGTATTAAAATAGTAATGGTTTGAAGTGCGAATAAAACCCAAATATGTGGGAATAAGTGGAAATAGCCTTGTAATAAATTGAATGAGTTGAATCTGGAAAGTTAAATCTTATAATAACTAATCAAATTAAATTGTAAATTTTAAAATGAGATTTAACCGAGATAGAATTAAGTCAAATGGAATACAAAGATTTACTCGTAAGATCAAATGAGCTTAGGTATGAAATTGGAATAAATTAACTTAAGCTAAATGAAGGGAACTTAAACTAAGATAAATGTATTGGGTTGGTTTTAAATCAAGTGAAAATAAATTTAAATCGAAATAGAATTCGGTGAGTAATAAATAATATTTAAGGAAATGGAAAATGGATTGAGTGGATAAACTAATTATGTTGAATAAATAAATGAATATAATAAATTAGAATCAAATGAAAGATGGAGGTAGGACTTATTATAAAAAGAAATGGAAATGAACTTAAGTTATTGACTTAAGTAGGTATTGAATAAAATCTGAACTCAAAATGAAGTGTGGTTTAAATAAGTTGAGAAATGGTTATTGAATGGCATATCCTGGATTGTTTTCGAGCTAAATAAAGTAGTTTGGAATAAACAAATAAAATGAAATACAAGTGAATGTATTCAAATCTAAAATGCAATGAAAATAAGAATATATGAACTGTGAATGAATTAAAAAAAAGGGAATAGAATAATTGAGTTGAAATCCATTTAAATTGGTTATAAAACATAAATGCTTATTTATTCACACGGATCTTGTCAAATTTGCATAAAATAAATTATCATTGGATGTAAATGGAAGTAATTAAAATTCTATGAATTGATAGGAGTAAAATAAATTGATTTTGAGATCAACTGAATTAAATATGAGTTCGGTTTGCTTAAAAATAAATTAAATGTAAGCAATTAAGTTTTAAACAATTCAATTGAATGAAACTAGATTGTAAATTGATTGAAACAGTTGAATTAGTATGAAAATTGTATAAGTTTCTTACGGAGAAATGTTTGGCGTGAATTTCTTTTAGAATTCATATGTTTTAACCATTGCAACTAAGTGAAATATAGTTAAACTGCATATATTTGGCACTTACATGTTTAAATTGAGTAAGTGCAGGTACTTGGGAGCCATGTGGCTGGATTTGGTTGTGCTATTTGCTAAAAATAATAAACCGCTTGCTTAAAATGCTAAATAAGGTACGCCTACGCAATAAAAATAGAAAATATGAACTGTTTTTAGTTTTTCCGACCGGGTGGGTCGATGTATATATATATATATATATATATATATATATATATATATCTTTTGTCAAATTGCAAAAGCTCCTCCGTACAAAGGGGACTCAGCCAAAAATTTTCAGAAATTTTGGGAGTTCGAAAAATTTTGAAAATATATTGGAAATTTTTTGTTAACGACAAACGGTTTAAAACAGGAAAATTGAAATAAGTTGGTAAATGAAACTAATTAAAATAATGACATGAATTAGTATAAATGAAAAATAAAATTTAAAATTTAGAGTTAATGATAAATTGAATTCATGTGACGACCCGTCTTTTATTCCACAGAAAAACGTATCATCAATAAAAAAAGAAAGAGATAGAAATAGAAAGATAGAAAGGAAAGAAACAACAATCATCAGAATCTCACAGCGGAAACGAACAAAATATAATATTACATATATCCCTTACATAATTTACATATCAGAGTTCACAAGATAATACTACTCCATTACATGAGCCATTCATAATAGTTCTTACAACCCAAACAACTCCAAACATAACACCCAAAATGGCACTATAGAGAATATAGATAGATAGTACGTCTGGACTCCAGCTCCAGCCTCCAAAATATATGCTAATCCAAACCTAATCACTTGGCTACTCATAAAAATTTGAGTGCCCAAGAGTTTTTGAAAACAAAGTAAACTCCGGGTCAGACATGGGTCTTGTGTGAGTAAATCAGTTAAAGTTGTTTAACTTTTAAAAAAAATCATTTTTGAAATAAAAGGTATCACGTAAGACTTCCCACAAATAAACATGAGTAAGTTTTTACCTTACGCTAACCAAAACATTTGATAGGAAATTCAGTGATATTATAATAGGGTCTAGGGTTTTCAAATAAATAGAAAATAGCCGAAATTGTTACATCTATTAAATTCCAGCTACTAGCCACGAAAGTGGGTAATACAATCAAAACCGTATAGTCTCGTAGGGAAATTGGATTTCCATCAATGGTAGGGCTACTGGGGTACCGCCCGTCACAGTACGGGGCCTAGATCACCGTACCGAGGATTACTCCCTTCATCCCCTGCAACACAAGGCCGGACCCATCCCTTACTGGATAGTTCCGAACAAGACAACCCCGCAGTTGTGGCCAACAACTGCCTACACAGCCGAATATGTAATAAGGGACTTCTAGACAGGGGTAAATCTCACTCTCAAGTGGGGGCTACCCACGAAGCCTTGCTGCACCTCCCCTGTTTTAGCCATTCCCGGTTGATGAGGCTTGAGGTTACGATTACCTTTATAAAGAACACATCTCTTAGAATGCTCATCGTCCACCTGACGATGTTCTGAAAACATTCAATCCATACAAGTTCGTTCCGGGTTCGAACGAAACCGAAGGCATTATCTCGTTACATTCATTTTGGAATCACCCTCATAGTTAACGACGATAATCCTTGCAAATCTCGAATCCATAAGCACTATTCCGTCAAACTCATTACGGAATCACCCACAGAGTTATACTGACGTATAGCCCTTACACCTCGAGTCTTCACTCTTCACATAACATTCACGACCTAACGTTATTTGGAATCGATGTGGTTTTCGGATATCCAAATATGGAAACCCGATCCCGGTCTCATCGAAATCCAAAGCGTGTCTTTTAGGTCCAAGTTATCTAATTAACTTAAAAAATTCAATTCAGGTTTGAACATAGCACCACACAATATTATCAACAGATAACAACCAATGTCCATCACATATAAACAATATCTCATAACAGATATACAATATTCCATCACAGAATATATCAACTATCATTCAACAGATATCAACCATATACAGATATAAATCCAAACTATCATCCACAAGCAAGCATTACTTAATTCATATCATAATTAATTTATTTAATTTAAATTAAATTAATTACTTAAGAATTTATCACTTAATCTTGCTTAACCAATCATTAATTAATTAATCCCAATTATTTAATTAATTAATCACCTCTTAATCATCTTATCATTAATTAATTACTACTTAATTAATTAATAATCTTTATTTAATTATTCATTAATTACTATAATTATTTATTAATTAAACTTTGATTAAAAATTAATCATCCCTTAATTGGTTATAAATTAATTTATAATTAATTAATCCTTATTTAATTCTTAATTAATCACAAATTAATTTATCTTAATTAATTATAATTAATTATCTTAATTACTAAATTAACCATAATTAATTAACCTTAATCATTTAATTAATTAATTCTTAATCATCAATTAATTAATTATTAATTATAATTTAATTAATGTTTAATTACTTAATTAATTAACCCAAATCATTTAATTAATTAATTCTTAATCACCAATTAATTAATTACTAATCATTTAATTAATTAGTTATTAATTACTTATTAATTAATCTTTAATTAATTAATTATAATGATAATTTAATTCTTAATTATCCATTAATCCAAATTAATTAATTAAACCTAAATAGATTAATTAGTTTAACCTTAATTACTTTTGTTAATTAAAGTAAACTTTAACCATAAAACTTAATTAAATTTCAAAACAAAACAATTTCCATTTATCTACTAAAAATTATTATATTTAAAACATTCAATTTTTTTTTTTAAAAAAACTTAATTACATTTCTAAAAGTTAATCTTAAATGAATATAAATCATCTTAAAACTTTACTATCATAATTCAAAATTCTTTAAATTAAAATGTTTAACATTTCACAAAATAGTTTGACAAAATTTTAAAGTTTAACTTAAAGCAAATTTGAGAACTCTTTTTTTAAAACAACTAACTAGTACCGGTTCGACCAAACCCAAGCTCGAGCACTTGAATCCAACTTCATCTTCCCATGACAATTCCTTCTTCCTATTCCCTCAACCAAGCTTCAACTCGTATTACTCCAAACTGAAAGAAAAACAAATATAACCAGGCACGAATACCGCAGCATCACCCCGAGATATCACGAGCCAAAATCCCTACTGCTCGAGTACTACTTCTAGTCGTACTTTCACCCCACACTAACGATCTTATACGAAGAACTGCGTCAATCCCCCCTTGGAACATCACGAGCCACGAACCCAATTTCTCGATTGCCGCTTCGAGTTACCATGACACCCAACCTCACTGATACGGTCGCTCTCTCTTGCACGTGCACGCTACTCCATCGCCGCCGCCACCATCCACGACATCACGCACAAGTTCCATCTCGACCAATGACCCAACTCCGGCCCTCCATCCTCACTCACACGAACGCAATCAAAATCGAGACAGCTCAAACCCAAAACCCAAAACTGCATCACCAGAAAATCCCCTCGTCCACGGCGAGCCGACCACCGAACGTTGCCAAACCTCGGCCATATCTCCACATGACCCTCACGCACCTTCACCCCAAACCGATTGAAACTCGGTCATCTCAATGTTTCACGCGATCAAAATCTTCAAGCTCGAAAAACACAGTACCTTAAACCCTACAAACCCAATTTCCCAATCCTATATTACAATATAAATTAGATTTGTATTTTTCTGGTGATAATCATCATCTAACCAAGCTTTAGTTAAAATTTCAGAAGTTAAAATTAATTCTGTTACAAGAATTTGATAAAAGTACCAAATTCTGAAATATTCAAAATTCGAATTCAATTGCATATTTAAAATTCTAATTCCAATTTTAAAATTCACAACATGCATTAATGATTCAACAAATATATTTGATTCATCAAAAATTTACAAGATTTTCATGCTATGAAAATTTGTTTTACTGCATACTTTTGTTCTGCAGTTTACAGTATAATCAATTTGTATATATTTTAATTCCTATATCATGTTGATACTAATTTATATATATATATATTTGAAATATCAACTAACTAACAACTTGCTGCATTAAATTTGAAGAATTTCCAAAAATCTATCATGTACCTTGAATGTACAGGGGAATACAATTCTTCTTTATAAACATGCACAGCATAAGTTTAAATTTTGGAAACCAATACTTCACAAATTAATTGACATTTCAAGCATTACATCTGATGTGTGAACTGCAGATCTTCTTTTCCTACTTTCCTGAATTTGTTGCTTAGCTTTTGAAATGCTTTAATTCTTGAATAAGTTGGTGCTAAACTTTGTGATTGCTGCAGAAATTTTGTTGAAGATGTGAAGATTGAAAAGTTTCAGATTTTTGGTGAGAAGAAATGAAAGTTTTCTTTTAACAAAATGATGAAAGTATGCATGAAAATATGTTTTATAAAAATTTAAAGAAGAGAAAATTTATGTTGTGACACTTGTCAAAATAATTCACAAATTTCTTAACACATGTTTTAGTAATAAGCTTAAATGTTAACATGTGTAAATTCATGCAAAAAGAAATTAAATGTTTTTCTTAAATTGATTTTTTCTTATATAAGTTTGTATTTTAAATTCCTATAAAAATAAATTCCCTTTAAAGAATGAAGATAAACAAATTTTATAACATAATTAAATCATGAGAATATTCTTCAAAATTCAAAGTAAAATTTAGAATAAAAATTAACATAGTTTAAATCCTTTAATATATCAATTCAAACACAAATTGAAATTTTAAAATCCAATTCAAAAGCAAATTAGATATGAATAAAATTTTAACACAATCAATTCCATATATATGTATTAGTTTTTAATTAAAATAAATTTATATTTACCATTCATTTATTAGTTATTGAATAAAATAACAAAGTTTACCAATTTAAAATAATTTATTATATAGATTATCATATTTAAATTGGGTGTGAAATTCCGGGATATCACAATCCTCCCCCCTTAAAAGAATTTCGTCCCCGAAATTTAAACAAAAGATAATCCAAAAATTTCATTTTATTCAACACTTCAAAATACATAACATCCATACATAAGCAACCATCAAACAAAACAACCAAATAAACATACATCCAATACAAACACCACTAGCTAGCTATCCGGACACATATCCGGATAAGCCTTCCTAATACTATCCAGAGTCTCCCAGGTACAATCTCTGGGATCCTCACTCCACTGGACTTTAACAAGCTTCACAATCTTGCTTCTGAGTTGCCTCTCATCTTGATCAACAATTTGAACAGGATGTCGGACAACTGACAAGTCCGGCTCAACCTCCAATTCTTCCTGCACAGTTGGCTCCACAATAAGAGATGGATCGTGCACAAATTTCCGTAGATGAGATACGTGGAAAACATTATGAATCCCAGCCATCCGGACTGGCAATTCAATCTTGTATGCTACAGCACCAATCCTCTCGAGAACTCGGAACGGACCAATGAATCTCAGAGCGAGTTTCCCTGTCTTCCCAAATCTTACAGCTCCTTTAATAGGGGAAACTTTGACAAAGACCAAATCACCAATCTCGAATTCCAATTGCCTTCGTCTCTTATCAGCATATTTCTTTTGTCGATCCTGAGCAGCCCTCATCCTTTTCTTGATCAGCTCGACTTTAGCAGATGCTTCTCGGATCAAATCTGGTCCAAGCACAATACGATCTTCGACTCTATCCAACAAGCTAGAGATCTACACTGTCTTCCATACAATGCTTCATAAGGAGCCATCTTGATACTAGCCTGGTAACTGTTATTATACGAGAACTCCACTAGATGTAGATGATCCTCCCACGATCCTCAAAAATCTGATACACAGGCTCTCAGCATATCTTCTAAAATTCGGTTTAGCCTTTCTGTTTGTCCATCAGTTTGTGGATGATATGCTGTGCGCAATCTCAAATTAGTTCCCAAAGCTGATTGCAATGCTTCCCAGAATTTGCTGGTGAAAATCGGATCTTGATCACTTACAATGCTGACTCGAACGCCATGCAATCTCACAATCTCCTTCAAGAAAATCTCTGCCAAAGAAACTGCAGTTCGGGTGGCTTTAACTGGTATAAAATGGGCGCTCTTGGTAAGACGATCCACAATTACCCATATTCCTTCATTACCCTTCTTTGTTCTAGGCAGACCATCGATGAAGTCCATCGAAATCATTTCCCATTTCCATGTCGGAACCTCCAAAGGTTGTAACAAACCGGCTTGCTTCTGCTGATCTCCTTTCACTTGCTGGCAGGTTACACAACTATTAACGAATCTGATTACATCCTTCTTCATCTTAGGCCACCAGAAAACTCTCTTCATATCCTTTTACATCTTCGAGATTCCTGGATGGATATTCAATCTGGAACGATGACTTTCTGACAATACCTCCTGACGCAGATCTCTATCATACAGAACACAGATCCTTCCGTTAATCCTTAGCGTTCCTTGATCATCAATCTCAAAACTAGGACACTGCCCCTTCCTAACTCTTCTGATAATTCTTTTCAACATACTATCAGATTCCTGCTTACTTGAAATCCTTTCCAGAAGAGATGGAATCACTTCCAAAAGAGAAAGAACTGCATTTCTGCTAAGTGCGTCTGCCACGACATTCGCCTTCCCTGGAGTATACAGAATATCCAAATCGAATGACGCCAAGAATTCAACCCATCGCTGCTGTCTTAGATTAAGGTCTTTCTGAGAGAAAAGATATTTCAACGGTTTGTGATCCGTGAATAACTCAAACTTTTCTCCTAAAAGATAGTGCCTCCATATTTTCAAAGCAAAAACAATAGCCAACAACTCTAGATCATGCGTAGCGTAGTTTTTCTCATATGGCTTCAACTGCCTACTCGCATACGCAATAACTCTACCATTCTGCATAAGAACAGCTCCCAATCCAACAATATAGGCATCAGTATACACTTCAAACTTGCTCTTACCATCAGGAATAGCCAATACAGGAGCACTTGTCAATTTAGTCTTCAGTTTCTGGAAAGCTTCCTCACATTCTGATGTCCACTTGAATTTAGCTCCCTTCCTTGTCAGCTTCGTCAGATGAGAAGAGATCTTAGAATAATCCTTAATAAACTTCCTGTAGTATCCGGCCAATCCAAGAAAACTGCGAACTTCTGTAGGAGTCCGAGGCTGCTTCCATTGCAGAATAGTCTCAACTTTAGCAGGATCTACAGAGATTCCCTCACCAGAAACAATGTGGCCCAAAAATTTTACTTCTGATTTCCAAAATTGACACTTAGAGAACTTCGCCTTCAGCACATGCCTTCTCAAAGTTTCCTAAACTATTCTCAAGTGCTGCTTGTGCTCTTCTTCCGATTTAGAATAAACCAAAATATCATCGATGAAGACCAAAACAAACTTATTCAGAACATCTCTAAAGACTCGGTTCATCAGATCAACAAAATAAGCAGGAGCGTTGGTTAACCCGAAAGGCATAACCAACCACTCATAGAAACAATTAGGTCCCCTAAATGCGGTTAAGGGAATACTGTCTTCAGCTACCCTTAACTGATGGAAACCTGATGCTAGATCTAACTGAGAAAAGACAGATGCACCATGAAGCTGGTCAAAGAGATCATCAATGCGAGGAAGAGGATACTTATTCCGAATGGTCACCTTGTTCAATTCACGGTAGTCTACACAGAACCTTAGCGACCCATCCGACTTAGTAACAAAAACTACAGCAGACCCCCAACAGGAAAAACTTGGTCTAATCAAACCCTTCTCCAACAAATCTTGAGTTTTCTTCACTAATTCCTCTCTCTCTCTTGGAGCCATTCTCCTACTAGGTTGAATTACAGGTACTGCACCAGGAACCAAATCTATACGAAACTCTATTTCCCGATGCGGAGGCAAACATTTAACTTCCTCAAATACGTCGAGAAATCTCGGACTACTTCAATATCTACAACCTCTTCTTGAGAAGTCTCCACTCCATGTAAAAGACTACTCAAGTGGATTCCAGAGTTATCACACATTACTCTGGCAATCCTACCCAGATCAGTTTCCAACGAAACTGTTCTTTCATCACAATTTAAGATAGCTTTATATTTGTCAAGCCAATCCATTCCCAATATAAGGTCGAAACCTTGAAAATCCAATACATAAGTATCACAGGAAAAACTATGGGATAGATAGGAGATTCTCAAATCTTTACAAATCCTATCCAATTTGGTTTACCCTCCTATAGGATTTGATACACAAATGGGATTGTCTACGATACTAGGAGTAAGTAAGAAATTCTCTACAGTTCCCAGGGAAATAAAACTTAAAGAAGCACCAGAATCAAATAAGACTTTAATATACTTTCCATTTAAAAGTAAAGTACCTTCTAAAACTCCCTTGCCCTTGGATGAGTTTGATGGTGCGCCTTCTAAAGCAAATACTTTGTTCTGTTGAACCTTATGAAGGAGCGGACAGTCTCTAATCATGTGTCCTGGTTGGTGACAGTTAAAGCAAAGAGATTTCTGAACTAAAGCCGACCCTGGTCCACTATACTGTTGCTGCTGCTGCTGTTGCTTCCTTTCTTGAGGACAGTGAATTGCCAAATGTCCCACTTGATTACAATTATAACATTTCCGGGGTCCATTATTGTTCCCATACATCTTCTTATTTTGCTTCTTCCAGTTAGGATTGAATTTCCTCTTATTCTGGTTGGAAGAATTCCCTCCTGATGTAGCAACTTGAGCCACTGACCTCTTCTTCATCAAGTCTTCATACCTTAACGCCATATCAATAAGCTCCACAAAAGAGCCTTTCAGATGTGCAGTCATTTTCTCATGATACTCAGGCCTCAATCCCTGGACAAACATCTCGTTCTTCTTAAGAGGTGTGTCTATAAGTCCTGGTCCGTAGCAAGATAACTCGTTGAACTTTGTCTCGTATTCAGCCATGGACATATTTCCTTGTTTCAGATTCAGATAGTCTTGATAAAGCCGAGTTCTTCCTGCTGCAGGCATATACTTTTCCTCAAACCTCTCCTTAAATTCTTCCCAAGACATACCATCCTCAGAGATATTAGCAATCACTGAATTCCACCATACTGCAGCACCACTCTGCAATTGCCATGCAGCCATTATTCTCTTCTGCTCATCAGATAACCTCATGCTCTTAAAAATCTTCTCACAGGAGCAAATCCATTCTTGAACTTCTATTATAGATTCTGATCCTTGAAATGGTTTCCCTCCAAGATGAACAAAATCCTTGCATAAGGCAGCAAAACTGGATGAAGACGTAACTGGATTAACAGTCTCATCATCAGTCTGCTCTCTTCTGTTACCAGTTGATCCACTTCCAACAACTCTTCCCCTTCGGCCTCTTGAACTCATATTGGCTACCTGAACAGGTAATCCGATCAATTTAGATAGGGATATAGTTATATAAGAAAAATTACAAATACGCACTCTCAAGATAGATACTACTTCAGAGCCTAGGTGTTTCTCAACCATTGCTCTGATACCAACTGTGACGACCCGTCTTTCATTCCACAGAAAAACGTATCATCAATAAAAAAAAGAAAGAGATAGAAATAGGAAGATAGAAAGGAAAGAAACAACAATCATCAGAATCTCACAGCTGAAACGAACAAAATATAATATTACATAAATCCCTTACATAATTTACATATCAGAGTTCACAAGATAATACTACTCCATTACATCAGCCATACATAATAGTTCTTACAACCCAAACAACTCCAAACATAACACCCAAAATGCCACTATAGAGAATATAGATAGGTAGTACGTCTGGACTCCAGCTCCAGCCTCCAAAATATATGCTAATCCAAACCTAATCACTTGGCTACTCATAAAAATTTGAGTACCCAAGAGTTTATGAAAACAAAGTAAACTCCGGGTCAGACATGGGTCTGGTGTGAGTAAATCAGTTAAAGTTGTTTAACTTTTTAAAAAAAAACATTTTTGAAATAAAAGGTATCACGTAAGACTTCCCACAAATAAACATGAGTAAGTTTTTACCTTACGCTAACCAAAACATTTGATAGGAAATTCAGTGATATTATAATAGGGTCTAGGGTTTTCAAATAAATAGAAAATAGCCGAAATTGTTACATCTATTAAATTCCAGCTACTAGCCACGAAAGTGGGTAATACAATCAAAACCGTATAGCCTCGTAGGGAAATTGGATTTCCATCAATGGTAGGGCTACTGGGGTACCGCCCGTCACAGTACGTGGCCTAGATCACCGTACGGAGGATTACTCCCTTCATCCCCTGCAACACAAGGCCGGACCCATCCCTTACTGGGTAGTTCCGAAAAAGACAACCCCGCATTTGTGGCCAACAACTGCCCACACAGCCGAATATATAATAAGGGACTTCTAGACAGGGGTAAATCTCACTCTCAAGTGGGGGCTACCCACGAAGCCTTGCTGCACCTCCCCTGTTTTAGCCATTCCCGGTTGATGAGGCTTGAGGTTACGATTACCTTTATAAAGAACACATCTCTTAGAATGCTCATCGTCCACCTGACGATGTTCTGAAAACATTCAATCCATACAAGTTCGTTCCGGGTTCGAACGAAACCGAAGGCATTATCTCGTTACACTCATTTTGGAATCACCCTCATAGTTAACGACGATAACCCTTGCACTTTGATTCTCCATCTCGAATCTATAAGCACTATTCCATCAAACTCATTACGGAATCACCCATAGAGTTATACTGACGTATAGCCCTTACGCCTCGAGTCTTCACTCTTCACATAAGATTCACGACCTAACGTTATTTGGAATCGATGTGGTTTTCGGATATCCAAATATGGAAACCCGATCCCGGTCTCATCGAAATCCAAAGCGTGTCTTTTAGGTCCAAGTTATCTAATTAACTTAAACAATTCAATTCAGGTTTGAACATAGCACCACACAATATTATCAACAGATAACAACCAATGTCCATCACAGATAAACAATATCTCATCACAGATATACAATATTCCATCACAGAATATATCAACTATCATTCAACAGATATCAACCATATACAGATATAAATCCAAACTATCATCCACAAGCAAGCATTACTTAATTCATATCATAATTAATTTAATTAATTTAAATTAAATTAATTACTTAAGAATTTATCACTTAATCTTGCTTAACCAATCATTAATTAATTAATCCCAATTAATTAATTAATTAATCACCACTTAATCATCTTATCATTAATTAATTACTACTTAATTAATTAATAATCTTTATTTAATTATTCATTAATTACTATAATTATTTATTAATTAAACTTTGATTAAAAATTAATCATCCCTTAATTGGTTATAAATTAATTTATAATTAATTAATCCTTATTTAATTCTTAATTAATCACAAATTAATTTATCTTAATTACTTAATTAATTATAATTAATTATCTTAATTACTAAATTAACCACAATTAATTAACCTTAATCATTTAATTAATTAAGTCTTAATCATCAATTAATTAATTATTAATTATAATTTAATTAATGTTTAATTACTTAATTAATTAAGCCAAATCATTTAATTAATTCTTAATCACCAATTAATTAATTACTGATCATTTAATTAATTAGTTATTAATTACTTATTATTTAATCTTTAATTAATTAATTATAATGATAATTTAATTCTTAATTATCCATTAATCCAAATTAATTAACTAAACCTAAATAGATTAATTAGTTTAACCTTAATTACTTTTGTTAATTAAAGTAAACTTTAACCATAAAACTTAATTAAATTTCAAAACAAAACAATTTCCATTTATCTACTAAAAATTATTATATTTAAAACATTCAATTTGTTTTTTTTAAAAACTTAATTACATTTCTAAAAGTTAATCTTAAATGAATATAAATCATCTTAAAACTTAACTATCATAATTCAAAATTCTTTAAATTAAAATGTTTAACATTTCACAAAATAGTTTGACAAAATTTTAAAGTTTAACTTAAAGAAAATTTGAAAACTCTTTTTTTGAAACAACTAACTAGTACCGGTTTGACCAAACCCAAGCTTGGGCACTTGAATCCAACTTCATCTTCCCATAACAATTCCTTCTTCCTATTCCCTCAACCAAGCTTCAACTCGTATTACTCCAAACTGAAAGAAAAACAAATATAACCAGGCACGAATACTGCAGCATCACCCCGAGATATCACGAGCCAAAATCCCTACTGCTCGAGTACTACTTCGAGTCGTACTTTCACCCCACACTGACGACCTTACACGAAGAACTGCGTCAATCCCCCCTTGGAACATCACGAGCCACGAACCCAATTTCTCGATTGCCGCTTCGAGTTACCACGACACCCAACCTCACTGATACGGTCGCTCTCTCGTGCACGTGCACGCTACTCCAACGCCGCCGCCACCATCCACGACATCACGCACAAGTTCCATCTCGACCAACGACCCAACTCCGGCCCTCCATCCTCACTCACACGAACGCAATCAAAATCGAGACAGCTCAAACCCAAAACCCAAAACCGCATCACCAGAAAATCCCCTCGTCCACGGCGAGCCGACCACCGAACGTTACCAAACCTCGGCCACATCTCCACATGACCCTCACGCACCTTCACCCCAAACCGATTGAAACTCGGTCATCTCAATGTTTCACGCGGTCAAAATCTTCAAGCTTGAAAAACACAGTACCTTAAACCCTACAAACCCAATTTCCCAGTCCTATATTACAGTATAAATTAGATTTGTATTTTTCTGGTGATAATCATCATCTAACCAAGCTTTAGTTAAAATTTCAGAAGTTAAAATTAATTCTGTTACAAGAATTTGATAAAAGTACCAAATTCTGAAATATTCAAAATTCGAATTCAATTGCATGTTTAAAATTCTAATTCCAATTTTAAAATTCACAACATGCATTAATGATTCAACAAATATATTTGATTCATCAAAAATTTACAAGATTTTCATGCTATGAAAATTTGTTTTACTGCATACTTTTGTTCTGCAGTTTACAGTATAATCAATTTGTATATATTTTAATTCCTATATCATGTTGATACTAATTTATATATATATATTTGAAATATCAACTAACTAACAACTTGCTGCATTAAATTTGAAGAATTTCCAAAAATCTATCCTGTACCTTGAATGTACAGGGGAATACAATTCTTCTTTATAAACATGCACAGCATAAGTTTAAATTTTGGAAACCAATACTTCACAAATTAATTGACATTTCAAGCATTACATCTGTAATATTCAACATGCAACATTACTTTAAGTTTGTTTGAAGATTTACTCACCTATTTCAGATGTGAAGATTCAATTTTTGCAGGAACAAAATGTGTGAACTGCAGATCTTCTTTTCCTACTTTCCTGAATTTGTTGCTTAGCTTTTGAAATGCTTTAATTCTTGAATAAGTTGGTGCTAAACTTTGTGATTGTTGCAGAAATTTTGTTGAAGATGTGAAGATTGAAAAGTTTCAGATTTTTGGTGAGAAGAAGTGAAAGTTTTCTTTTAACAAAATGATGAAAGTATGCATGAAAATATGTTTTATAAAAATTTAAAGAAGAGAAAATTTATGTTGTGACACTTGTCAAAATAATTCACAAATTTCTTAACACATGTTTTAGTAATAAGCTTAAATGTTAACATGTGTAAATTCATGCAAAAAGAAATTAAATGTTTTTCTTAAATTGATTTTTTCTTATATAAGTTTGTATTTTAAATTCCTATAAAAATAAATTCCCTTTAAAGAATGAAGATAAACAAATGTTATAACATAATTAAATCATGAGAATATTCTTCAAAATTCAAAGTAAAATTTAGAATAAAAATTAACATAGTTTAAATCCTTTAATATATCAATTCAAACACAAATTGAAATTTTAAAATCCAATTCAAAAGCAAATTAGATATGAATAAAATTTTAACACAATCAATTCCATATATATGTATTAGTTTTTAATTAAAATAAATTTATACTTACCATTCATTTATTAGTTATTGAATAAAATAACAAAGTTTACCAATTTAAAATAATTTATTATATAGATTATCATATTTAAATTGGGTGTGAAATTCCGGGATATCACAATTCATATAGAAATGAAAGAATCATTTTGAATAGAAATAGATATAAGCTAAAAGTGATAAAGTAAAAATAAATAAAGAAGCATATAAAATATTTATACTAAACTTAGGTAAGAAATGGAAAATTCTTAAGTGGAAATTGAATATTGCACATATATTCTAAGTTGATATTTGGATAAATAGGTATTGACATTGGTAAGGAAGTTAATAAAATGTTTTGGAATGTTGTGATTAGATATTACTACTTAGTAAGATATGCAGGTATTATAAAGAGAAAAGAAAATTGATTTTGATTTCAGATGATAAATTTGAAATGCTCGAAAAAAAGGTATGTATTTAAATTTGGTGTGAAATTTGATTGGTTTTTTTGATACAGCCACTTGGCTTTTTGTTTCTTTTGGATTTGGGAGGCTGTAGAGCCATTTTGTAGTTGTACCGAGCTAGCCGCGCAAAGGAGACGCTGGCGAAATTTTTCGGGAATTTAGGGAGTAGAAAAATTTTGAGAAAATTTTGATAATTCAAAATTTGGTTTGAAATTGAAACTCGAATGGTTAAACAAATAGTATAGTTTGAAACTATGGGAGAGTTGAGAAGTTAATAAGAATGGTAATGGGTCTTCTATAAAAAGATAGTTGGTAGGATGTTGAATTGTTGGTTTTGGGAAAAAGGTAAATGGGTATTGGACCATTCTTCCTAGTTAATAATTTCGGGGACGAAATTCTTTTAAGGGGGGAGGAATGTGACGACCCGGAATTTTCGGGCATTTAAAATCGGAATATTTAATTGATTTTAAATATTCAATAGAGCATCTTAACTTGAATTACGAATATCACAATATATTCGATAATTTAATTATTGAATTAAATGATTTGAAGTTGGGAAAATTATCGAATCTAGAATTTTTAAGCCGGTTAAACTAATTTGAAGGCTTGTAAAATTTATATTGATAACACCGAAAACAATAGAAGTTGTAAAATTGAAATTAACAGTGATTCCTTCAGTTTTAAAATTTTATAGTTTGAATTAAATTTTAAAAAAATAACCTTCCGAGGCATGGTCTCGGAATTCGATGAAACCAGTTCCATTGGGTCCATAATATTGAATTATTATCGGATTTCAAATTTCGTTTTGATCGGAATTGTTGTGTGAGCATACGATAAGTTAACGCGTTGAAATTTTAATAAAACTTTAGTTGATCAAATTAATATCATCGATGCATTCTTAAACACGCTTTCCTTTTTATACTCATCCTAAATTCCTTCTCAATTAGCTGCCTTTCCTTCAAATCGCTGTCTCCTCTCGTACATAACAACATCATTGCGTCCCCTTTCAGCAGACAACATTCCAGAGCACGCTACCTTTATCTTCCATCACACACTTCTCGTTTCTTTTATAATTGCCTGATCCTCTCTCGTTATTCAATTCAAGAATACTTATTCCATCATCATCCTAACATCAAATCGCCTATCCCTCTACTCAGAACAAGTCATATCTCTCACCCAATTTTCTTTTTCCCCTGAGAAAGATTTAGCTCAAAATCGAAAAAAAAGGGGCAGCTCTCCCTTCGAATTTATGTCTCGTGTTCGAAATTGGAGGTCGGCGATGCTTGGATTTGGTGCTGGCGCGTTCGACCTCTGGGGTGCGATGAGGGGGCGGGGCTCACTACGGGTCCAAGGTGGAGATGTGCTCGCGTTGTGGCAAGGCTGAAAGGTTGAAGGGTGGAATTTCTCGTGGTGGAGGCTACGGTTGCAGGTAGGCCATGAAGACTGGGTAGTGTTGGAGTTGGAAGGAGAG
This sequence comes from Allium cepa, assembly GCA_030765085.1. Classification (NCBI taxonomy): domain Eukaryota; kingdom Viridiplantae; phylum Streptophyta; class Magnoliopsida; order Asparagales; family Amaryllidaceae; genus Allium; species Allium cepa. The sequence continues at coordinate 110,946,211 of CM060943.1, forward strand.
CGAAATCGTGATGCTTCGTGTCGCATTTTTTCAGTTAGGGCTATCGTCGCTAGCGGGGGCGAAGCATCGAGGCTCACGGTTTCAGGGGATTTTGTTCGTTGTTGCTGGCGAGGCGGTGTGGTGTATGATTTTGGGGAAGTATCTTCGGTCTGGGTATCGATTTGCAGGGGTTCTTGTATTCGTCGAGACGTGGAGGTATTTTTTTCTTCTGAAATTAAAATTCATTGTATAATTAGTAGTTGAAGAAAGAAATATATATAGATTTAGATAGCTAATGAGTTTTTAATATATTCATACGAGGTTCAAACCTATGAAATAAAGTCGAAATAGAAGTGGACTGCAAACGAAATAAAAGGTGAGTTAATCTCACTCAGTGAATTTAAATTTAAAGTTAAATGATTAAATTTAAATAATTGTTTGAGTGGTTGAATTGATTGATATGCTGTAGTATGGTATGTTTTGGGATTGATATTTATATTGTGCTAACGTCTGTGGATGCAGGGAAAACAGGTTGGAGGGATCCAACTGGATCCCTCAACATTTATTTAAAATTATTTAATACCCTCTGTTGTGATTATTTGATATTCTATGATGAACTTTGTTGAAATATTGAATTCTATGATTCGATTGAATATAATTGTTTATAATGAACTATCAAAAATATATATAAATTTGATTTTGGGAGGAAATTAAAAGAAGTAAATTTGTAAGAAATTAATTATAGAAAATTTGAATAAGTTTAAGAATGAATGGAAAAACAAATAAAGTGACTTTAAAATTTTAATAAATAAAGCTACAATATAGAAAGGAAATTTTGAATGACAGGAAGTTAATGAATTTTAAATTGTAGTGTTATTATTTAAGAGAACAAAACATTTATCTAAATTTAAGATTTAAATTATTAAAAGGAATAAAGAAGAATTGGGAAAGACCTGAATTTATATATTCTAGATAAGAGAGTTAAAATCAAATGGAAAATAATAACAATAATAATAATTCTATAATTAATGAATTTTGAAATGAATCGTGTAAGTAATGAAATTTATTTCAGATAGAGTAAATTGGAAATCAATTTGGGAAATTGATTTAAGTGATTGAGAATGGAAATTTCTCTCTGAATAACCAAGTACGTTTAAAAGTATAGTTTAAAATTAAAAGTTTAAAATTGTTTAAAGAAGTATGTTTCGACAAATTTATTATTTCTAAATATTTAAATTCTAAAGTAAGTATTTCTTTTAGTCTATTATAGCAGTAATTATTTTAAAGAGTAAACTAGTATTTTGTTTTAAAAGTGAAAATCTAGTTTTATATTTTATCAAGAAACCTTATTTTAAAAATATTCATATAGAATGTATTTTTAACAAATTATTGAAGCAGTGTTACCTTAAATGTTTTAAAATATATCTCAAAGTAAAGTATTTTAAATTATTTTAATAATCTAGTTTTGTGCTTGGTGATTTTAGAGGAGATAGAAAATATTTGGAAAAGTTTATTATGAAAAGAAAGATGGTTTTGAAACTGTTTTCAAGGGTTGGAAATAGAAATATATCTTGTGAAGATATTTTTGGGATTAATAAATAATTTGAAAACTTATTGGTTGATGGTTGTTTGTGAATATTAATTGATAGTTAAATCACCGACTATCAATATTGGACAACTGCGTTGATCGTTTCGAAGAGACTGGGATCGAGATTTATTTCTCGAAAACCACTTCGATCCTGTTTGTACATTTTCGTGAAAAACGATTTTGGATTCGAAGATGGAGCAGTGAAGTGCAAGAGCTAGTCGCTACTAATCCTGAGGATATTTCCAAAATGGGTGTAGTAGGAATAGTGCCTTCGGTTCCGTTCGAACCCGGGACGGACTTGTATGGATGAATGCTTGCGAAACATCGTCAGGTGGACGATGGGTATTCTAAGGGATATGTTCTAAAAAGGTAACATTTAGCCTCAAGCCTCATCAAATGGGAATGACTGAAAATCAGGGGTTACGCATCAAGGCTAGGTGGGTAGCACCAAAGCAGGGTGAGGTCATTCCTGTCCAGATGTCCCTTTTTATTTCGTCTTAGTGGGCGGTTGCTGATCCCAACCGTGGGGTGATCTCACTCGGGATTATCAAGTAAGGGGTAGTCCCGGTCTTGTGTTGCAGGGGAGCGGGCGTACTCCTCGGTACGGTGATCTAGGCCCCGTACTGTGACAGGTGGTACCCCGGTGCCTAGTCATTAGTTGGAAATCCATTCTCCCTAAAAGCCTTGTACGAGTTTTGTTTGTATTACCCACTCTGTGGCTAGTAGCTGGAATTTAATCATGTAACAATTTCGGCTATTTTATAAGTATTTGTAAGTAGACCCTATTATAATATCAGAGGATTTCTAAAAAAACTGTTTTAGCTATCGTAATGTAAAAACCCGACATGTTTATTTGTGGCGTGGTCTTACGAGATGCTTTTGTTTTCAAAGGATTTTTTTGAAACTTTAATAATCAATTGGGTGTGATTTTCTCACTCTGGTATTCCAGACTGACTCGGGTGTTATTTAACTGTAATGCTCGGGTCAGACCGAGTATTATAGGATACAGGATATGATACTGTGGAGCTCAGGAGACGAGCAAGATGACGATACGTACTTCCGTACTTGTTTACACACACATATATATATATATATATATATATTCTGCCGTGTTCGAGTTGTTGTGTATCCATTGTATGATATTGATGTTGAGTTGTGATTGATGTATTCTGATGATATAATATATAAACAGAGATATTTGATTTTTGAGTAAAATTATTCATTATCTATTATATTTTATTCCGCTACAAAGGTTAGATTCTGTTGTTGTTTTCTATTTTCTTCTTCTACCTCTTCTTCTTTAACCCAAATGGTTCGCATCTCTGTGCAACTTGAGTTGATTTAGATAGAATAGTGTTGACTCAAGGGGTACGGATTTGCGGGCTGTTACATGAGATCAAGCCCTTTTGCATTTAGGCCAAGCCTATGTTGTCTTGTGCAAGTCTTTTGCTTCTAAGGTTTGATTATCTGTCATGTTTTGCAATTGTTTTGCAAACTAAAGCTATTGATTATAATTGTATGCAAAATATTTATATTTGTGCTTATGTATATCATATTTTGTGTGTTGTTACAAGGCTCTCCATCCATTCAAATCAAATCGTGCTTGTCGTGCCTTTGGAGTCGTTTTTATGTGTCGTTTTGGTCTCTAGCTTGAAAAGGTGAGTCATCCTCACTCCGACATGTTTACTTTTGAAATAGTGAATTGATGACAAGTGTTTAGTAACTAAAAATGTTATGCAAGTAAATGATGATTATATGATATGCTATGTTATTACCATGTTAACTCTGTTGATTATCACCTGACGTCTGATATATGACATTATATTGTGACATTGACATTGTTTATATCATTTATGCATATGTTCACACTGCAAGTTCCTTGTTAGAATAGAATCACTATGAGTTGAAATGATACATACCCGAACGGACTTTAGAATAGGGAAAAATCGTTATAGGCTGAAATGATAGGCCTGAGCGATTTTTATTGTATTTTTATTTGACTTGGGAATGCGGGTTTGAAATGATAGAACCCGGGTTCCCTTTTTAAACTACGGATTGAAATGATATATATCTGTATCGCTTGACCTGGGTTAGAAAATTTTATACAGACCCCGTGGTATATTTTTAAATGATTTTTATTAAGATATGTATTTTTAAAAGTATGAAATTTTTATTTAAAAATATATATTTTATGGTTTATGAAAGTTAAATATTAAGTTTTGAATTTGTGGACTTAAGTATGTAAATTTGAAGTAATTGTGATTTTAACTTTAAATTTACATTTTAAAATGTTAGTAGATAATGTAAATTAAATTTAAAGTTTGAAATGATATTTGAAATAAGATGTTAAGTTTTATTAAATTTATAAGTTAATAAACAGTGAAATTTTAGCTTAATAAATAAATTGAGTTTTTAAATTGAATATTTGATTTTTAAATTTTATTGTGATAAATCATATATTAAAATTATTTAAATGTGAAATTTTGAAGTCTAGAAATATGATTTATAAATTTAAATAGAATTTTTTTGAAGTTTTATTGTTTTTAAAAAGTTATAACAAAATCTGGAATTTTATTAATATCATTTCTAAAATGCTGTAGTTTTATGACAACGCTTTAAAATGCTGTTGTTTTGAACTTAACTATGTTTGGAATAACTAAATATCTATTACGGCATTTTATAAACGCCGTTAGTCTTGAACTAAACTATTTTGGAAACTATAAGCTTTGATAGCACTTTATAAATGCTGTCGTTGCTATAATTTGCCAATGTTTTGAAATGTTATAGATTTGAACACTGTTTGAGTTATATTTTAAAGTGATAATGATTTAACTTTTGGGAATTGATTATTTGTGAACTTTAAGGAGTTTTGAATATAATTAAATATTTGAATTTTAATTTTAAGGAATTTAAATTGAATTTGAATTTAAATAAGGCTTACTTGGTTATGCGTTAAATGGAATGAAATGTAATGAGATAAATGAATTTTTGAATGAAATATTTAAATGTGTTTTGTAATGATATTTGAAATAATAAATGAATCACATATCTGATTTTGAAATGATATTTAAAATTGAATATTTGAATTAAAGAATGGTAATGAATTTATACTGGATTTGAAAAGGAAATGATTTTGAAATGTCTTTGAATGACATAATCTTCATTTTGATAAAGAATGTGAATTTGGAATGATAATTGATTTTGATAAATGAATATTTGAAATATATATTAGTATTAAAGGATATTTAGTTACTTGTAGTTTGAGTTTATTTGAATAATATTAGATTTATGAAGTGAATATTTCAAAACTAAGTAATAATGAAGTTAAATTTGAGATATATGAAATTTTAAAGTTAGTTTTGAAATGTGGGATTTTAAAGCTTTGAAATATAATAAAAATTGAATAGTTTATTTTGTGGATTAAATCTATATTTGAAATTGACAATATTTGAAATGGCTGTTGGGAAACTGAATTGAATTGAAACTTATGGTTTGAATTGAATTAAATTGGAAATTTGAAAATTTGGGTTTAATTGACTAAATTTGTAAAGTGTAAAGAGTTAAATGAATGTTCCATGATTTCAAATGTATGATTTCAAAATGTTATGATTTTCAAAAGGTAATGATTTCAAGTATTTTGGTTTCGAAAGAGCTATAACTTTGAAAATATTATGATTTTTGAAAGTGAATATATGTTTGAAATGTATTGATTTGGATATAGTTTTGGAATAAAAATAGTTTTGGTTTCGAAGTATAAACTATTTTGGAGGGATATAGTTTTGAAATGAAATGATTTGATTTTTGAAGTATAAACTATTTTGAAATGACCACTGCGTTATAATAATGTTTAGTTATTAAAGAGACCGTGATCGGAAGTTGTCATACTCTCTACCAACTTCGAAAACCACTTTAACAACCATGTAAGCTGTGGAGATTCCAAAATGAAGTAGGATGGTGGCGACGATCCTATTGAGGTATGAATGTGGACCCGACTCCCACGAGTTGGCATAAGGTGGCTAAAACAGGAGCGACGATGGGCCAAGTGAGGTCATTCCTTCGATCGGACACATTCCTTTGATATTATACTCTTATCTTGTGGTTGATTTGATGGCCATCCTCCAATTTTGAATTGGGAGTGTGTTGCGAGGTGGGCAGTAGTGGCTGCTATGCATTACCACCAGCCCGGAAGCGTAATTGGTACATCTACCCTGGCATTGCCTTGTTGTGCCGTGTCACCTACCATACCGAGGCTTTACTACGAGTTTATTTTTCTCCCGTAGCCTATAAAGTATTTAGGGTAGTCTCTCGATCTGGAGATATGCTGATACTAGATGGACTACTTGGACTATTACGTGTTGGGGGCTATATAGGTAACCCTTCAACACTATTTTAAAGTAAGTTTATTTTACTGTAGACATTATTATAATAGCGCAATATTACTACATAGTAAATAGTTTAACGGATCCTTAAATGATGGGCGGTCCCAAGCATCCTTTAAGTTGCTGATGCATTTTTGTTACTATTCACTTGAGTTGATTTATAGTTCATAAGTATTTATGTCTTGACTCGAGTGTTTTGTGTTTTGCTTTACGCTCGAGTCAGACTGAGTGATTCAACATTCAAGACTCACCTTCAGAGTTGGAGCTTTTCTTAAAGATCCAGCCATCTTTCTTTGCTTCCTATATCCAGTGTTTCCAGTGATGTATTCTGATTTGTACCTGGCGTATCTTGTTACTCTTCTGTTGTATCTTGTTTAACTCTGATGTATCTTATTTTTGCATATTAGCTTCATGAACTACTTTCTCTTTTAATTCCACTGCATTATTATTTAATCATTGTCTGTAATATGTGATTATTTATTTACTGTATATTCTGAAATTTTCCAAATTTTATTACAACGCGGTATTTTGAGAAATTCAAGTCCGACATGTGCGAATACAAATGGTTGAAAATATCGGGTCGTTACAGGCATGAGGTTGAAACCATGGACTTCGAAGGGATCAAATCACCACCTTGCTTTGAAATTAAAAATGCGCCTGCTTGCTTTCGACTAAATGGCTTTCGAATGAGTAACGTTCGACTTGGTTAGCTTTCTGTCGAAAATGTGGATTACGGATCTTAAGGCTGGATTAACACTAGAGGGGGGTGAATAATGTTTAATGGATTTTATGGAACTTTTGAAATCTTTTGAAATTAAACATAGAAAGATGTAATTCACAAACGCAGAGACAATCACAGAATTAGACACAGATGCAAATAGTAAATAAAAAGCAGTATATGAAAGAACTCACCGAAATTTTATACTGGTTTGGAGTTACCCTATACCAGCCCTACAAAATTTCTTATGCAGATTTCTTTTGAAATATAATGTCGATATTACAACCTCAATTTCAAGGTCAAGAGATACACCCTCCTTTATTTGAGTCCAGGGAAAACTCTCTTGATTCAACCTGGCTACAAGATCACCTAATTGATTTACGGGCTATAAATACACCCAATTGATTAACAAGCCACAATCAAACCGTTTTCAATATCACTTTGATAGATAGAGAGACTCAATACACTTTTTGATTACAAATGATCCTATAACTCTAAATATCAATGAGATTTTTGAGAGAGAGTGGTAGAGAATAAAATTAGAGATGATCAAGTTTGATTCACTTAGGATCTGGGCAAAGTTTTGTTAAAATATAAGAGAATATTTGAGTGGAGAAGAAGGAGTGAAGAAAAACTAACAAAAATTTCGTTGAAAACAACCGATTATAGAAGAGCAGCAGTCATGTCCATTCATAAAAGGCTATGACAAAATAGACACTTCATTTGAAAATTTGAATTTTAAATTCTACGGCTACCATGTCGACATCGGGGGATGGGGTATGTCGACATGCCCTAGTAAATTTTAAATTTGATTTTTGTTTTTAAAAGAGATTTTCTTTCTTAAAACTTGTCAAAACAATTTCTGAAGTTTATAAACCAATTTTTGTATAGTGTAAACATAAAAAATATATTTAAAAAGCAACCTTAAAAATATATAATCTATAATATAAAATTAATGTTAAAAACTAAGTAAAGAATATATTTTTTGACATTTAAAGCTTATAATATTAAAACTAGAAGATAGTTTAAAAATAAGAGATGATTTTGAAATCAAAATATAGAAGATAATAAAAATAGTTTAAGGCTAAAATATTCAAAATGAGATAGATGACTTTAAAAAAATTTGGAATTTTTTTTAAAATAAATCTTTTTGAAAATTTCGTGGATTCTTCCAATAGAGAATGTCGCGGGTTCCGTCCCACTAAAGAGGTCATGGGTTCCATCACATTATTAAAATGAGAAGGTGGTTCCATTCCATAAATAAAATCCGAATAAAGATTTAGTGCTATTATGAAGTTTTAACATAAATCTAGACACTATTACTTACCTTGATATCTTGAACTCCTGTTACTCATGAGTCTTCAGTCTTGAATTTGTCAGTCTTGAATCTCTATACTATACGGTCTTCATTCTCTGCATATGTATCCTGCATATATATATATATATATATATATAGACAATTAGTATTTATATTTTATAACAAATCATAACGTTGTTGTCATCAAAACCATCATCTCAGGAACTAACAATCTCCCACTTTTTGATGATAACAACCTTTATTTATAAAATCTACTCCATAAAAATCTGATTCTACTCTAACTCCCCCTTACTCCAACAACTCCCCCTTAAACTACTAACTTCCCCTTAATCTAAGCCTATCTAACCTATTTTACAATTCTCCTCCTTTGTCATCAACAAAAACTAATCGTAAACTACACAACTCCCCCTAAATCTTATACTATTGCACTGTATAGGATAGTAATACAGTAGTAGAATATAAATGAGACAGATAGTGATTAAAGTAAATGTAAGAGGTATAAAAATTTCAAACATCATCAATCAATATATACATTATAATTCTTATTACACTATAGCATGTTCAATTACACACCGTATTAAAATCAATTCAAACAGTTCAAATCAAACCAAAACAAACAATTCAAACAAAATCAAACTATTCAAATCAAATCAAAGTAAATCAAACCATACAAATCAAATCAAATATTTCTTGGAACTTCGACCCATCCTTCTTCGGCAAAGATAGGCTCTGGCTTTATAGGGTAGCATTCTTCATTATCATTGTTCAGAGTTCCTTCTAGATTTGCATCGAGTTCTTCTTTGTTGATGGCTGAAATCATTAATGGAATGACATTGAAGTGCATTTATTGTTCCTTTGTCATTTGCGTTTGGCTTAATTCTAAGTGTCATTGATTGCGAAGGATAAAAGTAAGTATGTTATTGAAAGATTTGAGAGTTTCTTCAAGATTCTCACTTAGATTATGAATAGGTGAGGCCATTTTTGATAAACATATGAAGAAATTCAATAGAAAATAAGGAGAATTGAAAATGTGCATTTTTTTGGAAGAAATGTGTAATTAAATAAATAGAAAACCGTATGAAATAAAAAGACATAAGGTAGTTATGTGAATTTCAAATTCAAAACAAAAGTTAATTTCTGGCTGCTACATGTCGACAAGGGGTAGGGGGTGTTGACATGCCCATGTTGATTTTGGCAATATGCTTTATTTCTTAAGTTTATACATATAAACTCGTATAATATAAAAACAAGTGTTTCAGATATATTTTAGAGATAATGTAAAGAAATAAACGAGTTTCAATAATAAATTTTAGTTAACATTACATAAACAATACATAACACTAAATAATCAAAAGATACAAGCTAATACAACATGAAATGAAAACTAGAATTTGATAGAGGATGAAGAAGATGATGATAATCTAAGTTTGTTGACTCACTTTCCCAAAGAACTTGTTCATTTTGGTGGAAATTTTGTCCATCTTTTTATACTAAGGAATCTTTTGAGAATTCGTTGGTTTTTCATGATAATCTTTTGATTCTTGAGAAGTGTTTTGTTGGATGGACAATTGGGGGTGATAGGGTATTCAATACTTTCCAATGATGTCTCTTCCTCCTCCTTTCTTTCTTCTTCAATCTCCATCTCCTCCCCTTGTTACTCCTCCTCGTCTTCTTCTTCCATCTCTTCATTAGCTAACTTTTCATCCTTTTCGGTAAGTATTTCATATGGTTGAAACATAAGTGGAATTTTCATAAGAGAGATATTTGCATGGTTAAACACTTTTCGTGAAGTATTCCTCTCTCTTATAATCAACACCAAAATAGTTAAAAATCCAAGTAAGATAAATCCCACGATTCAAAGTGTTTCTCCTAAAGTAAAAGTTTTGGGACGAACTTCACCCAAAATTGCTTCCACCCAATTAATGTCATAGTGCTCATAAATAGTAAAAAGAGCCTTACAAACTTTTAAGGTCGGGTGGCTGAAATTTTTCAATCTTGGAGTAATGGTATGTTGCAAAAGAAGGCTTACAATTCTTCTTTTGGGCAGAAATTTTGATTTATAAATTCAAAGTTATAATTTCCTTCAAAAATACGATGAAAGTCTCACGATTATGTTCATCAATTTGAAAATCCAAAAGATTCATTCACATATACTAATCAACCAAAATATTTCGAAAATCTCACAATTTAAAATAATTCGTGTTCCTTTAACACTACACCAAACTTCCCCTTCATTACCACCATAAAAACCACCATTCAAATTTCCATAAAACATTTAATAAAATTTGGATAACAAACAAAAATCATTTTGAGAATCATCAATTAGACTGAGAATTTAATTCCCTTCAAAAAGAACATTGAGTTCGTATGAAATAAAATCACTAAAGATAGAAAATTTTCTTGTATGGACTTTTCCAATGTTTACATAGCTTATGTCAGCTTTGATAGCTTTTAGCTCATTGTAGAGGAATTCTTTGATGGCTTTGGACAGCCTAATGGTGGATAAGGTGCTTGAGGAAGCCATTTTTGAAGAGAGTAGAGAGCTTGAGAGTTTGAAAGAGAGCTTGAATTTTGAATTGAAAGCGAAAAGATAGGATAAAGTTAATGATAAATAGATATTCAATAGTTATGTTTTCTAGTCAAGAGACACCTTTTCAGAGCCTTGAAGTTAGTGAAAAGGTGGAATGAAATTCAAAGTTTTGAATTCAAATCTGAATTTCAAAATTCTGGTAGAGATGTCGACATAGGGGGTAGGGAGATGTCGACATGGGTCGTATAATACATATAGCTAATTTTCTCTAATTTGTTTAATATATATATGTATCCTATAATCTAATTTATGGTTTGTTTGAAATAATATAATGCAATAACACTTTAATTTCAATATTTTAATATTAAAAATATTGTTAAATAATATTATTTTGAAAATCAAAATTTTAAATTCAAATAGCAAGCAATTTCAAAACATGCAAAAAATCTAACATTCTAACATCGAAGCAAACAATTTCAACCAATGTAATTTAAATGCATACCTATTTTTAGATCCATATTCCCGATATCATCAGAATCGTGAATAGCTACAAAGCACATATTTGAATTTTCTGTCTCTTGATCTTCATCACTGGAGGATGATTCTGAATCGTCTAGTGTAATGGTACATGCTGTCTTCCTTTTCTTTAACAAATCATTACATGGAGGATATTTTTGCTTATCCGAATATGGACAATCTCTTTTTAAGTGGCCTGGCTCATTACATATGTAGCATGTGAGGTTGTTGAAAGTCTCAATATTATTTACAAAATTATTGTGATCATTTCTCTTATAGTTGTTCATCTTTCTATATTTTAAAAACTTTCTAAAATTTCTTGCCATCATGGCTATTTCTTTATCATCAACACTGTTTGAGTCTGAACCATCTATTATTACATTAAACGATGTTGACTTCTTTTCTAAGGCCTTGCTTTCTCTTCTCCCTTGCATTTGTACTTCATACGGCATCAAATTCCGAATTAATTCATCAATTTTCAGCATATTGATATCATTAGCCTCTTCAATTGCTAGAGTCTTCTGATCCTATTCTGGAGTGAGTGAATTTAGAATTTTTCTAACTTGATCTTCTTTAGAAAAATTCTTTCCTAATACAATTAATGAGTGCACAATGTCTTGAAACTTACTGTACGTGTCTGAAATGGACTCATTTGGATTTATCTTGAATAATTGAAATTGATTTGTCAAGATGGATATTTTGATCTGATTAACTTTGCTTGTTCTTTCATGGGTAACTTGCAAAGTTTTCCAGATCCTATATGTAGACTTATAGACTGACACTCTATTAAACTTATTTCTATCAAGTGAACAGAATAGAATATTCATGGCTTTGAAATTGTTTTGTGCAACAGTCTTTTTCACAGCAGTCCACTATGCAAAATTTGTTATGGGTTCAATGTATTCAATTTATGTGATATTCCAAGTCTCTGATCCAATTGATTGTAAATAGATTTTCATCCTACATGCCCATTATTCATAATTACTGCTATTAAAAATGGTGGTCTGATAGTAGGCCGACCTTCTACAAATGAACTAGCGATAATGTTGACATTACCGCTGTTGGCAGCCATTTGAAAACTTTTCAAAAATCGGATTATAAAAACTTTGAAAACCAATTCTTTAATACCAAATGTTGGAAATGTGGATTACGGATCTTGAGGCTGGAATACCACTAGAAGGGGGTGAAGAGTGTTTAATGGATTTTATGGAATTTTTGAAATCTTTTTAAATTAAACATAGACAAAAGCAATTCACAAAAATAGAGACAATCACAAAATCATACATAGATGCAAACAGTAAAAAAAGTAATAAAGGAAAGAACATACCAAATTTTTTACTGGTTCGAAGTTACCCTACATCCAACCCCATACAATTTCTTATGCAGATTTCTTTTCAAATATATTATCAATATTAAAACCTCAATTTCAAGGCCATGAGATACACCCTCTTTTCTTCGAGTCTAGGGAAAAAATTCTTGATTTAACTAGGCCATAAGCTCACCTAATTGATTTATAGGCTACAATCATAGCTAATTGATTTATGGGCCACAATCACACCGTTTCCAATATCACTTTGATAGATAGAGAGACTCGATGAACTTCTTTGATTACCAATGATCCTATAACTCTTATTAACACTGAGATCTTTGAGAGAGAGTGGTAGAGAATCAAATTAGAGATGATCAAGTTTGATTCGCTTAGGATTTGGGCAAATTTTTGCTAAAATATAAGAGAATATTTGAGTGAAGGAGTGAAGAAATGAAGAAAAACTAACTTAAAGTTCGTTGAAAACAACTGGTATTTATAGAAGAACAACATTATATCCATTCGTGAAAGGTTATGATGAATAGACATTTCATTTTAAAATTTGAATTTTAAATTCTACGCGTACCACATCGACATGGTGGGATGGGGTATGTCAACATGCCCTTGTAAATTTTAAATTTGATTTTTGGTTTTAAAAGAGATTTTCTTTCTTAAAACTTGTCATAACAATTTCTGATGTTTATAAACCACTTTGAATATAGTTTAAACTTAAAAAGAAGATTTAAAAAGTAATCTTAAAAATATATAATCTATAATTAAAAACTAAGTATAAAATATATTTTTGAAATTTAAAGCTTATAATATTAAAACTAGGAGATAGTTTAAAAACAAGAGATGATTTTGAAATCAAAATATAAAAGATAATAAAAATAGTTTAAGGCTAAAATATTTAAACTGAGAGAGATGACTTTAAAAAAATTTGAACAAATATTTAAAATAAATCATTTTGAAAATTTGTGGATTTCATTCCACTAGAGAAGGTCGTGGGTTCCATCCCATAAAAGAGCTCGTGGGTTCCATCCAACTATTAAAGTAAGAAGGTGGATTCCATTCCACAATTAAAATCAAAATAAAGATTTTAGTGCTATTATAAAGTTTTAACATAAATTTAGACAGTATTACTTATCTCGATATCTTGAACACTTGAAATCTTGAACCTTTGATACACATGAGTCTTTAGTCTTGATTTCTTCAATCTTGAATTCATCATTCTTGAATCTCTTTACCGTACAGTCTTCATTCTCAGTACCTGCGTATATATCCTACATATACATATATATCTTGACAAAAATATTAGTATAACAAATCCTATGGTTGTTGTCATCAAAATTATTATATTAGGAACAAGCACTTTCGAATAGGTTAATCGGATTTAAAGAAATTATTTCGATTGGATTGCAGTTTTGTTTCAAATTATTTTTTTGACCAGTCAAAACCTTTTGCTGCCTCCTTTTTACCTTTCGACCTAGATGGTTTTCGAACGGGTACTTTGTTCAAAAATTTAGCCACTTCTCTAATGCTTTCGGAGTGATGGTTTTGACACCACCACTTCTTTACTTAGGAAATGAATTTGAAACAGATGCTTTCGACTTAGATTTTTTAAAGCCCCCTTTTATGTAATTGAAGTAAAACCCAAATGGTTTCGAAGCAGATACTTTCGTCTTTAATGGGTTCCTAATCCCTTTTCTCTACTTGAAGGCATAATCCAAATGGTTTCGATCGAAACAGATTTCAATGGTTTCAAAGTGGTAAATTTTGAATTGTTTTGAAAGATTTCCATATGTTTTAAATTGTACCTAAAGGCTTTCGAAAGGTTTAGTATTTTAATACTTTCAAAAGGGTTCTAGTGAATTGCTTCAAAGGAGTGGTTCCCCAGTGTTTCGAAAAGGTTGAAAGGAAATGTTTTTCCTATGTTTTCGAAAGGCGATATTTAAAGGTCTTAAAGAGGGATTTCTATGTTTTAAAGCCTTCGAAGGAAAGGCTTTTAATGGTTTCGAAAGGGTCACTTTCAATGGTTTCGAAAGGGTCACTTTCGTTGGTCTCGAAATGGTTCCCATCAAGGCTTTAGAAAGGGTGGTTTAAAGGTTTTAGACAAAAAATTTGAACGTATTACCTAGGCAATATAGTCTAACCGTTTTTATGTTAAAAAGAGCTTTAATTTTTTTCGAAGGACACTTAATCCTCATTGAAATTCATCAACGTTATTTTGAGTAAAATATATATAACATGGCAAAATATGGGTATGCCTCAGTGCATAAAGTAATGAAGAGGAATGAGAAGTTTATCAGAGGATTGAAGCCTATGAGAGCAAGCACTACGTTACCTCATATTATAGATCCTTCTGATGTTGTAGTGGAGATGGCTTAAGGCACGAGAGTGTAACATCTCGAAATTTTCGACTCCGAAAATTCAACACTATTACGTTCACTGTAGAAGTGCCGAGAAATCGAACATCGAAAATCCCAGATTGTTAGGGTAAAGAAGAAAAGAGGAACAAGAAGAAACAGAAAACAACAGCACAAAATCTCACATTCGTAGCAGATAAAATATAATAGCATTTATACAATGAAAGCTGTAACTCTCAATTTGCAAACAATATATCAGAGTACAATTCATTCATTATAATGCGGACAGATATGACAATCTGTCCCCGAATACAATTAATACAAATTCTATTGCACAGTGGAATATACTCCATACGTTCCTGCCATCTAGCTCGCCTCTTGAGCTCCAAAACATCCTAACCTGAAAAGCTGTGATACTCGGTCTGACCCGGGCATTACATTAATGTAACACCCGAGTCAGGCTGGAAACCAGCGTGAGTAAACCCATTTAATATGAAATACTTTTAAGTTAAAAAACTTCTTAAAAAACCCAGGTAACTTGTAACGGCCCGCATATTTTACGATTGTATATTTAAATAGAGCATCGCTAGTCGGAATTAAGTCCGAAATGCTACTTTTTTCAAATTGTCGAATTAGGATTCGAGACCACCTCCATTGAGTTCAAAACGATGTTTGCGACCTTTTTATGTATAAACATCGATATGTTTGGAGTTAGCTAGAATTTTGACTTTTTCATTTAGGGCTTTGGGTTTGGGTTTCAGCCCACGAACCTAACAAATAACCCAACTCCACTCCTCTACATTCATTCCACTTCTCATTTCCTAACACTCTTAAGCAACGGTAAAAATGGAGGAAGGAAGAGAAAATTAAAATTCCTAAGCCCTAGTTTTCATAGGAAATTCAAGTTCTTGCTCTAAAATCCAAGCGAAGCTTAGGTAAGCATCCTCCTCTTTGTCTTCTCCATCTCAATCCCTCTTCAAATTTCAGAAATTCCTATAACCTAATTAGGAAAAACTTCACCTTTGATAATAGATTGAAGATTTTAGAGGTGTAGTGAAGAGGAATTGATCTTGTCTTATTTTAAAAGCTTCTCCTTCATTGTTTTTGGGTGTAAAATGTGAGTTTTGGACTCACATCTATGTCTATAACTTTCTTTGTGGTTAGTTATGAAAGCGAAACATCTATTCATGTTCATTTGCTTTTGATTTGAATTGATTTGGTGAATTTTCCAAATTTTGGTGTTTTGAAGTCAAAACCTTTAAAAATCCTATTTTAGATGTTTGAACATGTTTTTGGTAGCGTATCAAAGAGCATATAAGGCTGGGTAAACGCTTGGCATAAATCCCTAGTCTCTGTTGCTCGTTTGATCGCCTCAGGTATGATTTTTGCCATTCTTTGTGGTAGGATGAAAATACTGCAAATGACAGTTCGATCGACTGAACTGTAAGCTCAGTCGACTGAAGCTAGGAACAGAAAGCTCCTGTGCCAGTATTAGACGACCGACCCTACTGGTTCAGTCGAATGAACCTGGAAACTGAAAGTTTCTGGGTTTAGAATCAGTCGACTGACCACCCTCGTTCAGTCGACTGACCACCCTCGTTCAGTCGACTGAACCTGAAACCGAATGTTTCAAGGCATGGTGTCAGTCGACTGACCATCCTGGTTTAGTCAACTGATTTTGCTTATCTCAACCAAATTTTCCATTTTGTGTGGATTTCCAATTTTTAATCGATTCTCGTTGATCCGGTTAGTTGTTATCACTTTTGTTGACTTTGATAACTCCTTTTTGGGGATTTTTACGGCATATCCATTTTGATGGATATGGTATCGATTTCTATGGATTTGGTTCACGTTTTCGAAAGTGAAATTTTAGGGACTGATTGTTTCTACAATCGTTTCTATGGTTTGTCGCTTTAAAATACAAAGGTTTCTATACTAATAGTAAATATTCAAACTCTTTCTTCAAAACGATTTCAACATTTACTTTCAATATCAAACTCGCTTTATAACCATTTCTAATCTATTAGTATGTACAAACCTTTTCCTCATTCGTTCGAGAAATCAAATAAACCACTTGGCAAAACAAGTGGCATGAAACGTTTGCGTTTATTTTGTCGGTTAATTCTTAGACTTGTTCGATTAAAACTCTTGTGATAATTTTCAAGTGGGAATCTACAATTTGTTCGTAAATATTTAAGTTAAGCAAGTGGTTATGGGACATGAAGCGAAACTCATTTATTTACTAGCTTAGTGTAATCGACACTTTCCATTGATCGATGATGATCATTTTATGGTTTAGACTAGCGTTATGTGACATCTCTTTGTCCACTTGGGGGACTATACCTTGTTCTCTTGCGCTTCGTCTCATTTCTTTTATAGGCTAACGAACTATCGGGTCTTTGGAGTTTTGACTCATTTTGATAGGATAGCGACCCATGTTCTTTTGTGGGTTTTCGCTCATCGGACGTACCGTTATTGTACTACGTCGTTGTACTGATTTATTCGAGTTTTAGGTTCCTCGGGTGTACCGTTATTGTACTACATCATTGCACTGGCTCTATAGTTAGCGACCATGGGTTGACGACCCATTTGTGATGCACGTGTTGGTGAGATTTCATGCTCCCGTTTGTGATAGGCCTCCTCTTTGTGATTTCTGGATCTAATTGATGATTTCTAAAATTTGTGTTTCACCAATTTTGCGAATGGCATTGATATATTAGTCAATATTTGTGGTTTGGTGAATAAAATAAAGAATATGACATTCTTTGTGATTTCTGAGATTCTTGAGATATTGTATGATTTTTGTTGTTGTTAAATGTATAGTTGTCACAGTATGGCATTATTGTTATCATACATTTTTGTCATATCTCTTATTTTATCTCATTTTATATGATAATTATAGCTAGACTAATCCATTTATTATTTTCTTCTTAAATAATACTCGGGTCAGACCGAGATGTTACAGGTGCTTCTGCTTGACTCCTTATCTAGGACCATCATCTGATTTTTCTCTAACTACTTAGTTTAGTAGTTTTTGTTGTTATACATTCGAGATAGAGACTCCTTCATGTATACTTATTCTTTCGTCTAGCTATTGTACATGTTCTTTTGTGATGTAGTGGATCCTGTATGACCACTACTATGATGTACACTTTTATGTGATATATTCATATCTGTTTCCGCCTTTGTGATATAGATATCTATGACTGATTCGTGTTATGCTTATTTCTATATTGGTTTCTGAAGACCACATAGCCACTGTGTAGTAGCTTGGAGTTTTTATTTGGTATGTTGCATTTGCGAGACAATACCATCTGACATATCGGTACTCACACAAAGCCGTTACATGGATGGTCACTCCTTAATAGCCTTATTCTTCGTGCTAGTCGACGGCATTACCCAGTGGCGTACCTTGCTAGTGTGAGTATAGAGGTGGGGCGTCACAGCTTGGTATCGAAGCCAAACTTTGAAATAATGTAGAATAATCTAGTGAGGATCATTGTCCTATGTCCTTCTTAGGAAGCGTGCGTTGGGATTTATCCAAGTCTTAGGACCCGTTCTATCCTATTTTCTTTTATGATCCCTTGTTTTATCAATCATGATTGTTTGATATTCATTGAGAATAACCTTTTTCTGTTTCTTTCTTTCCCTCTTAAAGAAGAGAAATGGTTAGACCAGGCCATCCCAGTGCCAGTCAATCTAGTGCCACTCCTCAGGATGGCGTATCTATGTTTGCCCAACTGCTTTTGGATGTTGTAAAGAATGCTCAAGCTGCCAAACCCCATTCCAGAGCCTACTCACCCTAAATTCGGGTTTTCATGCTTGTGCAGTGATTATATCAAATTGGATGGAAAGCCATTCAAGGGTTACAAAAGCATCATAGAAGTCCAAGCTTGGCTAAGAACATGCAATTGCATCTTTTCTCGCATGAATATTATTGATCTCCATCGTGTCACGGTGGCTTCTAGTATGCTCCAAGAGAGAGCATTAGATTGGTATGAGCTTCTGATTTCGAAAATTATTAAAGCGGATCTTGCTTGGGAGCAATTCTAGGAAAGATTTGAATTGAAGTTTGTGTCAAAAGCTTAAAAAGTAACTTTATCTCGGTGCTTTATTGACCTTGTTCAAGGTGAATGTTCTGTGACGGATTGCGTCGTATCTTTTGAATCCCTCTCTAAATATGGGGTCGAGTACATTAGTACCCCGTTGAAGCAAAATCAGAGGTTTTTCTATGGCTTGAATAAGAATCTCAAAAAGCCATTACTTCTGAAGTCAGAAGTTTCTTTCGATCAGCTTGTTGATATTGCTATTTGACTCAAAGAGGCCGATAAAGAAAGTGATGTTGAAGTTGTGGGTGCCAAACCAAACTTCAACAAGAACAAGAAGAGGCCTATTAAGTTCAAGCATAATCCCAACAAGAAAGGGAAACAAGCAACTTCGGTAGCAATGACTCCTACCTCTAGTCGTGAGCAAAGCTACAATTGTGGTTCTAAGGACCATTATACTAATAAGTGCCCGAAACCACTCTTTTGTCGTTATTGCAAAAGTTCGGGTCATCTTTTTATCTTCATGTCCCAAACTTCAAATCAAGAAAGAGGAAAAGCTAAATGTAGTGCAAGCCCCTAGTAACACATCTCGTGGTCAAGCTATTTCTCATTCTATCCTTGGTGGCATTATTATGTTTTGTGATCATCCTATTCGAGTTCCTTTTGATACAGGTGCATCCCATTCTTTTATATCAAAAGAACTTGTTGATACTTTGTCGTTAAGTGTTACGGATTTGATGACTTCATTGAGAATTGAGATTCCGGTTGGTGGATCCGCGACACACGGTTTGCTTTGTAAAGATGTCGAAATTATTTTTTGTGATTATGCGTTCCAAGCCTTTTCGCATGTAATGCTTTATTTATGTTTCGGAATGATTTTGGAAATGAATTGGCATAACCGTTATGAAGCCCATATCCTATGTCCTGAGAGGACAATTCATCTTCGACATCCTCAATCTGTTAAGCAGATTTATATTGATCTTAAAGATTTGGATTCCAAATTGGCAGCATCCTTATATTCTCTAAACCTCATGATGACGATATTGATGATGAGGAAGATGTCATTTCCCTCATTCACGTTTTTCGTGAATTTCTCGACATATTTGAGCCCATTGCCTCCTTATCGTATGTCAAATAAGGAAAACGAGGAAACGCGTAAACAATTATCCAAATTTGAAGTAAAGTAGTTTATTCATGCTAGTTCCTCTTCTTGGGGAGCTTCAGCTATTTTTGTGAAGAAATCCAATGGTACACTCAGACTTTGCGTTGACTACCGCAAGCTTAATGGCATCACCATCAAGACTAAATATCCCTTACCTCGGATTGATGATCTATTCGATCAACTTAGCGGTGCTAGAGCCTTTTCATAGTTAGACTTAGCAACTGGCTTACATCGGCTTCGTATTGCAGAGGATAGCATTCCTTTGACAGCGTTCCGTACTTGTTATGGATCTTATGAATGGCTTGTTATTCCATTTGGCTTAACAAATGCTCCAGCTTATTTCGTACATTATGAATCGAATTTTAAAAGACTTCCTCGATCAATTTGTTCTCATCTTTATAGATGATATTCTTGTTTATTCTAAAATCGAGGAAGAGCATGAGAAGCATCTTTGGATTGTGTTGGAAACTCTTAGGAGAAACCAATTGAAAGCAAAATTTTCTAAGTGCCACTTTGGGCAATCTCGTGTGAAATTTCTCGGACATATTATTTCTGAATCCGGAATTTCCATGGATCCTTCAAAGATTGAAGAGATTCAAAATTGGAAGAGAGCGAAAGTGCGATGGAAATTCGTAGCTTCCTTGGAATGGCGGGCTATTACCATCGTTTCATAAAAGACTTTTCTAAAATTTCCTTGCCTCTAACTAGTTTGACAAAGAAGGGAGTTAAATACATTTGGTTAGACAAATGTGAAGCTTCTTTTCAAAGATTAAAAGAACTCCTTTCACATGCTCCTATCCTTGTGATTCTCGAGGGGAACCAATACTTTATTGTTTATACGGATGCTAGTCGTGTTTTTTTGGGGGTCGTTTTCATGAAAAGGGAACGTGTTATTGCTTATACTTCTAGGCAATTAAATCCCGCCGAGACTAGATGTGCCACTCATGATTTAGAGCTTGCGGTTATTGTCTTCGCCCTTTAAATTTGGCGTCATTATCTTTTGGGAGAGAAATTTGTTCTCTACACTGGTCATAAGTCTTTAAAGAATTTATTTTCTCAAAAGGAACTTAATTTGCATCAACAACATTGGCTTGAATTCCTTGCATCATGTGATCTTGATATCCTTTATACTCCTGGAAAGGGAAATCATGTTGCCGATGCCCTTAGTCATAAGCAACAAGCGGTTATTTTTATGATGATATCCGAATGGAATGATCTCGAGACGTTGTCCACTTGTGAAATTCGAGATCATGAATCCAATTTATGTTCATCTCTTGTTTAATGTACCCTTGAGGCTCATCCTTCACTTTTAGACTGCATTCTTAAAGCTTAAAAGCATTGCCCCGAATTGGTTCTTCTTAGCCAAAGTTGTCGAGATAGAAATAGTGATGGTTTGAAAGACTTTGAAAACGATGCTCATGGCGGAATTCGAAAATTCGGTAGACTTATCGTGCCAAATATTGGTAATCTTCGTAAAGACATTTTAGAAGATTCTCATCATTCTAAATTTACCATTCACCCGGTAGTAGTAAAATGTATGCAGATATGAAGTGACTTTATTATTGGGATGGAATGAAATCCGATATTGCTAATTTCATTAAGCGTTGCATAACTTGCCAACTCATAAAGGCCGAGCATCAATGGCCCAGTGGGTTATTACAACCTTTGGACATTCCAAGTTGGAAGTGGGATCGGGTCTCCATGGACTTTATTGACGGCCTTCCCCGTTCTCGTTCGGGTCATGGTAGTTTATGGGTGATTGTGGATGGACTTACAAAATCCGCCCATTTTATTCCCGTTCGGTCCAATCGGACCATGTCTCCTTTAGCTAAACTCTATGTTAAAAAATTGTAAAATTGCATGGTGTTCCTACTTCTATTGTTAGCGACCGTGATCCATTGTTTACTAGTGGATTTTGGAATGAAGCTTAATTTTAGCACGCTTATCATCCTCTATCCGATGGACAAACTGATCGTGTAATTCAAACTCTTAAAGATCTCCTTTGTGCATGTGTTCTTGATTTTGGAGGAAGTTGGAAAGATCATATTTCTCTTGTTGAGTTTCCTAAAATAATAGCTTCCAATCTAGTATTGGTATGGCACCTTTCGAGGCACTCTATGGAAAGCCATGCCGGTCTCCTTTTTGATGGCTTGAGGCAGGTGAGAAGCTGGTTTTAGGTCCAAATTTTATTCGTAATGCCATAGAAAAGATTGACCTTATTTGTCATAGGATGAAAGAAGCTCAAAGTAGACAAAAATCCTATGCTAATAATCGAAGGAATTTGTAATTTTCTATGGGAGATTAGATGTTTATTCGTGTTTCACCTATGAAGGGTGTTGTGTGTTTCAGTCGATCAGGAAAATTGGCACATCGATATATTGGTCCATTTCCCATCACCGAACGCATTGGTTCCGTGGCTTATCTCCTTTTATTACCGACTCAATTTTCTGCTATTCATGACATGTTTCATGTTTCTCAACTATGGAAATGCCTTAGGGATTCCGGCTCTATTCTTGAGTCCGGTGTTATTGAAGAAATTGAAGTGTCGCCTAATTTGACTCATGAGCAACATCCTATTCGTATCATTGCTACTGAGGTTAAACGCCTTCTAAATAAAGATGTTCCACTTGTGAAAGTTCAATGGCCCTCAAATCCTAAGGATTGCTCTTGGGAATCCAGAGAATTCATCGAGCAAACTCTTCCATACTTACTCTCTCGTGCTTCTTAAAGGTGAACTACTTATTTCAAATTTCCTTTCGCATTGATATGCTTTTATGGTTTTTACTCTTTGTTTTCTTCTTAAGAATAGCGAGGATGCAATTTCTTTAAGGAGAGGAGTCTGAAACTACCCACATATTTTACGATTGTATATTTAGATATTTTATTTAAATATAGCATCGTTAGTCGGAATTAAGTCTGAAATGCTACTTTTTTCAAACTATCGAATTAGGACTCGAGACCACCTCCATTGAGTTCAAAACGACGTTTGTCACCATTTTAAGTATAAACATCGATATGTTTGGGGTTAGCTAGAATTTTGACATTTTCATTTAGGGCTTTAGGTTTGGGTTTCATCCCACTAACCTAATAAGTAACCCAACTCCACTCCTCTTCATTCATTCCACTTCTCATTTTCGAACACTCTTAAGCTAAGGTAAAAATGGGTGAAGGAAGAGGAAATTAAAATTCCTAAGCCCTAGTTTTGTTAGGAAATTCAAGTTCTTGCTCTAAAATCAAAGAGAAGCTTAGGTAAGCATCCTCTTCATCTTCTCCATCACAATCCCTATTCAAATTTCAGAAATTCCTATAACCTAACTTAGGAAAAACTTTACCTTTGATAATAGATTGAAGATTCTAGAGGTGTAGTAAAGAGGAATTGATCTTGCCTTGTTTTAAAAGCCTCTCCTTTATTGTTTTTTGGGTTTAAGATGTGAGTTTTGAACTCACATCTATGTCTATAACTTTCTTTGTGGTTAGGTATGAATTCCTAACATCTATTCGTGTTCATTTGTTTTTGATTTGAATTGATTTGGTGAATTTTCCAAATTTTGGTGTTTTGAAGTCAAAACCTTTAAAATCCTAGTTTGGATGTTTGAACATGTTTTTGGTGGCGCATCAAAGAACATATAAGGCTGGGTAGACAATTGGCATGAATCCCTGGTCTCCGTTGCTCGTTCGATCGCCTCAGGTATGATTTTTGCCCTTCTTTGGGACTAAGCTAAAAATACTGCAAATGATAGTTCAGTCAACTGAACTGCAAGGTCAGTCGACTGAACCTGGGAACAGAATCACTTATAAAGCCAAATGTTGACATTAATTAATTACAACCATTTATTTTAATTAAAATCAAATGTTGAAATTAATTAAATCATAACTTATAAATTCACTTAAATTCTTAATTTATTAAAGTTTAACACATTTATCTTAACCATATACTTAATTGCATTATTTTGTTATATTTGAAATCACTTATAAATTAAAATAAATAATGGTCCAAAAATATAATTACTCTAAGCTTAATTAAATTAAGTTAAAATAACTTATATCCTTTAAACCAAACATTACCACCCTAAAGAATTTGTTACGAAGTTTATTTTTGGAAAGCATATTTTTTTATTTTTTTAGTTTTATAAACTTTGTTTGAACACTTCGGTACAAGCCCGAGCCCAAACCCTGAAACCCAATCCAAACACATTCTTCTCTACACTTATTTCTTCTCTGGCGCAAAACCTCACGGCCCAATTCCCTTTTCCTTTCCTCCCCCTTTACCTTCCAACTTCTTAACTTTCTCCCCTTTCCCTAAATTAACCAGACAAACTCTTATGCAGACACGCGTGCACATGCACGCCAACACCGGCGACGATCCCTCATCACTGACCACCTGCCTCGGTCACACTCGGCCTCCAGACCACACTCGCACCCCTGCCTCACACCAAATTCCCTTAACTCGAAATTTAACCTATTCGATAACCTTAACCAAGAACCCGCCCCATTCAAATCGTTCGCCACGATCAACCACGACGTCGTCCATCACTAGCTTCTACCCCGAACTTCGCCACAAACTTCTCTTCACTCTCTCCCAGGTGCGCAGCCCCTTATCGACGCCTTGCTGTCGACAAGTACGCGCCTGACCGAAACACCCAAATAACCCGCTGCTAACCCTACATCATCCCGGATCAACCACCACATCCATCTAAAAAATGTTAAGCCATTTTTCCCTCACTTCCCTCTTCCTCAGCCACCTTCGGATTAAACTCCACCACCTATTACCCCTTAGATCACTAGAAATGACCCATGACCAAAAATCGATCATCTCCTTCCACCACATCAAATATGCCACAAGAATTTATGAAAACACTACTAAAATTCTTTAATTTCCCTATCAATTTCACTCGTATTAGTGGAAACACAAATTAAAATGTTGGAATTTCAGGCAATATTGAGTTACCAAATGTAAATCTTACTTTCCTATGTTACTACCTGATAACACCTTACGAAATCATTTTAAAAATAAAGTATATTCGAATTCAACTTCAAATTCTTCAGACATTATAACCCAAAACCAAATAGACGAAGAGATATAGATTTTTGATACTTTAAGCATGACAGGAAAGAACAAATCTGAAGTGAAATATTACACGGGCTTTTATATTCTTCCATATAAACACACATATAAATCCAGCCCTATGTGAGCAACTTACCAACTACTGTTATTCTATTTTATTTGTTTATGAATACTCATAGATTATAAGAAAGATTTTGGGTTTTTAAAGTTTACTCACCTATGGATGTTTTCTGAACAGAGCAACCCAGAGTTTTTGAAACTGCAAGTGAATTTTGACCTTGATCTTCTTTGTTTTGGTTGAGCTTGAATTAATCTAGAAACTTGATTTAGTTGTTTTATATTTTTCTCTAGTTTGGCCTTCTCAGATTTAGTTTTGAAATTTTTTGAAAATGAAAGATGAAAGAAAAAAAGGATTGATGTTTGCACAAAAAATGGGCAAACACCTCCAAGTCGTATGATTTATTCGATTTTAAGTTGTTCCTAGTGATTTGGGTGATTTACGCAAATATATAAAAAAGCAAGGACTAAATTGTAAAAGACACACAGGTTTATAGTGGTTCGACCAGAACGTGCCTACGCCCACTTTATATGTTATTCTCCTTTTCTATTTAGATTACAAGTACAAAGCTCTCATTAAAAGTAACTGAAAGTTGTTTGAAAGTTCTATCCGTGCTTGAGCTCTCAAACTTGTCTGCCATTGTTGTACCCCTGCCCCTCTGTTTATAGAGTGAGGCTGGAGGCAAGGGTCTTGGATGTATATAGCTGTTGGTGGGCCTGGGCTGATGTAATCTGGCCTGGCAAAGTTGGTTCGGCAAGGCCTTGGTCTGGAGATGGTTGGAGCGGCTTTCGGTCCGATAGTGGTTGGTCCTGTAGGGGTTGGATGGAGTTTGATTCGGCGGGACTTGGTCCGGTGGTGAGCGATCCGGTGATGGTTGGTTTGTGTTAGTTCGGTGGTGAGTGGAGATAGGTTGGTTCGTTAGTGGGTTCCCTTCATCTGGTTCGGTGGTAGAGGGGTGAGTTTGGTTCGTTAAAGAGTGAAGTGGCGTTGGCTCGGTAGTGGGTTGGTTCGGCGGCCATGGAAAGGGAGTTTGGTACGGTAGAGGATGGAGTGGTATAAGGTTGATTCGGTGGTACCCTCCTTGTAATGGCTCGGCGAAACACCCCCAACACTTGCCCCCCAAAGTGGGGCATATGCCTGTATATGTCGCGCTTTGCTTAAGCTTGGGTGTTTTCATCCGGTCCTACGTGTCGAACCATCCGGTCCGGTCATCCTGTGTTAGTTTATAAGTAGGGGTGCTAGGCCTTCGTTATTCCCTACCAAGTTTGATAGCCGAATCAGATTCTCTCCTGCCGAATCAAACATATTGCCGAACCACATGAGATTGCCAAATCAGGTAATTTAGCCTCTCTCTGCCAAAGGCTCCGCGTTTTGGACTATCGAATGTAGCAAGTGCCGAATGAACTGTGGTACTCGGCTTGCCGAATGAACTTGTGGGCTTAAATGCCGAATGGGCCTTGTACTACCGGATGGACTTGGGAGTTCGAGAAGTGCGAGGCCGAATGGACTTTAGCCTCAAAATTTTATGTTTCGTATTGAGAATGAGACTCCAGGCCGCATGTACTTGTTTGTTTATATTTCCCTATTCCTTGTTTTAACAGTGTGTTTGTTTTTGGTGTTGCAGATAAATGTCTCATAAAGTGGAAACTCGATCAGATAAGAGGAAATCTAAGGACGAAGGAGAGTCTGCTTTAGTGCCCCCAGCTCAGCCAGGACCGGAACGTTGTGGACCCACCCCGAGATCGCTAGTAGATGGATATGGTCCCTAAGAGCTTCTGAACTCTCCTCCTGATTGCTTTCCGAGCTCTCTCAGAGAGAAGCAGCTTGATGTTATCTCCCTCTCCTTTGGGATTGATAGAGCACGCATGTTGTTGCTAGGGAAGGGGGTCATGCCATATAATCCCCCTGAAGGATACTTCGCTTATAGTAGGTACCACTGCATGTGTGGGGCCATTCCTCCAATCAATGCTTGGATAGTAAGCTTTGTCACCTATTTGAAGGTGGCCCCTTTCCAGCTCCAGCCCAACTCCTACGCTATCCTGGTGTGCCTGTTCGTGATTTTCCAGAGAAAGTACGGGCGCCCCCTTCTAACCGGGAGATTCGGTATCTATATAACTTGAGAGGTTACAAGAAAGGGTTTCCATACGTAAGCTTGGAGTCGGCCGTGTCCTTCAAGCCGGTCTTGGACTTGTGTTCAAAGTTCACCATGTTTAAGAAGGAATGGTTCTTCGTCCAGGATGACGTCGTTTCGATCCACCGCTTCACCTCTAGCTGTAAGTTGAAGCTTATTTATAATTTCTGTTCTGACTGAGATGCTTCTTCTTGTGTGCTTTATCTCTTGCTAGCGACAGGTGGCTTTGCGGTCGTGGAGAATGATCATCTGGTTCAGATGGCCGCGGAGATAGATGCCATTTCAGGAAGGGATAGGTCAGCTTCTTACCTAATCAGGAATGCCACTCTCCTGGGACACAACTTGATTCTACCACATCAGTCTATGGTGAAGCAGAGGGATACGGCTGAGGAAAGAGCTGCCAAAGCAAAAGGAGGGGCCACGACAAAGAGCAGCAGAGGAGACCCTTCTCGGTACAGCCAGTCATCGGGGGGAAGAAGCTCAAGAAGTCTGATGGACCCTCTTCCAGCACATGCCCAGATATTCCGAAGGAGGAAAGTGGAGAGGAGGAAAGAGGCGAGGAGGAGAGCGGAGGTGATGGAGAAGGTGATGGTGGTAACGGTGGCGAAGGGCAGAGTGGTAGTGGAGTTGGTGCCTTGACCTCTTGGCAAACATGTGAGATTCAAGAGTGGACGGATGACGCTTTCCGCCAATCCTTTGAGAGGTTGGAGGAATGGTCGGCCTTGGTGGGGAAACCGAAGAAATCTGATAAGGCCGGGACTGGTGCCAGTCCATCTTCTGAGAGCATTTCAGCTGGGGCAACTCCGGCGGTTCAAGGTGAATTTTAGACTCCTTTTTTAACATCACATGTTTCTTGGATTATAGTCTCATGCGCGCTTGTAACACTTGGTTTTTATTCCAGGAACGGTTGAGGCGGCCAAGACATCAGACATTCGGCACCGCCTCGAGCAATTCAAACTCTTCAAAGCTTCTGCTAAACCGAAGCCCTTGACTGACCGTTCCAGGAGCGTAGTCAGTTACCGTCCTCTTCTCGGAGTCATTGAAGAGGATATTCAAAAGAGAAAGAGGAGGCGTTCCATGTTCGAACCTTCACTTGGACCTCAGCCCCCAACCCAGCCTATTCATGACATCACGGGGGAGGATACTGAGTCCATACCATCTCCGCATCCATCAGAGAATCCTTCCGTTACTGATGTTGATCGTCCTGGCTTGGCTCGTAACCCATTTGCAGGTCATCCAGATCTGGACCCGAGTTCTCATGATATTTCCTTCAATGAGGTTACCGGTGAGCACCTCCTACACCGCAATCCTATGGTAAGGGTGCTTGATGAAGCTAAGTCTTTGGATCTCGACTTGTTGACCACTCGGATTGTGACTATGGGGGATGAGTCTAAGGAAAACATCGATCGGGTGGCCGAAGAGACCAAGAAATTAATGGGGCATCACGCCCGACTGGTCAAGGCTGGAGAGGAAATCGGAAGTGCTAACATTCGACTGCGGCTAATGGTTTCCGATCAGGCCAAACAGCTTGCCGATCAGGCCATTTAGATCTCCCAGCATGAGGAGGCCTCCAGACGGCTAAAGAAAACTATGAAGGAGGCTAGCAGAGCCGAGTTGCGAAAGATGGAGGCTACCTGCAAGGAACGAATTGATATGGCCATTGCCACGGTGGATGAGGTTCGGAGAGCGGAACTTGAGCAGATAGAGGAGTTATCCGGGAGGCTTGAGGCCGCAGAGCTTGCTCAAGTCAAGCTGAAGGAGGAGATGGAGGCAATGCGGAAATCCCTTCAGGCTGACTGCTCGAGATACCGATTGGAGAGAGACGCTGTCGTTGCAAGGCTGTCGGCTTCCAAAGCCCGGATGAGGGAGTTTGAGGAGAATGAAGGGATGATGGATGAGATGCTCCAGGACATGTACTTCCGTACTTGGAAGCAGGGCAACCTGTCCTGGATGGACGACTATCCCCGGATCATGGCTAGGATATATCTTCGGGCTTTGGAGGAGGCCAAGGCTGAGGCGGATAAGGAGGGTGGCGTAGCTTTCAGAATGGATGTGGTCACAGCCCAGTTTACTGAGGAGGAGAAAGTGGCAATGAAGGAGGGCATGCGGCTGCTTACCGCCTAGGAAGTGGGTGTGCAGTTGGGGGATGATGATTAGGGAACAGGTGCTGGTAAGTCTTCCCTCCCAATCTTTTCTTAACTTGACTGCGTATCATTTATCTGATGGATTCTTCTCCTGAATCGGACAGGTGGGACCTCTGGCCAGGATGCTGGGAGCTCTGATCCAGCGGTCAAGTAGGTCCCGGAACGCTAGCAGGATAGAGGCGGAGCCCTGCTTCAGCTGACTACTTTTTGGTTTACTTGGCATTCCTGAATATACTAGTCCAAAACATTATTGTACTTTCAGGCTGTAATTATGTAATTGTGTCATTGTAGCGAATGATTTTATTCTTATATAATTTTATAACATGAGCTGATTTTGTCACATTTGAATGCTATCGTTATTTTGATGCGTTGCATAAGAAATAAAGCTGTGTATATGCATGTGCTTTAATCGTGTTTGATGCTAAGCTCTTGCTTAAAATGTAATTTCATGTCTCGCAATGTTAGTGTGATGTGTGAATAGGCTATAGCTACATGTTTATGTACAAGAAAAGGAAGTACCGCCCTTCATGCTTTAGTTGTAGACGGTAGCTTTGAATGTCTTGTGTGACTGAAGATGGAATGCAGCTGAGTGACCTGTTATCCAGTTGTGAGTTCTCATTTCCACCAGCAAGTGTCTCCCATTTTGTGTCATGTACTTTAGTGATCGTTATAGAGGATAAGAGGAAAGTTTTTATAAATAAAATGGAAATATAAGAAATAGTAAAACTTCCAATCACGGAAGGCCTTCGATGTGCTTAAGTTTGTGGAAAACGGGTTTTGTAGTCATTTTCCCTAGCCGTGGGTCTTGGAGACATTCGTCACTGATCTTACGCCTCCGCGGGGAGTTTTCTTTTTTACCACAGCCGTACTTAAGACACATCGGAGTCGAGATCGTGCACAGTGACTACCCGGGCCATTATGGCCCGTAATCGTGGGTATTATTCGATTTACCATGGCCGGCTAGCATGGGTGTCGATCGTCAACTGTGAACTACCCCTGGATGGCCACACCTTATGTTGGGGCTTATAATCAGTTCACAGTCGCCGGCGAGCCGAACGCCATAATGAGCTGCCTCGGCTATTGTCGGCCTTCTCGGTGGCTTATGATCGGCTCATTACAGTTGGCTTTGAGGGCCGTCGCGAGCAATGAGTTAACCCGCAACAGAGGGATACTTTAGCAAAAGTGTCTCATTGACGAGGGCATAGATTCATATAGTACCTGTTAGGTCTTGCCCAGGTGAGGTTGTGCCGTGAAGTGTCCAGAATGGAAATGCCATTATATAGGATTTTGTTCAACAGAAAAGGATAAAGCTTAACAAGCAGCCAAGATATAAAGGAACAAGTTAAAAAGGGACAAGATTTTTAAAGTGGTTCGACACGAAAATGCCTACTCCACTGATTCTTTTTGTTAATTCACTTCATATGGGCAGTACAAGTTAAGAAAAGTATCGACGATGGTGTTGGGTGTTCCATGCCCGCTGGAACACCTCTCCGTCCACTGTTGACAAAATATAAGCTCCGTTGTGGAGATCTTTATGAATTACATAGGGTCCGTCCCAGATAGGATCTAGCACTCCGGGGCGCGGGAAGATCCGTTTGAGAAAAAGGTCTCCTTCTTGTAAGCTGCGGTGCTTGACTTTGGAGTTGTATCGCGCTGCCACTTTTTGCTAGTGAGCTGCCGCTTTAAGTGATGCATCATTTCTTCTTTCTTCAAGTAGGTCCAAAGACAAGTGTAGGAGTTCTTCATTCTCTTCTGGGTTGTAGTGGATCCTACGGTGGGAGGGCACTACAGTTTCAACTGGGAGCATGGCCTCCGATCCGTATGACAAAGAGAAGGGAGTATGTCCCGTTGATGTTCTGTAAGATGTGCGGTAGGCCCAAAGTGCGGTAGGAAGTTCATCCACCTAAGCACCTTTTGACTTTTCAAGTTTCTTCTTGATTAGAGTTTTGAGAATTTTGTTGACAGCTTCGACTTGTCCGTTTGCCTGAGGATAAGCTACAGATGAGAAGCTTTTGTGAATTTCGTGCTCTTGGCATTAGTCGGTGAATTCCTCGCTGTCAAATTGAAGTCCATTGTTCGATATGATTTTGAGTGGAACCTCGTACCTGCATAGAACATTTTTGATCAAGAAATTAATAACTTTTGCCGAAGATATTTTATTTAAGGATTCCGCTTCCACCCATTTGGTGAAATAGTCGACTGCCAGTATAGCATACTTGGCTCCGCCTCGGCCCGTCGGCAATTCACCAATCAAATCAATTCCCCATACTGCAAAGGGCTAAGGGCTGGTCATTTGAGTAATCTGATTTGTTGGTAGTCGAGGAATCTTAGCAAATTTCTGGCATCTGTCACATCTTTTGACGAAGTTTAAGGCGTCTTTGTTTAAAGTGGGCCAGTAATACCCGTATCGGAGTATTTTCTTTGCTAGAGTCTGCCCTCCAGTGTGATCTCCACAACTTCCTTGATGGATGTTGGACAAGACTTCCTTGGCTTACCTTCAAGCGACGCACCTTAATAAGGGGTTAGAGAAGCCGCGCCGATAGAGGATGCCTTCTTGTGTTGTGTAGCGGGAAGCTTTCCTCAGGATTTTCTTAACTTCGCTACGCCCGTCGGGTAGTGTGCCACTTTGTAAGTACTTCCGGATGGGAGTCATCCAAGTTTCCTCTTCGATTGCAGCTATGAGATTCATTGGCTCGAAACTCGGGGCTAGTTGCTTTGAGATGGTTATTGTTCTGGAAGTGGTGTCGTCCTTCATGCTAGCTTGCTTTGCCAGTTCGTCGGCCTCCTGATTCTCTCCTCGAGGAATGTGTTTGATTAAATAGTGATCCAATTGATTGAGCAGCAGCTTGGTCGTCTTTAGATATGCTGTGAGTCGTTCTCCTCGAGTCTGGAATTCTCCCAGTATTCGATTTACAATAAGTTGAGAATCACTATGGAGACATAAAGAACCGACTCCAATCTCTAGGGCAAGTTCTAATCCGGCTATCACTGCTTCGTATTCTGCATCGTTGTTGGTGGCAGTGAATTCCAATCTTAGGGCATAGTGCAGCTTCCTTCCCTTAGGGGTGATTATCAGAATACCTGCCCCTGAGCCTTGTTCGTTTGATGCTCCATCTACAAAGAGATTCCCCTTGATATCCTTTGTTATTTCAGATCGATCTTTACCTTCGTTGGTAGTGAATTCGGCAATGAAATCGGCCATGGCTTGTCCCTTGATGGCGGTGCGAGGATGGTTGGTGATATCATACTGACTCATTCAATGCACCATTTAAGTAGTCGCCCAGAAGTGTCGGGGGGATGGAGTACCTGCCTCAGCGGTTGATCGGTAAAAACGCTGATGGAATGAGATTGGAAATAGTGTCGCAGTTTCCGTGACGTGATTAACAAACAGTATGCTAGCTTCTCAAGTTTAGGGTATTTGGCTTCTGCCCCTATAAATCTCTTGCTTACTAAATATACGGGTTGTTGCGCGCGGTTGTCTTCTCTTACCAGAGCGGCGCTTAAAACATGGGATGATACAACAAGGTATATGTATAGTTCTTCGCCTTCATTTGGAGTTGAGAGTACTGGTGGTCTTTGAAGGTGTTCGATTAGGTTAAGGAAGGTTGTCGAGCATTCGTCAGTCCATTCGAACTTTCCTTTGTCTTTCTTAAGAGCTTCTAAGAAAGGGATGCATTTGTCGGTTGCTTTAGAAATGAACCTACTTAGGGCAGCCACCTTCCCATTTAAGCTTTGCATCTCTCTTCGAGTGGATGGTATCTTGATATCTTGCAAAGCCCGGACTTGTTCGGGGTTTGCTTCAATCCCCCTGGCATGGACGATGAATCCCAAGAACTTTCCCGACGATACTCCAAAGGAGCACTTTAGAGGATTCAGCTTCATTACATATTGGCGAAGTACTTGAAACATCTCATCCATGTGGTTTATATGATCGTTGGCTTTCTTCGATTTTACCAGCATGTCATCCACATAAACTTCCATAGTTTGTCCTATTAATTCCGCAAACATCTTGTTGATGAGGCAATGATAAGTAGCTCCGGCGTTTTTAAGTCCAAAAGGCATTACTTTGTAGCAGTACAATCCCCGGTCAGTGATGAAACTAGTGTGGTCTTGATCGGGGGCGTGCATAGGGATCTGGTTATATCCTGAGTATGCGTCCATAAAGGATAAGAGTTCGTGTCTGGCTATGCTGTCCACGAGCTGATCGATTCGGGGGAGTGGGAAGCAGTCCTTCGGGCAAGCGTCATTTAAGTTGGAGAAGTCGATGCATGTTCGCCACTTCCCATTAGCCTTCTTTACCAGTATCAGGTTGGCGATCCATTCTGGGTAGATGGCTTCTCGTATGAAGTCATTGGCAAGTAAGTTCTTTACTTCTTCCTCGAGGGCTGCTGATCGTTCTGCCCCCATGCTCCTCTTTTCTGCTTCACTGGCACCTTGGTGGGATCGATGTTTAGTACGTGGCATGCTACGTCTGGGGAGATTCCTGTCATGTCGGCGTGCGTCCATGCAAATACATCCATGTTGTGACGAAGAAAATCGACGAGTTGATTCTTCAACTCCGCTCTCAACCGAGACCCAACTCTCAGCAATCTACTTGGGTCGTGTTTGTCTACAGATACAAATTCCATAGCCTCTGCAGGCTCGGTGGTGGCCTCCTCCTCTTTGTCCCTAGGGTCTAATTCATTGAAAGGAACGCTGGTATATCGAAGAGGAGGGGCTTTCTTTAATTGCTATGCTTCCAAGTTTTTCTTGCAGAGAGAAGTCTCTACATCTTTCCCTTTATCCTTCCTGCGGTTATTGCGAAGTTCAGTCACATAGCAATCTCAAGCGGCGTCTTGATCTCCCTCTATTTCCCCTACTCCATTATCTGTTGGGAATTTCATTCTCAGGCAGCACGGGGCTAGGACAATTTGGAAGTCAGACAAGGCTGGTCTTCCCAAAAAGGCGTTGTAGGCCGAGTGGCTTTCTATTAGCACAAATGTTTTTTTTTGCATAACGGGGCGGGGATGACTTCCTATCTCGACAAAGAGGTCCAGTTGCCCGAGGGGCATTTTTTCATCTCCAGTGAAGCCATGTAGCGATTTTCTACAGGGAGACACATCCTTCACTGACAGCTTCATCTTGTCGAAAGCATGCTTGAATAGGATATTTACTGAGCTTCCAGTGTCTACTAGAATTCGAAAAACTTTGGCTGGACCGAACCAGGCAGAGATGACCATAGGATCCATGTAAGGGTACTGTCTTCCCTCTAGATCACGCCTACTGAATGTGATGTCATCATTCTCTTTCCGTTTCGGGTGGCGTTCTTCTGTAACAGAATTTATGTAGCCTTCGTTGTTTCTAAGCGACTTACCGTATCTCTCCATCTCTTCCCAGCTTCCGTCGGCGATGTGTGGTCCTCCTGATATGGTAAGGACCACTATCTTCTCCTGACTGGAGCCGCTTGTGTTGCGATTTCCTCCGCCTACTTCCGGGAGGGGCAGCCCCGGGTTCTCATTGACAGGAGTTGAAGTCCTTTTCTGACCTTTCACATAGCGCTCTAGTCTCTTCCTTCGGATGTGTTCTTCAATCATGTCCTGGAGATGATGACATTCATTAGTATCATGCCCATGAGATTCGTGGAAATGGCAGAACTTTCCCATCTTAATTGCGTTATCCGATTCCTTATTGTGCGGGGGGCATTTGTATCTAATTTCGTCTTGGGTGGCTAGGAAAATGTTTTCGATTGTTTCATTCAAAGGAGCGTAAGAGTCAAATCTTGGTCCTAGTCGATATAAGCGCTTTTCTCCCTTCTTGCCCCCAGCATTGTCTCTAGAGTCATTTCTCCGAACATCCTTTGCTGCAGCGGGAACCCTGTCTGGAGCTGCCTTAGCCTGTTTCCCTGACTGCCTCTCAGTGGCAGCGTCTTCAAGTCTCATATATTTTTCCAGCTTCATGGAAGAAATCAGGTAAAGTAGCTGGTTTTTCCTTGGTTAGTCTTCTAGCAAACTTAGTACATGGGTGCACACCACTGCAGAGGGCCATTAGGATAAGTTTCTCATCGGCGTCTTGAACTGCGGCCGCTGCGGCATTGAATTGGGTTAAATATTGCTGCACTGTCTCTTCAGGCTTCTGTTTGATATTAGATAGGGAATAAGCGTCCTTGGGTTGTTCCACCTGAATGCGGAACTGGCTGATGAACTTTTCTTTCAACATTTCCCATGACCTGAAGGATCCTTGGGGCAGATGGCAGAACCAGGAGGTAGCTAGATCTTCCAAGAATAGTGGAAAGCATTTACACAACACTCTCTCTGTTGCTCCAGTCATTAGCATATGCTGTGTGTATCTCTGCAAGTGTACAATGGGGTCAGAGTTTCCCTTGTAGGGTTCCATCGTTGGCATTTTCCATTCCCGGGGGTGATGGCAGTTTCGATATTGCGGGTGAAGTGGCTGGTTACCCTAGCATCGATCCCCCGATCCCTTTGTTCCCATTGGACGCACTCTCTGGACAATTGCGCCATCCTTTCATTAGAACTTGGAGCGGATATAAATGAGTTTGGTTCTTCCATGCGGGATTGATTCCATCCAGATGACCTGTAGGGATGGTATCGTCTATCACTCCTAACATTCTCCAACGGCTGCCTCTGGTCTTCCGGGGGCATGCTGGGGTCAGCCACAGTCGGCCCTTGCCTTGATCTTTCCCTGTTGGGTTCTCTTCTCAGCACTTCCTCGGGTCCAACTTCGGGCTGGACTCCAGCTTGGCCCCATCATTTGGTGTTTCCATGGTTAGGTAGCATGGCGGGCTCAGCTACATCCGACCCTTGCCTGTACCTCCCTCGTTGGGTTCGGTTCCAAGTGTTTCCTCGGGTCGGAATTCGGGCTGAGTCTGGGATCGGCTCCTACCATAGCTGTTTCTGTTGTTAGCCTCTTCGAAGAAGAAAGACCTTTGTCGTC
This sequence comes from Allium cepa, assembly GCA_030765085.1. Classification (NCBI taxonomy): domain Eukaryota; kingdom Viridiplantae; phylum Streptophyta; class Magnoliopsida; order Asparagales; family Amaryllidaceae; genus Allium; species Allium cepa. Next base: position 110,982,450 of record CM060943.1, read on the forward strand.
TCCTAGATCCTCCAAACCGGGACTCACCCCATGATTCAGTGTTGCGGTTGGTTTCTTCAACATCCCTTAAGCGTGGCATGAGTTGATCCACCAAGGCTTTTTGTTGAGATGCGAAGCGGTTAGTTACTTCAGCCACAACGCTGTCCAGATCCGCCCTTGTAATTGGTTGTTTCGTTGTAGGGGCTGTCGGATTTGCCTGATTTTCATTTGCTGTTAGGACCGGACGATTGTCTTGATCTCTGATCACTGGATCTGGGATACTGCCAGTTGCGATGTTCTTTCCTTTGTTAGCATCTTTCTTCCGTCCGGGAGGCATGTTTTCCAAGCAATGAACGATGTTGATAGAAAAAGGGTTAAGTGGGAGAAGCTGAAGCTTCGAGCGCCCTTCTCAGCGAAAGCACCAAAAATTTTTGCACAAAAAATGGGCAAACACCTCCAAATCGTATGATTTATTCGATTTTAAGTTGTTCTTAGTGATTTGGGTGATTTACGCAAATATATAAAAAGCAAGGATAAACTGTAAAAGACACACAGGTTTATTGTGGTTCATCCAGAACGTGCCTACGTCCACTTTATATGTTATTCTCCTTTTCTATTCGGATTACAAGTACAAAGCTCTCATTACAAGTAACTGAAAGTTGTTTGAAAGTTCTATCCGTGCTTGAGCTCTCAAACTTGTCTGTCATTGTTGTACCCCTGCCCCTCTATTTATAGAGTAAGGCTGGGGGCAAGGGTCTTGGATGTATATAGCTGCTGGTGGGCCTGGGCTGATGTAATCTGGCCTGGCAAAGTTGGTTTGGCAAGGCCTTGGTCTGGAGATAGTTGGAGCGGCTTTCGGTCCGGTAGTGGTTGGTCCGGTAGGGGTTGGATGGAGTTTGATTCGGCTGGACTTGGGCCGGTGGTGAGCGATCCGGTGATGGTTGGTTTGTGTTAGTTTGGTGGTTAGTGGAGATAGGTTGGCTCGGTAGTGGGTTCCCTTCATCTGGTTCGGTGGTAGAGGGGTGAGTTTGGTTCGGTAGAGAGTGAAGTGACATTGGCTTGGTAGTGGGTGGGTTCGGCGGGCATGGAAAGGGAGTTTGGTTCGGTAGAGGATGGAGTGGTATAAGGTTGATTCGGTGGTACCCTCCTTGTAATGGCTCGGCGGAAACACCCCCAACAATTGAGAAATGAATATGAAAATGTTTTGAACAACCTTCTTTTTCCTTTTATTATTTGTATTAAATTTTGAAGAAAAAGAAACATGCCACTTGTTATGTGCATGTTATAATTAACTTCCACTTGTTAAATTGCATGCATTTATATTTTATATATTTTTATATTATATTTTCTATTAGTTTTATATTTATGTATGTTTTATGTTTTTATATTTATACTTTTACTAATTATATTTTTATATGTACAACTTATATTGATCTTATGAAATTTTAAAAGAATGTGTATTAAATCTTTTTTTAAACTTATTTTAAGCTTAAACTATTATATTTTAAATTAATAAATATTTATCTTTAATGTTTTAAAAATGTAGAATTTAAATTTAACTAACTTTTGAAAATTATACATTAAATTCAGATCAATGCTTCCTAGCCACAATATACATACATACATACATACATATATACATATATATATATATAAGTATATATATATTATAATTAGAAGTATCTCATGTGAATTTTTGATATTATATACATCCATATTATTACGAACTCATTATATTTTATTCCATAGGCAAATATATATACTCATATACATTATAAAGCTTGTATATATCTATTTATATATATATATAGATATAGATATTTTATCTTGAATTAAATAGTGAAATATATTATTTATTTACAATAAGATTTATCATCTCCAGAGATTTATAATTCAGTATTTATATACATCTAGATATTTTTAATTATAAGAATTTATTTGTTCGATTTACAAATCAGTATTTTTGATGAATTTAATCCTGTTATTTACCAATTAACAAATGTCCAAACGTCCCGGTTATCACATTCCTCCCCCCTTTAGAATATTCCGTCCTCGAAAAGGAACGAAACAAGAATTTTGACTACAAATGCTTATTATCAGTTAAATTATTCTTAAACATCTTTAACTCTTAACTCTTTTTATTTAAAACACTTTAAAATCTACATAATGTCACCAAAATAGCTTTCATAAAAATACTTTTTATAACTCGATGTCTTAACAAGTCCATCCTTGTTCTCATAGAAATTCGATCATACGTTGATCAGGTGTAGGATTGAAAATCTATAAGTACTTGGTAAACCCGTTTTCAAAAGCCAATGAAAATACTTGGAACATATTTTGTGAAAATATAGAAAACACTTTTTGTGAGAATGCTCTGGAAATCATCACCTCCTCCATGGTTGCAGTTCACCCGATGATTACGTCGTCATCCTGGCAAAACCATAGAAAACCGTAGGCCTCCATGCCCCTTGGTTACACCATGGAACCCGCCATAGATCGAAGATACACCCGGGGTTACGTCGCCATCATGACAAAAACCCATGTAACTGTAGGCATCAACGCCCTCGAACTTTGCTGCTAATTGAAACTTCATCACTTCCACATTGATCGAAGACTACATCAGTCGAGTCGTAATGTAGCCTGTAGGCACTCATTGCCACACGACTTTCAATCTATCTTCATAGATCGTAGTCTACTGATGTTACGTCGCCCTTACGGCAAAATCAAACGTAGACCGTAGGTAGTCGCTGCCCCTCGACTTCCGCTATGGTGCGCAGTAGATCGCAGTGACATCGAGTTACACTGTTGTCACGGCATAACCCAAACGTCTCTATAAGCATCAGTGCCCTCGACTTTCGCTACCCAACCACAATCCTCAGGAACTTCAGTTAGTCTGGACTTCCTTCTAGGATTAAATTTAGAACCCCCCTTAGGGATCAAGGCAAAACCACCCCGTGGATCTCCTATTAGAAGTTCATTTAAATGGGAGCGCCTTTCCCCCAGAGCCAATCTCAGAACAGTTTATACTATACACATATAGTATCTTTCTAATCATACTCTTTATATGTATCACATATAAATCTCGATATCTCAAAATCATTAGTTCTCAAACTTGGCTTTCCAAATTCCAAAAATTGATTTTTTCCAAAATTCAAAAGCCTTTCAAAACCCATGGGTCCCAAAAACCTTTTTTCCAAAATCATTCTCATAAAATCATTTATGTATATATATAGGTATATACATAAGTTTATTCTTTTAACAAGATACTTCTAGATCACTTCCTATTTATAAAAATTCCATTATATACTTCAAATATTTTTCACATATCTTTTCCTTTGGTTATAGATTTAACAAGGGTAGTTATCATACAATATATATATATATGTATGTATGTATATAACTTTACTTATGCCAAATCAACATTCAAATCCGATTTCTTTTATAAAGTTACTTGCCGCATTTCTAATTTTTATAAAATGAATTTTAGTTATAGTGATATTCAATTTCCCCTCTTATTCATCATATATTTCAAAATATATTTTTCTATTTCAAAAATTATTTTTACACTTCTTTACAAAGTTTTCAATATCTATTTCATTCAAGCGCATACGATGTACATATATCGATCGTACGTAATATCAAATTCAATCGCACACTCGATCATACAATTTCACTTTCGAACTAGTATCGTCCATCCGACTTCCTAGTGCGGACTCAGATCTTATTTGTTGATCAGAAACCGTCATTCTCCATGCATAGCCATAACTATGATAGAGAATTTCCAGAATCAATCAAAAATCCATATCCAGGGTTCGCCATCGAAAATCGAGTGAAAAGTCTCAACTCGTATCGATATGCTATCTTGAATTTCTGTACTCGAATCTGGATCAAATCTATGCAAATAGAATAATATATGTACATCCTACGCATTTACCTTCATTGATTATCAGCTAAATAAATTTTCTTTTCACTTCACATTCATTTTAATTTCTATTCACTTATTCACAGTTGCCTTAATTTCCATCTGGGTATTCACTTCAGTTCTTATCTCCATTGGTATTTAATCATAAACAGTTTGCACTTTGACCAGCTTGAATTTAGAAAATAGCTTGAATTTGTTTTAAATAGATGAGTAGTTGCAAAATAGTTATTACTTGTAAAATAGCTGTAAATAGTTAAGTAGTTATGAAATAGTTATAAAATAGTCAAGTAGTTGTAGAATAGATAGATAATTGCAAAATAGTTGTAAAATAGAAATTAATTGTAAAATAGATAGATAAATGCAAAATAGTTGTAAAATAGCAATTAGTTATAAACTAGTTGTAAAATAGTAATTAGTTTATAAAACAGTTGTAAAATTGTTGTAAAATAGTAAAATAGTTCCAAAATTAGTCGTAAAGTAAGTATAAGGTAGTTTTGGGTTTTAAAAAGAAAAAGTTTATAGTAAATAGCTAGGAAAAATAGATTTAAGAATGTTTATGTTAAAATAATTTATTTTAAAATAGTTCAGAGCCAAACTGTTCAATTTCCCAATCTCCACTTTAATCAATTTCTAATCCCATCAAATTGATTCAATTCCAATTCAATTTGAATTAACTTCAATTCCTTTCCCAAATTCAAATCAATTCCCATTTGAATTAACTTATTCAACTTTAATCATAATTCCAAATTATTCAAATCAAATTCAATCTTAACTAATTTCAGTTCCAATCTCAAATAAATAAAAGTGAATTTATTAGATTGTACCGCCACAAAATATTCCATACATTGATAGACTACACACTAGTAATTCAAACATTACATCCATTTTATCCAAAATAAGAGTCTTATAGAAGTCATAAATCTAAGCGCCTTCTCCTTCACCTAGGGGTTTGGAAAAGAACAAAGCCCTAGTTTCCTTTCAAGAATCCTCCCTAGGGACTTCCTTCCAATGGGCAAAGCCCGAACATGCACTTTTCAACAGGATGTCCCCACCTATAACATTTACCGCAAAAGGTTTCTACCTTCCCATCAATATGGATAACCTTCACGCCTCCCACAGGAAGTTCCACAACCTTAATCTTCTTCTGTCTCTCAGGACAATTCCTAGCGATATATCCCGTCTTCTTACAATGATAACAAATAGTCGACTCGTTGATTGGTTACATAGATTTACGCTTCACCTTCCTCACTTCAGGGCAATGGTTAAGGAAATGTCCTTTCTTATGACACTTAAAACAAAGATCTCAGAGCAAAACCGTTGGAACGCACCCTTCAATTCCTCCCTTGTTTTACTGCACTTGGCTACATAGTGACCCTATTGTAACATTTGTAGCAGGTGACATTGTCATAAGGTCCTGGTTCGTCCTTTTCCTCACATTCAGCTGCTCTTCGCTCTCTACATCTAGCCTTCCATTCTTCGCTTTTAGCTATCACTCTTTCTTAGACTGGATTCTAGTGCAACTTCCTTACATATATTAAACTTGATGAGTAGAATTCCAATTTTACTCCTATTTTTCCCAAATACGTATATATAAATTTTTGCAATTCATTGATGAAATAATCGATTTCATTTACACAACAAGTCATATTTTCAATTTTGAAACCTTTATTGGGTTTCAGTTCAGCAATTTCCATTGAAATTTTCAAAACAACTCTTGTTATTAAAATTAGATTCCTACATTCTAAAATATTGTTCATTATATCTTTTAATACTTTGAAACAATTTAAATTTTCTAGACTTAGATTCAAAAACTTCACAATGTAAATCCTTTACAATTTACAAGTCATACTTATCTAAATTGTTGCTTCCTTAAAACATTTCATTATGCTTTATCAATAATTTTTATTGGAAAACAAACAATCCATTATTAGACACAACAGCCATTTCATAATAATAACCAAGATTACCATATCTGGCAACCAATTCATTATATATTATCTCATAATTTGTTGGAAAAATAAAATAAGGGTAACTTAATTCAGCATTCTTAAAACACTTCTACAAATTTTAGGATTTTATTTTCTAGTTTGAATCCATTTCAAACTTATCTTATTTGTATAGTTCATATTATCCAATTCCTATTTGGTTATATATATTACCACTTAATTCTTATTTAATTTCAATAATCAACAACCATTTACTTTAAAATATATAATAATTAGAAAGATTACTGCTTTATATATCAAAATATAAGCTTATATAAAAATCATTTTTTAAATCGGTTTAAAATCTTTATATAAGAAAATAACAAGTACACCCTCATATATAATACATTCAACTCATTCTAGGGTACTACTTACCCTTATTCTTAATGAGTAACACCACCAGAGCCAAGGTTCTCTTTAACCTTCAGCTCTGATACCAAATGTAACATCTCGAAATTTTCAACTCCGAAAATTCGACAATAATACTTTCACTGTAGAAATGCCGACAAATCGAAAGCCAGAAATTCCATATTGTTAGGGTAAACAAGAAAAGAGGAAAAAGAAGAAATAGAAAACAACAGCACAGAATCTCACATTTGCAGTGGATTAAAATATAATAGCATTTATACAATGAAAGTCGTAGCTGTCAATTTACATACAATATATCAGAGTACAATTCTTTCATTATGATGCGGATAGTTATGACAACTTGTCCCAGAGTACAATCAATACAAATTCTATTACATAGCGGAATATACTCCATACGTTCCTGCCATCCAGCTCGCCTCCTGCTCTCCAGAACGTCCTAACCTGAAAAGTTGTAATACTCGGTCTGACCTGAGCATTACATTAAAGTAACACCCGAGTCAGGCTGGAAACCAGCGTGAGTAACCCAATTAATATGAAATACTTTTAAGTTGTAAAACTTCTTGAAAACCCAGGTAACTCGTTCATCACTACGAGTTCTTATGTTGTTATAGTCAAATATTTATCCCACAAGTTTCATTACTCAATTTAAATGGTCTGGTTTACTTAAATTTATTCCCTTCTAGCCTATTTGACTCTAAAATCAAATCTATGAAGAATAATGGTAGTTACTGGTCGAAGTAGTTCCGCATATCGCTGATATCCGATCCCGGTCCCTTTGAAATCCAAACGCCGTCTTTTAAGGCTCATTTGTTAATAAAACAATTTAATAAACTTCAGAATTACATATTCACACCGAAATCCATCACACAGATATTTATTTAAATAAATAATTAACATTTATCAACAGATAAATACAGACATTTCATATCATAGAATATAAATTATTTAACATACTATAGATATTAAGCAACCCAAGCATTCAATTTAATCTAAACATTCATAGACTAAGTTAATTAGTCGCACCATTTACAATTAGTTTAATTTACATGAATATCTAATTTCCTATAATTATGCATAATTGACGTTAATTAATTACAACCATTTATTTTATTTAAAATCAAATGTTGAAATTAATTAAATCTTAAATTATAAATCACTTAAGATCATGATTTATTAGAGTTTAATACATTTATCTTAACCATATACTTAATTACATTATTTGGTTATATTTTAAATCACTTAGAAATTAAAATAAATAATAGTCCAATAGTATAATTACTTTAAGCTTAATTAAATTAAGTTAAAATAACTTATTTATATCCTTCAACTAAAGCTTTACCACCCTAAAGAATTTGTTAGGAAGTTTATTTTTTGGAAAGCATGTTTATTCCTTTTTTTTAAACTTTGTTAAAACACTTCGGTTATCACGACCCGGAATCCAATGTTCAAAAATCGACATCAAATACCTCACTTGTATTCGACTGCCGAAGATTCTAACATCGAACTTCAGCTCGGATAGAGCTTATAACAACATTAGATGAATATAAAACAGTGGAAACAAAATGAATATCATTGATCACAGATACAACATCATCATAAAATCAATTACAACATTTTACATCAATATCAGAGTGCTACATATTGATATAACAATAGCAGAATGATAACTACACAACGGAACATCAATAGAGTCTTCATAAGGATCCAACTTACTTCTTCGATAAGGTCTTCAAAACTTCAACACTTCAAGAGGTTGCCAAAGCCAAAACATCCAAAATCCGATAGCTTCCACATAAAAAGACTTCAAAATCCAGCTTTCACCAAAACATGGAAAACCTGCTACTAAGCTGCCTGTGTGGAAATTATGGGCACCTAGAGTTTAGGAAGGGAACATTAAACTCCAGGTCAGTCATGAGACTGGTATGAGTCAAAAACAGTTGCTTCGAATAAAAATAAATTTATAAAAGAAAACCCGGTATGCTTATTGGAAAATGAAACCACTATAAGACCTCCCGCCCCAAACATAATGCAATCGTAGAATTGGAGGAGATTTCTTCTTATGATAGTAAAATATGCTTGATACGAGAAAATTTCTTTTGATATTATTATTAGTGCATAGTGCAGGAAAACATTTCTAAAGTATGATATTAATCTTAGCCAGCATACAACCATTATTGTATGCCTACTATAGCTATCATCTAAACAATGGTGACCACCATAAGTAAATGCAGGTTATACAACTAAAACCGTACTGGGTTCGTATTGGGAATTGGATTTTCCATAAATGGTCAGGCTAAGGAATTCCTAGCACCACATGGGTACGCCTCCAGAGGGACGTCCCGAGAACTTAACCAGCTCTCTGCCAACACAAGGCCGGGTTACCTCTGTAGCTAGGTAACTACTGCACCAGTATGCCACCCTCCGGTCATTTGCGACCTTTATCCGAGGGCCCTCAATCACAAAGCAACAACCACACAGTAATGAGATTGCAGCAACAACATAAGTATAGTATCTGGGCTCCCTACCATGATACCTCCTTTTTCCAGAAGGGAATGACATACCTTAAAGGATGCGACCGTCATAACCTTGTCGCATCTTTCCTGTTTCGACCATTTCAGGGGTGTGAGGTCCGATGAGGTCTCGTCCATAAAGCTACGCTTTAAACGAAATCCATGCTTTGATCACAAATGACCAACTAATGATCAATAACACACAGTAGCACTCAGCATGCCACACTACCAAATTGGGAGTATATCACTGATAACCTTCAACTACATAACTTCTGAGCTCGTACGTCCCAGAGAAGGGTGTTAAGTTAAGAGAAAAAATTCTCCGCCACAAACAGAAATGTATTTGAAAGAATATGCTTTATATCTCAAAGTGTAATGTCAGACATACAACCATACAAGTCTGGTCCGGGTTCGAACAGAACCGAAGGCACATCGTCCAATAAAGGAAGAAGCCCTTGCAATCCGGGTGTCCACAATCCCGATCTGACTACCCATCACATGTGGAGATCTCTATACCGGAGCAATTCTGTGCAGAGACATTCGATAGGTTATGCTATCGTTTTCGAAGACATCCGGTCTTCACCACCGTCTTCAAATGCTATCCATTTCGTCGTATCACTATTCGGAATGGGTTATATGACACAAAGTCCTCTCCTGGCTAATCCAAATAGTGAACGCTTAATTTTAAACATGTGGATACATCATGCGCAAAGATTAACTATCAAGGTTCGATGTGGATTTCGGATAACCAATTGGAATCCGACTCGCTGTCGCATCGAAATTTAAATGCCATTTTACGGGGCAGTGGGTTTTCATATTCACATAGAAATATATCATAGAAACAGATATTACAGCTCAACACAAAGTAATTTATATCACAAAGCATCATATCACATAACAAGGTATCAATTAGTTTAAGACAGTCAATAATAGCCAATCATCTACGATTAAGGTGAATTAATCGTGTGATTAAAATTAGTTAATCGCATAATTACTTTTATTAATCATTCTTAATTAGTGATAAATTATCCTTAATTATTGACTAATTATTCTTAATTTCAAATTAATTTATCCTTAATTGTTAATTAATTTAATCTTAATTACCTTTATAAATTAATTATTCCTTAATTAATTAATTATTAATTAACCCTTAATTGTTAAGTAATTTAATCTAAATTACCTTTATTAATTAATTATTCCTTAATAAGTTAGTTATTAATTGACCCTTAATTGTTAATTAATTTAATCTTAGTTACCTTTATTAATTAATTATTCCTTAATTAATTATAATTAACCCTTAATTGTTAATTAGTTTAATCTTAATTACCTTTATTAATTAATTATTCCCTGATTAATTGATTATTAATTAACCCTTAATTATTAATTAATTTAATGTTTATTACCTTTATTAATTAATTATTTCTTAATTAATTAATTATTAATTAACCTTTAATTGTTAATTACTTTTCCTTTAACTAATTATGAATTAATTATTAAGTAGTTATAAATCATTAATTATTTAATTATCATTAGCAATATAAATTATCTTACTTTTAAATTAACAATTTGAACATATAATTAACTTGTTAATTACTTTGTAAGTTTTATTTAAAATAACTTTTTTAAACTACACATTCCAACTTGACAAATAATCATCATTCTAAAAAGAATTCTTTAGAAATTTATTTAACTTAGATTGTTAAAGCTTTAAACCAGAAATCATATCACTCGAGTCACCCCCAAGTGTTCCGTGAGCCAAACTTCCATTCGCTTCGAGTCCTTACCCATGCCCACCCGAGTAATGTTTTGACTTTAAAATCTTGTTTATGTTTTTAGAAAAAACCCGGTGTACACTTGAAATTGCCAGGACTAAAACTCGAGCCAACACAAAATTCCCCCGAGGACAACTTCGAGATATCTAAACCCAGATGTCAACTGACACGATCATCGACTTTTGCACATATACAGAAGTTCCGACGAACTTCGATCGACGCTGCAACCCTCGACGAACGGCGACAACCCCCACCAGCCATCAGAGCACCTAGAAACTCCAGACATCTACGAACTTTTAATCGAGATATAGAACCCAAACTGGAACAAAGGTTTGATCCACCAATCCACCTCGTGTCAGCGACCAAGACTACCAGAGGCCACGTAATTTTGGCCATAGCTGCGTAAGGCTTTCCAGCTTCGATCGCCACTGAAGCGAACAGTTCCGGTCCATCGACAGTGACGCGACAATGTGTTTTCCGACCACGATCATATATGGGTTTTAAAACCTAATTCGATCTCGATAGCCTTCCACATCAAATTATAAAATCGACAAGTATTTTTCAGATGATCTACAATCCTCAACCCAGCTACCACCTCAACCTCGAGACCCAAAATTATTCCGATCATGGGAATTTAGCAAAAACCCCAAACTTGTTCATCCCGCAAATTCTCAATGAATTCGCACTTAAAAATTTTGATTTTACTTTTAAAAATCAACACTTTTAAAAACATTTCCGATGATATTACTGAAATAAAAAATCTTGATGTTTGCAATTTCAACATATTTTGAATTTTCCTGCAACTTCAAATTTTCAGAAAAACTTTAATTTATTTTTTCTCAGGTTTATTTTTAAAACTGGAGATAAGTTAAAACAATCTAATTTCGTTTAGATTCCAAAGTTCAATATGGATCAGAGGAAGAGAAATCAAAATTTGAACAGGCTTGATGCCTGTTAGTTTGGAACAGAACCCAGGTTGATGTGCATAGTCATGCACATCACATTTCTAGATGTAAATATATACATGCAAACTCAAAATTTCAATTCAAACACAAATACTATGCATCACAACAGATTTTAACTTATATCACACAGGGTTTACTCACCTGAATATTTTGAACAGAGAAACTTTTTGGAATTTAAAAGTTTGAAAGGATGGAACTGTTTTTTAACTGGATCTTGAATTCTTTTCTGAAAATGATTTATATAACTTGATTAGTTAACTGATGAAATGACTTGCTTAATTCTTTATCAACAACAAACTCAAATTTCGAATTCTTAAAAGATCACTTACAGTTAAGAGTTTATGAAAACAGAGAAGACTACTAGTCTACAACTTGAAACTGAGCCTTGAAACTTGAATCTGATTGTTTAAATTGATTTGTAATGATGAATCTTTGATCTTTATTTGATTGCTGAATTGTTCTTCACTTGTATGAAATCTTCCCTCTAGAAACTTGAGCTTGAACTGTAGGTTTGAGATGAATTCCAAACTTCTAAGTTTTGAATTTTGTTTGCTGATCCTTTCTTTTTTTTCTCTAATTTGTTTGATTGTTTTTAAAGTTTGCTTTGATTTTTTTTCTGATTTGTTTTCCTTAGGTTTTCTTAAGTTTTGAAAGTGAACAAAGGAGATGAGAAAGAGGGTTTAAGACATTATATAGTTTCTATTTTCTTTTTTATAAATTCTTAAAAATGAAGACAATATGATGACACTTGTTAAATCTCTCTTCTCATGAATTACACTTGTAAATTTAATTTGTAAAGACTAAACACTTGTCCTTATAGTTATTACTTTGTTAACATTTGTAATTTTTTAATTAGAATAATATTGTACATTGTATAAATTGTATTTCAAATTTACATTTCCCATTAAAGATATTTGCTTTATATTAATACATATTGTATAAAAGAGAATGTTTTGAAATTAAATACATATTAAATAAATTACATATATGTATATGTATATTTTTAAACCCAATTTGTTTTAATAAAGCATTTGTTTAAAATTTTAAATTCAAATACAAATCAAATTCAAACCTACTCATATACACACATATGTATAATTTAAATTGAAATGATTTTAAAAATATTTGTTACTTCAAATTTTACACATAAATAAAATTGAAATCTTATTCATACTACTTAACACTCATTTTATTTGATCTGATATTATTCAATTTGTTTTCAAATTAAATTCCAAAAGTTCAAATAAATTACCAATTTAAATTGATGAAATTTGGGATGTTACAGATTCCCCCCTTAAGAAAATTTCGTCCTCGAAATTTGAAAGAGAGAGAAAAGCGAACAAAAGATATAAGAATATGAAAAAAGGTAGAAAACGACTTACCAATTTAAGCCGGAATATCTACTCTGCTATTGGGATATGATTTCTGCATGCTGTCTTCAGTTTCCCAAGTGCAGTCCTTTGAACCGCCACTCCACCGTACTTTAACCAATTTCAAAATTTTATTTCTTAATTTCTTTTCATCACGATCTATAATCTTTATCGCTCTCTTTTAGCTGCTAAACTGGGAGTGATTTCGAGATCCTGCTGAGCAGCTTCTTCAATGGTACTATCTGGATCGTGCATATATTTTCGGAGGTTAGAAATGTGAAACACATCATGCACGCCAGACAACCAGCTGGGTAGCTACACTCGATAGGCTAAAGGACCGATCCTCTTCAGAATAGGAAAAGGACCAATATACCGTGGTGCCAGCTTACCAGTCTTCCCAAACCTTAACACACCACACATTGGAGATACTTTGAGAAAGACAGAGTCTCCAATTTGGAATTCCAAATCTCTTCTTCTGCGATCAGCATAACACTTTTGACGACTTTGAGCCATTTTCAGTTTCTTCTGTATAAAATCAACTTTATCTGTGGCTTCCATAATCATATCCGGTCTAAGGACAAGTCTATCACCTGACTCGATCTAGCATGTAGGTGATCGACACGGACGACCATATAAAGCATCGAAAGGAGCCATCTCGATGTTGGTCTGATAGCTATTATTGTATGAGAATTCGACCAAATGTAAATGTTCCTCCCAAGAAGCACCAAAATCGAGAATTACAGCTCGCAAAAGGTCTTCCAATAACCGATTTATTCTTTCAATCTGCCCATCAGACTATGGGTGATAAGTAGTGCTGAAGTTCAGTTTTGTTCCCAATGCATCTTGAAATGCCTCCCAAAATCTACTAGTGAAGATCGGGTCATGATCACTCACTATACTGCTCAGTATACCGTGGAGACGGATAATTTCTTTCACATATAATTCAGCTAAACTTGTGCTGGTAGATTTCACTGGCAAAAAGTGGGTTGTCTTAGTCAAACAATCCACAATAACCCAAATTGCTTTATTGCCTTTTTGAGTACGAGGCAACCTGTCGATGAAATCCATCGATACTTCATCCCATTTCCACTTGGGTACCTCCAAAGGCTGAAGTAAACCCTCCATCTTCTTCTGATCGCTTTTGATTTGTTGACAAGTAGCACAGCGTCTCACATATATAGATATATCCCTTTTCATTATCTTCCACCAGAAAGTTCTTTTGATAACTCTATACATCTTATTAACTCCTGGATGGATACTGAGTTTAGACTTGTGACACTCATCTAAAAATTCACGTTTTAATTCCAGAATATCATAGACACAAATCCTATCCTTTAACCTTATAATTCCTTTATCATCAATTCCAAAACTGGAATTCTCACCTCGACATATTCTTTCGAGAATTTCTCGAAGAAACTTGTCTTCTGTCTGCTTTCTTGCAATCTTTTTAAGAAGAGTAGGAGCAACAACAAGATAAGCAAGAATAGAATGCTTTCTACTCAAAGCATCGGCAACTACATTGGCTTTTTCGGGTGTATACAGAATATCTAGGTCATAAGATGCCAGAAATTCCAACCATTGTTGTTGTCGTAGATTTGAATCTTTCAGGGTGAAGAGATATTTCAAAGATTTGTGGTTGGTGAATAATTCGAATTTTTCACCTAAAACAAAGAGAATTCATTAAGTATATTTATTAAGTTAAATTAAATTTCTTAAATCGTTAGGAAAGCTGAAAGAGGTTCTTACCCAAAAGATAGTGTCGCCAGATTTTCAAAACGAAAATAATAGCTAGAAGCTCCAAATCATGGGTTGGGTAGTTTCTCTCATGCAGACGTAATTGTCTAATCGCGTAGGCAATTAACTTCCCATTCTGCATTAGTACCGCACCCAGACCATCACCACAAGCGTCAGTATAGGCAGACAAACCCTGGTTCCCATTAATGATAGCGAGAACGGGAGCGGTGGTTAATCTCTTCTTCAACTCCTTAAAAGCTTCATCACATTTTGGAGTCCAATAGAATTTTGCATTCTTCATTGTTAGCTTAGTCAACGGACTAGCTATCTTAGAAAACTCCTGAACAAATTTTCGTAATAACCTGCTAAACCTAGAAAGCTTCGAACTTCTTTTGGAGTAGTGGGTTTCCTCCAATCAAGAATAGCGGAAATTTTGCTAGGATCAACAGAAATTCCTTCTTCACTAACAATGTGGCCGAGAAATTTAACTTCTTTGACCCAAAAATGGCATTTGAAAATTTTGGTGAACATAATATTTCTCCTTAATATCTCCAAAACGATTCTAAGATGCTCGGCATGCGCTTCTTCTCCTCCTTAACCTGCCATGGTTTCTTGCCTCCAAATTTCCTTTTCTCCCGATTTTGATTGCTCATATTCCCTTTCTCCACCTGGGCTTCTTGCATATCCAGGGTAGCATATCTGTACCCCATATCGATTAGATCTGAAAAAGGTTCTTTGACGTGGCCAGTCATCCTTTCATGGAACTTCTTATTCATCCCACGAATGAACCTTTCAATTTTCTTTAAAGGTGTGTTTACCAATACTAGATTGAAACGAGACAATTTGTTGAATTTGTTTAGGTACTCCTCAAATGTCAAACTCCCTTGCTTCAAGTCCATAAATTCCTGTTACATTCGAGAAATACCAACCGATGGCATATAGCACATCTCAAATACTTCTTTAAATCGCTCCCAAGTAAACTCGTCTTTTGGTTCATCTACGGTGACTGTCTCCGCAAGGCTAAGGCTTCTTCTTGGAGTTGCCAAGAAGCTATGAGTTGCATTTGATCGTCTTCCAGCTTCGGCCCTTTAAAAATTATTTCACATGTTCTAATCCATGCTTGGGCCTCGACAATTGACTCCTTTCCGGTGAACGGCTTACCACCAAGTCTCGAGAAGCTCTTATATAAATCAGCCAAATTCGGCTGATGTTGAGTAGTTATTGCTGATTCTGCTGTTGGGACGATTTGAGTGGTTATGGTAGTATTTCCCCACCCCTAGCTCTTCCTCTTCGACCGCTCATTCTTACTATCTGTAATTAGTAAGAAAACTTGATTTAGATATATGGACAAGATATCTTAAGGAATATCAGCTGTTAAAAGAAATAGACTAAGAAAATATAGGGTTTTGATCTCGGGTTATACTCATTCTAGGGTATTCATCACCCTATCTCTAATAAACCACCTAATGTGTTATACTCCATAGCTAAAGTTCTTACTCAACCTTTAGCTCTGAAACCACTTGTCACGACCCAAAATCCAATGTTCGAAAATCGACATCAAATACCTAACTTGTATTCGACTGCCGAAGATTCAAACATCGAACTCCAGCTCGGATGGAGCTTATAACAACATTAGATGAATATAAATAGTGGAAACAAAATGAATATCATTGATCACAGATACAATATCATTATAATATCCATTACAACATTTAACATGAATATCAGAGTGCTACATATTGATATAACAACAACATAATAACAACTACAAAACGGAACGACAATAGAGTCTTCAAAAGGATCCAACATACTTCTTCTTCGATAAGGTCTTCAAAACTTCAACAATTCAAGAGGTTGCCAAAGCCAAAACTTCCTGTAACAACCCGATGTTTTCAGCCATTCGCATCCACACACGCCGGACTTTTAATTGCTTAAAATACCGCGTTGTAAATAAATTTGGAGCAAATGAAATACAATCACAGAATCATAGACACAGAACAATCAGAATAACTCGCAGCGGAATATAAAAATAACATAGTAGTTCATGAAGCTACTATAATAGAGTCTCAAACCACATACATAAATACAGTCTGAAAACAACATAATAGAAATCCCAAATACGTAGAAGTTTACTAATACATGAGATAAACTAGAACAGCTGAAACAGAAATAGATATAAATGTAGATAAGCAGAAACTCCAGCAAAAACCAGCTCCAAAAAAAAGTCCAAAGCTGTGAATAGTTAAGCTGACCCGAGCGTAAAGTAAAACACAAAACACTCGAGTCAGGACATATATACTTATATAATGTAAACCAACTCAAGTGAACTACAGTAGAAATGCACAATAACTTAAAGGATGCTTGGGATCGTCCATCCTTTAAGAATCAGTTAAACTATAAATTATATACATCCCGTGGTTAAAATTACAAAATGGTATTTTATATTTCGAAATCAAATATCATTTCAAAATTTCAATATCATTCAAAACTCTATTTCAAAATATCAAATATCGTATCTTCCAAACCACATTCATTTATTTAAAATACCATTTCAACACACATTTCAAAATAGTTTATATTTCAAAACAAATTATTTCATTTTAAATCATAAAAAAATGAAGTTATTATATTTAATAATTATATTATTAAATTTTCAAAAATTTAAACTTTTCAAAGTTCATTCATTCACTTAATTTTATCAAAACAGTGAAAATCCACCTTTCATAACATTTAGAAAATGCTACGGAAAGTCACACTTAAAACAGTTCAATTTAACAAAAGACATCATTTACGAATGCTGCAATAAGAGTTCATTAGTTTTAAAGAAACTTAGTTAAATTCAACAATTATAGCACTTACAAAATGCAATAATAGCCTTTAATTAAATTAAGCCATTTGGTTCATTATTATAAACTACAACATTTACAAATGATGTATTATCATTTACATTAGAATTAATAGCATTTCAAAAATGCTGTTATTTAAAATTCAAATGTTCAATATAATTTCACAAACAATTATAGTTTTATTTAAATCATTTGTAACTTATAATATCATAATATTTCACTTTTATAATCATCCTTTAATTTTTCTTAAATTCATGATTTTATAAAGTTAAATTTCCATTCAAAAATCAATATTTAATAATAATCCACTTATTAAATTCCAATACTAAATTTAAATTCATTTAATCAAATTTCAACATAACGCTTAAGTTTGAATTCTCAGATATAACTTAATTTCATTTTTACTTAACTTAAAATTCACTTTTAAGCTAAATTCACAAATTTCCAATTTTAGTTATATTTCAAAATTCCAACTTAAATATTCATTCATTTAACATTTCAACTTTATTCAAAACCATTAATATATTATAAAATCACTTTTAAATTCATTTTAATCCAAATTATCATAAATTTATCATAATTTCATATTTAATTTAAATTCCTGTTGTCACCAAATTAAAATATCCAAAATAACTTACATTCAGATTTTCTAGCCTTTTCATTAATTAATCTCACTTATAAATTTTCAAAAAATCAATGATACTTCACAAAAATCATTTTTAATTAAGTTTAAATCAAATTATTATAATATTTACATTTCTAAAATATTTTAAAATTTGTAGAAAAACATATTTTAACTACGGGTCTGTATATAATTTTCTACGCTAGGTAAAGTGATACGGGTAATATATCATTTCGACCCGTAATTTGCAAAGAAAACCCGGTCTTTTACATTCAAACTCATAGTCCCAAGTAAATGAAATAATTTGAAAATCATTCAGGCCTATCATTTCAAGCCATACCGATTTTCCCCTATTCTAAAGTCCGTTCGGGTATGTATCATTTCAACCCATAATGATTCTAATCTAAAGGGAATTTGTAGTGTGAAACTGATATAAATAACAGAACAGCATAATCTAATAGTAACATATGATATAACAGGTATTTAAGCATGGGTGAACATCATATAATCATAACATCAAAAATGTAATATGGTGATGCATTTTACAGATTCAAAAGTGGTCAATTTACTAGTTATATAGGTATACAATGTCGGTCGAGAATAACTCATTGGTTTGAGCTGGAGACACAACAACGAATGCACAAAAGAGATCAGCACAAGCACGATAGCACGACAAGATTACGAGTGAGAGAGCCACAAGATAAATTCCCTTGAAAACAAATCAAACCAAACAATATAATACACATAAGCTTTCAAACCAAAACGATTAAACTAAGCTAGAAATAACTGCATAAATAAAAGCAGAATTGCTTTGCACTTGCTTCCATTCTCTTTGGGTTTGGCCTTAAGTGGAATACAGGTCTAAGGAAAGGGTTTGGATCAGGTTATGGGTGGATAGGGTCGACCAACATAGGTTTGTTGAAGTGCAAAAGTGTGCATGCATGAACAACACAACAAAGCAAAAAAAGCCACTTCAACAAGGATTCAAGGCAATACAAGGCTTGACCATAGCTCATGGGTCACAGACATCACTGGACTAGTCAAGGGGGTGATGTGGCAGAGGGTTTAGGTGGAGCTGGAGGTGGTGGAGGAGGAGATGGTGGCGGCTACGGGGAGTTGAAAGTGATGGAAGTTGATGTGGTGCTCGGCTAAGCTTTTTAAGAGGAGTTTTGGTATTTTGGTAATGGATCAACCACCTTGCTGGCTCGGCTTGGGGTTAGCCAGAGAGGAGATGGTGGTGGTGATGTGCTCAGGTGGTGGTGGAGGGGGCAGGTGTAACGACCCGCCTTTTTGGACAGTTTAAACCGACGATCAAATACACATGACGATTCCAAACCATTCAAAAGGACAGATGGTTATTGGCGTAAATAAGAAAAGAAAAGAAAGAGAAATAAAGGAAAAGAAACAACACAGAATCTCGCAGCGGAACGATAAAATATAATAGTCAAATAAACAGTTCATGAAGCTGCTTACTATACTTTGACAATTATTTATACAACATTTATCAGAGTTATACATATACAACAGAATAATTAAAATAATGTAGCAGATAGCATGATGCAAGAGTAATAATAGTAATAGTATACCAAATCTTCGTCTTCATCCTCCAGAATAGATCTTCAAAATCTGAAAAACTCAGGACTGACCCGAGCGTAATGAAAAGACAAAACAATCGCGTCAGGACTAAAATATCCTTATGAAAGTTAAATCAATCGTGAATAAATATGAGTGTAACGGCGTCAGAGATGTTTACGAGGTTTGACATCTCCTATCCAGTGTCAACGTGCGTGCAACAACTCAAGAGATGCTACGGGATTTTCCATCTCTCAAGGATCCGTGAAACTATCTACTATGTAGTAATATACGCTAAGTAGATAATGCCTATTAGTAATATAAAGTATCAAAATAGCGTTAAGGCGTTACCATAATCCCCATTAACACATTTTATTAATGCCATAGTCTATACAGCACCGTAAGCCCCACCGTAGACTGGTGGTTATCAGAGGGTACCCCATAGGTATAACACAAAGCATAACGTAGTGGTCGCGAATAGGATAATCAGTATGACAAGGTACATGAGGCGATACCAACTAGGATACTAGTAGTTGCGTGATCCGGACTGATGTTGAGCATAGCCAGCAGCTACGCCAACACCGCGAAACAACACTCCCAAATCAAGGGGTGCACCCAAATCGAATCACAAATGTAATAGAAATGGTATCGAAGAAGCGTGTCCGCTAGAGGTGGCGAACCTCAATGGCCCGGCGCGGCTCTTGTTTTAGTCATGTTAGGGGTCATCCAATATCGTTCTCTTTCTTCAGTCAACGCGTTCACCAAATCATCCACTTCATTCTGGATCAACACTCCGCGTATAATAGTTATTAAAGTGGTTTTCGGTATCGACAGAGAGTATTTCCATATCTGATCCCGGTCTCTTTAATAACTACGTATTATTACACCGTTGGCTCTTTTACATTTCAAATCGATTCATAATTGATATCAAAATATCATATTCGCTTCCAAAAATCAAATCCATTTCAAATATCATCGTATCCTTTCAAATGTAAGATTCTGTTTCAAAAATAATTTTCGCATCAATATCTCATTTCGATTTCAAAATCATTTCGAATTTCAATTTAGGTTGCAACTTCGTTTAACCCAATTCATATTTTAATTCAAGATTTAAATATAAACATTTCACCTTATTGACCAGCTTAGAATTTTAGAAAATAGTTTTAAGTAGTTTAAAAGTAGTTTAAATAATTAAAATAGTTAAAAATACTTAAAATCTTTAAAATGGATGTAAAATAGATAAATTAGTTTAAAATAATTTAAATTGTGTTAAGTAGATTAAAAATAGATTAAAATAGTTTAAGTATTCAAAATGGTTTATATAACATAGTAATTTGGAAAACAAATTAAAACAGCTTCAAAACCAATCCATTTCAATTATAACTTCCTAATTCAAATAAATTTCAATTTCCAATTTACCGATTCAATTTCGATTTCAATTCAAATCAATGTCAACTTTGACTTCGAATTTATTCAATTTTTACATTCACCTTCAACTTATTCAATTCCAATGTATATCGATTTTTAGCTTGATTTTTCACAATATCAATTTATAGTACTTAACAAAATTTACCAATAATATTCAAGTTTAAATCCAATTTCGAATATGATTCAATTCCAAGCTCGATTTCAAAATATCATTTTTATATTGCTTTTACTTAGAAATATTCAAAGCTCGAATTTAGGTTCAATCTTTAAACAAATCAATTTTCGAAATTCAATCATATCCCGATTTTTAAATTCCAAAGTCTCCACTTTAATTTTTAACAATTTCTTTTAACCAAAATTTATTTCAACATTCCAAACTCAATTTTTCGATAAATTCGATTTCTATAAATTCGATTTCTATTTATAACTTTCAAATCAAAACATTTAAATAAATTTCAAATCGACGATTTTTAAAAATTATTAATTTAGCCAATTCGGTGTACGTATAAAATTTTCTATCCTATGGCCAAGTAATTATTTATTTCAATTAAATGTCAGGGATGAATATATATCACTTAAATCAATCATAGTGTCATATGTATGCATAACAGGTTATATATATAAGCAATAAACATCCAAACATTCAAATATCAACCAATAGCATCCATCGAAATAAATCACCCAATAGATAATACAATTCATAGCAATTTCATAGTTATCAATGTCAGGTAATTTAATCGCAATTAAGTTTTAATTTCAATTTATCCGTCAATTTAATTTCAACGGTTAATTTAAACGACAATCTATATGACAATTAAATTTCATCAAACAACGATAAATAAAATCATAACACTTCATAATGTCAAATTTAACTGGCGTAAAGATATTTAGAACGGTGTGAGCGTTATAAAACACTCACCTTGATTTTACGATTTTAAATCAAATCGAACGACGTTCGATTTAACCCAAGATTTTCTCTAGCTCCAAACGGTTCCAATCCAGCTCCATAGCGTAGAGCTCGTCCATATGATTCCAACGCAAAAAGTTTCGTCCGAATCCGACCTCGTATGAATAAGATATGATAGTTTAAAGTTAACATAGAATTTTTTTATAATTAATTACAACTTTAATTTAATATTTAAACCTAGCCCATCATCAAGCCGTCCATCCATGCTTTGCAAATCACAGCCGCTCACGTATCTTCTTCTTCACGCGTACAGGTAAGGCCGCACGCAAAGAAACCCAACAACGCCCAACTAGGGTTGCATATCGCGGCCTCCATGATTGCTTTGAAGACGATCAGGTTACACCACTTCGAAGCCACCGCCTTACTCCACCTTCACCCCAAATAGGTCCAAGCTCGGCCTCATCCTCTGCCTCGAATTGCGTGAAAAACGCAGCTGCTTCCATCGCGTTTTGCCGTCAATCCGTGGCTCCGTTTCCGATCTCCACCGTTGGATAGCTAGATCTTGATGCCCTCTACAACTTTGTAGTTGAGAGTTTTTGCTAATTGTTGATGGATTGAGAGGAAAATGAGGAAGAAGTTTTGAAATTTTCTGGCCATTGAAATGAAAGTGGCGGCTGGTCATAAAGAGTTAGGGTTTGGAGCAAATGGAAGATGATGGGTCCTTTTATAGAAAATTGCAAAAACACCATTCACCGAAAAAATTTCAAACTCCAAACGAGGCGTGCCAGCAGGCGTTTCTAAGGTTTATCCCACGTTCCGGACATAATGGAATAGGTTTCGGAGGCTAATTCGATCATATGTGTGAGTTACGGCAATAAACGATCAAATTTAAATTAAACCGATTCAACTAATTTCTATGCGTTTTGGCTTGCCCCGGACAAACGGTAAATCCGATTGACACGAAATTTGAAACCTTAAAATAATATGAAATTACGGATCCGATGAAACTGGTTTCGTCGAAATCCGAGACTGTTTGAAAAATGGCTATTTTAACTCGCCAAATTAATATTAAAAAGATTTCGATGCGTTTCGAGCTGCCACGGTCAAACGACAACTCCGATTGCTACGAAAATTGAAATCCGATCATAACAAACTATTACGGATCCAATGGAACTAGTTTCGTTCAATTCTGAGACTGTTCAAAAATTGGCTATTTTTCAATCGATAATTAAATATTAAAATATTCAATTTTCACAAATAAATTTTAAATTCAGTTTTAAAAGTTCTATAACATCACTATAACTCCAATATGATAAAATAAAATTTTAAAAATCATTTTTTATCATATTAAACCCGTTATTCAATTATCCAATAAATTCCAATTTTAAAATCTTATTAACTCTATCTTAATCCCAATATAACTTGCATTCCCTTTGGAAACCAATTTGAATCATATTAAATCAAATTTCAATTATTCACTCTATTTTCATATATTAAATTTCAATATCAAATTAATCATATCAAATTCGGAATTTAATTATTCAAACATTTGTAATATTAAATTTAAACAAATTTGATTATTCTTAAATCACTATCTTTTGAAATATTCAAAACGAACTTATAAAATTTAACAAATTCAAATTATAGAACAACCATTTCCATTATACGGTTATTCAATTCCCATTATTAATTATTAAATAAATTACAAATATTAAATTTAAACAATTTCGCTTATCCAATAATTCATTATCTCTTGAAGTATTAAAATTGAACTTATAAGATTCAACTTTTAAAACCAATTCACAATTTAGAACACTATTTTCATTTTACAGTTATTCAATTTCTCAATAAGTTTAAATATTTAATTTACACAATTTACCTGTTCAATATTTGATTTTAAAGAGATTTTACTTATCAATCAATTACTCTATTATTCCCAATGAATCTAACATTTATTATCCTATTCAACTATTGATTGCAAAGGCATTCACCTAGTAGCTTTTATTTTTCATTACTTGGATAATTATTATTGCAATTCATTCCAGTTATTATTATTCCAAACGACTTACAATTTTTTTCTAACACTAAATCATGAAATCTTATTAAATTTAGCTATTTTAATTATCGAAAATTTACGGGTCGTTACACTCTCCCCCCCTCAAAACTTTTCGTCCCCGAAAAGGAAAAAGAAGGGAAAAGGAACTAAGTGTAGAATTCAACATTAGCTATATTTTATTCAAAGTTATCGACTTATAGAACAATGAAATTCCATTTATAAATCGTTACTACACTTCCTCTAAGTTACTCTGAACGGCTTTCTAACTTTAAAAGTAAGTTATCAAACAAGCTATAAAAAATTTTTAAAAAAACTTGAAAAATTTTCTAACACCCGGATTTTACGGAAAATTTGGGCAGAGTCTCCTTTGCGCGGCTCGATCGGAAAAAAAATGACAGTATATATGTCACAAGTATACATCTCATCAAGTTATGAGGCATCCCGCAGGGAAAAAAGTGTAAAAGTACGGTATGTAATCCGAGATATGTACCTTATATATTGTTAGCGAGCATATACGGCCAATATAGCGCGAAAGCGAGCTCCAAATGAGAAGCAAGTGAAATCCGCACCTACTAAACACTCAATAACTAAGTTAGAACCATGCATATAAAGATAGATCGATGTACTTTGCCTACACAACATATATATAACATATTTAGCTTCAAAACTGAGATTCCAATTTCAGGACAGTAAACAAATCTTAGTTTTAGGTCACCTAAATGATAAAATTCGGCAACAGAATCTAAACAAAAGTTGTTGCATTCATTTCAGGCTTTCCGGAATGTCCAAAGTCATCGAATTCGGACCATTCGTTCAAAAATTACGACCGTTTTACTTAGAGGATACGCCTCAGCCTGGGCAATGAATTGCATAGAGCAGCGACGTTCACCCGCGTTTTCGACCTTCTAAACTATAATTCACACAAAAATCAAATATACTCTTAAAATAACAAAATTTATTCACTTTAATAAATATAATAAAGTTTTTAAATCAGGAGTTTCAATTTAAATAATTAAAATAAACAATTAAAATAATCACAAAATATTGGGTTGTTACACTTTCTAAATCTGATAGCTTCCAAATAAAAAGACTTTAAAATCCAGCTAGTACCAAACACACGAAAAACCTGCTACTTGGCTGCCCGTGTGGAAATTATGGGCACCCAAAGTTTAGGAAGGGAACAATAAACTCTGGATCAGTCATGGGACTGGTATGAGTAAACAAAAATAGTTGCTTTGAATAAAAACAAATTTGTAAAAGAAAATCCGGTATGCTTTTTGGAAAGTGAAACTACCATAAGACCTCCCGCCACACACACAATGCAATCGCAGAATTGGAGGAGATTTCTTCTTATGATAGTCAAATATGCTTGATACAAAAAAAATTCTTTTGATATTATTATTAGTGCATAGTGTAGGAAAACATTTAGAAAGTATAATATTAATCTTAGCCAGCATACAACCATTGTTGTATGCCTACTATAGCTACCATCTAAACTGTGGTGACCACCATAAGTAAATGGCAGGTTATACAACTAAAACCATACTGGGTTCGTATTGGGAATTGGATTTCCAACAAATGGTCAGGCTAACTTCCTACTGCCACACGGGTACGCCTCTGGAGGGACGTCCCGAGAACTTAACCAGCTCTCTGCCAACACGAGGCCGGGTTACCTCTGTAACTAGGTAACTACTACACAAGTATGCCACCCCCCGGTCGTTTTGCGACCTTTATCCGAGGGCCCTCAATCACAAAGCAACAACTACACAATAATGAGATTGCAGCAACAACATAGGTTAAGTATCTGGGCCCCATACCATGATACCATCTTTTTCCAGAAGAGAATGACATACCCTAAAGGGCACGAACATCATAACCTTGCCGCATCTTTCCTGTTCCGACCATTTCTGGGGTGTGAGGTCCGATGAGGTCTCGTTTACAAAGCTATGCTTTACACAAAATCCATGCTTTGATCACTAATGATTAACAACACGCAGTAGCACTCAGCATGCCACACTACCAAATTGGGAGTATATCACCGATAACCTTCAACTACATAACCTCTGAGCTCGTACGTCTTAGAGAAGGGTGCTAAGCTAAGAGAATAAATTCTCTGTCACAAACAGAAATGTATTTGAAAGAAATCTACTTTATATCTCAAAGTGTAATGTCAGACATAAAACCATACAAGTCTGTTCCAGGTTCGAACAGAACCGAAGGCACTTCGTCCAATAAAGGAAGAAGCCCTTGCAATCCGGGTATCCACAATCCCGATCGGACTCCCCATCACATGTAGATATCTCTATACCGGAGCAACTCAGCGCAGAGACATTCGATAGGTTACCTATCATTTTCGACCACTCTTCACCACCGTCTTCAAATGCTATCCATTTCGTTGTATCACTATTCGGAATAGGTTATATGACACAAAGTCCTCTCCCAGCTAATCGGAATAGTGAGGGCTTAATTTTAAACACGCGGATACATCATTCACAAAGATTTACTATCAAGGTTGGATGTGGGTTTTGGATAACCAATTGGAATCTGACTCCCTGTCGCATCGAAATTTAAATGCCGTTTTACGGGCCAATGGGTTCTCATATTCACATAGAAATATATCACAGAAACAGATATCATAGCTCAGCACAAAGTAATTTATATCACAAAGCATCATATCACATAACAAGGTATCAATCAGCTCAAGACATTCAATAATAACCAATCATCTATGATTAAGGTGAATTAATCGTATGATTAAAATTAGTTAATCACATAATTACTTTTATTAATCATTCTTAATTAGTGATAAATTATACCTAATTATTGATTAATTATTATTAATTACAAATTAATTAATCCTTAATTGTTAATTAATTTAACCTTAATTAGCTTTATTAATTATTTATTCCTTAATTAATTAATTATTAATTAACACTTAATTGTTAATTAATTTAATTTAATTTTTCCTTATTAATTAATTATTCCTTAATTAATTAATTATTAATTGACCCTTATTTTTTAATTAACTTAATCTTAATTACCTTTATTAATTCATTATTCCTTAATTAATTAATTATTAATTAACCCTTAATTGTTAATTAATTTAATCTTAATTACCTTTATTAATTAATTATTCCTTAACTAATTAATTATTAATTAACCCTTGATTGTTATTTAATTTAATCTTAATTTCCTTTATTAATTAATTATTCCTTAATTAATTAATTAATTATTAATTAACCCTTAACTCTTAGTTAATTTACCTTTAATTAATTATGAATTAATTATTATGTAATTATAGATCATTAATAATTTAATTATCATTAACAACATAAATTATCTTTCTTTTAATTTAACAATTTGAACATTTAATTAACTTCTTAATTACTTTGTTAAGTTTTATTTAAAATAACTTTTTTAAACTACACATTCCAACTTGAAAAATAATAATCATTGTAAAAAGAATACTTTAGAAATTCATTTAACTTAGACTGTTAAAGCTTTAAACTAGAAATCATATCACTCAAGTCACCCCCGAGTGTTCCCCGAGCCAAACTTCCATTCGCTTTGAGTCCTTACCTATGCCCACCCGAGTTATGTTTTGACTTTAAAATTTTGTTTAAGTTTTTAGAAAAAACCCGGTGTACACTAGAAATTGCCTAGACTAAAACTCGAGCCAACAGAAAATTCCCACGAGGACAACTTCGAGATATCTAAACCCAGACATCAACTGTCACGATCATCAACTTGTGCACGTGTACAGAAGTTTCGACAAACTTTGATGATGCTGCAACCCTCGACAAGTCGACGACAACCCTCACCAGCCATCAGAGCACCCAGAAACTCCAAACATCTACGAACTTGTAATCGAGATATAGAACCCAAACTGGAACAAAGGTTCGATCCACCAATCCACCTCGTGTCGGCGATCTAGACCACCTGAGGCCATGTAATTTTGGCCAAAGCCGTGTAAGGCTTTCCATCTTCGATCGCCACCGAAGCGAACAGTTCCGGTCCATCGACGGTGACATAGCAATGTGTTTTCTGACCAGGACCATTTATGGGTTTTAAACCCTAATTCGATCTCGATAGCCTTCCACATCAAATTATAAAATCGACGAGTATTTTTCAGATGATCTACAATCCTCCACCCAGCAACTACCTCAACCTCGAGACCTAAAATTATTCCGATCATCGGAATTTAGCAAAAACTCCAAACTTGTTCATCCCGCAAATTCTCAATGAATTCGTACTTAAAAATTTTGATTTTACTTTTAAAAATCAATACTTTAAAAAAAATTCCGATGATATTACTGAAATAAAAAATCTTGATGTTTGCAATTTTGACATATTTTGAATTTTCCTGTAACTTCAAATTTTCCAAAATCTTTAATTTATTTTTGCTCAGATTTATTTTTAAAACTTGAGATAAGTTAGAACAATCTAATTTCATTTAGATTCCAAAGTTCAATAAGGATCAGAGGAAAAAAATCAAAATATGAATAGGCTTGATGCATGCAAATCTGGAACAGAACCCAGGTTGATATGCACAGTCATGCACATCACATTTCCAGATGTAAATATATACATGCAAACTCAAACTTTCAATTCAAACGCAAATACTATGCATAACAATAGATTTTAACTTATATCACATGAGGTTTACCCACCTGAATATTTTAAACAGAGAAGCTTTCTGAAATTTAAAAGTTTGAAAGGCTGGAACTATTTTTTAAGTGGATCTTGAATTCTTTTTTGCAACTGATTGATATAACTTTCTTAGTTATCTGATGAAATGACTTGCTTAAATATTTATCAACAACAAACTCAAATTTCAAATTCTTAAAAGATCACTTACAGCTAAGAATTTTATGAAAACAGAGAAGACCACTGGTCTGCAACTTGAAACTGAGCCTTGTAATTTGAATCTGGTTGTTTAAATGAATTTGTAATGATGAATCTTTGATTTTTATTCGATTGCTGAATTGTTCTTCACTTATTTGAAATCTTCCCTCTACAAACTTGAGCTTGAACTACAGGTTTGAGATGAATTCTAGACTTCTAAGTTTTGAATTTTGGTTGCTGATCCTTTTTTTCCTCTGATTTGTGTGATTGTTTTTAAAGTTTTCTTTGATTTATTTTCTGATTTGTTTTCCTCAGATTTTTTTAAGTTTTGAAAGTGAACAAAAGAGATGAGAAAGAGGGTTTAAGATATTATATAGTTTCTATGTTCTT
Source organism: Allium cepa (assembly GCA_030765085.1). Lineage (NCBI taxonomy): Eukaryota > Viridiplantae > Streptophyta > Magnoliopsida > Asparagales > Amaryllidaceae > Allium > Allium cepa. The sequence goes on from CM060943.1 coordinate 111,011,722, forward strand.
TTTTATAAATTTTCTTAAAAATGAAGACAATATGATGGCACTTTCTTAAATCTCTCTTCTCATGAATTACGCTTGTAAATTTAATTACTAAAGATTAAACACTTGTCTTTATAGTTATTACTTAGTTAACATTTGTAATTTTTTAATTAGAATAATATTTTACATTGTTTAAATTGTATTTTAAATTTACATTTCCCATTAAAGATATTTGCTTTATATTAACACATATTGTATAAAAGTGAATGTTTTGAAATTAAATACATATTAAATAAATTACATATATGTATATGTATATTTTTAAACCCAATTTATTTTACTAAAGCATTTATTTAAATTTTTAAATTTAAATTCAAATCAAATTAAAATCTACTCATACTTACACACATATGTATAATTTAAATTCAAATGATTTTAAAAACATTTGTTATTTCAAATTTTAAACTTAAATGAAATTGAAATCTTATTCATGCTAATTAACACTTATTTTATTTGATTTGATATTTTTCAAATTATTTTCAAATTAAACTCCAAAAGTTCAAATAAATTACCAATTTAGATTGATGAAATTTGGGATATTACATCAGTATAGGTCCCAGCCCAAACCCCAAAACCCGATCCAAGCACATTCTTCTCTTCTCTACACTTATTTCTTCTCTGGCCCGAAACCTCACGGTCCAATTCCCTTTTTCTTTCCTCCTCCTTTACATTCCAGCTTCTTAACTTCCTTCCTTTTCCTTAAATCACCCAAACGAACTCTTGTGCACACACGCGTGCACATGCACGCCAACACCGACGATGACCCCTCATCACCGACCACCTCCCTCCGTCACACTCGGCCTCCAGACCACACTCACACCCCTTCCTCACACCAAATTCCCATAACTCAAAATTTAGCCTATTCGATAACCTGAACCAAGAACCCGCCCCATTCAAATCGTTCGCCACGATCAACCACGACGTCGTCCATCACTAGCTTCCACCCCGAACTTCGCCACGAACTTCTCTTCACTCTCCTCCGGGTGCGCAGCTCCTTCTTGATGCCTTGGCGTTGACAATCACGCCTGACCGAAACCCCATAATAACCCACTACTAACCCTACTTCATCCCTGATCGACAACCACGTCCATCTAAAAAATGTTAAGCCATTTTTCCCTCACTCCCTTATGATTCAGCCACCTTCCGATCAAACTCCACCGCCTATTACCCCTTAGACCACCAAAAATCAACCCACGGCCAAAAATCGATCATCTCCTTCCACAACATCAAATACGCCACAAGAATTTATGAAAACACTATTAAAATTCTTTAAATTTCCCTACCGATTTCACTCATATTAGTGGAAACACAAATTAAAATGTTGGAATTTCGGGAAATATTGAGTTACCAACTGTAAATCTTACTTTCCTATGTTATTACCTCATAACACCTTACGAAATCATTTTAAAATAAAGTATACTCGAATTCGACTACAAATTCTTCAAACATCATAACGCAAAACCAAATAGATGAAGAGATATAGACTTTTGATAGTTTAAGCATGATAGGAAAGAACAAATCAGAAGTGAAATGTTATATAGGCTTTTATATTCTTCCATATAAATCTAGTCCTATGTAAGAAACATACCAACTACTGTTATTCTATTTTATTTGTTTATGAGTACTCATAGATTATAAGAAGGATTTTGGGTTTTAAAAGTTTACTCACCTGTGAATGTTTTCTGAACAGAGCAACCCAGAGTTTTTGAAACTGCTAGTGAATTTTGACCTTGATCTTCTTTGTTTTGGTTGAGCTTGAATTGGTCTAGAAATTTGATTTAGCTATTTTATATTTTTTTCTTTGGTTTGGCCTTCTCAGATTTAGTTTGAAATTTTTTGAAAATGAAAGATGAAAGAAAAAAAAACAGATTGAGAAATGAATATGACAATGTTCTGAACAGCCTTCGTTTTCTTTTTATCGTTTATATCAAATTTTAAAGAAAAAGAAGTATGGCACTTGTTATTTGCTTGTTATAATTAACTTCCACTTGTTAAATTGCATGCATTTATATTTTATATATTTTTATATTATATTTTCTATTAGTTTTATATTTATATATGTTCTATGTTTTTATATTTATACTTTCACTAATTATATTTTTCTACATACAACTTATATTTATCTCATGAAATTTTAAAAGATAGTGTATTAAATCTTTTATTAAACTTACTTTAAGATTAAAATATTATATTTTAAATTAGTAAATATTTATCTTTAGTATTGTAAAAATATAGAATTTAACTTTAACTAGATTTTGAAAATTATTACATTGAATTCAGATCAATGCTTCCTAATCACAATATATATATATATATATATATATATATATATTGTAATTAGAAGTATTTCATGTGAATTTTTGATATTACATACATCCATATTATTACAAATTCCCTATATTTTATTCCATAGGCAAATATATATACTCATATACATTATAAAGCTTGTAAATATCTATTTATTCATATATATGGATATTTTATCTTGAATTAAATAGCGAAAAATATTATTTATTTATTTACAATAAGATTTATCATCTCCAAAGATTTATAATTCAATATTTATATGCATCCAGATACTTTTAGTTATCAAAATTTATTCGTTCAATTTACAAATCAGTATTTTTGATGAATTTAATCTTGTTAATTACGATTAATAGATGTCCAAAAATCAGGGTTATCACAAGGAGATTCTTTATTCTTCAGAGAAGTGTAAGGCTAATGAGGTCCAGGATGGGCAGAATCGGAAGAGGAAGTTCTTTCCTAAGAAAGGTGCTCAGAAGGGTGGTGCAACTAAGAAAAGGAAGTCTAAGTTGTTTACTTCTAGTGTGACAAGAAGGGGTATTTTGCTAATGATTGTCGTGCTGGAAAGGCAAAGGAGGTGGCCAGGAAGAAGAATGTCAGTTGCTTCAGTTGTGATCAGATTGGCCATTATAAGAACCAGTGCAAGTAGCCCTCTATGGATGGAAATGGCAAGGTATATGCATTGGAGCCTGCTACTTCAAAGCCAACGTCTCAAGAGAAAGTAAAGGAAGTTCTAAGAGGTACACTTCAGATTCATTATATGTCTATTAGCGTTCTATTTAATATTGGTGCATCACATTCTTTTATATCTTGATGTTTGATAGATACGTTTAACCTAGAACCCACATATTTAGTTACTTCCTTACTGGTTGTGAATCCAATAGGAGGGTATGCAACGTAGGATTGAGTTGAGACCAGTTAGATTTTGACTTAATAGGTCATACTTTTTTTTGCAGTTTGCATGTGTTTAATATTGCGTGGTTCGGGATTACTCTTAGGATGGATTGGTTAAGTGAGTACGATGCTAGGATATTTTTCCAAGATAGGAAAATATCACTTAGACACCCTGATTATAGTGATCAGATAGTTTATACCATAGAATGTTCTAGTGGTGAGGTGAATGCTTCGTTGGGTGTTTTGGAGTTGGAAGATGAATTTCGAGAGAAGAACAAGTGAGTAGGCCGCCAAGCAGGATGACTCCTACATAGATGAGGGAGTTAAGGGTTCAGTTGGTGGATTTGGAAGGCAAGAGCTTTATCAGGCCAAGTAGTTTATCTTGGGGAGCATACACAATATTTGCTAAGAAGATAGATGAATCGTTGAGGCTAAGTATCAATTATCATAAGTTGAATGAGAGGACAATAAAGAATGAATATCTATTGTTGAGGATTGATGATTTGCTCGACCAATTGAGTGAATCCAAGGTATTCTCACAGTTAGATTTGGGGATAGGTTTCCATTAGCTTAGAGTAACAAAGGTTAGTATACCTTTGATGGCGTTTTGGACCATATATGGGTCATACGAATGGTTAGTTATGATGTTAGGACTGACTAATGCATCGGCTATTTTTATGGATTTAATGAACCGAGTTTTACAAGAGCACTTGGATAGGTTCGTATTGGTATTTATAGATGATATCTTGTTATACCCTAAGGATGAAAGAGATCATGAAGTTCATCTTAGAGTGGTGCTTGAGATGCTGAGGCAGCATCAGTTGAAGGTAAATTTTCAAAGTGTTATTTCTGGAAGAAGGAAGTGAGTTTCTATGTCATGTAGTCTTAGAGAAAGGGTTATCAGTAGATCCAACTAAGATCGAAGCGGTAAATAGTTGGAAGAGACCCAAGACAGTAATGGAGATAAAAGATTTTCCTTATATTGGCTGGTTATTATCGGAGGTTGATCAAGGATTTTTTACGGATAGCAGCACCGAAAGCCAAGCTAACACGAATGGACGTGAAGTTTATGTGGGCCAATAAGTGTGAGGAAGCATTCCAGAGTTTGAAACACTTATTGACCCATGCACTTTTATTGATTGTTTTGGAAGGGAATCAAGATTTCGTGGTTTATACCGATGCGTGTGGAACAGGGTTAGGAGCTGTGCTGATATAGAAAGGTAAAGTGAATGCATATGCTTCTAGATAACTTATACACAATGAGGTCAGATATCCGACACATGATTTGAAATTGGTTGCAGTAATATTTGCATTTAAGATGTGGAGAAATTATCTATAGGGAAAGAGATTTGAGTTATATACAGACTGTAAGTCATTGAAGTATTTGTTCTCTCAAAAGGAGCTAAAAAGCAGAGGTGGTTGGAGTTTATCGCTGCTTATGATTTTGGCATTGAGTACATACCGGGGAAATGCAACAAGTTTGTAGATGCACTTAGCATGAAACATCAAAATAAAGTGATGGCGATGTGTAATATCCCGGAAATTTTAACAATATCAATTTAATAAACTGTATTAAAAATTAAATTGATATTGATATTCTGTTAATAATTATTCAAATAGATTTAATAATCTTCTTTAATAAATATTTAAATTTGCTATTTTATCTTTTAAAAATAATAAATTGATTTCTATTTATAAATAAATATATGGTTTATATTTTAGATAGATTAGTATTGTTTTAATTTTAATAAGTAAAGCATATTTTCTAGTTTTAATATTTGTAGTAATTTGGAAAATTTGTTTTATTTAATATTTAAGCTTTTCAAAGTTAAGTAAATGATTTTGGTTTAAATTTAATAAATGAATCATGTTTTAAAATTTCTAATATATACATTATAAATTGGAAATTTTGATTTTAATTAGTATTGAGTTTTTAAAACTATTTCATAAATAAATATATGATTTTAAAATTGATAAGAAAAATATTTAAATGTTTAAATTAAATTGGATTGAGTTTTAAATTTAGAATAAATTCAACAAATGGTTTCATAACTTAATAAAATGGATATTTTATTAATAAAAATATAATTTCTTGTAAAATGATTTTAATTTAATAATAAGTGATTTATAAAAACAATATTAATTTTTTATTGTCTTTATAAATAAGTTTTGAATAGGATTTGTAATTTTTATTTCAAATTGAATTTATATTCATAACTTGATTTGAAAATAATTGATTTTGAATTTAGTTTGAATTTAAATTTAAAAGTATAAATCTTAATTGTATTAATCTTTAATATGTATAAGTTTATTTATAAGCATGATTTGTTCTTATTTATTTTGTAAATTCATACACATATCTAATATAAACTAACAAATTGAAATTAAGCTAGCACACATGCATTACTTTGTAAATTTAAATGCTAATTACCTTTAAAAGAAAACAAGTGTTGCATTCATAAGCAATGATTAAACAAGTGTTTCATCCATTTAACATGTGTTTAAAAATTAGCATAACAAATTGACAAGTGTAAAATTAGTTTTAATTTTTCTTTTATTTCCTTAAATCTGAGAATACATTAGTTTAGCTTGCATCTTCATTCATGCATATTTTTTTCATTTCCTTAATCAAATACATCACCTCTAAAATCAGTAATTCCTACATATTCAACACCAAATCTAGATCACCTCTTCAGAAACCTGCATATTCAAAATCAATAACCTGAAAGCAAATTGCAATCCATTTTTGCATTTCCAAACATCTGCATATTCCACTCCTCTTCAAAATCAAATCCACCTTCATCTCAAATTCAAAACATTTGCCTGCAAAAAAATAAAATAAGCCTGCACTGTTTTTTTCTGCATTCTATTTAAACCTGGGAATGTATAGCATCTGCATGTATTTGAGGAATTAGCTACTGCATCTTCTACCTGCATGCAAGCATTTTAGTCAGGGAAAACTTATGCAAATCTGTATATCAATTCAACATGAAGTAAAACAAGATCTAGCAAAAGCATCAGTACCATTTTCCTGCAAATTTTAGAAAAGGGAAAACTGAGCTCTGCATTGATTTAAGGTGAGTAACTTTGAACTTTAAAATTTTAAATAGGTTGCATGCTAATTTATTGAAATGGAATAGCTAAATTCTTATGTTATAAATAACTGTTGATATGAATATTTTTTGTGTGCATGTTGTTTCTTTCTTTTTAATTACCTGTTCTATTTCTTTGATTTTCCAAGCACCCATAATTTTATTTAAATACTTATTGCTAAAATTGTTTCCTGATATAATGAAAATAATAAAGCAAAGTTGTTTATTTACTTAAGTTAATATTTAAAAGTTTTTAGGAAGTTAATATACAAGTTGTTGCCTCTGTAAAACTAGAAACCTCCATCCATGATAATCCAAACCAAAATTAAATGATAATTCTGTATTTGAGTATCATTAAACAATAGTATTAATTGAAACTTGATTTTTAAATCAAGTATTAGAATTTTTAGAGGTTAGTTTCAGAAGCAGTTTGGTCATGAACTAAAAATGAAATTTAGCAAGTTCATGAAATTTGTGACTTGAGATGTTTTGGAATTCTTCTGAGCAATAGAGGAAGAATTGGAGATGCTGAGAAAAATCAGAAATGTGGATATAATTGGGTAGAATAGATGCAGTTTGAATTTAAATTTTTAAACCCTAGTTTGAGAAGGTATGAAGGAATCAGGCATTACGGGAAGAATAATTGATCGAGTGTCTTGGTATTTAGGGATTGTGTAGTTGAAGTGTGAGGGAGTTCATGGCCAAAGGGGTCAAGTGTCAGATGGTCGGGGAGGCGCAAATTCGCCGTTGCCAGGTTTGTAACAGAAACCTGTTTGAAGTTTAAAGGTTTTGAATTAGGGGTTAATTTGATTCTTTGATTAATTGTTCGACGTGGTGTTGTAGTTAGGGCATTGATGGGTTTCTGGAGGTTGCTGGATCATCTATGATGACCAGTAGGGGCGGTAGTCGCCGTGCATATGCACGGCGATGAAAATTCTGGTGAACTGTTTTTGAGTTGGATGTTGCTGGGTAGGACTGTGATTTGCTCGAAGTAAGTAGATAGGAAACTCGAAGTAGAGCAGCATAAAACCCGAAGTAGTATTAGGGAATTCTCGGGTTTTGTCTTGTATTTTGCAGGTTTCAGAAACCTACAGTTTGGTTTTGTTTTTTTTCTTAAAACTTGTTTTCTTTAAAATCTGGGTTTTTAAAAAAAAATTAAATCTGAAGTTTATGTTTAAAGCAAAGTTTAAGTTCAAATTCAAATTCAAGTATGAATTTCTGATTTAAATTCAAATCCCAGTTTTTAAATAAAATAAAAGTTTCAGAAATTTAACTTAATTAACTATTTGTTTTGGTAAAATAGTTTAACACTTTTAGTAATGAGATTTTAAAAATATGAGTAGGTTTGAAGTTTATTTAAAATCTGGAAATTCAAAAGTTAAATTTGAATTTCATTTTTAAATTTTAAAGAAGATTTAAATTGAAGTTTTAAATTAAATGAAAATTTAAGTTATTAAAATTTTGAAATGAATTTAACTTTAAAAAATTTCATAGCACTTGTTTGATTTGCGATTTTAAAAAGTTTTAAATTATTTAAACTTTAATATGTGTTAAATTGTTCTATTTTAAACCTTGAATTTTAAATGAAAATTTAGAAGTAGTTCAAAAAGTACTTTGTTTCAACTAAATTGTTTTAAACATAATTAATTTATGTTTTATCTTGAAAATTTAATTAAGATTAATATTTCAAAACTTATTTAATTATTAAGGTAATTAAGATTAATTAATTAATTTAATTAATTAATTGAATTTGGAATTAATAATTGATTTATGCTTAATCAATTTAGAATTAATATCATTAATTAAATTATTAATTAATGATGAATGAATATTATTAATTATGTAATTAAGTTTTAAATCATGGTTAATTAATTTAATAATTAACTTTGATTAATCAATGATTAAAGATAATTTAAATTGTAATTAATTTAAGTTAATTACTTTATAAAATAATTAGAGGATGGTTAATGTAGGTCATTAACCAGGATTATTTAACAATTAATTAATATGGTTAATTTTTATAATTAATTAGATTAATTAATTTAATAATAATCAATTATGAATGGTTTGAGTATAGTTACTTAGTAAAGTAATTAAGAAATTAATTACTTAATGTAATTAGTTTAGTTTAATATGATTGTTTATTTTAATTAATTTAGTTTAATTAATTTTAAACACTTGGGTTTTATAAATAATTACTTTATGTAATTAATGATTTGGAAATTACTTAGTTAAGTAATTGTTTAATAATTACAGGTTGTAATTAAGTGGAGATGTTTAAGAATGAGGTAATTTGGTTTAATTACTTAATAATTAATCAAGGGATTAATTAAATAATAAATTAAAGGATAATTAATTTGCTTAATATAGTAATTAAGCTAGATAATTACTAAATGTAATTAATCTGTGATGATGATTAATAATTATAAGTTAATTACTTAAGGTAATTAATAAAAGGGGATCATTAATTGTTGTAACTAATAATGTAATTAAAGATGATCAATTAATCAATGATAAGTAATTAAAGGTAATTAATTAATGTAATTAATTAAGGATTAATGTAATTATTATGATTAATTAATTGAAGTAATTAAAGGTTAATTATTGTTTTATTGAGAATAATTAATTTTGTGAAATTAATTGAGGATGATTACATAAATGTAATTAAGGATAATTAATCAAGAGTGATTAATTAAGGTGATTAATAATGGATTAATAATTTATTGTAATCAATTAAATGATTGAGTAAGTAAGATATATATTGGTGAAGTAATTAATTTAATTTATTTTAAATTAATTAAAGATGGGGTAATTAATTTAATTCATTTTAAATTAATTAGAGATAGAAATAGTTAATTTAATTCATTTTAAATTAATTATATGGTGATGAATAGATCATTATTTATGGATAAATGGGTGAACTTGATTGTCTTGAATGGATGTAATCTAAGTAATGAGATAAATGATATTGTGTGGAATGGATGTTTGATTGTATTGTGATGATAACATAGGTTATCTATTGTGATGGTGATATATGGAATATCTATTTGATATTGATAATGTGGATTACCTGTTATTTGATAATGTTAATTATCAATTGTGATTGTGAGTTATCTATTTGTGTGTATATAAATACTGTATTGAATTGTTTTAAAAACTTTAAAACAACTTGGACCTAAAAGACACGCTTTGGATTTCGATGAGACCGGGATCGGGTTTCCATATTTGGATATCCGAAAACCACATCGATTCCAAATAACGTTAGGTCGTGAATCAAAATGGAGCTTTGTGAAGACTCGAGGTGTAAGGACTATACGTCAGTATAACTCTGTGGGTGATTCCGTAATGAGTTGACAGAATCACTTCTTATAGATTCGAGATGGTGATTCAGAGTGCAAGGGTTATTGACGTTAACTCTGAGGGTGATTCCAAAGTGAGTGTAACGAGATAATGCCTTCGGTTTCGTTCGAACCCGAAACGAACTTGTATGGATTGAATGCTTTCAGAACATCGTCAGGTGGACGATGAGCATTCTAAGTGATGTGTCCTATAAAGGTAATCGAAGCATCAAGCCTCATCAACCGGAAATGGCTAAAACAGGTGAGGCGCAGCAAGGCTTCGTGGGTCGCACCCACTGGAGAGCAAGGTTTACCCCTGTCTAGAAGTCCCTTTATATTCGGCTGTGTGGGTGGTTGCTAGCTACAACCACGGGGTTGTCTTGTTTGGAACTGTTCAGTAATGAATGGGTCCGACTTTGTGTTGCAGGGGAGCGGGCGTACTCCTCGGTACGTTGATTTAGACCACGTAATGTGACGGGCGGTACCCTAGTAGCCCTGCCATTGTATGGAATCCAAAATCCAATAAGTACCAACGGTTTTTGATTGTATTACCCACTTTTTTGGCTAGTAGCTGGAATTTAATAAATGTAACAATTTCGGCTATTTCTTATTTATTTGAAAACCCTAGACACTATTATAATATCATCGGATTTCCTATCAAATGTTTTGGTTAGCGTAAGGTAAAATTTTTTCCATGTTTATGTGTGGGAAGTCTTACGTGATACCTTTCTTTTCAAAAGATTTTTGAAAGTTAAACAACTTTAACATGTTACTCACACCAGACCCATGTCTGACCCGGAGTTTTTTTTTTTTTTTTCATAAACTCTTGGGTACTCAAATTTTTTACGAGTAGCCAAGGGATTCAGGTTAGAATTCAGGTTAGCTTTGACGAATTGTGGAGGAGCAATGGAGCAGGAGGCTTCTGTGTGTAGATATATATCTAGTATTCCGCTGTGTGTTCTCTGAGTTGTTGTCTTTGAGTTGTATTGAGTTGTAATAACTAGACAGGTGTTTATAACTGTCTAGTATGTGTTGTTTTAGCTGTGTATCTCTGATGTATATGATACTATGTAATATTTATGTTATTAATATAGTTTATTCGTTCCGTTGTTAGATTCTGATGTTGTTTCTTTCTTCTCTTCTTTCTATTCTCTTTTCTATCCCTTTCTTTCTTAAAAATGATGCGATTTTCTGTGGTAAGAAAGTCGGGTTGTTTTCCGATGATTGCTGAATGGAAGATTTGGAAGCTTAGTAGATTGTAGAGTGCAGTGGAGATCTGAGGCTGGTTCTTATGGAGAAACCGTAGTGTTATCTTATTTGGAGGTTCGACTAGAAATGATCGAAAAGATTTCTTCAAAATAGGACTGAGAGCGATTATTTGAAAGATTTTAGTCTTGACCAGAATAGGTGATTGAGAAAGAAAGGAAGATTATGTGTTCCAATTTTCGAAAACATAAGGAAAGAAATCTTCGAGGAATGCCATCATTCGAAGTTCTCTATTCATTCAGGAGGAACTAAGATGTATCGAGATATGAAGACGAGTTTCTTTTGGGAAGTTATGAAGTGGGATATTGGCTTATGGGTAAATCGGTGCTTCATTTGCCAACAGGCAAAGGCCGAACACCAGAAGCCAAGTGGGTTGCTTTAGCCATTAGGTATTCCAATATGGAAATGGGATTTTAATTTGATGGATTTTATTTACAGGTTACCATGGTTGAACATGGGAAATGATAGTATATGGGTCATAGTAGACAGATTGACCAAAACATTATTATAATGTCACAGGATGTAGAACCTATTATGTTGGAATTTAATATGGTAACAATTTCAGCTATTTTGATATTTATTTGAAACTATAGACATTATTATAATATCACTAGATTTTTATATGTAATGTTTTTATTATCATAAGGTAACAACCCATCCATGTTTATATGCGGTTTGGTCTTATGGGATGCCTTTGATTTAAAAAAATTATAAAGTTAATCACTTATGCTTTTGTGACGACCCATAAATCTGTACCCACTGAACCTAAAATAAACCATACATGTCCACCCAAAGTGACTAGAATTGCAAATGATCATGAGGACAGAAAGAGAGGGTGAGAAGAAAGAGAGAAGAAAGAAGAGGAGAAGAGAAGGAGAACAGAGAGAAGCAGAACCAAAACAATACATAATCTCACATCGCAGCGGAATAACTTATAATATTGATCAATAATCTTTACAAAGAGAAACTATAATATAAATAAATCAATATCAGAGTACACAATAAGTAATCATCAACTGTGACAATTATAATAACCTATAACGACCAGAAAATTTCGATCCGAACATTCCAGATAGTTATTGTAACGACCCAGAATTTTTATTAATTAAAATTTGAATATTTAATTAATTTTAAATATTAATAAGTGAAATTTATAAGTCAAATAAATTTTAATTTGAATTATTGGATTTAATTGGATTATTAAATCGATAATTTAATATGTTAAATTATGAAAATAATTGGAAATTGAGTTAAATATGATAGAAAATGATTTGTAAAATTTTATTTAATCATACTGGAGTTATAGAAATATTTTAGAACTTTTAAAATCGAATTAAAAGTTAATTTGTGAAAATTGAATATTTTAATATTTTATAATCGACTGTAAAATAGTCAATTTTTGAACAGTCTCAGAATTGAACGAAACCAGTTCCATTGGATCCGTAATAGTTAGTTATTATCGGATTTCAATTTTCGTGTCAATCGGAGTTATCGTTTGATCGTGGCAGCTCGAAACGCATCGATTTATTTTTAATTTAAATTTGGCGAGTCAAAATAGCCATTTTTCAAAAAGTCTCGGATTTCGACGAAACTAGTTTCATCGGATCCGTAATGTGATATTATTGTAAGGTTTCAAATTTCAAGTCGTTTGGGTTTACCGTTTGTCCGGTACAAATTAAAACGCCTAGAAATCGATTTAAATCGGTTTAATTCAAATTGAGCGTTTGTTGCCATAACTCGCACATACTTCCGAATTAGCTTCCGAAACCTGTTCCATTGTGTCCGGAACGCGGGATAAACCCTAGGTACGCTGGTTACGGTGTCTAAATCGGAGTTCGGAATTCCCGGGATGAATAGTGTCGCTCGTTCCTTATAAATAGACCCCTTGCCTTCATAATTTGATAAAAATATCATTCCAAACCCTAATTTTATAACCTAGCCGTCACTTATACATGAATGGCCAGAAATCATTCTCATTCATCTCTCAATCTCTCCCAATCTACAAAGAATTAGAAGAAGTGTTCAACACGGAAGTTGAAGAGCTCGACGAGAGCTTCGATTCCATACGGTGATGATCGAATTTGGAGCGACGATGGAGGAGCAAAATGGGCCGTTCTCTGCAGATTTCGCACGCATTTCGAGGGGTCATGTGCAGGCCGAGCTCCAAGTGGTTGGTGGTGGAGGTAGCTCTCGCGAAGAGCTTCGATTTGCAAGTGGTTTGATGGGATTTCGTCGAGAAATGAGCTCGCAAGATTCAACCCTAGTTTCTATGCTCATGGGTTCTATGCACGGCCTCAAATCTGTAGATAGAACGTGGAGAGGGAAGAAGAGATGGACGGCCAGGATGCAAGGATGAAGGATCATGTGGCTGTGATGAGCTTAGGTTTATAATTATAAAGTTTGTGTTGTAAATTTATGTATATAAATTCGAGCAAACTTCAAAAATTCATAACTTTTTCATACGAGGTCGAAAAAATGCAAACTCAGTTGCGTTGGAATCGTATGGACGAGCACTACGCGATGGAGTTGGTTTGGAGTCGTTTGGAGTTAGTGAGAATTTCGGGTAAAATTAAACGCGCGTTTAATTTTATTCGAAATAAATCGCTAAAACGGAAATTAAAACCAAGGTGAGAACTTCTCACTCAATCGAATAGATTTCGATTTTATTTTAAATAGTTAGATTTAAAATATTTGAATGCATGTTTGAATGATGACTGTAAATTTTTGATTGTTAAAATAGACATTATGCGCCGTTAGTAAGCGGATGTTATTTAATATAAACATATACCGCGAATATTTCATAAACAGTGAAATTGGTATTATATATAATATCAATATATATATATTGGCATATGTATATATTGCAGTTGATTGATTTCCCGCATTTTTTGTTTAGCGGATGAGACCCTATTACGCCGTTATTAAGCGGATAATATTTATTAAGAACATATACCGCGATAATTTCGTACTGGAGCGAAATTGGTATTGTGCTAATGTTTTTGGATGCAGGAAACAGGTTGGAGGGATCCAACTGGATTCCTCAACAGTTTTTATTTTATTTCAGATATTTTGATATTTGATTGATTATCATATCGATATATGATGGATCGTTGTAGTCGTGATTGACTATTTGGTGTGTAGCATCATTGGACCCAGATTTGGGATTTTAAAATGATTTTAAAGTGATTTTTGAAAATATACTATATTTTTGGAATCGATCCATTTCAAATAAATAAACGTTATAATTTTTAATGTTATAAAAATTATGATTTTTAAGAAATATAGTTAAAAGCTGATTTTTGAAAATAAGGAATTAATGACTTTATAAAAGAGTTTAAATTGGGATTCTGAACTTGTTATAAAAAGTTTAAATATAGGATTTATAAAATTTAATTATTTTATAAATCAGTATGGTGAAGTTTTTAAAAGAATTTAAAGACGTTTTAAAGAATAATATAAATTAATTTATATTAAGAGATTTATAAATGGATATTTATAAATTGAAATATGGACATTATAAAACGAGTTTTTATAAGTGTTTGAATGTAGTGGAAATGAATTTCATAAATGAATGAAATTTATAGAATTATAAACTGTGAAGTTATAAATGAAAATTATAAATAGCAAGATTTATAAATTTAGTGAAATTATTTGAAGAATAGATTGGTTAAATAAATGAATCTTATAAGTTATAAAATTTATAAATTGGAAAGTCTTTAAAAGAACGATTTTGTAAAATAATCGTATTGTAAGCATTTGACTTATAATATGGACTTTAGTTCATTATTGAGATATAAAGTAAATAGGTTAATAAAGAAAATTTATAAAGAAAGAAGTTATAAAACAAATAGAAATGGAATTTATAAACGTTGTTTTATAAATTCGAAAACGACTTATTTTGATAAGCTAATTGTTGAAACCTATTAATGGAGTTATATTCACGTTTTTAGACAGTGAAAAATCCTTAGAGTAAAATGAATAAAAGGATGAAATTTGTTAAAGAAGTATATTCACGTTTTTGAATAGTGAATGATATATTAAAGAAATTGTTTTGAATGAGATGTTTAAATTGAATTAAAACGATCTAACGATGTTTTTAATGTGTTGAGATTCGAAACCATAGATTTCAACATTTATTGTTGAAATAGACGTTTTCGAGAAATAAAAGGAAATGGTGGACTATAACACTGTTGTTATAGTAAATGATTTCCGAAAGGAAATGTTTTGAATAGTATTGGGATTTATATATCTATTTTAAATTCGAATCCCTATACTAGTGATTTTGGGTTGTCGTAACGATGTTTTACGCAACATTCGTTTTGGCCCAAGTAAATATGTTTAAGAAAGGATTTTCTTAATAGAATGAAATATATACTTAATTCGGTTTAAGTATATGGAATATTTTCTAAGTGTTGAAAATAAAAGATTGTGAATTACTTATTTATGAATAAGTATGGAAATGTTTTCCAATATGAAGTGAATTTATAGAATTTATCTTCTTGAAGATAAATTGAAAATGAATAATTGAAATCGAATATTCATTGATATTTTGGAATTATAAATTCACTAAGGAATTTATAAAGGAAGTGGAATTTGTCTAAAAAAAATAAATATTGATTTATTTTTGAAGAATTGAAATTATATATCTTGTAAAGATATTTTGGAAAATAAATAATTTGGAAAATTATTTGGAATCTGGTGATGTGTGCATATCCAGTGATAGTTCAATAACCGACTATCAGTATTTCCCTTTGATTGGGTATTTGATGTGAATTGATTGAATTTGAATGCACACTTATTTTTGAATAAGCGCTCACTATTCGGGTTAACCGGGAAAGGACCATGGGGTCGTATAACCCATTCCGAATATGTGATACGTCGTTATGAATTGCATTTGAAGATCGGTGTTGAAGACCGAGTATTTGCAAGAGCGATAGGATGACCTATCGATTGTTTCTGCACCGAGTCGCGCCGGTATAGAAACTTCCTAAGTGATGGGAAATCCGAACGTGATTAGAGATTATTCGGATTGCAAGGACTTCTTTGTAAGTGCCTTCGGTTCTGTTCGATCCCGGAACAGACTTGTATGGATTGTGTGTCTGACATTACAATTTGAGATATAAAGCCGATTTCATTCAAATATATTTCTGTTGGTGGCGGAGAATTTATTCTTTGCTTAACACCCTTCTTTGAGACGTACGAGCTCAAAGGTTATATAGTTGAAGTTATCAGCGATATATTCCCAAATTTGGTAATGTGACATGCTGAGTGTTGCTGAAATGATCATTGTGTTGATTATTGTGATAGGATCATCTATTTGATCGTCTATCTTAGTGATCATTGTGTTGATCATTTATTGACCCAAAGCATGGCTTTTGTATAAAGTATGTTTTTGTGGACGTGAATTCGTCGAGCCTCACATCCCGGAAATGGTCAAAACAGGAAAGAAGCAGCAAGGTTATGAGGGGTAGCACCCTTTAGGATGTGTCCATTTCCTTCTGGAAAAGGGTGGTATCATGGTATGGAGCCCAGATACTTACTCATGTTGAAAACACTTTGTTATGATTGTGTGAATTGATTAGAGAGCGCTCTCGGAAAAAGGTCCCAAAGGACCGGGGGATGGCATATTCGGTCAGTTGTTGCTCAGTTAGGAGTAACCCGGCCTTGTGTTGGTTGAGATCCGGTTTGGTTCTCGGGGATGTCCATCCAGAGGCATTCTCAGTGGCAATGGGAAGTTCCTTGGCCTGACCATTTGTTGGAAATCCAATTCCCAATACGAAACTTGTACGGTATTAGTTGTAGAACCTGCTATTCACTTATGGTGGTCACCACTGTTTGGATAGTAGCTATAGTAGGCATAGTTCGAAATGTCTATGTCGGCTAAGATTTATATCTTTATTTTCGAAATGATTTGTTATACATTATGCACTAATAATAATATCAAATGTTATTTTAAATGCGTATCAAGCATCTTTGGCTATCATAAGGAGAAATCTCCTCCGATTCTGCGTTTGCATGTGTGTGTGTGCGGGAGGCCTTATGGTAGTCTCATTTTTAAAAGCATTGCGAATTGATTAAAAATATTCCTCTATTTTGATTTTAAAGATAAATAAACTGTTTTGAGTTCTCACACCAGTCACATGACTGACTCGGAGTTTATTGTTTTCCTTCCTAAACTCTGGGTGCCCACCAATTTCCACACGGGCAGTTAAGAGTTAGGTTTATCAGGATATTCTGGATATTCTGGAGTTGTTGGAGGCAAGCTGGATGGCATGGCGTATTACTAGTTTTTATAGTATTTCTTTTTCCGCTGCATTGTTTGTTGTTGTATGATGTTGTACACTCTGATGATATGATGTAATGTAATAACTGATATAGTTCTTTGTTTAAAGATTATTCATTTATTATTATATGTTGTTCCGCTGCGAATTGTGAGATTCTGTTGTTGTTCTTTTTGTTTCCTTTCTGTCCGTTCTATTTTCAAATTCTCTTTTTCTATTTTTAAAATTCTTCTATCTTCTGTTTTTCTAATTCTCTGTTTTCTAAAAATTGTCTATCTTCTTTTCCCTCTAATTTTCTTTTTCTTTCTTCTTTTTCTCTCTTCTTTCTTTTCTTAAATTCTTTTTAAAACCCATAACATTCCGGGTTTTCGGCCTTTGATTTCTCGGCAGTCGATAAAGTGAGTGTCGATGTTGAATTTTCGAAAGTCGAAAATTTTCGGGACGTTACATTTGGTATCAGAGCTGATGGTTAAGCGACAACCATGGTTCTGTTGGGTATAACTCATTAGAGATAGAGTCAGTAGTACTCTAGAATGAGTTTGAGTGTAATAATAGCTATGAGAGCGTATTTGTTAGTGAATAAAAAAAAATTGTTTTATATTGTGATGATTGGTTTATTGAGTGGCATATGAACTTTCGTCAGCGTGGTCCGCAAGACTATGCCGAAGGGGTTTCTAAACACTTGAATAGAACAATTCGGCACAATATTGTTTTAAATTGGATAAATGAAATAATTTTACCTTGAGTATATTTTATATATAAAGAAATAATTTTCAAAAATTATTAAAGTGTATATAAGTAGATTGTTTAGGTTGTTTGAATAATCTAAATAAAAGAGTAATTGTATAAGCAAAAGAATTATAAGAATTGAGTTATAATTAAAGTGATTTACAATTGTGAAATAAACTTATATATAAGAAGTGAAACTATATGAATATATATATAAAATATGAGTTGTAAATAAAGGATGTATAAATGGAATATAACTTAAGTTATGTAAATGAAATTCAACTTTGTAATTGAATTGAAATAATGAATAAATTGAATGTAAATTAAGTTGATATGGAATAATGAATATAAGTGTTAATTCATTAAAATCTAATGTTATTGGGAGTTGAATAAAATTGAATGAAAATCAATTTAATAAAACCAATTGGAAAGTAAAGATGTTAAACCAAAATGAATGTAAGTGAAGCGAAGAAATTTGGTTGTAATCAATATACTTTGGTTGTTATATGGATGTTGATTGATTGTATATAAGTTCATTAAGTGTTAATGAAATTGAAAGCTATGTAATTGAATTCAAATGGAAAGTAAATAAATTTGAATAGAATTGAATGTGAATTGGATTTAATTAGTGAATGTAAACTAATTGAATTGAGAATGAATGTTAGTAAATCCAATGTAAATAAATCAAATGTGATTTGATATTGAAAACCAATTCATTATATATGAATGAGAATATGAATGAATATTATTGGTTATGAATGTAGTTGGTTGATGGTTGAATATATATTGCTATTGTTGCATTTGCTATGTGACATATATAGTTATTATGTTGCTATATGTTGTATATTGATACTATGGTTTATATGCATGGTTCTCATGTTGTTTGTTGAGTGTTTAGTAGGTGCGGATCGCGTTTGCTTCGCATTTGGAGTTCGCTTTAGCGCTATATTAGCTGTATATGCTTGCTAATAAAATATAAGGTACATATCTCGGATTAAATACAGTACTTTTACACTTTTTTCCCTTCGGGATGCCTCATTACTTGATGAGATGTATATTTGTGATATATATACTGTCATTTTTTTTTCGGATCGAGCCGCGCAAAGGAGACTATGGCGAATTTTTCCGAAAATTTAAGGCGTTAGGAAAAAAAATTTGAGAAAATTTGGAAAATTTTGAAAACTTTAACTTTGATTTTGGAATTGAAAATTAAACAGTATAGTTTGTTTTTGAAAAGATAACTAAGTATGATTTGAAAACTTAGTAAAGTATTGTAAGGAATTTAATTATAAATTTTGGAAAGTTAATAAATTCTGTAACCTTTCTTACTTGTAATTTCGGGGACGAAATTCTTTTAAGGGGGAAAGATTGTAACGACCCAGAATTTTTATTAATTAAAATTTGAATATTTAATTAATTTTAAATATTAATAAGTGAAATTTATAAGTCAAATAAATTTTAATTTGAATTATTGGATTTAATTGGATTATTAAATCGATAATTTAATATGTTAAATTATGAAAATAATTGGAAATTGAGTTAAATATGATAGAAAATGATTTGTAAAATTTTATTTAATCATACTGGAGTTATAGAAATATTTTAGAACTTTTAAAATCGAATTAAAAGTTAATTTGTGAAAATTGAATATTTTAATATTTTATAATCGACTGTAAAATAGTCAATTTTTGAACAGTCTCAGAATTGAACGAAAGCAGTTCCATTGGATCCGTAATAGTTAGTTATTATCGGATTTCAATTTTCGTGTCAATCGGAGTTATCGTTTGATCGTGGCAGCTCGAAACGCATCGATTTATTTTTAATTTAAATTTGGCGAGTCAAAATAGCCATTTTTCAAAAAGTCTCGGATTTCGACGAAACTAGTTTCATCGGATCCGTAATGTGATATTATTGTAAGGTTTCAAATTTCAAGTCGTTTGGGTTTACCGTTTGTCCGGTACAAATTAAAACGCCTAGAAATCGATTTAAATCGGTTTAATTCAAATTGAGCGTTTGTTGCCATAACTCGCACATACTTCCGAATTAGCTTCCGAAACCTGTTCCATTGTGTCCGGAACGCGGGATAAACCCTAGGTACGCTGGTTACGGTGTCTAAATCGGAGTTCGGAATTCCCGGGATGAATAGTGTCGCTCGTTCCTTATAAATAGACCCCTTGCCTTCATAATTTGATAAAAATATCATTCCAAACCCTAATTTTATAACCTAGCCGTCACTTATACATGAATGGCCAGAAATCATTCTCATTCATCTCTCAATCTCTCCCAATCTACAAAGAATTAGAAGAAGTGTTCAACACGGAAGTTGAAGAGCTCGACGAGAGCTTCGATTCCATACGGTGATGATCGAATTTGGAGCGACGATGGAGGAGCAAAATGGGCCGTTCTCTGCAGATTTCGCACGCATTTCGAGGGGTCATGTGCAGGCCGAGCTCCAAGTGGTTGGTGGTGGAGGTAGCTCTCGCGAAGAGCTTCGATTTGCAAGTGGTTTGATGGGATTTCGTCGAGAAATGAGCTCGCAAGATTCAACCCTAGTTTCTATGCTCATGGGTTCTATGCACGGCCTCAAATCTGTAGATAGAACGTGGAGAGGGAAGAAGAGATGGACGGCCAGGATGCAAGGATGAAGGATCATGTGGCTGTGATGAGCTTAGGTTTATAATTATAAAGTTTGTGTTGTAAATTTATGTATATAAATTCGAGCAAACTTCAAAAATTCATAACTTTTTCATACGAGGTCGAAAAAATGCAAACTCAGTTGCGTTGGAATCGTATGGACGAGCACTACGCGATGGAGTTGGTTTGGAGTCGTTTGGAGTTAGTGAGAATTTCGGGTAAAATTAAACGCACGTTTAATTTTATTCGAAATAAATCGCTAAAACGGAAATTAAAACCAAGGTGAGAACTTCTCACTCAATCGAATAGATTTCGATTTTATTTTAAATAGTTAGATTTAAAATATTTGAATGCATGTTTGAATGATGACTGTAAATTTTTGATTGTTAAAATAGACATTATGCGCCGTTAGTAAGCGGATGTTATTTAATATAAACATATACCGCGAATATTTCATAAACAGTGAAATTGGTATTATATATAATATCAATATATATATATTGGCATATGTATATATTGCAGTTGATTGATTTCCGCATTTTTTGTTTAGCGGATGAGACCCTATTACGCCGTTATTAAGCGGATAATATTTATTAAGAACATATACCGCGATAATTTCGTACTGGAGCGAAATTGGTATTGTGCTAATGTTTTTGGATGCAGGAAACAGGTTGGAGGGATCCAACTGGATTCCTCAACAGTTTTTATTTTATTTCAGATATTTTGATATTTGATTGATTATCATATCGATATATGATGGATCGTTGTAGTCGTGATTGACTATTTGGTGTGTAGCATCATTGGACCCAGATTTGGGATTTTAAAATGATTTTAAAGTGATTTTTGAAAATATACTATATTTTTGGAATTGATCCATTTCAAATAAATAAACGTTATAATTTTTAATGTTATAAAAATTATGATTTTTAAGAAATATAGTTAAAAGCTGATTTTTGAAAATAAGGAATTAATGACTTTATAAAAGAGTTTAAATTGGGATTCTGAACTTGTTATAAAAAGTTTAAATATAGGATTTATAAAATTTAATTATTTTATAAATCAGTATGGTGAAGTTTTTAAAAGAATTTAAAGACGTTTTAAAGAATAATATAAATTAATTTATATTAAGAGATTTATAAATGGATATTTATAAATTGAAATATGGACATTATAAAACGAGTTTTTATAAGTGTTTGAATGTAGTGGAAATGAATTTCATAAATGAATGAAATTTATAGAATTATAAACTGTGAAGTTATAAATGAAAATTATAAATAGCAAGATTTATAAATTTAGTGAAATTATTTGAAGAATAGATTGGTTAAATAAATGAATCTTATAAGTTATAAAATTTATAAATTGGAAAGTCTTTAAAAGAACGATTTTGTAAAATAATCGTATTGTAAGCATTTGACTTATAATATGAACTTTAGTTCATAATTGAGATATAAAGTAAATAGGTTAATAAAGAAAATTTATAAAGAAAGAAGTTATAAAACAAATAGAAATGGAATTTATAAACGTTGTTTTATAAATTCGAAAACGACTTATTTTGATAAGCTAATTGTTGAAACCTATTAATGGAGTTATATTCACGTTTTTAGACAGTGAAAAATCCTTAGAGTAAAATGAATAAAAGGATGAAATTTGTTAAAGAAGTATATTCACGTTTTTGAATAGTGAATGATATATTAAAGAAATTGTTTTGAATGAGATGTTTAAATTGAATTAAAACGATCTAACGATGTTTTTAATGTGTTGAGATTCGAAACCATAGATTTCAACATTTATTGTTGAAATAGACGTTTTCGAGAAATAAAAGGAAATGGTGGACTATAACACTGTTGTTATAGTAAATGATTTCCGAAAGGAAATGTTTTGAATAGTATTGGGATTTATATATCTATTTTAAATTCGAATCCCTATACTAGTGATTTTGGGTTGTCGTAACGATGTTTTACGCAACATTCGTTTTGGCCCAAGTAAATATGTTTAAGAAAGGATTTTCTTAATAGAATGAAATATATACTTAATTCGGTTTAAGTATATGGAATATTTTCTAAGTGTTGAAAATAAAAGATTGTGAATTACTTATTTATGAATAAGTATGGAAATGTTTTCCAATATGAAGTGAATTTATAGAATTTATCTTCTTGAAGATAAATTGAAAATGAATAATTGAAATCGAATATTCATTGATATTTTGGAATTATAAATTCACTAAGGAATTTATAAAGGAAGTGGAATTTGTCTAAAAAAAATAAATATTGATTTATTTTTGAAGAATTGAAATTATATATCTTGTAAAGATATTTTGGAAAATAAATAATTTGGAAAATTATTTGGAATCTGGTGATGTGTGCATATCCAGTGATAGTTCAATAACCGACTATCAGTATTTCCCTTTGATTGGGTATTTGATGTGAATTGATTGAATTTGAATGCACACTTATTTTTGAATAAGCGCTCACTATTCGGGTTAACCGGGAAAGGACCATGGGGTCGTATAACCCATTCCGAATATGTGATACGTCGTTATGAATTGCATTTGAAGATCGGTGTTGAAGACCGAGTATTTGCAAGAGCGATAGGATGACCTATCGATTGTTTCTGCACCGAGTCGCGCCGGTATAGAAACTTCCTAAGTGATGGGAAATCCGAACGTGATTAGAGATTATTCGGATTGCAAGGACTTCTTTGTAAGTGCCTTCGGTTCTGTTCGATCCCGGAACAGACTTGTATGGATTGTGTGTCTGACATTACAATTTGAGATATAAAGCCGATTTCATTCAAATATATTTCTGTTGGTGGCGGAGAATTTATTCTTTGCTTAACACCCTTCTTTGAGACGTACGAGCTCAAAGGTTATATAGTTGAAGTTATCAGCGATATATTCCCAAATTTGGTAATGTGACATGCTGAGTGTTGCTGAAATGATCATTGTGTTGATTATTGTGATAGGATCATCTATTTGATCGTCTATCTTAGTGATCATTGTGTTGATCATTTATTGACCCAAAGCATGGCTTTTGTATAAAGTATGTTTTTGTGGACGTGAATTCGTCGAGCCTCACATCCCGGAAATGGTCAAAACAGGAAAGAAGCAGCAAGGTTATGAGGGGTAGCACCCTTTAGGATGTGTCCATTTCCTTCTGGAAAAGGGTGGTATCATGGTATGGAGCCCAGATACTTACTCATGTTGAAAACACTTTGTTATGATTGTGTGAATTGATTAGAGAGCGCTCTCGGAAAAAGGTCCCAAAGGACCGGGGGATGGCATATTCGGTCAGTTGTTGCTCAGTTAGGAGTAACCCGGCCTTGTGTTGGTTGAGATCCGGTTTGGTTCTCGGGGATGTCCATCCAGAGGCATTCTCAGTGGCAATGGGAAGTTCCTTGGCCTGACCATTTGTTGGAAATCCAATTCCCAATACGAAACTTGTACGGTATTAGTTGTAGAACCTGCTATTCACTTATGGTGGTCACCACTGTTTGGATAGTAGCTATAGTAGGCATAGTTCGAAATGTCTATGTCGGCTAAGATTTATATCTTTATTTTCGAAATGATTTGTTATACATTATGCACTAATAATAATATCAAATGTTATTTTAAATGCGTATCAAGCATCTTTGGCTATCATAAGGAGAAATCTCCTCCGATTCTGCGTTTGCATGTGTGTGTGTGCGGGAGGCCTTATGGTAGTCTCATTTTTAAAAGCATTGCGAATTGATTAAAAATATTCCTCTATTTTGATTTTAAAGATAAATAAACTGTTTTGAGTTCTCACACCAGTCACATGACTGACTCGGAGTTTATTGTTTTCCTTCCTAAACTCTGGGTGCCCACCAATTTCCACACGGGCAGTTAAGAGTTAGGTTTATCAGGATATTCTGGATATTCTGGAGTTGTTGGAGGCAAGCTGGATGGCATGGCGTATTACTAGTTTTTATAGTATTTCTTTTTCCGCTGCATTGTTTGTTGTTGTATGATGTTGTACACTCTGATGATATGATGTAATGTAATAACTGATATAGTTCTTTGTTTAAAGATTATTCATTTATTATTATATGTTGTTCCGCTGCGAATTGTGAGATTCTGTTGTTGTTCTTTTTGTTTCCTTTCTGTCCGTTCTATTTTCAAATTCTCTTTTTCTATTTTTAAAATTCTTCTATCTTCTGTTTTTCTAATTCTCTGTTTTCTAAAAATTGTCTATCTTCTTTTCCCTCTAATTTTCTTTTTCTTTCTTCTTTTTCTCTCTTCTTTCTTTTCTTAAATTCTTTTTAAAACCCATAACATTCCGGGTTTTCGGCCTTTGATTTCTCGGCAGTCGATAAAGTGAGTGTCGATGTTGAATTTTCGAAAGTCGAAAATTTTCTGGACGTTACAGTTATGAAAAAGAAGAAAGAGATAGAAGGAAAAGAAGAAAACAGAAACACCAAAATACAGATTCTCACATTTGCAGGGGATCAAAATATAATATAACATAAATAATAGTTATACAAAGGAAAACTGTACTTGTCAAATTACACTTTAATATATATCAGAGTTACAACATATTTACAAGCACAGGACAGATAAATCAATCTATTTCAGATAATATAATATATCACAGTGGAAACTCTCCATACGTTCCTGCTCTCCAGCTCGCCGTCTGAGCTCCAGAATGTCCTTACCTGAAAATCTGTAATACTCGGTCTGACCCGAGCATTACATCAAAGTAACACCCGGGTCAGGCTGGAAACCAGCGTGAGTAAACTCATCTAACACAGAATGCAATAGCATACAACTTAAATAAACCTAGGGTAACTTATATAAATTTTACAACTCCACAAGTTGTTATAAACATTACTTAATTCACATCCTAATTTCTAAGTACCAAACTTAGGTCAAAATGGTCCAATTCACTTAAATCATCTTATTACAGCTTATTGATTTCACATTTCAATCTATAATGAATCGAAGTGGTTCGGATATTAACTAATACCCGACTGCAGTCTCTTCGAATCCAATGTCATCTAAACCCAAGTTATCTAATTTAATACAATTCAATTTTAATTGTCGGATAACACTTTTAGACAGCAATTCATAATTGATTGATAATCACATTATCATCGTCCATTTAATATATCATATCACAAAGCAATTCATATCTGAGATATCAACTAATCCAAGGCACTTATCATCATTCAATCATTCATAAGCCAGATTGATCACTTTCATTAATTACATTAACTAATGATTCTCCAATTACTTCCATTAGTTAGTTATTCTTAAGTCTCATTTAATAATTAAACTTTAACTTAATTACATTTGTTAATCAACCTTGATTAATCACAATCAAAAATTACTTTCCCTAATTACTTCATCAATTAAACCAACTCCTTAATTAATTTTATTAATTAATTACTCTTTAATCACTTATTCTTATTAATTAATCTTAATTAATCAGCCCTTAATTATATTAATTAATGCTCCTTAATTACTTCTTCAATTAATTATTAATCACATTTAATAATTAATCTTAAATAATTACTCATTAATTAATTTACTAAGTAATTACTCTTTTCCAATTACATTCAGAAATCATACTTTAACAAACCATCATGCGATTATCTTAAATTAATTAAACCAATTAATTAACTTGACTAATCACATTACTTTAATTAACTACATTGAGTAATTTATCCCTTAATTACTTTCATTAAGTAGTTATACTTACACAATTCCATAAATTGATTATCTTTAACTAACTAATCAAATTTATCATCTTAAATCAATTATATTTAATCATTTGATAATCCTTAGTTAATGATCCTCCATTAACTATTAACAATCCTTTAATTATTTTCTAAGTAATTAAACTTAAATTAATCATCTTTTAGTCCAAATTAATTAATTCTTAATTAATTAACTAAGAATCCATAATTAATAATTAATTAATGCAAAATCATTAATTAATTAACTACATTAATCATTAAACATTAAAATATAATTTATCTTTAGGATAAATCATTCTTTATTTATTAATGACTTTAATTATCATTAACAATTTCATTTGAAACATTTCACTTTTAAAATTTACTATAAAGTTTAAATTTTAAAATTTACTTTAAAGTTTAAATTTTAAAATTTTAAAACGATTAACAAACTTAACCTTAACCAAATTTTAATCAATTTCATAAACCTCTTAAATCAAATGTTAAAGGATCTATTATAAAGAATTAAACATTTTATTTAAAAATCATATTCATTTTAAAACATACTTTAAACATTAAACTTGTTTAAACAATTTAAATTTTAAAAATTTATTTATTTTAAAAACTAGGATTCAAAAGTTAATTTGAATCCATAACTCAAAATTTTGATTTTAAACTTTGTTTAAAATCATGCTTTCAATTTTAAAAATTCATTTTAAAATTTAGAAAACAGATATGTTTTAAAAACCTGAAACCAACTGACTATCTCGGGTTCAAAAACTCAAAAACCCGAGTGAACTCACGAGAAACTCTCAGTTTCCCCAACCACAACTACTTCCAGTTTATCATAGAAACGCACGAACTCGAACTCCAGAAAAGCTTTCTTCCCCTAACTTCCTTCACACCTGATCCTCTGACATGCATGGTGCACATGAACCGATACACCGCCCTTCTCCGGTCATTCTTCAGATCTCCGATAGGTCGATAACCACCTCAACATCATCCACGGCCATCAAGACATCGTGATTTCATATCGACTCGAAATTGAGTCTTCAGATCGAAAATTGGAGTCAACCTCTCCGGCTAAATCCACTTACCAGCGACAATCTTGCCTACCAGAATTCACACCCCTCCGATCCAAGCGACGCCACAAGCCTACGCAACCCTTCAACCACTCGCGGAAGCTTCCAGTGCCTCCCAGACAACCTACGACATCGCGAAACCAAGTCGCCCAATATTGGAAATCAAACCCTAATCTAGCTTCGCCAAGCAACTCCGATCGCCAGAAAAATCTTGAACTATTTTTCCTGACCTCCCTCATCGCTAAGCTGGCCTCGAAAAAAACCCTGATCTCCCTCGAGTTCTCCGGCCATCAGAAATGACCAAAACCCCTTTTCTTACTATCTAAGAAATGCACATCCAAAACTCCACTAAAAATTATGGTTTTTATTTTAAAAATCCTAATTCGAACAAGGGATTCAAGTTGTATACTTGAATTTACAAATCATTGCACTGGGTTTCAACCCATTTCTAAATTTCCACTGTTATTTTCCAATTTCCAGTAGATTTCGAACTTAATTCACTTAATTAAATTTTTTAAAACTTAATTATGTTTAAGCAATCAACTATGTTTTGGAACTCAATTCCAAACAATGATGAAATGAGATGATTTTGAATTTGAAGTTTATGTTTACTTCTCAGAACTTAGGAAATAGAGAAAAAATGGCATCCAAACATATACAGATCAAATACAATCATATATTCAGAGATCCGTACTTATATATACACATGCAAACACAAATCTTACGCAAGAATCACATGCACAGTTTTAGATTTACTTAAGCTTTCACAAATATATGTTTACTCACCTATTTGAAGAGGCGGAGCTTTGAAAAACAGAAAGCTTTAAACTGCACCAATTTTGAAACTGAAATACTTGCTTTGAAAACTGAAATGCTAGCTTTGAAAACTTTAAAACTATGGCCTCTGGCTTTGGAAACTTTGCTTTGATATACTCCAGATTTACTTGCATGCATTCTTGAAAGTGATTACAGGTTTGAAGAATCATTGTAGATTTGTTTTGAAAGATTGTTTGAGTTCAGATTTTGTTTCTTAGCTTTTGAATTTTGGAAAGCAAATAGATAGAGAGAAGTATATGTATTTTGGCCGAAAATTATTTAACAAAAATAAAAGAAAATTAAATCTAAAAATGCCACTTGTTTTAATGTACAACACTTGTCATAAACCTTTGTTCATTAGTTAACACATGTTATATTAAGTTTTTAATATGATAACACTTGTCTTTGTATTATTTTCTTTTTATTTTAAATGTTAGTAAAGGTTTTATTTAATTTGTTTATTCTTGTGTAATATATATGTGAATTTCTTATGTAAAGAAAATGTAATAAATCAAATTATGAATAAAAGCTTATCCAAATATCTTTGAATTCAAATATTTCAAAATATCCATCCTTTGAATTTCAAAACTTTAAATTCAAATTCAAATTCAAATTAAATTCTAAAATCCAATTTACAAATCAAATTATACATACATACATACATATATAGCTACTTATTCAATTTAAAAATAACAATTCTATTCCTATAAAATCTATTTATATCTATGTATATACAAAAAAAAACATTATTATTTGCTTGAAAATATCAATTTTGCCAATTTAATTAATTATACTAGAAAGATTATAAAACCAATTCTTATTCGGATATATACTTTCATTACCAGAATTATTTGTTTAACTTATAAATCAGTATTTCCATTAATTAAATTCAGTTAATCCATAAATTACCGGTATTCTAAAATCCGGGTTATCACATTCCTTCCCCCTTTGAATCTTTGCGTCCTCGAAAAGTAACGAAGTCAGAATTTATTAAAATGCTTGTAATGAAATAAATTTTTCTTTGATTAGTTGTAAACACCTTTAAAATCGACATAATATTATAAAATAGTTTTTGTACAAAATACTTTTTATAAATCGATGTCTCAACCAATCCATCCTTGTTCTTACAGAAATTCGGTCATACATTGATCAGCGTAGGATTGAAAATCTATAAGTACTTAGCAGACCTGTTTTCACCATCCAGTGAAAATACATGGAAAATAATTTTATTGAAACTATTGAAAACAATTATGAAAATAGAGGAAATGTCTTTAGTGAGAATGCTCTGGAAATCATCACCTCCATCCATGGTCGCAGTTACATCTTGGGTTACGTTGCCATCGCAGCAAAGTCCATGTAACTGCAGGCTCTTCGCGGCCTCTCGATTACGCCATGGAACCCACGACGGATCGCAGTTACATTCCAGGGTAACGTTGCCATCACAGCAAAAGTCCATGTAACTGCAGGCTCTCCGCGGCCTTTGATTTTCGCTGTCGAAATAAAACTTCTCCACTCCTACATAGGTCGCAGTCTACTCATAATCCCCAGGAACTAGTTTTGTCCGGACTCCTCACAGGATCAACTTTAGAAACCCCCCTTGGGGCTCAAGGCAGCACCACCAGGTGGCACTCCTGAGAAGTTCATTTTTAAGGGAGCGCCTTTTTCCCCAAAGCCATCATCAAAACACTTTATACTATATACATATAGTATCTTTCAAATCATACACCTAGTATGATCTCATACAAAGCTCCTTTACATAAAATCGATTATCCCAAAATCGATAGTTCTCAAACTAGGCTTTTCAAATTTTAATATTGATTTTACCTAAAAATCAAAAGCCTTTCCAAATGCAAAGGTTTCCAAAGCCTTTCCTAAAATCCTCATAAGATCCTATATATATATATATATATATATAATTTTTAAAACTTTGAATTTCAAACTTGTATAAAACTCCTTTTATACTTCAAAACACCTTCAAAATCCTTTTCTTCTGGCAATAGATTCAACAGGGGGAGTTTCATTTTATAAAACAAAGATATTCAACTTTGTTTACTCAAAATCAAATATCTAAATTCGATTACTCCTTTCAATATCATTTTCATTCAAATCCGTACGATGTACACATATCATCCGTACGCTTTACCAATCTGATCACTCACTCGATCACACAATTTCATATCCGAACTAGTATTGTCCACCCGACTTCCTAGTGCGGACACAGATCTGGTTTCTTGATCAGAAACCGTCATTCTCCTTGCATAGTCATAACTATGATGGAGAATATCCAGAACTAATCAACAATCCATATCCAGGTTCGCCGTCGAAAATCGAGTGAAAAATCCCACTCGGATCGATATAACTATCTCGAAATTCTGTGCTCGAATCTGGATCAAATCATCATGTGAATAGAATAACATATGTACACCCTACGTATTTATCCTTATTGGTTATTAGCCAAATCAATTCCATTTCTATTCACATTCATTTTGATTTTCATTCACTTACTCACAATTGCTTCAATCCATTGGATTATCACCTTTATTCCTATCTCGATTGGGTATTTAATCCAATAACAGTTTGAACTCCGACTAGTTAATTAAGAAAATAGGTTGAAAATTTTAAAAACAAATAAGTAGTTGGAAACTAATTACTAGTTTGTAAAATAGGTGTAAAATAGTTAGAAAGTAGTTAAAATAATTATAGAAATTTTAGATAATTGCGAAATAATAGTAATATAATAATTAGTTTTGTAAAATAGTTGGAATATAGTAATTAGTTTATAAAAGAGTTGGAAAATCGTTAAACAGTTTCAAAAATAATTGTAAAACAAGTATAAGATAGTTTGGCTTTTAAAAGAAAAGTTGTATATATAATGAATAGCTTTGAAAAATAGGTTTATATTAAAAGAATTTATACTAAAAATAGTGTAGAGTCAAAACTGCTCACTTCCCAATCTCCATTCTCATCATTTCAATTTAAATTTCCACTTCCATTTAAATTGAATCAATTCCAATTTTAAATAACTTCAATTTCCATTGAAATTGATTCAACCCCAATTCAAGTTAAATTAACCTCAGTTTCTTTCCAAATTTAACTTTATTCAACCTTGATTTCAAATTCTACTAATTCAAATAAATTTCAATTGAACTAGTTCAAATTTCAATACATTTCAACTCCAGTTCGAATTAATCCTAATTTCAAACTCCATTTCCATATCAAGTTGAATTATTCTTGATTTCCTCCCAAATTCAATTCAAATTCCATTTGAATTTAAAACTATTCAACTTTAATTACAATTCCAAATTATTCAAATCAATTTGGACTAATTTCAAATTTGACCCACTTCAATTTCAAATCGTTTCAAATTAATCCAATTCAATTTTTCCATTTGAATTTTTAAACTTATCCATCTTCAATAACAATTCTGATTAATTCAAATTGAATTTAATTTGAACTAATTCAATTCAAATTTCAAATTTAAACCATTTAATTCTGAATCCAAATTCTATTATAAAGTTCAAATAATAATAATTCAAATATTTGAAATTCAATTTATCATCAAATTTCAATTTTGAATCTAAACCTTTGTAGTTTTATTTTAAACTTTCAAATCTTAAGTCCCAAATGATTCCATTTTATCTTAATAATGGATATATTACCACACCCCATTTCTATATTCATTTAAACAAATCCAATTTCAGCTTAAATATTATTAATAACAAAAGGATGGTATCATTAAAATTATTTTAAAATATCCATCCATTTCCAATTTCCGGATCTCAAACCCATTTTGAGATCACACAAACTCCCCATTAAAATCAACCATTTAACTTTCCAAGTTAATTCTTAATTTCATCTCGAAATTTTCAAATCAGGCTGAAGTTAAACTCAATTCACTTAATCATTCAACCTTACCCAGTTTGAACTTCCATTTCAAATTTTGAACTTTTCATAAAAAATCTTCCCACTTATTAAGTTCAAAAACTTATCACTTTAGGTATCATATCTCATTCCAGATTTAAAACTCAATATTTAGATTTTATTTCAAATCATCTTTGATATTATGCATATCCATACATATATATATTTAACCAACTAGGCTATACTATAAAATTTAAACCACCCTTGGTTTTAATTCAAACAAATTCTTTTAAAATTTACAAACAACTTCTTATTCTAGAATAAGATTAAATTCAAAATAGTTTGAATAATATTATTTCCTTTGAAATTTTGAAACCAATTCAAATTTTTAAATTTAGAATTCAGAACTTAATATTTTGAAACCCACTTTAATTTACATCCTTTCAAATTTACAAGTTACTCTCTTTAAATGGTTAATTTCCTTAAAACATTTTACTTTTAATTGGAAAACAATCATCTCATTATTAAACACAGATACCATTCTATTTCTCTGGTTTGAAACCAATTCTAATTCATCTTATTTTGAAATACTTCTCCAATTCAAGATTTCAATGTTAGTTTGAACCCATTTCAAACGTATCTTTATTTAATTTCAATTTGGTTGTATTTCTGTTACTTCTTAATTTAATTCAATAATTTAACAACCAATTCCCTTAATATTTATTAGAAAGAAATATTACTTATATATATAAAATCATTTAAAATCTTTATATAAGAAAATAACAAGTACGCTCTCATACACACACACACACACACACTCAACTCATCATAGGGTACCACTTACCCTATCCTTACGAGTAATCCTACCAGAGCCAAGGTTCTCGCTTAACCTTCTGCTCTGATACCAAATGTAACGACCCAGAAATTTAGATCCTGAAAATTCCAGATAGTTATGAAAAAGAAGAAAGAGATAGAAGGAAAAGAAGAAACCAGAAACACCAAAACACAGATTCTCACATTCGCAGCGGATCAAAATATAATATAACATAAATAATAGTTATACAAAGGAAAACTGTACTTGTCAAATTACACTTTAATATATATCAGAGTTACAACATATTTACAAGCACAGGACAGATAAATCAATCTGTTTCAGGTACTATAATATATCACAGTGGAAGCTCTCCATACGTTCCTGCTCTCCAGCTCGCCTTCTGAGCTCTAGAACGTCCTTGCCTGAAAATCTGTAATACTCGGTCTAACCGAAGCATTACATCATAGTAACACCCAGGTCAGGCTGGAAACCAGCATGAGTAAACTCATTTGACACAGAATACAAAAGCATACAACTTAAATAAACCTGGGGTAACTTATATAAATTTTACAACTCCACAAGTTGTTATAGACATTACTTAATTCACATCCCAATTTCTATGTATCAAACTTGGATCAAAATAGTCCAATTCACTTAAATCATTTTATTACAGCTTATTGATTTCACATTTCAATCTATAATGAATTGAAGTGGTTTCAGATACTAACTAATACCCGACTTCGGTCTCTTCGAATCCAATGTCATCTAAACCCAATTTATCTAATTTAATACAATTCAATTTTGATTGTCGGATAACACTTTTACACAGCAATTCATAACTGATTGATAATCACATTATCATCGTCCATTCAATATATCATATCACAAAGCAATTCATATCTGAGATATCAACTAATCCAAGGCACTTATCATCATTTAATCATTCATAAGCCAGATTGATCACTTTCATTAATTACATTAATTAATGATTCTCCAATTACTTTCATTAGTTAGTTATTCTTAAATCTCGTTTAATAATTAACCTTTGACTTAATTACATTCATTAATCAACCTTGATTAATCACAATCAAAAATTACTTTCCCTAATTACATCATCAATTAAACCAACTCCTTAATTAATTTTATTAATTAATTACTCTTTAATCACTTATTTTTGATTAATTAATCTTAATTAATCAGCCCTTAATTATATTAATTAATGCTCCTTAATTACTTCTTCAATTAATTATTAATCACATTTAATAATTAATCTTAAATAATTACTCATTAATTACTTTACTAAGTAATTTCTCTTTTCCAATTACATTCAGAAATCATACTTTAACAAACCATCATGCGATTATCTTAAATTAATTAAACCAATTAATTAACTTGACTAATCACATTACTTTAATTAACTACATTGAGTAATTAATCCCTTAATTACTTTCATTAAGTAATTATACTTACATAATTCCATAAATTGATTACTTTAATTAACTAATCAAATTTTTCATCTTAAATCAATTATATTAATTAATCATTTGATAATCTATAGTTAATGATCCTTCCTTAACTATTAACAATCCTTTAATTATTTTCTAAGTAAGTAAACTTAAATTAATCATCTCTTAATCCAATTAATTAACTAACAATCCATAATTAATAATTAATTAATGCAAAATCATTAATTAATCATTAACCATAAAAATATAATTTATCTTTAGGATAAATCATTCTATATTTATTAACGACTTTAATTATCATTAACAATTACATTTAAAACATTTCACTTTTAAACTTTACTTTAAAGTTCAAATTTAAAAATTTTAAAAAGATTAACAAACTTAACTTTAACCAAATTTAAATCGATTTCATAAACCACTTAAATCAAATGTTAAAGGAACTTTTATAGAGAATTAAATATTTTAAACATTTTATTGAAAAATCATTTTCATTTTAAAATATACTTTAAACATTAAACTTGTTTAAACAATTTAAATTTTAAAACTTCATTTATTTTAAAAACTAGGATTCAAAAGTTAATTTGAATCCATAACTCAAAATTTTGATTTTAAACTTTGTTTAAAATCATGCTTTCAATTTTAAAAATTCATTTTAAAATTTAGAAAACGGATAGGTTTTAAAAACTTGAAACCAACTGACTATCTCGGGTTCAAAATCTCAAAAACCCGAGTGAACTCACAAAAACTCTCAGTTTCCCCAACCACAACTACTTCCAGCTTATCATAGAAACGCGCAAACTCGAACTCCAGAAAAGCTTTCTTCCCCAAAATTCCTTCACACCTGATACTCTGACATGCACGGTGCACATGAACCGATACACCACCCTTCTCCGGTCATTCTTCAGATCTCCGATAGGTCGATAACCACCTCAACATCATCCACGACCATCAAGACATCGCGAATTCATCTCGACTCGAAATTGAGTCTTCAGATCGAAAATTGGAGTCAACCTCTCCGGCTAAATCCACTTACCAGCGACAATCTCGCCCACCAGAATTCACACCCCTCCGATCCAAACAACGTCACAAGCCTACGCAACCCTTCAACCACTCGCGAAAGCTTCCGGTGCCTCCCAGACAACCCACGACATCGCGAAACCAAGTCGCCCAATTCTAGAAATCGAACCTTAATCTTGCTTCGCCAAGCAACTTCGATCGCCAGAAAAATCTTGAACTATTTTTCCCGACCTCCCCCATCGCCAAGCTGGCCTCGACAAAAACCCTGACCTCACTCGAGTTCTCCGGCCACCAGAAATGGCCAAAACCCCTTTTATGATTATAGAAGAAATGCACATCCAAACTCCACTAAAAATTATGATTTTTATTTTAAAAATCCTAATTCGAACAGGGGATTCAAGTTGTATACTTGAATTTACAAATCATTGCACTTGGTTTCAACCCATTTCTAAATTTCCACTGTTATCTTCCAATTTCCAGTAGATTTCAAACTTAATTCACTTAATTAAAAAAAAAAAAACTTAATTATGTTTAAGCAATCAACTATGTTTTGGAACTCAATTCCGAACAATGATAAGATGAGATGATTTTGAATTTAAAGATTTTGTTTACTTCTCAGAACTTAGGAAATAGAGAATAACTGGCATCCAATCATATACAGATCAAATACAATCATATATTCAGAGATCCATACTTATATATACACATGCAAACACAAATCTTACCCAAGAATCACTTGCACAGTTTTAGATTTACTTAAGCTTTTAAAAATATATGTTTACTCACCTATTTAAAGAGGCAGAGCTTTGAAAAACAGAAAGCTTTAAATTGCATCAGTATTGAAACTGAAATACTTGCTTTGAAAACTGAAATGCTAGCATCGAAAACTTGAAAACCATGGCCTCTGGCTTTTGAAACTTTTCTTTGATATACTCCAGATTTACTTGCATGCATTCTTGAAAGTGATTACAGGTTTGAAGAATCATTGTAGATTTGTTTTGAAAGATTGTTTGAGTTCAGATTTTGTTTCTTAGCTTTTGAATTTTGAAGAAAAGAAAGAAAATATATAGAGAGAAGTTTACGTATTTAGGCCGAAAATTGTTTAACAAAAATAAAAGAAAATTAAATCTAAAAACGCCACTTGTTTTAATGTATAACACTTGTCATAAACCTTTGTTCATTAGTTAACACATGTTATATTAAGTTTTTAATATGATAACACTTGTCTTTGTATTATTTTCCTTTTATTTTAAATGTTAGTAAAGGTTTTACTTAATTTGTTTATTCTTATGTAATAGATATGTGAATTCCTTATGTAAAGAAAATGTAATAAATCAAATTATGAATAAAAGCTTATCCAAATATCTTTGAATCCACATAGTTCAAAATATCCATCCTTTGAATTTCAAAATTTTAAATTCAAATTCAAATTCAAATTAAATTCTAAAATCCAATTTACAAATCAAGTTATACATATATACATATATAACTACTTGTTCAATTTAAAAATAACAATTCTATTCCTATAAAATCTATTTATATCTATGTATATACAAAAAAATCATTATTATTTGTGTAAAAACATAAATTTTGCCAATTTAATTAATTATACTAGAAAGATTATCAAACCAATACTTATTCAGATATGTACTTTCATTACCAGAATTATATGTTTAACTTATAAATTAACCTGTCCATAAATTACAGGTATTCTAAAATCTGGGTTATCACATAACCTGTCCTTACAAATGCTGAAAATTTACAACAACAATGCAAAGCAGCGGAAAAATAAACAGATACGTGTATATGACATGAAGATCTCCAGTTCGCTTCCTAAGGGTACAAAAGCACCAAATCCGAATCTGTAAATGTACTTGGTCTGACCCGAGCATTAAAAGGGAAGAATGCCCAGATCGGTCTGGTAAACCAGTCCATGCCTTCCTTACTTTTCATGAAAATGTATGCTTTTGATATTTAACACATTTTAAATTTCTTTTCAAATCCATTTAAACTCCATTTATACCTATCACTCCCAAAATATTTCTTAAAAGATTATTCACTTTAAAAAAAATGTGAAAATAATTCCTTTACAAAAATCTATAACGACCCGCCTTTTTATACGTTTTAAATCGCCGATAAACCACATACGTTAGACTTAAACCATACAAAAGGGCGGATTGTTACTGGGGTGAATAAGCAAAAGTAGAGAAAGAAATAAAAACAAAACAGAATCTTGCAGCGGAACGATAAAATATAATAATCAAATAAACTGTTTAAGAAGCTGTTTTCCCAAATATTTGGTTTTATTTATACAATACAAATCAGAGTTACACATACCAGAGAATAATAAATGATAATGCATCTAAACAAATGCGATGCAGTAGAACAATAGTAAATAATAGTAATAATACAATCTTCGTCTTCGTCCTCCAGAAATAAGGTCTTCAAATCCTGAAATGCTCAGGCTGACCCAAGCGAATTGAAAAGACAAAACATTCGAGTCAGAACTAAAAGATCTTATGTGAGTTAAATCAACAGAAATAAATATGAGTGGAACGACGTCAGAGATGATTACGGGATTTGACATCTTCTATCTAGTGTCTAACGTGAGTGTAGTAACTTAAGATATGTTCGGGATTCACATCTCCTAAGGATCCGTTAAACTATTTACTATGTTGTAATATTTCGCTATTATAATAATGTCTATAGTAAAATAAACTTACTTTTAAATAGCGTTAAGGCTTTACATTTTCCACCTTTACACATAAATAGTGCCAGTAGTCTATACAGTACCGTAATACCTCCTGATCGGGAGGCTACTAGAGGATACTCCATAGGTACGACACAAATCAAACTCATACAAGATGCACTAGGCTAAGTGACACGACACAACTAGGCAATGCCAGGGTAGATATACCAATTATGCTTCCAAACCAGTTGTAATGCATAGCAGCTAATACCGCCCACCTCGAGGCACACTCCTAAATCAAAAGGGCCCCATAAATCACAAAGTAATAGAATGGTATCGAAGGAGTGTGTCCGATAAAAGGTGCTACCTTCTTTGCCCATCGATCGCTCCTGTTTCAGCCACCTAATGCCAACTCACGGGAGTCGGGTCCACGTATATACCTCAAAGGAAACGCCACCACCATCCCACTTCATTCTGGAATCTCCACCGCGTACACAGTTGTTAAAGTGGTTTTCGAAGTTGACAGAGAATATGACAACTTCCGATCCCACTCTCTTTAACAACCAAACGTTATTATAACACCGCGGTCATTTCAAAATAATTATACTTCAAAACAAGAGTATAATATCCATTTCGATACCATATAAATATGATATCATTTCCGTTTCAAAAACCAAATCAATATGATATCATTTTTATTTCAAATATATCCTTTTTCCCAAAATCATAGCACTTTCAAAGTTATAATTCTTCGAAATCAAAACACTTGAACTATAACACTTTCAATCATAATACTTTGAAACTCATAATTTTGAAACGTAACTTCCACCACTTAAATGGTTTAAAAATTTAAAATACTTCATATAATACAATAGCTTCTTCAACTTCACAAATCAATTCCAAACAACTCAAATTCTACATTTTATATTTAACCAAATCCCAAATCACAAATTTCAATTCGATCAGTTTCCAAATAAACCATTTCAAATTCAGTATACTTCAAGCTTTAATTATTCAACAATTTCAAACTAAGTTTGATACTTTCATATATATGTGTGTGTGTCTATATATATATATATATATATATATATCAAATTCAATTTTCTTTTATTTGGTTTCAAGACATTTACTTAATAAATCCATTATCATTTAAATAAAACCCAAATTACAAATAACTAAATGTTTCCTTCAATTTATTTACACTTGAAATATTTATTTAATCCACCTTAAACCAAAATCAAGCTACAAAAATCATATCTTCAAAAATTTCAAGTTTAATACATTTCACATCAAGCTTATTTGAGTTTAATTCTTAAATAAATTCAATTTCAAATAAATCTCCAATTTATCTTCAAACCATAATTTATTTAAACCATTATAAACTCTATAATAAAATATAATTTAAATACTTAACTATATTATCTTCAACAGAATATCAAACTTATTATTAAGCTTATTCTATATTAAAACAAATTATACATAGCTCAAAATCAAGGAACAAATTACACATGGCTGAAAATCAAGGATAAAATAACATTTATATAATATATAAAATTAATATTTATCTAAAACTATATATTTCTTTACAAAACCATAGAAATCATTTCAAAAATATTTTTATATATAGACCGCGGTGTCTGTATATAATTTTCTATCCTATGGTCAAGTGATACGGATAATTATCATTTCAATCCGTAATTTAAATTATAAATACGGTTATATATCATTTCAAAACCACAATCCCGGATGAAATAAAATTCATAACAACTTGAAGTTTATAATAATATAAAATACAACATCCACTCATCCACTATCAATCATCAAACATTTATCACAATCATCATCCAATTAAATCAATAACATCAATATAGAACAAATAATAAATAACAGGTATTTACTGGCAGTTTATATTCAATAAAAAATTAAATAAATGTTTTATCCGAATAAATTCAAATAAACTGAGATGATGATTCAAAATACGCCAAACCGTCATAAATAAATTTCTAATCACATCATAAATCAATTTAACAAACATAAGGAATTTTAGAAGCTGTGAGTGGGTTAAAACACTCACCTTTTGAATTTAAATCCAATATAAACCCAAAATTCAAACAGTCTCCAAATTCATCCAAACCAGTGTCAAAATGTCAGGAATTCTGACATGATCCCAATGCAAGAAACCATGCGTAAATTGGACCTCGTATGTAAAAATTATGGGTATTAGAACAATTGAATTTTAATCTAATTAAAATAAAATAAAATAAAACGAGAATAAAACACAGACCAATGAATGAGCGCCCCGTCAGCAAATTCACATCTACCACATGCGACTCGGCCTTCAAACCAAACACGGTTGGTGACCGCTCTTTGACCATGGAATTTGTGCATCTCTGACCACCTTAGTCGACGCCACCACCTCCATCCCAACCATGCTCCACGACCGCTCCTTCTGGCCCAGTCCCCTGACCTCCGGTCGCCTTACGCCACCGCGCCGGCGCCCTAATTATCTAGGGTTTTGAACGCTATTTCACAAATTTCAGCCAACACGAACATCTCCAGGTCAAGCGGCCACCAGCGTCGAACTCCATACCACAAGCCCTTCAAAACCCATATTTCAATTTCATCGATTGATGTTGAAATTAAAAAAGCCCAATTCGACTTTGATAGCGATTTCCGATTGATTTCGAGCATTGTCATGACAAACGATCACCATGTGCTGACTCGATTCGTCGAGATCTTCAGATTCATATAAAATTTGACAAAGTTTGGATAGTTTGAATTATTGATTCTGTTTTGAACTACAATTGAAATTTGAGATTTGTTCGGTTTGTCTTCCATTGTGAAGGAGGAGCAACAGAAATTTTTGTACGTATAGAAATGAGAAATAGGAAGGCGACTAGGGTTTATAATGATATATATATATATATATATATATATATATATATATAAGCAGAACAAAATAGAAAGGAATGTGCTCGATTGGTTTGAGTTTTTAACAATAATTGACCCGAAAAACCCGTTTCGATTCTGGAACGGAAATGGGTCAACCCATATATCAAAATATTTGTTTTTAAATATTTAAAAATCAATTGAATAGGTTTCAAGTTCAAATTCCATTGTATGAAGAAGTTATTCCAAAATCAAGTTATTTCAAATTGATTTCAATTTCATTGATTTTTAGACGTTTCGAGCCCGTACAATCAAACGACAAGTCTAATGCCTATGAAACTTGAAATCCTACAATTATTCATCGTTACGGATCCGAAGAAACTGGTTTCGTCGAAATCCGAGTTAGTGGCAAGAATGGCTATTGTCCAGTTAATTAAATAATTTAATATTAAATTAATTAATCACTACTGCAATCCAAATTTAATTATTTACCATTTCTATCATTTATGATTACAA
The DNA here is from genome assembly GCA_030765085.1 of Allium cepa. NCBI lineage: Eukaryota > Viridiplantae > Streptophyta > Magnoliopsida > Asparagales > Amaryllidaceae > Allium > Allium cepa. The sequence continues at coordinate 111,053,140 of CM060943.1, forward strand.
TTAAACTTCTAATTCATTAACCAAAATTTACATATCCATCAAATAAGGATTTATTGCAGAATTTATAGTGTTTACCTTCAATTTAAGTAAATTAAAATAAATTATGTTTTAATTTCAGTTAAATTAATACAGTTTGCATTCAATCTCTTTATTCAATCAATCATCATCTTATGGATAAATTTAACATTACTATATATCCAATTGCCCTAATGGTTTATAAACATCAACCAAATTCATATTAACTTAGTATTTAATTACGTTTAAATGCAATGTATTTAGATCTAATTCAATAAATTAAATAAATGGGTAAACAATTAATAATTTACACTATTTGCCTAATTTAATCCCATACATACTTTATTATCAACCAAAAATTATTATAATTACTTATCTAACATTGATTCTATCAAATTACAATTTATTACCTTAATTTACATTCAATTACTTTTAACAATGCGTTATTTCATTAATTAATTCAATACATACTTTTATTTACTTATGTTCAATTTATAACCAGGTTTAACACATTCACTACTTCATTTATTAGAATTTTGTTCAAATTGTTAATAATTAGTTTTAATTACCATTGCTATATTTCATTTTAGCGTTCATTTCAATAATTAATTATAAAGTTTTTATTTCTTTCCAAATTAAATTACGAAATCTTGTTAAATAACAAATTTTATTATCGGAAATTTACGGGTCGACACAAAATCCATACTTAGCTTATCAAATTAAATTGATTTTGCCTTTATAAAACAATGTTGTAAATCTTATTTTCATTTTGTGAAACTTTCATTTTGTACTCACTTATATTTATGAAATTCTATTTTATAAATCCGTTCTTTTCTAAATTTCATTTGCTATGAAAATCCAATTATGAAACTTTTCACAATAAATCTAATTTAAATATATAAACCCATTCATAAAATATTGACTTCAAATCCAATATAAAATATGGGTTTCAAATCCAATTATAAAGCTATTAATCATATTTCAATTGCAAATCCTTTTACATAAATTTATAAAACACTGTTTAAAAGCTATTATGCTATTTATAAAATAAACTTTAATAAAACCATTCGAATCTCTTTTTGAAGTATTTTACAAACAATAAATTTAATAACTTTAAAAATCACACTTTTATTTATTTCACTAAAATCCTTCCTTTTAAATCCATTCAAATTATTAAAACATATATTTCCAAAATCACTTTGAAATTCATTTTAAATCAAAAACATCATTTTATTATTTTGAAAATCCAAAGTATGGCCAAATGCTACAAAAGTACTAAATAAGGGGATTTACATCAATAATAGCAATCATGGCATCCGTCACATCAAACCTCACATGATTAAGCATATATAACAATGTGGGTAAATAAACATCAACCATAGTGAGGAATCCTATTGGATCACTCCAACCTGTCACCTACAACAAATATACATATGAGAAAAATATGTACAATGTCTGCTTCGAACGTATACGTGCGTACAAAGGGTCATTCGCTCATACAGGGGAACGTATGGGGTCTCATCTGCTTCAATCGGCAGGAATATATTTAACTACTAACTACTATCGAATAACATCCTATATATATATATATATATATATATATATATATATAACATCCAACAGTCATCATAATAGTATAATAAAAATATTCCCACTTATATAAAAATATAAGCTGGTTAGAAAGAGTGAGTTTTACTCACTTCAGTTGCAGTCGTCCTTGCAGCGTTTATTTCAATGAAAATTAAACGAGCATTTAATTTTGACAAAAAATTTCAACAGCTCCAAATCCATCTAAACTAGCTCTATAATGTAATGCTTGACAATACGAACCTAATGCAATTCTTTTGGTGCAAAACCGACCTCGTACGAAAAAAATTATGATATAAATAAGTTTACACGATGTTATATAAATTAATTTTCAAAATTCTTTTTTATACCCTCAATTAATCTCAGCCATTGATTCCAGATCCAACCGCTACTACCTCTGACGCAGCGGATAGTTAAGAAAACGATATAGATCGATGAAAGTAGCAAACGGTGGATTGAAGATACTGAAATGCCCAAATTCGTTGATCACAAAGATACCGAATTATAGCTATCTTCGACACGTTGATCGCGCACGATACCGTGAAAGAAGATCTACAATTCTTCAAACGTTGATCAAGCGCACTTGATACCGTGAATTGGCTTCAACAATCGTTGAATCGAGCGCACTCGATTAACCGAAAGTGGATATATGAGATTACACTCAACTACCAATTTAAGATGAAAGCACACAGCTATCAACAAGAATTTTATTCAACAAAATCAACTACTTTCAAATGTACAACTCACTCCCTATTTATAGTGTTTTCGACCCAGACCTTAAGTCGTATACGACTTACGACCCAATTTAAGTCGGTAACGTCTTAACACCATAGCGACCTAACCCCCTTCACAACACTGCACACGCAAATGACTCACTAAGGTCGTTAGCCGACCTAACTGACTCAAGACACAAGACACAACGACTTAACAGTAACTACTTCACAACAGCGCCTCAACCGACTCAACTACATGCCGACTTACGGCCTAGGCAACGTCTTAAAATACAAAACACCTTTACTCACTTAGGTCGTATACAACTTAATGACTTCCGACTCAAAGAAAGAAAATTACAACATCAGGTTACGACTTAACAATAGTTCCTTACCCATATTACAACACAACACATAAGTCGGCGACGACCTAAAATTCCACATGACTCAACTCAGGTCACACACCATATGACCGACTTAACATACAACGACTCAAAGACTCAATGACATAACGACTTAGTTAAGGTCGTAACTCGTTTGCGGCTTAAAGAATCACCCAAATGTTGCCTCTTTCCTCTGCTGCCTTCTATTAGGTCGTTGCCGACTCAAGACCACTTTCTTAAGTTGTGCACGACTTAACTCCTCATCCTTAAGTCGTGTACGTCTTATCCCTCCTTTTTTGGCCTGAGCTGCATCATCCTCCCCTGGTTGAGAAAAATTCGTCCTCGAATTTGTAAATTCTTCCGCATCAGATTGTTCATCTCCATAATATGGTACAACATGCTTAACATTGAACACGTCAGAAGTGTACGCATCCTCTGGCAGCTTCAACTTATAAGCATTTTCATTAATCCGTTTCACAACTTCTATAGGACCAATTTTTCTGGCTTTCAACTTGCTATAAGTGCCTACTGGAAAACGTTCCTTCGTTAGCCAGCATAAACCAAATCACCTTCGTTAAATTCAACACTTCGTCGCTTCAAGTCAGCAGTCTGCTTATACTTCTCATTTGCTTTCTCCAATCGTTCTTGAACGATTTTATGACATTCAGTCAATCCATCAACAAAATCTACAGCCCGTTTAACCGTCCCCTTCGGTTGTGGTACTACTGCCAAATCCAACGGTCCCCTTGGCAAACTTGAATATACGATCTGAAATGGACTGAATCCCGTACTACGATTCACTGCACGATTATGAGCAAACTCTGCTTGGCATAACTTCATGTCCTAATTCTTCAGATTCTCCTGTACAAGACATCGCAACAAATTTCCCAACGATCTGTTAACAACTTCTGTCTGTCCATCTGTCTGTAGATGATAAGCGCTACTAAATTTCAGCTTCGTTCCCACCATTTTCCACAAACTTAGCCAAAAATGACTCAAAAATCTGGTATCCCTATTTGAAACAATAGACTCCGGCAACCCTTGTAAACGGTAGATTTCCTTTAAGAACAATTGGGCAACATGAACAGCATCCGCCGTCTTCTTACAAACAACAAAATGTACCATTTTCGAAAACCTGTCTACTACAACAAATATAGAATCATTCCCCCTTTGAGTTCTAGGCAAACCCAATACGAAATCCATGCTGATATCAACCCATGGTTTAGTCGGTACAGGTAACAGCATATACAATCCTGTATTTGTCGTGGTTCCCTTCGAAATCTGACAAATATGACATCTCTCCACAAACCTTTCAACCTCTTTTCTCATTGACGGCCAAAAGTAAGATTGAGAAATCAAATGCAATGTACGATCACGGCCCACATGTCCTTCCTCGTGCAACTCCTTGATAATCTTCATTCTCAAACTGCTCTCTTGACGCAGTGGATAGTTAACAAAACGATATAGATCGATGAAAGTAGCAAACGGTGGATTGAAGATACTGAAATGCCCAAATTCGTTGATCACAAGGATACCGAATTCTAGCTATCTTCGACACGTTGATCGCGCACGATACCGTGAAAGAAGATCTACAATTCTTCAAACGTTGATCAAGCGCACTTGATACCGTGAATTGGTTTCAACAATCGTTGAATCGAGCGCACTCGATTAACCGAAAGTGGAGATAGGAGATTACACTCAACTACCAATTTAAGATGAAAGCACACAGCAATCAACAAGAATTTTATTCAACAAAATCAACTACTTTCAAATGTACAACTCACTCCCTATTTATAGTGTTTTCGACCCAGACCTTAAGTCGTATACGACTTACGACCCAATTTAAGTCGGTAACGTCTTAACACTATAGCGACCTAACCCCCTTTACAACACTGCACACGCAAATGACTCACTAAGGTCATTAGCCGTCCTAACTGACTCAAGACACAAGACACAACGACTTAACAGTAACTACTTCCCAACAGCGCCTCAACCGACTCAACTACATGCCGACTTACGGCCTAGGCAACGACTTAAAATACAAAACACCTTTACTCACTTAGGTCGTATACAACTTAATGACTTCCGACTCAAAGAAAGCAAATTACAACATCAGGTTACGACTTAACAATAGTTCCTTACCCATATTACAACACAACACATAAGTCGGTGACGACCTAAAATTCCACACGACTCAACTCAGGTTACACACCATATGACCGACTTAACATACAACTACTCAAAGACTCAATGACATAACGACTTAGTTAAGGTCGTAACTCGTTTGCGGTTTAAAGAATCACCCAAATGTTGCCTCTTTCCTCTGCGCCTTCCATTAGGTCGTTGCCGACTCAAGACCACTTTCTTAAGTTATGCACGACTTAACTCCTCATCCTTAAGTCTTGTACGTCTTATCCCTCCTTTCTGGCCTGAGCTGCATCATCTCTGGTATACATAATTGATTTCCCTTGAATAAGAAACCATCAACCAATGCAAATTCATCAGTATCTCCATCCTTAACTTTCACAACGAACTTTGCAAAGTAAGGATCCTCCTCAAACAATTTTGGCAATAATTCAAATCCTGTCACTTCAACCTTCATCGTAGTCAACAAGTGATTCCTTCTGCTCAATGCATCTACCACACGATTCGTTACCCCAGATTTGTGCTTCACAACAAAAGTAAACTGCTCCAAATAGGCAATCCATGATGCATGTCTCGATGAAATCTTGTCCTGCCCTTGCAAATGCTTCAAAGCCTCATGATCAGTGTAAAGAACAAACTCTTTTTGAAATAGATAATGTCTCCAGTGCTTCACAGCTTGAACAATTGCATAAAATTCAACATCATAAGTGATATATCTCAACTTAGCTCCAGATAACTTCTCACTGAAATAAGCAACCGGTCTTCCTTTCTGACTCAAAACTCCACCAACCCCAACCTTCGACGCATCAGTTTGTAACTCAAACAACAACTGAATATCCGGTAAAACTAGAATTGGTGTTGTCGTCAATAGTGTCTTGATTTTCTCAATAGCAACCCCTGCTTCCTTTGACCACTCAAACTTCTTCCCTTTCATGCAATCGGTTACAGGTGCCATCACACTACTAAAATGTGGAATGAATCTTCGATAGAAAGATACCAATCCATGAAAACTCCTCACTTCAGTAATTGTCTTTGGTTGTGGCCAACTCCTGACAGCTTCTACTTTACTTTCATCCACTTGAATTCCTTCCTTCGATAGAACATATCCCAGAAACAAAATACTGTGCGTCATGAACACACACTTCTTTGTTGCAGCATAAAATTTCTCCTGTCGTAGAATCAACAGTACTTCACGCAAATGCTGGACATGCTTTTCCATACTCCCACCGTAGATTAAAATATCATCGAAGTAAACTACCACAAACTTCCCAATGTATGGTCTGAAAATCTGGTTCATCACTCTCATAAAAGTACTCGGTGCATTCGATAAACCAAACGGCATAACCAACCATTCGTACAAACCTTCCCTGGTTTTGAAAGCAGTCTTCCACTCATCACCTGGTCTAATACGAATTTGATGGTATCCACTCTTCAAGTCAATCTTTGAAAACACAACAGCTCCACTCAACTGATCTATCAAATCATCAAACCTTGGCATAGGAAACCTGTATCTCACAGTGATCTTGTTTAGAGCTCGACTATCCGTACACATTCTCCACGAACCATCCTTCTTTGGCACCAATAAAGCTGGCACTGCACAAGGACTCAAGCTCTCCTGAACATGCCCTTGTTCTAACAACTCCTCCACCTACCTTCTCAGTTCCTCATGCTCCTTAGGACTTATCCTATAATGTGGCATGTGTGGTAATACTGCCCCTGGCACAAGATCTATCTGATGTTGAATATCCCGCAACGGTGGTAACTCCGTTGGCCACTCTTCAGGAAACACATCACTGAATTCTTCCAATACTGGCTTTACTTCCTCTGGAACTTCTACCTATTCAGTGGTTTCATGCCCAATCAACAAAAACACTTATGGACTCTCCTCTACTTCTTCAATAAATTCCTTCAAAGTCAACAAAGTCTTGAGTTCCTCAATCTCCTCTGACTTGCTTTCTTGTTGTTGTCTCTTCTTTGGAACCAAAATGATTTTAGCACCTTCAAACATAAAGCTGTAGCTATTGGTCCAACCGTCATGTTTTACTGCTCGATCATACTGCCATGGTCTTCCCAAAAGTAAGTGACAAACATCCATCTCAACGAAATCACACCAAATTTCATCTTTATATTTCTTCCCAATAGAAAATGGAACTCGAACTCGCCTGTCCACCTTCACTTCTCCTCCTTTTCTCAACCACGCTAACTTGTAAGGATTAGGATGTTTCTCCGTTTTCAGCTTAAACTTTCTCACGGCTTCAGTAGAAAGAATATTGTCACAACTTCCTGCATCAATCACAAACTTACAAACCTTTCCCAGAATAGTGCAAGTTGACTGAAAGATATTACTCCTCAACCAACTAGCTTCTTCTTCTTTCTTCGGCTTTAAACAAGACCTCCTCATCATTAGATTACATCCTTCATCTCCTGATGCAATATCTTGTTCATCCTCCTCAACTGGGCTAGAATAACCTTCATCGACATCCTCACCTTCAACTTCAACAATCATAGTTCGCTTCTTCGGCTTCGGACATTCATTACTCTTGTGACCCACTTACTGGCAATTGTAACATTTGAAACTGTTGTTGACCTTTGCCTTCGCAACTTCATTCACAACTGGTTTTGTAACAGCTTTGGAAACATTGGAACTCGCACTAGCACCCTTCACTTGATTGTTGGAATTAGTAAACACACCACCTCCACGCCTTCCCTGCTTCTCCCAAGCTAACGCTTTCTGATGTGCTTCTGCTGCAGACCTTGGATCAAACATATTCACCATATCCTTGATCTGTATCCTCAACCCTCCAACAAATCTAGTAGTCAGCTGTTCTTCCGTCTCCATAATATCATTTCGAGCAATCAGTTGATAAAATTCATCAGCATAATCATTAACAGATTTCGTCCCTTGCCTCAGATTCTGCAACCTCTGGTACATAAGTGATTGATAGTTGTAAGGTAAAAATGTAGCTCTCATCATCTTCTTCATCTTCTCCCATGATTCAACCTTTGACTTTCCCATTCTCTCCCTTGTAAGTTTAGTTTGCTGCCACCACGCCAAAGCTCTTCCCCTTAACCTTGTAGCAACTAACTTCACTCTTCTATGCTCAGGAACCTCCTTGAAATCAAAGATCTCTTCAACATTTGACAACCAATCTAAGAATTCTTCAGCTACCATTCCACCTTTAAATTCTGGAATTTCCATCTTCATACCCGATTCCCATCGACGATCTTCTTCAACATCCCGATAAGAATTTCGAACTTGGTCTCGATCTCGATAATGAATACTAGCTCTATCACCCTCTTCATTAAAATCAAATGTACGTCTATATCGATCCCGACCATCAACATCCCTTTGATCATGCATGTCTCTTCTACTATGTCTCTCTTCATCTCTATATGGCTCATCTTCAAACTCACGTGGAGTTCTTCTCTCTTCATGTCCATAGTCATGGTGATCTCTTCTTGATGAAATTGATGTTTCTCTTCTCTCTCTAAAAGATTGCGGTGATACCCTCCTCGCTTCTGTAACCGATGGCGAAACTCTGTTTCCTCCATGGTTCGAGATTGGTGATCTTCTCCTTTGATTCTGATTCAAATCATTCATCAATTTCTCTAACTTTCCAATGCCTTCATCAAATTTCTCATTAATACGTTGTTCCATTAGCTCGGCTTCTTCTCTTCTATACAACGCTTCAACATTTTGATGACGATTAGCTCTTCTGGGCGGCATGGTTCAAACAACACAATCTTCAATTCAAATCAAACAAGTCACGGCCTCAACCTTCAACACAAATCAAATTCAAACAACTTCCACTCTTTGATCCAAAATAGAATGGATCGAAAGTTCTCCTCTCGTTGCAATTTCAAGATGAACACGATGAACAACAACTTCAAACTTCAAGTTCAAAAATTAGCTCCAAGACTCGGCTTAGCTATGATTGGCTAAGTCTAGCTCTGATACCAAACTGACGCAGCGGATAGTTAACAAAACGATATAGATCGATGAAAGTAGCAAACGGTGGATTGAAGATACTGAAATGCCCAAATTCGTTGATCACAAGGATACCGAATTCTAGCTATCTTCGACACGTTGATCGCGCACGATACCGTGAAAGAAGATCTACAATTCTTCAAACGTTGATCAAGCGCACTTGATACCGTGAATTGGCTTCGACAATCGTTGAATCGAGCGCACTCGATTAACCGAAAGTGGAGATAGGAGATTACACTCAACTACCAATTTAAGATGAAAGCACACAGCAATCAACAAGAATTTTATTCAACAAAATCAACTACTTTCAAATGTACAACTCACTCCCTATTTATAGTGTTTTCGACCCAGACCTTAAGTCGTATACGACTTACGACCCAATTTAAGTCGGTAACGTCTTAACACCATAGCGACCTAACCCCCTTTACAACACTGCACACGCAAATGACTCACTAAGGTCGTTAGCCGACCTAACTGACTCAAGACACAAGACACAACGACTTAACAGTAACTACTTCACAACAGCGCCTCAACCGACTCAACTACATGCCGACTTACGGCCTAGGTAACGACTTAAAATACAAAACACCTTTACTCACTTAGGTCGTATACGACTTAATGACTTCCGACTCAAAGAAAGCAAATTACAACATCAGGTTACGACTTAACAATAGTTCCTTACCCATATTACAACACAACACATAAGTCGGTGACGACCTAAAATTCCACACGACTCAACTCAGGTCACACACCATATGACCGACTTAACATACAACGACTCAAAGACTCAATGACATAACGACTTAGTTAAGGTCGTAAATTGTTTGCGGCTTAAAGAATCACCCAAATGTTGCCTCTTTCCTCTGTTGCCTTCCATTAGGTCGTTGCCGACTCAAGACCACTTTCTTAAGTTGTGCACGACTTAACTCCTCATCCTTAAGTCGTGTACGTCTTGTCCCTCCTTTTCTGGCCTGAGCTGCATCATCCTCCTTACTGTTCGTTTTAAAAACCCAACACCCTACCTCCTTCTTGAGTTCACTGCGCCTTTGTAACAGTCCGCAAATCCGTACCCCTTGAGTCAACACTATTCTACATCAATCAACTTAAGTTGAATACAAAGACGAACCGTTAGGGTTAAAGAAGAAGAGGTAGAAGAAGAAAATAGAAAACAACATTAGAATCTAACCAATGTAGCGGAATAAAATATATTATATAATAAATGATCTTTACACAAAAACAAATATATCTGTTTATACATTACATCATCAGAGTACATCAATCACATAACACACAATTAGACAGTAATCATAACCTGTCCTCACACAACTGAGTACACAGCTAACCAACACAGAGGAAAATATAAAACAAGTACAGTAGTACATATCGTCATCCAGCTCGTCTCCTGAGCTCCATAGCATCATATCCTATATTTAATAACACTCGGTCTGACCTGAGCATTACAGTGAAATAACACCCGAGTCGGTCTGGAATACCAGCGTGAGAAAACAACATTCAATTGGATTATTAAAGTTTCAAAATTGTTTTGAAAACAAAAGCATCTCGTAAGACCTCGCCACAAATAAACATGTCGGATTTTTACCTTACGATAGCCAAAACACATCTTATTAAAATCCTTTGATATTATAATAGGGTCTATATACAAATATTTATTAAAATAGCCGAAATTGTTACATCTATTAAATTCCAGCTACTAGCCACAGAGTGGGTAATAAAAATAAAACTCGTAAAAGGCGCGTAGGGAGAATGGATTTCCAACTAAAGACTAGGCACTGGGGTACCACCTGTCACGGTACCTGGTCTAGATCAGCATACCGAGGATCACTCACGACCCCTTGCAACACAAGACTGGTACTACCCTTTACTGGATAATCCCGAGTAAGATCACTCTACGGTTGGGATCAGCAACCACACCACTAAGCCGAAATAAAAAGGGACATCTAGACAGGGATGACCTTACCCAGAAGTGCGTGCTACCCACCTAGCCTTGCTGCATAACCCTTGATTTTCAGTCATTCCCGGTTGATGAGGCTTGAGGCTAAGCGTTACCTTTTAGATCATTTCACTTATAATTCCCATCGTCCACCTGACGATGTTCTGAAAGCATTCATCCATACAAGTCCGTCCCGGGTTCGAACGGAACCGAAGGCGCTATTCCTACTACATCCATTTGGAATTATACTTAGGATTAGTAGCGACTAGCCCTTGCACTTCATTGCACCATCTTCGACTCCGAAATCGTTTTCCACAAAAACGTACAAAGCGGATCGAAGTGGTTCTCGAGAAATTAATCCCGATGTCAGTCTCTTCTAAACGATCAGCGCATTTGGCCAATATTGATAGTCGGTTATTTAACTATCAATTAACATTCACAAACAATCATCAAACAATAAATAATTTCCCAAATTATTTATTTATCTCAAAATATCTTCGCAAGATATATTTCTATTTTTAGCCCTTTTGAAAACAGTTTCAAACTACCTTCCTCTTACATAATAAATTTCCCAAATATTTTCTATTTCCACTGAAATCACTAAGCATAAAACTTTAGATTTTTAAAATAATTTAAACACTTTATTGTAAAATATACTTTAACATTTAAATTTCAAAAAAGCTACTTTAATACTTTATTAAAAATAATACTTTATTAAAAATAATACTTCTGAAATAATAATTAAAATAAGGTAACTTGATAAAATATAAAACTAGATTTTCTCTTTTAATAACAAATACCGAGTCACTTTTAAATAATTACTGCTATAATAGATTAAAAGAAAATACTTACTTTAGAATTTAAATGTTTAGAAAGAATAAATTTTCTAAAACATGCTTTTTAAAACAACATTTAAACTTTTGACTTATATTTAAAAATTTACTTTGAAAACATACTTGGCTATCCAGGGAAATATACTTCACTTTACATCCCTTTGAAAACAAATCACAATTTATTTTTAAATAAATTTTCCATTTCTTCAAAGTTCCAACTTCAACCACTTAAATAAATTTTCAAATTGATTTCCAATTTTCTCCATTTCGAAATAAATTTCTTTACTTACTCAATTCATTTCAAAATCCATTAATTATAGACTTTATTATTATTTTTCTTTCGTTTTGATTTTAAATCTTTTAACTGAAACATACCAATTTCAGATGTTCCAAATTTCTCTTTATTCTCTTCACTAAATTTAAATCTTAAATTTAAAATAAATGCTTTATTCTTTTAAATAATGACACTGAGGTATAAAATTCATTATCTTTCTGTCTATTCAAAATTCCCTTTTCATATACAGAATTTATTTATTAGAATTTTAAAATCACATTTATTCTTTTACAATTCATTCTTAAATTTATTTAAATTCTCTATAATTATTTCACTTACAAATTATTTCCTTTTATTTTCAAAAATCCAATTCTATATATTTTGATAACTCAGCGTACCGTAATATATTCAAGTAAACCATAGCATTCAATATTTAAATTATCAATAATATTCATCACAGAATATCGAATATTCATAATAGAGAATATTAAACAATATAAATAATTTTGAGGAATCCAGTTGGATCCCTCCAACCTGTTTCCTTGCAACCACATATGTTAGCATAATATAAAATACCAATTCCACTTCGAGGTGGAATATCGTGGTATATGGGATTTAAATATAATATCATCCGCTATAGAATGCGGGAAATCAACCATTCCAAGATATATTATATACTACTATATATAATATTGCACATCAAACAGTTCAATCAATCATCTAATTGTTTAAATTTAACCATTTAAATTTAAATTATAACTAAATGAGTGAGATTAACTCACCTTTGATTTTGTTGTGCAACCCGATGCAACCCGACTTGTTTCTTTCAGATTTTAACCTTGTATAAACATTTATACGGCTTTATTAATATTTGAGATAATCGGACAAATCAATTACTATTTTATTGATTTTAATTTAACAAAATAAGTTTCCTATAAAAATCCTTTAGCAACTTAAATAGCTTAGGTAAGTCAATTAAACGAATTAAATCTATATAACATCTAGTTAAGTGAAAATATGAATATTTACTATTTTTATTTTTATATAAAAAAAATTCCTATTTATACATTCGAAAATCTTGCCTACATAAACTTCCCTTATTTCCTATACATATTTTTGAAATAAACTAGCGAGTTAAAAGATGTATATTTATTATTGGTTTTTCTTTCTTCATTTTGAAATTATACATATATTATCTCAAAACCTTATACATATATAATTATTAAATTAATCAAACCTGTAAATACTTAGCTGTTAATATCCTGATAAGTGAAATAGTAATCAACCATTCATTGATAAACCTAAGTAATATTTGGATTAAGATGTTCAGAATTAACTACCTCAACTCGAATAGGAATTCATAATCACTGAGCCTCTGCTCAAAATCCAAATCGTGCCTTTCGCCGAGCCCATCCCACTGCGTCGAAGCCTCCGTCACCAAGTCCTGCTCCTTGCCTTTGTCCACGTCGCCACACCTACCCATCGAACTCTCCACATTCCAGATTGCGATCGCCAAATCGCGATGCTTCCAAACCCTAGCTCACTGCTTCGGGTTGCACGACATCCAATGTCGCTCCTCATTGCACCTCTCCGCCAACAGACAGCATAGGCGAACACGGCCCCATCTGCGCACCGCCATTACGACCTCCCTCTCTGCCAACATCCCCTCGACTTCACTGTCGACTCCCCCAACCCAAGCCGCACCATCCAAAAACCATCCCAGATCGAAGCCAGTGCAAAAGTATGAATTTAGGGGCAAGTTTCGAATTTTTCTGTGGTGAAGATTTCGAGTGTTCGATTTTTTTCCTTCTAAGTTTCGATGTTGATTTGAACGTCTTTAAATTGGGGAAAGGGTATGATTAAATGACAAGTAGGTGGTTGACCAACCTATTCTAAATTAAAAATTCTCAAAATGTTTCGATATAAAAATTCAGTGCGTTTTCGTATCGTACGCTCACACAACAACTCCAAACATTACGAAAATTTAAATCCGATAATAAATAAAATATTACGGATCCAATGGGACTTGTTTTGTCGAATTCCGAGACTGCACCTCGGAAGACTATTTTTAAATATTGATTTAAACGATAAAATTTCAAAACTGAATAAATCATTGTTAAATTCAATTTTAAAACTTTTATTATCATCAGCACTATTAATATAAATTTTACGAGCCTTCAAATTATTTTTAACAGGCTAAAAACTCTAGATTCAACATTTTACCCAACTTCAAATTATCTAATTCAATAGTTTAAATTATCAAATAAATAGTGATATTTGCAAGTTAAAATTAACCTTTCAAATATTTAAAATCAATTAAATATTCTAATTTCAAATGTTCAAAAATTCCGGGTCGTCACATTCCTTCCCCCTTAAAAGAATTTCATCCTCAAAATTACTAGTTAGGAAGAATGGTCCAATACCCGTTTATTATTTTTCCCTAAATCAAACAATTCAACATTCTACCAACTATCTTTTGTAAAAGACCCATTACCAATCTTACTAACTTCTCCAAACTCTCCTATAATTTGCAAATAATACTATTTGCTCAATCATTCAAGTTTCAATTTAAAATTGAATTTTGAATTTTCAAAATTTTCTAACTCCCTAAATTTTCGAAATTTTTTGCCAGCGTCTCCTTTGCGTGGCTAGCTCGGTAGAACTACAAAATGCCTCTACGGGCTCCCAAATTCCGAAAGAAAACAAAAAGCCAAGTGGCTAGATCAAAACCCAATCAAATTTCATACAGAAATTTAAACACATACCTTTTGGTCGAGCAATTCAAATTTATCTTCTGAAATCAAAACCAATTTTCCTTTTCCTTTATAATACCTGCATATCCTACTTAGTAATAATATCCAATCATAATATTCAAAACATTTCATTGACTTCCTTACAAAATGTCAATGTCTATTCATTCAAGCCGTATGATGTACAAACAAGTTTATTAAATCTTCACTCAAATGCTTGTTTGATAATTTTCCCGACACCCATATTACTTAAGAATTTCACAATTTCTTCTCAAGTTCAATATAAGTATTTTATACGCTTCTTATATTTATTTTCACTTCACCGCTTTAGTTTATATCTATTTCTATTCAAATGGATTCTTCCATTTCCATATGAATTCAATTTATCTTCAACTCTGAATATTGAATTTTTATCTTCCATTTATAATTGATTCATATCATTATTTAAATTAGTTTTATTCACTAATTTATTTCAATTTCCAATTTAAAATTTATCGCTAACCAAAAATTTCCCCAAAAATTTTCAAAAATTTTCTAACTCCCAAAATTTTCGAAAATTATTGGCAGAGTCTCCTTTGTACGGAGTAGCTTTTGCAATTTGACAAGAGGTATAAATATATATACATCGACCCACCCGATCGGAAAAACAATAACAGTTCATATTTCCTATTTTTATTGCGTAGGCGTACCTTATTTAGCATTTTTAAGCAAGCGGCTTATTTATTTAGCAGTTAGCGTTCCCAAAATCCAACCAAACGGCTTCTCGGTAATGGACTTACTCAATTTAAACATGTAAGTGCCATATATATGAAGTTTAACAACATTTCGCTGATTTGCAATAGTTAAACACATGAATTCTAAAAGCAATGCATACCAAACACTTTCTGTAACGACCCAGAATTTCTGTCATTTGAAATTCAGATATTTAATTGATTTTCAATATCAACAAGTGAAATTTGTAAGTCAAATAATTTATTTTTCGAATATCTAGATTTAATTGGATAATTAAATCGTCAAGTTAATATTTGAAATTACAGAAAAATTTGGAATTTGGGTTTAATGTGATTAAAAATGATTTATAAAGTTGTATTAAATCATATTGGAGTTAGAACAATGTTTGTGAACTTTTAAAATTGAATTAGAAGTAAATTTGTGAAAATTGAATATTTTAATATTTAATCGACTAGTGAAAATAGTTATTTTTCAAATAGTTTCGGATTTCGATGAAACCAGTTTCATCGGATCCGTAATGCTATATTATTGTAAGATTTCAAATTTTGTGTCAATCGGAATTACGGTTTGTCCGGGGCAAGCCCTAACGAATAGAAATTAGTCTAATTGGTTTAATTTAAATTTGATCGTTTATTTTCGTAACTAGCACAAATGATCGAATTAGCCTTCGAAACCTATTCCATTGTGTTTGGAACGTGAGGTAAACCCTAGAAACGCTAGCCGGCACGCATCATTTGGAGTTCGGAAAATTTTGGATGAATAGTGCGTTGCCATTTTTCCATAAAAGGACCTCCTTTATTTCATTTTGTTCAAAACCCTAAATCTATTAGGTCTGTCCGCCATTTTCAATTAAAAGGCCAGAAATTCATTGTTAACTCCACCTCGGTCAAGTGTTACCAATCCAAGAATAACCGACCTAAAAGACCCACCGATCTAGCATATCAAACAGTTAGCGACCCAGCGTTCTGCCGACCTTAGGCACAGAGGGATGCCGACCTAGTATCTTAGCATGGAAGACCGACCTAACTGCATAAGGCTTAAAAGGAATACCGACCTAAGGGACTTGAGAAGCATGCCGACCTAATGCCTCAAAGAGAGTTCCGACCTAACATCTTGAAATGATGTCGACTTAAGGTTCAAGGAGATTCCGACCTAGGGCTTACATAAGTCCACCGACCCAACGCGTGTACCGATCTAACTACCCAAGTTGGTCGCCGAATTAACTGTTAAGAACAAATTGATCCACACTTGATTCGTGACCGACTTATGATTATGCTAGGTCGGCCGCGACCTAAGGATACAAAGGAGATACGGTGTTAAAACCTAACGCAGAGCACATTAACTCGGCAACGGCCTAAGACTTAAGAAACGAGGCTGGAAAAACATTGGTCTTTGGCTTAAGCTGTAGACCGGGCATAAGAGATCGGTGCCGACCCACGACCTAGTTTAACCTGGAGCCGACTCACGATCTAACCTGCCTCGGCTACTACCTGCAATGTGACACCAAGAACTCCTATAAATACGCGACCACCTCCAACTTTCAAGGGACTTTTGGCCAATCATTTCAAGCGCCAATACTCAGCCGAATTCTCAACTCACCCGACACTTCAAGTTCGAAAGGCATCTCAACTAACTTCAAGGGAAAATCTAACGCAATCTACATGGATTCGAAGAATTCTTCTCTACCAAAGTTCTAGTTGTTTGTCTCGTCGTAATTGTAATTGAAGATTGTTGTAAAGTTGTAATCGGTTTAGCAATAAAGAGAATTAAAGTGGACGTAGGCTTGCCTTGAGCCGAACCACTATAAAATCGTTGTTATTCACTGCTTTTTCTGTGACTTTCTGCTTATACTCTATTCCCGAATCATCGGGTGGTGCTTTCACAACTACACTTTATTCACCGGGGTGTTAGCGTTCAAATTTTAGCGTTAACATTTTTGGTGCTTTCACTGAGAACTGAACTCAGGCAAATCGTCATCATTGCTCCATGGAAGTTGGTTGAAGTAACCTCTCTGAGGACTAGAAGTTTATCTGAAATCATGGCTCCGAGGAGAAAGAGTAGATCTGTTAGATCTGGAAATGTTCAAGAGGGAACCTCCGCTTCCCCAGTACCAAATCAAGCCACTCCACCTGTTGGGGTTACAAAAGCGGAGTTGGACGCTGTAATCTTAGGGCTGAACCAGCAGATAAATGCCCAATGTGCACAATTGGAAGCTCAGAACGCCCAAAATGCCCTAATTTTGAATAAGTTGAATGACTTGCTTGGGGTAAACCGTCAACCAACGGGTAATGAAAGGAACTTTGCTAGCAACATTCACGAGGATGAAGAAAGAAACATTCCTGAGAGGGCTGCTAGCCCCTTTGAGCGGACATTTCCTGAAATTGGTGGATCTAAAGCTCGAAATGATGAGGGATATCTTTCTGAAATGGTTCGACAAATCATGAAGGAAAGCATGCAAAGGAATGAAGATGAGAAGGAATGGGGTTTCTCTCCAAGTAAAACCCCGTTTACCGAAAGAATCTTAAAGGCTGAGTTCCCAAGGAAGTTAGTCCCTCCAACTATCCCAGCTTACAAAGGAACAAGTGATCCGAACGAATTCTTGTATAAGTATGATTGGCACATGACAGGTGCCAGAGCTTCTGATGAAATAAAGTGCCGATATTTTCCTGTATATCTGGAAGGTGTAGCTCTGCTTTGGTTCACCAAGTTGCCAATCCGGTCTATAGATCAGTTTTCTGACTTAACCCGGAAATTCAAGGAGCAGTTCAGACTATACGCTTCAAAAGCCAAAGATATTATGTCGTTGTCAAGTTTAGAGCAGAATCCAAGTGAAACTATCAGATCTTTCTTGAATCGCTTTAATATAGCGCTGGCCGAGGTAGACAATGCAGAACCACGGATGATCTTGACCTATCTGATGAGGGCCATCGACAAGTCGAGCGAATTTGGAAAATGGCTTAACATGAAGGAACCAAATTCCCTTGAAAAATTCTACAAGAAAGCAGATGAGTTCATATGCCTAGAAAGCCGTCCTGTACCGGTAAAGGCAGCATTGGAAAAAGATGAAGATAACGTTGTTGCCCCACGCAAGAATGAATCTGTAGGACAGAAAAGGGAAAATAATGATGGGAAGAGACAGAAAAATCTAAAGAAGCCTCGTTCCTTCAAGCCATCGGAATATACCCCTTTATCAGATACGCCGGAGCGTATTTACCTTGCCACTAAAGATTCTGTTGATTATCCTAAACCTCCCGTTCTGAGAACCGGAAAAAAAGCTGTACAAAGCGGAAAGTTTTGCCGCTTCCATAATCAACCCGGTCATGATACCGATGAATGGCGCCAATTGAAAAATTTGATTGAAGAATTGATAAGGGAAAACAAGATGCAGCAATTTGTGAAAAAGAATAGCAGCAATCCCGCTTCGACTAGTCAGGGGCAACGAGCTCCTGCTCATCAACCCAGGACAGGTGAAAAGACTGCAGGGCATGAATCCGGAAGGCCTGTTATCAATGTCATTACGGGAGGACCTCACCCAGCAGGCAGGAGCTGGGGTGAGATGGAAAGGTATACCCGAGCTTTGAAGTATGTACCGACTGAGGAAGACGTATTTGTTTTGGAAGGTGCTATGCCCCTTACGCAACAAAGAACTTTCAATGATGATATTGTGTTCAGAGCCAGGGATTCCGCAGGTATTGAAGCTCCTACCTTGGATCCCTTAGTCATCTCGGCTGGTATCGGGCCAGCTATTGTCAGAAGAGTTCTCATTGATTGTGACGCATCCTGCAATATCCTCTTCAAGAAAACATTCGACCAAATGAAGATCCCTATGGCTGATGTGCAAGCATCATCGCAGAAAATCGCTGGCTTCACTGGGGAGCCAAAACAGCCGATAGGAACCGTTGATTTGTTTGTGGAACTTGGAGAAGGAGAAAGAAAAGTGGCCCGCAAGCAAACTTTTGTGATTGTCGATGAATTTTCTTCTTATAATGCTTTCCTTGGCCGTCCAACTCTCGCAGCATTCAAAGCTGTTCTGGCCCCATGGTGCCTCACCATTAAATTTCCCACAGATAATGGAGTGGGAGTTATAAAAGGGGATCCAAATGCTGGGCGGGAGTGTTATCTGACAGAGCTACGAGAAACAAGGAAAAGAGAAATGGGAAAGGATGCGGCAGCCCCAGTCCGCATCAAAGAACCAGCCTTGTAGCAATTACAGGGCGGACCCTGCACTGGCGAGCACAGCGGAGCACGGAAAGAGATGGATCCTAGAAAAGTCAGTGCAGGGGAGAATAGAGTGGTACCAGTGGAAACGACAATACCAGTACCTGTTGACCCAAAGGACCCAAACAAGGTGTTGAATGTGGGTTCACAACTTAATGTGTCAATTCAGAATATCTTAATATCTTTTTTAAAGGAAAATTTGGATGTTTTTGCTTGGACTCATGCCGATATGTGCGGAATATCCCCAGAAGTTGCAGTACACGCTCTGAATATTGATCCAAAATTTACACCTGTGAAGCAGAAAAGGAGAACTCAAGGTCCAGAAAGGTCAGCAGCGTTAAAAGAAGAAGTTGATCGGCTCATGGAGAATAACTTTATCAAAGAATCTACCTATCCGAATTGGGTTTCAAATCCAGTGTTGGTTAAGAAAGCCAACGGAAAATGGAGAGTGTGCATCGATTTTTCAGATCTAAACAAGGCCTGCCCCAAAGACTGCTTCCCATTACCCAGGATCGATCAACTGGTAGACGGAACAGCGGGACACGAATTGTTATCTTTTATGGATGCCTACTCTGGATATAACCAGATTATGATGCATGAGCCAGATCAGGAGGACACGAGCTTTATCACTGACGTTGGTCTTTACTGCTACAGAGTTATGCCCTTCGGGGTGAAGAATGCAGGGGCAACGTACCAAAGACTTGTTAATGCTATGTTCAAACCGCAATTGGGCAAGACTATGGAAGTCTACGTCGATGACATGTTAGTAAAGTCTAAGAAAGCAGTGGATCACATAGAACACTTAGAGACATGTTCGCAGTTCTCCGAAAGTACGGAATGAAGCTCAACCCTTTAAAATGTTCATTTGGAGTGGAATCCAGAAAGTTTTTAGGTTTCATGGTGAGCGCTAGGGGCATTGAGGCTAGTCCAGCTCAAATTACCGCCTTAAAGGAAGTCAAAGCTCCTAGAACGAAGAAGGAATTGCAAAGTCTCAATGGAAAAGTCGTCGCCCTGAGTCGGTTCATTTCCAAAGCCACAGATAAATGCATCCCATTCTTTGACGCCTTAAAGAAAGGAAAGAAAAACTTCGATTGGACTCCCGAATGCCAAAAAGCCTTTGATGAATTGATTCGCCATATGGAAACGCCTCCAATACTTTCTAGGCCTGGAGATGGCGAGGATCTTCTTATATACTTGGCAGTATCATCTCATGCTTTAAGTGCAGCGCTGATACGAGAAGACAAGAGGATTTGTAACGTTCCGAAAATTTTCGACTTTCGAAAATTCAACATCGATACTCACTTTATCGACTGCCGAGAAATCGAAGGCCGGAAACCCGAAATGTTATGGTTTAAGAAAAAGAAAGAGAGAGAAGAGGAGGGAAAGATAGAAAATGGAGGGAAAAGAAAATAGAAAGAACAGAAAGAAAATAGAACATAGAACGGAACAGAAAACAACAGAACAATAACAGAATCTCACAATCGCAGCGGAACAACATATAATAATAAATGAATAATCTTTAAACAAAGAACTATATCAGTTATTACATTTCATACATTACATTTCATTACATCATATCATCAGAGTGTACAACAACAAACATCAAACAGCGGAAAAAGAAATACTATATACTAATAATACGCCATGCCATCCAGCTTGCCTCCAGCAACTCCAAAATATCCTGATAAACCTTAACTCTTGACTGCCCGTGTGGAAATTTGTGGGCACCCAGAGTTTAGGAAGGAAAACAATAAACTCCGAGTCAGTCATGTGACTGGTGTGGGAACTCAAAACAGTTTATTTATCTTATAAATCAAAATAGAGGAATATTTTTAAAGTCAATTCGCAATGCTTTTAAAAATGAGATTACCATAAGGCCTCCCGCACACACACAATGCAAACGCCGAATCGGAGGAGATTTCTCCTTATGATAGTCAAAGATGCTTGATACGCATTAAAAAGAACATTTGATATTATTAATAGTGCATAGTGTAGGAAAAATTCATTTCGAAAGTAGAATATAAATCTTAGCCAACATACGACCATTATCGTATGCCTACTATAGCTACCATCCAAACAGTGGTGACCACCATAAGTGAATGGCAGGTTCTACAACTAAAACCGTACAAGTTTCGTATTGGGAATTGGATTTCCAACGAATGATCAGGCCAAGGAACTTCCCATTGCCACATGAGAATGCCTCTGGATGGACATCCCCGAGAACCAAACCGGATCTCTACCAACACAAGGCCGGGTTACCCCTAACTGAGTAACAACTGACCGAATATGCCATCCCTCGGTCCTTTGGGACCTTTCACCGAGCGCTCGTAATCAATTCACACAATCATAAAGTGTTTTCAACATGAGTAAGTATCTGGGCTCCATAACATGATACCACCCTTTTCCAGAAGGAAATGCACATATCCTAAAGGGCGCTACCCCTCATAACCTTTCCGCATCTTTCCTGTTTTGACCATTCCCGAGGTGTGAGGCTCGACGAAGTCACGTCCACAAAAACATACTTTATACAAAAGCCATGCTTTGGGTCAACAAATGATCATAGAAATGATCACCAAGATAGACGATCAAATAAATGATCCTATCACAAATAATCAACACAATGATCATTTAACAGCAACACTCAGCATGTCACATTACCAAACTGGGAATATATCACTGATAACCTTCAACTAAATAACCTCTGAGCTCGTACGTCTCAGAGAAGGGTGTTAAGCTAAAAGAATAAATTCTTCGCCACCAACAGAAATATATTTGAAAGAAATCGGCTTTATATCTCAATTTGTAATGTCAGACATACAATCCATACAAGTCTGTTCCGGGATCGAACAAAACCGAAGGCACTTACAAAGAAGTCCTTGCAATACGGATATCCACAATCCTGATCGGAGTTCCCATCACTTAGGGAGTCTCTATACCGTTGCAACTCAGTGCAGAGACAATCGACAGGTCATCCTATCGCTCTCACAAATATCCGGTCTTCAACACCGGTCATCAACGCTATCCATTACGTCGTATCACTATTCGGAATGGGTAATCCGAATAACGAGCGCAATAATTTAAAAATAAGTGTAGCATTCAAATTCAACAAATCCCAACAAATACCTTTCAAAGGTAAATATTGATAGTCGGTTATTGAACTATCAATGGATATGCACACATCACCAGATTCCAAATAATTTTTCAAATTATTTATTTCCCAAAAATATCTTTACTAGATATATAGTTTTCACACTTCAAAAATAAATCAATATTTATTTTTAAACGAATTCCACTTTCTTTTGTAAATTCCATAGTGAATTTATATTTCACAATATCTATGAATATACGATTTTAATTATTCATTTTCAATTTATCTTCAAAAAGATAAATTCTCAACTTATTCACTTTGCATTGGAAAAACATTTCCATACTTATTTATTCATAAGTAATTCACAAATTTTATTTATTTTCAGCACTTAGAAAATATTCAATATACTTAAATCGAGATTAAGTATATATTTCATTCTTTAAGGAAATCATTCTCTTAAACATATTTATTTGGGCCAAAACGAATGTTACGTAAAACATCGTTACGACGTCCCAAAATCACTAGTATAGGGATTCGAAGTTAAATAAGATATATAAATCCCAATACTATACAAAACATTTCCTTTTGGAAATCATTTACTATAACAACAGTGTTATAGTCCACCATTTCCTTCTATTTCTCGAAAACATCTATTTCAACAATAAATGTTGAAATCTATGGTTTCAAATCTTAATGCATTTAAAACAATCGTTAGATCGTTTTAATTCTATTTAAAACATCACATTCAAAACATTTTCTTTAACATATTATTCACTATTAAAAAACGTGAATATACTGCGTTAACAAATTTCATCCTTTTATTCATTTTATTTCAAAGGATTATTCACAGTTCAAAAACGTGAATATAACTCCATTAATAGGTTACAACAATTTACTTATCAAAATAAGTCATTGCGAATTTATAAAACAACGTTTATAAATTCCATTTCTATTT
This sequence comes from Allium cepa, assembly GCA_030765085.1. NCBI lineage: Eukaryota > Viridiplantae > Streptophyta > Magnoliopsida > Asparagales > Amaryllidaceae > Allium > Allium cepa. The sequence goes on from CM060943.1 coordinate 111,076,769, forward strand.
ATTTTATAACTACTTCCTTTATAAATTCCTTTATTAACCTATTCGATTTATATCTCAATGATATACTAAAAGTTCATATTATAAGTGAAATACTTATAATTTATTTGTTTGCAAAAATCGTTCCTTTGAACTTCATAATTATAAATCTTATAACTTATAAGATTCAATTATTTATCCAAAACCATTCTTTAATAACTTCACGAAATTTATAAATCTTATTATTTATAAATTTCACTTATAACTTCACCATTTATAATTTTATAAATTCCATTCACTTATGCAATCCATTTTCACTTCATTCAAACACTTATAAAAACTCGTTTTATAATTCAAATATTTTCATTTATAAATTATCAATTTATAAATCTTTTTATATAAATCAATTTATATTATTCTTTTAAAACATCTTTAATCTCCTTTATAATTTCATCATTTTGGTTCATAAAATAATTAAATTTTATAAATCCTATATTTTCAACTCTTTATAATAATTTCAAAAATCCCGATTAAACTATTTTATAAAATCATTAGCCTCATATTTTTTAAAAAATCAATCTTTAACCGTATTTCTCAAAATCATAATTTTTATAACTTTAAAAATTATAATGTTTATTTATTTAAAATGGATCAATTCCAAAAATATTTTATAAACGTATACTTTCAAAAATTACTTTAAAAACATTTTAAAGTTCTAAAATTTGGTCCAATGATGCTACATACCAAATAGCCAATCACGACTACAACGATATCATATATCGATATGATAATCAATCAAATATCAAAATATCTGAAATCAAATAAATACTGTTGAGGAATCCAGTTGGATCCCTCCAACCTGTTTTCCTGCATCCACAAACATTAGCACAATACCAATTCCGCTCCAGTACGAAATTATCGCGGTATATGGGATTTAAAATATTATCCGCTTAATAGACGGCGCAATAGGGTCTCATCCGCTATACAAATGCGGGAAATCAATAACTCCAATATATACATATGCCAATATATATATATATTGCTATTATATATAATACCAATTTCACTGTTTATGAAATATTCGCGGTATATGTTTTTAATAAATAACATTCGCTTACTAACGGTGTATAATGTCTATTTTAACAATCAATAGATAACAATCATCATTCAAACATGCATTCAAATATTTTAAATCTAACTATTTAAAATAAAATCGAAACTGATTCGATTGAGTGAGAAGTTCTCACCTTGATTTCAATTTCGTTTTAGCGATTTATTTCGAATGAAATTAAATGGACGTTTAATTTTACCTGAAATTCTCACTAAATCCAAACGACTCCAATCCAACTCCATCGCGTAGTGCTCGTCCATACGATTCCAACGCAACTGGTTTCGCGCGTTTTCGACCTCGTATGAAAAAGTTATGAATTTTTGAAGTTTGCACGATTTAAACTATAATTAATTTACAACTTTATTAATATTTATAACCTAAAACACTTCTGGCCGTTGGATCTCTAAACCCCCTCATCATAGCCGTACCTTCCTTCTTCCATCACCCACGCACAACATCTCCAGTAACAATCAGGGGACTAAACCCATCAACACCATATTAGGTTTTGATTTTGCAACCCAATTACTCGCTGAAATTTCGATCAGAGGTCTCCAAATTGAAGAGCAAAGCACGAGCAACCATCGCCCCAAACCATATGCAACTCAGCCCTACACGTGCATGGGAATTCGTGCTCGAGTCACAGCCGAACGCGGCCACATATCCCCCTCCACGTCGCACGAAAACTCATCATCTCCGTATAGATTTAAAGCCCTCACATCGCTCTTCATTTTGTTAGTTGAGAGTTTTTGAAATCATTGAGTGGATTGGGAGAGATTGAGGGGAGAAAGGGAGACAATTTCGGCCATTGTTTTTTGGGAAGTGGCGGCTACACGTTTAGGGTTAGGTTTTTTTTTTTCTTTTTTTTTTAAAGAGAGAAGGGGCTATTTATAGGAAAAATCGAACACTATTCATTCCGAAAATTCCGAACTCCGATTCACGCGCCGTAACCAGCGTTTCTAGGGTTTACCCCGCGTTCCGGACACAATCGAACAGGTTTCAAAAGCTAATTCGGACATCTGTGCGAGTTATGGCAATAAACGTTCAATTTGAATTAAACCGATTTAAACGATTTTCTAGGCGTTTTAATTTGTACCGGACAAACGGTAAATCCGATTGACACGAAATTTGAAACCATACAATAATATCACATTACGGATCCGATGAAAATGGTTTCGTCAAAATCCGAGACTTTTTGAAAAATGGCTATTTTAACTCGCCAAATTAATATTAAAAACAATTCGATGCGTTTCGAGCTGCCACGATCAAACGATAACTTCGATTGACACGAAAATTGAAATCCGGTAATAATTAACTAACGGATCCAATGGAACTGCTTTCGTCCAATTCTGAGACTGTTCAAAAATTGACTATTTTCACTAGTCGATTTAATATTAAAATATACAATTTTCACAAATTAACTTTTAATTCGATTTTAAAAGTTCTAAAATATCATTCTAACTCCAATATGATATAATAAAATTTTACAAATCATTTTCAATCATATTTAACTCAATTTTCAATTATTTCCATAATTTCACATATTAAATTATCGATTTAATTATTCAATTAAATCCAATTATTCGAATTAAAATTTATTCGACTTATAAATTCACTTATTAATTTTTAAAATTAACTAAATATTCAAATTTTAATTACTAAAAATCCTGGGTCGTTACAATCTTCCCCCCTTAAAAGAATTTCGTCCTCGAAATTATCAAGTAAGAAAAATTACAGAATCTATTAACTTTCCAAAATCCATGGTTAAATTTCTTACAATAACTTTACTAAGTTTTACAAATCATACTTAGTTATCTTTTCAAAAACAACTACTATTGTTTAACTTTCAATTCCAAATCAAAGTTAAAGTTTTCAAAATTTTCCAATTTTCTCAAATTTTTTCTAACGCCTTAAATTTTTGGAAAAATTCGCCATAGTCTCCTTTGCGCGGCTCGATCCGAAAAAAAATGACAGTATATATATCACAAATATACATCTCATCAAGTAATGAGGCATCCCGAAGGGAAAAAGTATAAAAGTACGGTATGTAATCCGAGATATGTACCTTATATTTTATTAGCAAGCATATACGGCTAATATAGCGCGATAGCGAGCTCCAAATGCGAAGCAAACGCGATCCGCACCTACTAAACACTCAACAAACAACATGAGAATCATGTATATAGACAATGGTATCAATATACAACATATAGCAACATAATAACTATATATGCCAACATAGCAAATGAAACAAAAGCAATATGTTCAACCATCAACCAACTAGCATCCATAACCAATAAATATTCATTCATATTCTCATTAATATTCAATGAAATGGGTTTTCAATTTAATCACATTTGATTCATTAACAGTGGATGTTTTTACTAACATTCTTTCATATTCAATTTTAATTAGTTTATATTCACTAATTAATATTCAAGTTGGTTCACTTCCAATCAAATTCAATTCTATTTAAGATTCATTTAACTTCCAATTGAATTTCAATTACTTTAGCTTCCAATTTCATTAACTCAATTTCATTAATACTTAATGAATTATATACAATCAACTAACAATCAAATAACAACCAATGTTTATTAATTATAACCAAATTCCTTTTCTTTCAATTGGTTTAATTAAATTTATTTTCATTCAACTATTCAACTTCCAATAACATTAGTTTTTAATGAATTTACACTTACATTCATTATTTCATACCAATTATTCACATTTAATTGATTAGCATTCAATCCATTAATTTCTAAAGTTGAATTTCATTTATATAACTCAAGTTCACATTTATCACTTAACTTTAATAATTCACTTCGATACCAATATCAACTTCATTCAACATCACTTAAGTTATACTTCATTTTACAAACATCACTTGTTTTCACTTAACTTAAATTCCCACTTATAAATCAATTAAGATTCCAAATTCTAAAGTAAATTTCCATTTAACTTTAAATTCATTTTTATTTCAACTCATATTCATAAATATATTCATATAGTTTCACTTCTTATATATATATATAAGTTTATTTCACAATTGTAAATTACTTTAATTATAATTCAATTCTTATAATTCATTATACTTATACAATTATCCTTCAATTTAGATTATTCAAACAACTAAACAATCAACTTATGTACACTTTAATAATTCTGAAAAATCATTCCTTTATATATAAAATATAATCAAGGTAAAATTATTTCATTTACCCAATTTAAAACAATACTGTGTCGAATTGTTCTATTTAAGTGTTTAGAAACCCCTTCGGCATAGTTGTCGAGACCACGCTGACGAAGGTTCATATGCCACTCAACAAACCAATCATCACAATATAAAACAATTTTATATATTCACTAACAAATACGCACTCATATCTATTATTACTCTCAAACTCATTCTAGAGTACTACGGACTCTATCTCTAATGAGTAATACCCAACAGAACCATGGTTGTCGCTTAACCATATGCTCTGATACCAAATGTAACGTCCCGAAAATTTTCGACTTTCGAAAATTCAACATCGATACTCACTTTATCGACTGCCGAGAAATCGAAGGCCGGAAACCCGAAATGTTATGGTTTAAGAAAAAGAAAGAGAGAGAAGAGGAGGGAAAGATAGAAAATGGAGGGAAAAGAAAATAGAAAGAACAGAAAGAAAATAGAACATAGAACGGAACAGAAAACAACAGAACAATAACAGAATCTCACAATCGCAGCGGAACAACATATAATAATAAATGAATAATCTTTAAACAAAGAACTATATCAGTTATTACATTTCATACATTACATTTCATTACATCATATCATCAGAGTGTACAACAACAAACATCAAACAGCGGAAAAAGAAATACTATATACTAATAATACGCCATGCCATCCAGCTTGCCTCCAGCAACTCCAGAATATCCTGATAAACCTTAACTCTTGACAGCCCGTGTGGAAATTTGTGGGCACCCAGAGTTTAGGAAGGAAAACAATAAACTCCGAGTCAGTCATGTGACTAGTGTGGGAACTCAAAACAGTTTATTTATCTTAAAAATCAAAATAGAGGAATATTTTTAAAGTCAATTCGCAATGCTTTTAAAAATGAAACTACCATAAGGCCTCCCACACACACACACAATGCAAACGCCGAATCGTAGGAGATTTCTCCTTATGATAGTCAAAGATGCTTGATACGCATTAAAAAGAACATTTGATATTATTAATAGTGCATAGTGTAGGAAAAATTCATTTCGAAAGTAGAATATAAATCTTAGCCAACATACGACCATTATCGTATTCCTACTATAGCTACCATCCAAACAGTGGTGACCACCATAAGTGAATGGCAGGTTCTACAACTAAAACCGTACAAGTTTCGTATTGGGAATTGGATTTCCAACGAATGATCAGGCCAAGGAACTTCCCATTGCCACATGAGAATGCCTCTGGATGGACATCCCTGAGAACCAAACCGGATCTCTACCAACACAAGGCCGGGTTACCCCTAACTGAGTAACAACTGACCGAATATGCCATCCCCCGGTCCTTTGGGACCTTTCACCGAGTGCTCGTAATCAATTCACACAATCATAAAGTGTTTTCAACATGAGTAAGTATCTGGGCTCCATACCATGATACCACCCTTTTCCAGAAGGAAATGCACATATCCTAAAGGGCGCTACCCCTCTACCTTGCCGCATCTTTCCTGTTTTGACCATTCCCGAGGTGTGAGGCTCGACGAAGTCACGTCCACAAAAACATACTTTATACAAAAGCCATGCTTTGGGTCAACAAATGATCATAGAAATGATCACCAAGATAGACGATCAAATAAATGATCCTATCACAAATAATCAACACAATGATCATTTAACAGCAACACTCAGCATGTCACATTACCAAATTGGGAATATATCACTGATAACCTTCAACTACATAACCTCTGAGCTCGTACGTCTCAGAGAAGGGTGTTAAGCTAAAAGAATAAATTCTTGGCCACCAAAAGAAATATATTTGAAAGAAATCGGCTTTATATCTCAATTTGTAATGTCAGACATACATTCCATAAAAGTCTGTTCCGGGATCGAACAAAACCGAAGGCACTTACAAAGAAGTCCTTGCAATACGGATATCCACAATCCTGATCGGATTTCCCATCACTTAGGGAGTCTCTATACCGTTGCAACTTAGTGCAGAGACAATCGACAGGTCATCCTATCGCTCTCACAAATATCCGGTCTTCAACACCGGTCATCAATGCTATCCATTACGTCGTATCACTATTTGGAATGGGTAATCCGAATAGCGAGCGCAATAATTTAAAAATAAGTGTAGCATTCAAATTCAACAAATCCCAACAAATACCTTTCAAAGGTAAATATTAATAGTCGGTTATTGAACTATCAATGGATATGCACACATCACCAGATTCCAAATAATTTTTCAAATTATTTATTTCCCAAAAATATCTTTACTAGATATATAGTTTTCACACTTCAAAAATAAATCAATATTTATTTTTAAACGAATTCCACTTTCTTTTATAAATTCCATAGTGAATTTATATTTCACAATATCTATGAATATACGATTTTAATTATTCATTTTCAATTTATCTTCAAAAAGATAAATTCTCAACTTATTCACTTTGCATTGGAAAAACATTTCCATACTTATTTATTCATAAGTAATTCACAAATTTTATTTATTTTCAACACTTAGAAAATATTCAATATACTTAAATCGAGATTAAGTATATATTTCATTCTTTAAGGAAATCATTCTCTTAAACATATTTATTTGGGCCAAAACGAATGTTACGTAAAACATCGTTACGACGTCCCAAAATCACTAGTATAGGGATTCGAAGTTAAATAAGATATATAAATCCCAATACTATACAAAACATTTCCTTTTGGAAATCATTTACTATAACAACAGTGTTATAGTCCACCATTTCCTTCTATTTCTCGAAAACATCTATTTCAACAATAAATGTTGAAATCTATGGTTTCAAATCTTAATGCATTTAAAACAATCGTTAGATCGTTTTAATTCTATTTAAAACATCACATTCAAAACATTTTCTTTAACATATTATTCACTATTAAAAAACGTGAATATACTACGTTAACAAATTTCATCCTTTTATTCATTTTATTTCAAAGGATTATTCACAGTTCAAAAACGTGAATATAACTCCATTAATAGGTTACAACAATTTACTTATCCAAATAAGTCATTGCGACTTTATAAAACAACGTTTATAAATTCCATTTCTATTTATTTTATAACTACTTCCTTTATAAATTCCTTTATAAACCTATTCGATTTATATCTCAATGATATACTAAAAGTTCATATTATAAGTGAAATACTTATAATTTATTTGTTTGCAAAAATCGTTCCTTTGAACTTCATAATTATAAATCTTATAACTTATAAGATTCAATTATTTATCCAAAACCATTCTTTAATAACTTCACGAAATTTATAAATCTTATTATTTATAAATTTCACTTGTAACTTCGCCATTTATAATTTTATAAATTCCATTCACTTATGCAATCCATTTTCATTTCATTCAAACACTTATAAAAACTTGTTTTATAATTCAAATATTTTCATTTATAAATTATCAATTTATAAATCTTTTTATATAAATCAATTTATATTATTCTTTTAAAACATCTTTAATCTCCTTTATAATTTCATCATTTTGATTCATAAAATAATTAAATTTTATAAATCCTATATTTTCAACTCTTTATAATAATTTCAAAAATCCCGATTAAACTATTTTATAAAATCATTAGCCTCATATTTTTTCAAAAATCAATCTTTAACCGTATTTCTCAAAATCATAATTTTTATAACCTTAAAAATTATAACGTTTATTTATTTAAAATGGATCAATTCCAAAAATATTTTATAAACGTATACTTTCAAAAATTACTTTAAAAACATTTTAAAGTTCCAAAATTTGGTCCAATGATGCTACATACCAAATAGCCAATCACGACTACAACGATATCATATATCGATATGATAATCAATGAAATATCAAAATATCTGAAATCAAATAAATACTGTTGAGGAATCCAGTTGGATCCCTCCAACCTGTTTTCCTGCATCCACAAACATTAGCACAATACCAATTCCGCTCCAGTACGAAATTATTGCGGTATATGGGATTTAAAATATTATCCGCTTAATAGACGGCGCAATAGGGTCTCATCCGCTATACAAATGCGGGAAATCAATAACTCCAATATATACATATGCCAATATATATATATATTGCTATTATATATAATACCAATTTCACTGTTTATGAAATATTCGCGGTATATGTTTTTAATAAATAACATCCGCTTACTAACGGCGTATAATGTCTATTTTGACAATCAATAGATAACAATCATCATTCAAACATGCATTCAAATATTTTAAATCTAACTATTTAAAATAAAATCAAAACTGATTCGATTGAGGGAGAAGTTCTCACCTTGATTTCAATTTCGTTTTAGCGATTTATTTCGAATGAAATTAAACGGACGTTTAATTTTACCCGAAATTCTCACTATCTCCAAACGACTCTAATCCAACTCCATCGCGTAGTGCTCGTCCATACGATTCCAACGCAACTGGTTTCGTGCGTTTTCGACCTCGTATGAAAAAGTTATGAATTTTTGAAGTTTACACGATTTAAACTATAATTAATTTACAACTTTATTAATATTTATTACCTAAAACACTTCTGGCCGTTGGATCTCTAAACCCCCTCATCATAGCCGTACCTTCCTTCTTCCATCACCCACGCACAACATCTCCAGTAATAATCAGGCGACTAAACCCATCAACACCATATTAGGTTTTGATTTTGCAACCCAATTACTCGCTGAAATTTCGATCAGAGGTCTCCAAATTGAAGAGCAAAGCACGAGCAACCATCGCCCCAAACCATATGCAACTCAGCCCTACACGTGCATGGGAATTCGTGCTCGAGTCACAGCCGAACGCGGCCACATATCCCCCTCCACGTCGCACGAAAACTCATCATCTCCGTATAGATTTAAAGCCCTCACATCGCTCTTCATTTTGTTAGTTGAGAGTTTTTGAAATCATTGAGTGGATTGGGAGAGATTGAGGGGAGAAAGGGAGACAATTTCGGCCATTGGTTTCTGGGAAGTGGCGGCTGCACGTTTAGGGTTAGGTTTTTTTTTCTTTTTTTTTTAAAGAGAGAGGGGGCTATTTATAGGAAAAATCGAACACTATTCATTCCGGAAATTCCGAACTCCGATTCATGCGCTATAACCAGCGTTTCTAGGGTTTACCCCGCGTTCTGGACACAGTGGAACAGGTTTCGAAAGCTAATTCGGACATCTGTGCGAGTTATGGCAATAAACGTTCAATTTGAATTAAACCGATTTAAATGATTTTCTAGGCGTTTTAATTTGTACCGGACAAACGGTAAATCCAATTGACACAAAATTTGAAACCATACAATAATATCACATTACGGTCCGATGGAACTATTTTCGTCGAAATCCGAGAGTTTTTGAAAAATGGCTATTTTAACTCGCCAAATTAATATTAAAAACAATTCAATGCGTTTCGAGCTGCCACGATCAAACGATAACTCCGATTGACACGAAAATTGAAATCCGGTAATAACTAACTATTACGGATCCAAAGGAACTGGTTTCGTCCAATTCTAAGACTGTTCAAAAATTGACTATTTTCACTAGTCGATTTGATATTAAAATATTCAATTTTCACAAATTAACTTTTAATTTGATTTTAAAAGTTCTAAAATATCATTCTAACTCCAATATGATATAATAAAATTTTACAAATCATTTTCAATCATATTTAACTCAATTTTCAATTATTTCCATAATTTCACATATTAAATTATCGATTTAATTATTCAGTTAAATCCAATTATTCGAATTAAAATTTATTCGACTTATAAATTCACTTATTAATTTTTAAAATTAATTAAATATTCAAATTTTAATTACTAAAAATCCTGGGTCGTTACAGGATTCAACATCCAGTTTACTATATCAGCAAAAGACTCACTGGGCAGAGATGAATTACTCTAAGTTGGAAAAACTCGTCTATTGCCTACTGATTGCATCCAGGAAGTTGAGGCAATATTTCCAAGCTCATCCTATCAGAGTCCTCACTGATCAACCTTTAAAGCAAGTCCTGTTTCGCCCTGAGACTTCGGGTCGTCTTCTAAAGTGGAATATTGAACTCAGTCAATATGACATCACTTATCATCCCCGAAAAGCAATCAACGGACAAGATTTAGCAGATTTCAACGCAGAATTCACAGATAAGGGTAACAGTGAGGAGGAAGCGATCGACGATTCCCCAATCCAATGGAAGTTATATGTCGATGGCGCGAGAAACGACTAATGTTCTGGAGCCGGAGTTGTACTTGAGACCCCCGAAGGTCGATCATTATGCTATGCGCTAAGATTGAAATTTCCTTCATCAAACAATGAAGCAGAATACGAAGCCCTTATCGCTGGCTTAAGGATTGCTAAAGAACTAAACATCCGAGCGTTACAGACCTTCAGTGATTCTCAGCTTATTGTGTGCCAAGTCAAAAAGGAATTCCAAGCGAAAGGGGGGAATCTGCCCGCCTACTTGTCAAAGGCTTGGGAACTCCTGGGTGATTTCGATCATTACATGATAAGTCACATTCCTTGAGAAGAAAACATGAAAGCAGATTCTCTCGCAAAGTACTCCAGCACAGGCGAAGCTCAATTTCTGTGGTTAACTCCAGTGGAGGTCCTGTCGACTCCGAGCATTGATGAGATGGATATTGATTGGATCATGAGCGTGTCTCAACAGCAAGAATCATGGATGACTCCAATAACAGAATATCTGCTCAATGGCTCTTTACCGGAAAATTCAAAAGAACGAAAGAAGCTACTGTGGAAAGCCTCTCGCTATATAGTCCAGGATGGCCAGTTATACAGACGGGGATTCTCAATGCCGTTACTTCGATGTGTATCCAGGGAAGAGTCCAAAACAATCCTAGCTGAGGTTCATGGAGAGAATGTGGTGATCATTTAGGTGGTCAAACTTTAGCGAAAAAGATTCTCCGATACGGATATTTTTGGCTAGAAATCAATCGAGATGCAGCAGACTATTCCCGAAAATGTGACAGATGCCAAAGATTCGCCAAAATTCCTAGAGCTCCTTCCACTGAACTCGCACAGATGGTCAGTCCATGGCCGTTTGCAATATGGGGGATAGACCTTGTAGGACCGTTACCAAATGCCAAATCTAGAATTAAATATGCCATTGTTGCTGTAGATTATTTTACTAAGTGGGCAGAAGCTGAACCACTGGCTACTATCACCTCAAAAAAGATGATATGTTTTGTGACTAAAAGTATCATTTGCAGATATGGTGTGCCTCAAAAAATAATTACAGACAATGGTACACAGTTCGAAAGTGAAGAATTCCAAGATTTTTGCAAACGATTCAAAATCCAAAAAAGCTTCTCAGCAGTAGCTCATCTGCAGGCAAACTGGCAGGTGGAAGCAGTAAATAAAATTATCAAGTCAACCATCAAGAAGCAGCTTGAAAGAGCGACGGGTGGTTGGGTCGATAAGCTACCACTAGCACTATGGGCATACAGAACTACCCACAAAACTGCGACTGGGCATACTCCGTATTCATTGGCATACGGATCAGAGGCAATGATTCCGGTAGAAACAGAGGTCCCTTCACATAGAAGAATCCATTTCAATCAAGCGGAGAATGAAAAACTACAGCTTGAGGCACCAGATCTCCTTGATGAAAAAAGAGAAGAGGCTGAGCTCAGAATCGCATCTCATCAGCAAAGGATAGCCAGACATTTCAATTCCAAAGTTCGCCAACGTAGTTTTGAAATTGGAGATCTAGTCCTAAAGAGAATTATGACAGCGAAAGGTGTGTTTGGGCCAAATTGGGAAGGACCATATGTCATAGGTCAGAAGCTTCTTGACGGCACATTCAAACTCACTACTGTCGAAGGAGATCGAATTCCAAGAGCTTGGAACAGCAATCACTTGCGTCCATACTTTACTTGATAGCTTTGTTGAAATATTGTAAAAAGAATTATGAATGTATGATTCTTGTAATTGAAAGCGATTGTAAAACCGACGCAAGTGAATAATGAAAGACTATAAAGTGGATGTAGGCCCAAATTCTTGGCCGAACGACTATAAATCTTGTGTTCCTTATTATTACTACATGTTTTCTTTATTTTCGATATGAAAAGTACATTAAATGTATTACTGAAATGTCGATTTAAATTTTTGCAGGCAACGGAAATAAAACTTGCACATTACAAGACCAAGTGATTCTTGTTATCATTCAACAAACAAATTCCAAGTCACAAAATTCCCGAGCTTAAATCCTAGATAAGAAGAGCTTCAATTGAACGGTCAATGATTTCGCCGAAAACGGGCTTTAGCTAATAAATTGAGAAGTTTGAACAAACAAGCATCCGATTAAGAAGCTTATGTCCGTTCTCGTGAACTGGCCTAGCAATGAAGTACACTTCTTTGGATTAAACAAATTACTTGTAAGAGAAGGGAGTGCAAGCTTAAAAAAAAAATAGAGGATCACTGAAAAGGCATAAGCAAGTAGACAAGGAACAACTAAAGCCCTCTTCGGAGGCACAAGTCCTCTTCGGAGGCCCATTTCACCAGGAGTTGAAGTGTTACAACCGCTCTTCGGAATTTCACTTCACCAGAGTTGAAATGTAAAACAAAATAAAAGCCCTCTTCGGAGGCCCATTTCACCAGGAGTTGAAGTGTTACAACAGCTCTTCGGAATTTCACTTCACCAGAGTTGAAATGTAAAACAAAATAAAAGCCCTCTTCGGAGGCCCATTTCACCAGGAGTTGAAGTGTTACAACCGCTCTTCGGAATTTCACTTCACCAGAGTTGAAATGTAAAACAAAATAAAAGCCCTCTTCGGAGGCCCATTTCACCAGGAGTTGAAGTGTTACAACCGCTCTTCGGAATTTCACTTCACCAGAGTTGAAATGTAAAACAAAATAAAAGCCCTCTTCCGAGGCCCATTTCACCAGGGGTTGAAGTGTTACAACCGCTCTTCGGAATTTCACTTCACCAGAGTTGAAATGTAAAACAAAATAAAAGCCCTCTTCGGAGGCCCATTTCACCAGGAGTTGAAGTGTTACAACCGCTCTTCGGAATTTCACTTCACCAGAGTTGAAATGTAAAACAAAATAAAAGCCCTCTTCGGAGGCCCATTTCACCAGGAGTTGAAGTGTTACAACCGCTCTTCGGAATTTCACTTCACCAGAGTTGAAATGTAAAACAAAATAAAAAGCCCTCTTCGGAGGCCCATTCACGAGGAGTTGAAGTGTTACAACCGCTCTTCGGAATTTCACTTCACCAGAGTTGAAATGTAAAACAAAATAAAAGCCCTCTTCGGAGGCCCATTTCACCAGGAGTTGAAGTGTTACAACCGCTCTTCGGAATTTCACTTCACCAGAGTTGAAATGTAAAACAAAATAAAAGCCCTCTTCGGAGGCCCATTTCACCAGGAGTTGAAGTCTTACAACCGCTCTTCGGAATTTCACTTAACCAGAGTTGAAATGTAAAACAAAATAAAAGCCCTCTTCGGAGGCCCATTTCACCAGGAGTTGAAGTGTTACAACCGCTCTTCGGAATTTCACTTCACCAGAGTTGAAATGTAAAACAAAATAAAAGCCCTCTTCGGAGGCCCATTTCACCAGGAGTTGAAGTGTTACAACCGCTCTTCGGAATTTCACTTCACCAGAGTTGAAATGTAAAACAAAATAAAAGCCCTCTTCAGAGGCCCATTTCACCAGGGGTTGAAGTGTTACAACCGCTCTTCGGAATTTCACTTCACCAGAGTTGAAATGTAAAACAAAATAAAAGCCCTCTTCGGAGGCCCATTTCACCAGGAGTTGAAGTGTTACAACCGCTCTTCGGAATTTCACTTCACCAGAGTTGAAATGTAAAACAAAATAAAAGCCCTCTTCGGAGGCCCATTTCACCAGGAGTTGAAGTGTTACAACCGCTCTTCGGAATTTCACTTCACCAGAGTTGAAATGTAAAACAAAATAAAAGCCCTCTTCGGAGGCCCATTTCACCAGGAGTTGAAGTCTTACAACCGCTCTTCGGAATTTCAGTTCACCAGAGTTGAAATGTAAAACAAAATAAAAGCCCTCTTCGGAGGCCCATTTCACCAGGAGTTGAAGTGTTACAACCGCTCTTCGGAATTTCACTTCACCAGAGTTGAAATGTAAAACAAAATAAAAGCCCCCTTCGGAGGCCCATTTCACCAGGAGTTGAAGTGTTACAACCGCTCTTCGGAATTTCACTTCACTAGAGTTGAAATGTAAAACAAAATAAAAAGCCCTCTTCGGAGGCCCATTTCACCAGGAGTTGAAGTGTTACAACCGCTCTTCGGAATTTCACTTCACCAGAGTTGAAATGTAAAACAAAATAAAAGCCCTCTTCGGAGGCCCATTTCACCAGGAGTTGAAGTGTTACAACCGCTCTTCGGAATTTCACTTCACCAGAGTTGAAATGTAAAACAAAATAAAAGCCCTCTTCGGAGGCCCATTTCACCAGGAGTTGAAGTCTTACAACCGCTCTTCGGAATTTCACTTCACCAGAGTTGAAATGTAAAACAAAATAAAAGCCCTCTTCGGAGGCCCATTTCACCAGGAGTTGAAGTGTTACAACCGCTCTTCGGAATTTCACTTCACCAGAGTTGAAATGTAAAACAAAATAAAAGCCTTCTTCGACCCATTTCGCCAGGAGTTGAAGTGTAACAACCGCTCTTCGGAGTTTCACTTCACCGGAGATGAAATGATAAAAAAAAAAGAGCCTCTCCCAAGGGGCAGAAACAGAATGACCTCTTCCCAGAGGCACAATAAGACAGAAAGACCTCTTCCCAGAGGCATAAATGAAAAGACCTCCTCCCGGAGGCACAATCAAGCAGAAAAGACCTCTTTGGAGGCACATGTTTCACCAAGATTGAAGTAAAACTTTCAAGTGTTGAAACGTGAAAAAGTCTTCCTTAGAGGTGCAACTTTTCAAAGAAACAAAAATCAAGAAGCCCTTTACTGTGGCAAGTAAAAAAAATATCCTCATTAAAAGCACACTTTAACTTTCAAAGGAAGAGTGAATTACTTGTTCTAGAAAATTCTCTTCCTCAAAAAGAAGTTGAAGTACTTTACAAATACCCGCTTTGCCACGTAGAAGATTTCATTCAATAAAATATGTATATGCACAAAATAAAGAGTGATATCTTCAAAAGTTGAAACATAGAAACTTATTTGTGCTCTATTTTTTAATGAAATCATATTCCTCCAAATGTGGAATAATTATTCTCTAAAAAATAAAAGAACAAGTTCCTCATAAAATAAAATATTACAATGGGCTTATGGTATAGGGGCAGCATGGCGTAACTACATCGGTAAAATTGCGCTCGAACAACATGTACCACAAGCTCACTGCAATATCGTACAAAGAAACTTGTACAAAAATGAATAGTAAATGCATTCTCAGATATAGACAGAAGTTTATACAAAGAAAAAGAATCATTTTATTCAACACTATTTTATATACAGGTACAGGTTCCAACAAAAGAAAAGCGGGGGGCCGGTACCCGCACAATTTCCGGTCATTGCATGCAAAAAAGGCAAAAAAGCGATATGAAAGCCACAGAACCAGAGCCATCATTTCTTCTTCCGCCCACCTTTCGAGCCCGCACCTGGCCGAATGACCAACTTTTTAGGTCGGCTTGTAAGGGTAGGGGATGAAGGAGAAAGAGGCTCGATCGGACTTTCTTCCGTCTCTTCTTCGCTAGTTAAAGATTCCTTCTTATTCTTCTTCTTGGAAACTCCCTGCTTCCCTCTCTTCTTGGAGGAAGACCCACTCCCTGGAGAAAGAAGTTTGGATAACGGTTCAGCGTCGGAGCCAGTGGGTTCTGGCGTCCTCTCGCTTCCTTCAGTTTCTTCTCCTTTCGGATCTTGAGAAGCAACGGGATCATCTAAGCCGTGAAGGGCTTCTATTTGCTCTTCCTGTGACCCGGGTTGCGAGGCAGAAGGAGGAGTGACCTTTGGAGGCGGAGAAGGAATAATTGGAGGAGGAGAAGCCTGAACAATGCCCGACGTTTTCTCTGCAGAAGGAAAAAAGTTTAAGTCAGCAAAAAGCGGAGATAAAGGTTCGTTGAGATTCAAGAAGTAGTCAAAAAGCCCATCAAGTTCATAAGAAACAGATGAGCAGTCTACTTGGGCAAGATTGTCTGTAGGGTTACCTGCAGAAGTCGGTTCCCTGACATCAACTTCGTAAGCCTGTGCCTCGGCACTCTCGCCGCCCTCATCTCCACATTGTATGCTTGCAATATCAGTGGTGACTTTAGTAGGAGATGGGGAATGAGAACTAGAACCGATAATGTCAATTTCGGCTGAAGGAGAAGGTTGAATTGGAATAGTTGAGGTGATTTTTCCTGAATATTCACCTGCCGCTGTTTCGGCCCTTAATCTTGCAAGCTGTTCTCTCCCCTTGGCAAGAGCGGCGCGAGCATCATCATCAAGATAATGCTCTTCAAGAGCTGACTCAGCGTAGCCAGCGCCTTTACCACCGAGCATATCGAGTGCTGCCTCCCAAACTTCAGCTAGTGTAATTTCATACTTAGGACCTAGAAAGGCAAGGCTACCGCGCTCCAAGATGCTATGCAGATAGAAATCAAATAATGTTGAGCTGATGTTGGCCCTCGTTGCCTCGTGAGATTCTTCAGCTGCAATTTTGCCGGCAACGGCCTCATCACGCTCCATTTCAACTTTAGAAAGTTGAAGCTTAAGCATTTGGATCACCGCCTCTTGGGAGTTATTCTTCTTCCGAAGCTCTTCAATGTCAGCGACATAGCCCTCGCTAATTCTTTTCTGCACTTCGATCCTGTCTTCGGCATCCCTTTGGCCAACATGGGCATCTCTCACTTGTTTGAGGAGCACTTCTTTTTGAGAATAAGAAGTAGAGGAAGCAACAAGCTCTTGTTTCAGTTCTTCAACTTTTTCTTCAAGCTCCTCATTGTAAGAAGCAATGCTTCTCATCTCGGTGTCATGTTGCTCGAGCACCTTTTGCCATTCGGCTTTATCATTTTCCATGGTGAGCATGGCCTCTATGTTTGCACGATTAACCCTCTGAAGCTCGTCAACAAGTTTCTGCCAGTTCGACATCCTCTCAATATCAAGCTTAACGGCGTCAAGGTTTCGTAACATGGCAGACTTGTCAATGGGGACCAAGTCAAGGTCAAACCTTACTCCCTTCATACACCACTGAGGAAATCGACTTTGCAAAGTGGCAGGACCCGGTCCAACTTGGAATTTGGGTCTGCTGATTATAATTTGGATGTCTGACTTCCCGAGAGTGGGAGAGCCGGAAGGAATATCAAGCGAGGCAGGGGCGGTAACCTTTTCAGGAGTTGTAGTGGTGTGCTTCTCACCATGTCGGGCTCGCCTGCTCGAATCTTCAACCACATGACCTTTTCCTCTGTCATCATGGGTTTTTCTTTTATGGGAATCGTCACCTCTCTGTGAAGAATCGTGGCGCTCTTCCCTCTCTCTTCTTTCGTAGTGCTCCTCTTGAGCCCTCTTCTCTTGAGCCTTTCGGGCGGCTCTTTCTTCATCAGATTCTCTGTAAGAGGGGAGGTAACGCCTATAATCATATTGGCTACGCCTCCCGTAGCGCTGGAAATCATCGTAGTATGAGCTGCTGCGCCCCATCGGAGAATCTAAAATAAAAAAAAAGATAAGTTTTAGAGGTCTTCAAAGTACAAAAAGTGAGAAACATAAAAGTGCCGAAAAGAAATTCTAAGTGTGTGTGGCGTGCAAACTACGCGCATCAAACTACGAACCACTCTTTAATTGAGGAGTGGTTGTGGGTGTAATAGTCAGGGTCAACTCCTGAGTTGACGGAGTCTGCTGCAGGACAGAAGTTGCTTCAACTACAGAAGAAGAAACCCCAGTAGTGATAGGATCATCTTTAAAGATTTCCTGCGAGGTGGCAAAGAGGTCGCTCAGCCCTTCGAAAGTATCATCCCTGCTCTGCTTGGCAAGGCTAGTTTTCTCGGCTTCTTCGCCGGATTTCTGTGAACGTCAGGGAGATCCCTGAGGCTCCTCTTCCTCAATAACTGGGGCAAGTTCGTCAGATGGCCCCGCAACATCAACAGAAGTGGAACATTTCACTAGCAAAGCCTCGAGAGCAGGTCCTTTTGGTTTGGATGTATCTGTAGAAACTGGGGCATCCGATGCTCTAGCCGGGGAGTCTGGGATTTCATAGGGATGTGTAGAACGAGAAGTATGCAAAAGCCCGTATTGGTGCAATAATTCATCCCCTAACAAAAACTTGATGCTTCTCCCTGCTACGGCCACGGCACTCAATCTATCAAAAGTCTATTTATGGACCGGATCTCTAGAGGGAAGAGGAAGTGCTGAAAAGAGCAAAGAATGAAATTAGCAATTGGTAATTCGGATCTCGAGAAAGTTTAAAAATGGAGACAAGTAATCTTACTTCCTACTCTCCAATCGGCATAAAACCCTGGGGGGAAGCGAGCAAAGAAAAATTGGTTCAGAAATCCATGAACGCTTTCGGTAAGGTCGGAAATAAGTTTGCGGTTTCTAGCACTCCTCACAATTATAAGGGAAGGATGATCTCTACTCTTTGCAAACGAGCATAAGTAACGGATTTCTTCAAAACTTGGTAAGCGATCAAAAGTTCTTCTGAACAAAACGCACAACCCCATCAAGATGGCATAACCATTAGGATGAAGTTGGGATGGAGAGATTGACAACCGAAGGAGAAGAATTCGGAGAAAGTCATTAAAAGGAGGGATCGCTCCGCTTAAACACATTTGACGATTGATTGCAATAAAGCCACGGGGAGGATTGTCAGCAGTATCACTTGGCCCAGGGAGCAGGACATCACTCTCAGTAAAACCAAATTGAGTGCGCAGCTGAGTAAATGCTCTCGGGGATAGAATGGTTGGAGTTCTCTCTGGAGGGTTCTCTATAGGTAGAGCTACCGGAAAAGTTTCTTCCTCTTGAGCTGCCATTTCTTCTTGATGGGAAGTCATTCTACATAAATAACTGGATATTCAAACATCAAGGTGCACGTATCCTAAAATGTGTGAGGTGTTGTGTAAAATTAACAAAGCAATAAACAAATATAACTGGAATGAAAAATAGCAAGCATTTATTAGTTATGAAATCCAGGGACTATTGTTTTAAGCCTAAATATGCAAGTATAATGTTGATGCAGACAAATCAATTCAGATTGTTGATACTTTGCATTAATGTTTAACTTTAGTTGATTGATTCACAAGCATTTCCTGCAATATATTTAAGTTGCTTGTCTTGTCTCGACTAATCTTTCATTTGATGTGGGCAGTCAATGGCAGTATTTTCGCCTTGGTTTTCTTTATTTGTTATTTTCAGCAGGTTGTCAGCTTATAAGTTAATGCGGTCTGTGAAATAATACAATGAGATTCAAACAAGTTTAGAGTTGGGGCATTTCAAAACTCAGACAACTTAGTTTGGCAGTTCAAGTCAAATACTCAAAGGGGTCTATGCTCTTAAAATGTCAACACGCCCGAAGCTTAAGGGTCAACTCGGCTACGGTTTAAAAGTCTCTTGCAGGATAGCACTAAGTCGGTAGCGGGTCGAAGCCTGGATAGTTTAGTTCGGCAACTCATTCCTCTAGGTCGCAAGGGGGAGATAAGAAAGCAAGCTCCGATTCGATAGGCAGGAATTTCTCCATGTATTATCTCGGCCACGACTTAAGAGCCAGGTCGGCCAAAAACTAAGTCACCTAAACTCACTAACTCGTTCCCGAACAAACATCTCATGGCATTCAACCCGTTAACCCAATAACCATTTCATCAGCAGCCGCCTCTACTCATGCTATCGAATCACCCAATTAAACAACTCAAAATCGTTATAAATCCAGCATTCTGCCATCAGACATCATCGAACTTGAGGTGGTAAACTGCCTTCGTTGAATCAGCGATCATCTTGAGTAACCTAAGCTTCGTCAACTACAAATATGATGGGATTCGTGGTGGAGCATTGCTCAAGAAGACGATTCGAATTCGAGCGGCAGGACTAATGAATTGACAGTAATCTACGATCGAGAGAAGAGTGAAATTACTTACGCGATGGATAGTAGAGGTTATCGGTGATCAGTTGGGATGAAATCGCCTTTAGGAATTGGAGAATACTTCAATGGCGGAATTAAGCAAGAGAGTAAGTGACGAAGAAAGAGGAAGAAGGCTAACTTATACCCTGCAATGGAAGACTTGAAGCGACACATACAGTCTAACTGTTAGGTCGCATACGACCTACCGACTTAAAAGGGACGAGTTAAAGGCTATCGAAGCACACGACCTAACCATTAGGCGTGTACTTCGAGGGGCAAATGTTAACTCCACCTCGGTCAAGTGTTACCAATCCAAGAATAACCGACCTAAAAGACCCACCGATCTAGCATATCAAACAGTTAACGACCCAGCGTTCTGCCGACCTAAGGCACAGAGGGATGCCGACCTAGTATCTTAGCATGGAAGACCGACCTAACTGCATAAGGCTTAAAAGGAATACCGAACTAAGGGACTTGAGAAGCATGCCGACCTAATGCCTCAAAGAGAGTTCCGACCTAACATCTTGAAATGATGCCGACTTAAGGTTCAAGGAGATTCCGACCTAGGGCTTACATAAGTCCACCGACCCAACGCGTTTACCGATCTAACTACCCAAGTTGGTCGCCGACTTAACTGTTAAGAACAAATTGATCCACACTTGAGTCGTGACCGACTTATGATTATGCTAGGTCGGCCGCGACCTAAGGATACAAAGGAGATACGGTGTTAAAACCTAACGCAGAGCACATTAACTCGGCAACGGCCTAAGACTTAAGAAACGAGGCTGGAAAAACATTGGTCTTTGGCTTAAGCTGTAGACCGGGCATAAGAGATCGGTGCCGACCCACGACCTAGTTTAACCCGGAGCCGACTCACGATCTAACCTGCCTCGGCTACTACCTGCAATGTGACACCAAGAACTCCTATAAATACGCGACCACCTCCAACTTTCAAGGGACTTTTGGCCAATCATTTCAAGCGCCAATACTCAGCCGAATTCTCAACTCACCCGACACTTAAAGTTCGAAAGGCATCTCAACTAACTTCAAGGGAAAATCTAACGCAATCTACATGGATTCAAAGAATTCTTCTCTACCAAAGTTCTAGTTGTTTGTCTCGTCGTAATTGTAATTGAAGATTGTTGTAAAGTTGTAATAGGTTTAGCAATAAAGAGAATTAAAGTGGACGTAGGCATGCCTTGAGCCGAACCACTATAAAATCATTGTTATTCACTGCTTTTTCTGTGACTTTCTGCTTATACTCTGTTCCCGAATCATCGGGTGGTGCTTTCACAACTACACTTTATTCACCGGGGTGTTAGCGTTCAAATTTTAGCGTTAACATTCATCTCCTTCTTCCATTAATTTCTTCAAATCCACTAATCGATACCAAAAGTTGTCAACTGCAAAGTTGAAGAGAATCGAAAGAGCTTTCAATACATACGGAGATGATGAAGTATGGCATGGCGATGGCGAAGCTAGGGGGCCGCGTTTGCTGGCCGTTCCTCCTCATTATGCGTGCAGGAGAGGCAGCGAGTTCACCAATATTCTAAGTGGAGGTGCGTGGCGTTGCGAGCTACAACGTGGTGTTGCTCGATCGTCTTCAAGTTGCTTGTATTTGTCACGAAAATTCGAGGCAAGTGGCGGCTAGCATGGGTTTCATCGTGCGTGTTACTGGGTTGGGGGAGAAGATGGAGGGGACGGCTTTGATTTTCTGTAGGGTAATGCACGACCAGGATTTGTTTAGGTTATAAAAATAAAATAAAGAAAAGTGTAAATTGTTTATATTATAATTCGTCAAACTTTAAAATGCGATAACTTTTTCATACGAGGTCGGAAAATTACGAAACGAATTGCGTTGGATTCGTTTTGTCGAGCACTACGCAATGGAGCTAGTTTAGAGTCATTTGGAGAAGGTGATAATTTTGGATAAAATTAAACGCACGTTTAATTTTGTTCGAAATAAAATTCTACAGCTGTTATCAGAAACTCTAGGTGAGAACTTCTCACTCAATCGAATTGTTTTGATTTAAATTTTAAATAGTTAGATTTAAAAATTGCTTGAATGTGTGATTGGATGATAGTTATAATCTATTGTTTTGAAGTAGACCCTATACGCCGCATAATAAGCGGAGGTTATTTATTAAACACATATACCGCGATAATTCCAACTTGTATGGAATTGGTATTATATATGTATTTGGAGTTGATTTCCCGCATTATATAGCGGATGAGACCCTATTGCGCCGCATAGTAGCGGATAGTCTTTTATAAATCCCATATACTGCGATATACCGTCTCGAAGCGGAATTGGTATTGTGCTAACATCTTTGGATGCAGGGAAACAGGTTGGAGGGATCCAACTGGATTCCTCAAATGATTGAATTTGTTTCAATATTGTGTGTTGATCTATTTATAATCTACGTGATTATCTTTGTGACTGAAATCGTTAAAGGCTAAAATTTTAGCCGAATACATATTTTTGGTATCGTTAGATGCCGAAAATAAATAAAATTTGATTTTTGGAAATTTAAGTTGAGAATTCTTAATAAAATTTAATTTTGGAATTGATTCATTCTAATTAAATAAAGGTTGAAATTTTTATGTTATAAAAATTATGATTTTTGTGAAATATAACCGAAATGTGATTTTTGAAATAAGTAGTTGATTAATTTATAAAATGGTTTAAATTAGGATTTTTGAATTACTATAAATGATTTATATAAACGATTTATAAAATTGATATTTATAAATTAAAATGTTGGAATTATAAAACGAGGTTTTATAAGTATTAAAATGAAATATAAATGGATTTCATTAGTGGATGAAATCAATAGATTTATAAATTGTGAAGTTATAAAATGAATAGATTTTGTAAAATAAAAGATTTATATGTAATTAACTCATAAATTGGATTTTGGCGTGTAAATGGAATATGGATAGAATTTGTTAATAAAGTGATTTTATAAGTTGAAGTTGTTATAAAGTATAAATGGAATTTATAAACGTTTTTTTATAAATCATAAATCGACTTATTTTGATAAGTTTAATTATTATAGCTTATTAAAGGAAATATATCCACGATTTGGGACGGTGGATAATCCTTTAAATAAAATATGTAGAAATTGAATTTGGTTAACGAATTATATTCATGATTTTGGACGGTGAATAATATATTAAAGAAATATTTTAGGAAAATGATATTTTAAATAGAAATTAAAACGATTCAAAAATGTTTTAAATTGAATTAAGTATCGAAACCATAGATTTCAACATTCATTGTTGAAATAGGCATTTTCAAGAAATAGAAGGAAATGGTGGACTATAACACTGTTGTTATAGTAAATGATTTCCGAAAGGAAAAGTTTTGTATAGTATTGGGGTTTATATATCTGTCTTAATTTCAAATCCCTATACTAGTGATTTTGGGTTGTCGTAACGATGTTTTACGTAACAATTGTTTTGACCCAAATAAATGTGTTTAAGAGAATGTTTTTCTTAAAGAATAAAATTTATACTTAATTGTGATTTTAGTATATTGATTGTTTTCAAAATGTTGGAAATAAATGGATTTATGAATTACTTATTATTAAATAAGTATGGAAATGTTTTCCAATATGAAGTGAATGTTTTGAGATTATATCTTTTAAAGATAAATTGAAAGTGAATAATTGAAATCGATTTGAAAATCGTATAAAAAGTGAATATTTGGGAATGAAAATTCACAATGATAATTTATAAGAAAAAATTGTTTTAAAAATAAACATTGATTTATTTTTAAAAGTGTGGGATATATTTACGGATTTGGAACGTAAATTTAATAAATCGGCAAGGATTTGCTTGATTGGTTTAAATGAACCATTTTGAAATGGAAGTTGTAAAGGTGAAATTTGATTTGAATTTTTTTTCAAATGGTTGAAGTGTGGAAATTATATCTTGTAGAGATACTTTTTAAAATAAATAATTTGGGAAATTATTTGAAATCGGGTTATGTTGTGAATATTGATTGATAGTTAAATAACGACTATCAATATTGACCCTTGAGTGGCTATTTGTTGTGGATTGGTTGAAATTGCATGCTACACTTATTTTAAATTATTGCGCTTGTTATTCGGACTACCCATTCCGAATAGTGATACGACGTAATGGATAGCATTGAAGACCGGTGGTGAAGACCGGGTATTTGCGAAAACGATAGGATGACCTATCGATTGTCTCTGCACCGTTAGCTACGGTATGGAGATTTCCTTTGTGATGGGAAATTCGATCGGAATTGTGAATACCCGGATTGCAAGGGCTTCTTTGGAAGTGCCTTCGGTTCAATTTGAACCTGGAACAGACTTGTATGGTTACATGTCTGACATTACATTTTGAGATATAAAGCAGATTTCTTTCAAATACATTTCTGTTGGTGTCGGGGAATTTATTCTCTTAGCTTAACACCCTTCTCTGAAACGTACGAGCTAAGAGGTTTTGTAGTTGAAGGATATCAGTGATATACTCCCAATTTGGTAATGTGGCATGCTGAGTGTTTCTGTGTGATGATTATTTATTAATCATTTGTTGATCAAAGCGTGGCTTTGTCAAAAAGCGTAGCTTTGTGGACGATACTTCGTCAGACCTCACACCCCGGAAATGGTCAAAACAGGAATATGCGGCAAGGTTATAGGGTCGTTCCCTTTAGGGTATGTCATTTCCTTCTGGAAAAGGGTGGTGTCAGGTATGGAGCCCTGATGCTTAACCTATATGGTTGCTCCAATCTCATTTTTCTGTGTGGTTGTTGCTTGATGATCGAGGGCCCTCGGATAAAGGTACCAATGGACCGGGCGGTGGCATATTCATGTATTAGTTACCTAGTTACAGAGGTATCCCGGCCTTGTGTTGGTAGAGAGCTGGTTAAGTTCTCAGGACGTCCCGCCAAAGGCGATCCCATGTGGCAGTAGGAAGTTCCTTAGCCTGACCATTTGTTGGAAAATCCAAAGAAACAATACGAGCCTTGTACGGTTTTAGTTGTATTACCTGCCATTCACTTATGGTGGCGCCCCACTGTTTGGATGGTAGCTATAGTAGGCATAGTTCGGAATGTCTATGCTGGCTAAGATTTATATTCTATTTCGAAATGCTTTCATCACTATGAACTAATAATAATATCAAAATTGATTTGTTTTGCGTAGTAAGCATCTTTGACTATCATAAGGAGAAATCTCCTCCAATTCTGCATTTGCATTATGTGTGTGCGGGGAGGCCTTATGGTAGTTTCATTTTCCAAAAGCATTGCGGATATTTTTCACTTCCCTTGTTGTTGTTGTTTTAAAAGATAAATAACTATTTTGAGTTCTCACACCAGTCCCATGACTAACCTGGAGTTTATTGTTCTCTTCCTAAACTCTGGGTGCTCATAATTTTCCACACGGGCATTCTAGAGTAAGGTTATCAGGTCATTCTGGATTCAGAAGTGCTATGGAGCTCAAGTTGCGAGCTGGATGGCGAGACGTATTACTTGTATATGATATTATCTTTTCCGCTATAGAATTAACTTGTAAGGGCATGTTTGTATAACTGTCTATTGTTTTGTTGTGTTGTATATTGTTGTTGTACACTCTGTGATGTAATGTACAAAATGCACAGTTCTTTTGATTTAAAGATTATTCATTTATCTATTATATGTTGTTCCGCTGCGACTGTGAGATTCTGATATTGTTTTTGTTCTGTTACGTTGTTTCTTCTATCTTTTTCTTCTACCACTTCTTCTTTAACCATAACAGTTCGGTTTTTCGGCATTCGATTATGCGGCATTTGATACAGTGGACGTAAGAATGCCGACCTTCGGATCCTAATAAAATCGATATGTTACACTTTCCGTAAGCAATTTATATAGTTTTAATACTACTTCAATTGTTATCAATTTATCCATCTTGCATTTTGATTCAATTTGAATGGTTTACAACCCACTTGCTTATATTCAATTCACTTTAATTCTAAACAAACCCATGTTATCCCAATTGATTTCAAAATCAATTCTGTTCACCTCTGTTAATACATCTACTTTCGTTTACGACATAATGACTAATTTTCTGTGCAAATTTGAGGTTATTCATGCAATTAACCATTACTTAAACTTATAATCATTTCAAATTGATTCCACTCAATTTATTATTTAATTTCCTACTATTTTAATTCATTCACAATCATTTTATTTAGCTCGACACATTCTATTTTAATTTTATCCCAGTTGATTCAAAACCAATTTTATTTACTTGCAATAATCCATAGAATGTTAGTTACCTTCGTTTTCGTCAAACGACAATTCATTCTATGTAATTTGATGTTATCCGTGTAAATAAATAATTGTTTAAGTTTTATAACTAATTTAAATTTACCCAAGCTTTTATTTAATGGACTTTTACCCTTACTCGAAGCCAAGCTTCCACTAATTTTAAACTTCATTTAATTTATTTCAAATTATTCAAATTTCCTACTTAAGCTCATTTCCATTTTACAAATAAATTTTACTTTTCAGTTTAACTTGATTATATTTCCATCAAATCTTATTTCATTCTACAAATTTATTAGATTAGTTATTATAAAATTTAAATTTCAGATTCAATTCATTCAATTGATTACAAGGCTATTTTCAATTTTATCTCTAGATTCATCTAGGTTTTATTTACAACTTAAACCATCCCTACTTTAATCCAATTCTTTTTATCTTGCAACATTTTCAATTATATTTACTTCACTAATGATTCAAGTCGAATTTGATTTTATAACTTGAGTTTTATTTCCAACCTTCATTATTAGCTTACAATTCAGCTTCTATTTTACTACATTAGGTTCCATTTACATATTTCAATAACTAATTTATTATCTAATTAGTTCTCCCCCTATTTATAATTCAATACTTGATTTTAATCTCAAAATCCCTTTATTAAATTTCTTAAGTGCAATTTATTTTATAATTCAAGTTTGGATTTTTGTTTCATTTTCCAAACCATCAAATATTTTGGGTTTTTTGTTCCACTTTTAAATTTTACAAGTCACACTTGTTATTTTACACATTGCCTTTCATTTTAGGCTTGGATATATTCATCTTTTATTCTTAACTCGAGCTTTACGCTTATTTATAACCTAAGCATATTTTTATTCCGTGGATTTTAATTCTTTTATAAGTTATTCTAATTCATTTATTCCAATCCAATTCTTATCCAACTTATTCCTTACCCAATTTACTTCCATTTATTAAAGTAATGATCTAATTCCATTCAATATCACCCATAACTCAATTGAATTTTATTCCAATTCAATTCTAATTTAACTCAGATTTATTTAATTCAATTCGATTCAATTTTCTTTCTCAATCCAAGTTAATTTCATTTGTAACTTATCACTTTAAATTTAAATTCCAACATTCAAAGCTTATATTTCCTTCCTGATTTAAAAATCATCTCAATTTATATGCTTACAACCTATCTCATCAGGATTTTTAAACATCCGGCTTTGGTTTTCATATCATTTTGAAATCTTCAACATCTCAAAATCACACTTCTCAAAAATATAAAACAATCCTGGTTTTTGTCCCAACAAATTTCCTCTGAAATTTCAAAAACAACTGGTTCTTCTAAACAAATCAATTTGGCAGCAATCCGTCATTTAGAAACTCAAAAATGAACATCGATGATGCTGTAGTCATCACCGAAGTTATTATCCAGCGACTGAAGTGAACTCAATGCTATTTCCCTTTCCAAAAGTTATTTGAAACAATTTCCTTTCAGAAATGCTTCCAAAATAGTAATGTTATTATTTGTCTTCAAAATACTTCTAAAATCTCCAGGGTTTTAAATTTTCAAATTCTGGCTTAAATCAAATTTTAACTATAATTCATTTGTATAATTTATGCTCATACAAATTCCCATTTGATCATATTTCAATTTATAAATCACATTCATAAATTTCATTCTATGACTGAATTTATTTTCTTAACCTTTGGTTATATTTTTAATTTCTAGTTAACTTTTCACACAACTTTGATAATAATTTAATATTATCATTCCTAACATCCAAGCAACCAAATATTAGCTAAAATAGTTAAAAAAAAAATTATTTTATATCAAAATATATTTTGGGTAAAATTATTTCATCCACCTACCTTTAAAACAATACCGCGTTAATTGTTCTATTCAAGTGTTTAGAAACCCCTTCGATACAGTTGTCCAGACTGTGCCGATGAAGGTTCATATGCCATTCAATAAATCAATCAACACACTATAAAACCATTTTTTATATCCACTAACAAATACGCACACATATCTATTAATACGCTTAAACTCATTCTAGAGTACTACAGACTCTATTTTCAATGAGTAATTCCCACCAGAGCCAAGGTTGTCACCAACCTGCTCTAATACCAACTGTAACGGTCTAGGCTTTTCAACCATTGACAGCGGCCACAACCGGTAGGCTTTTCAACCATCCCAGCCCCACCATGGCTTGCAGTGGTACCTCGGATTTGCTTTTACGGCCAACCTCTCGACTTGAAACTAACCCCAAAAGGCCTTACACTACCCCCAGGGATATGTAGGGGACATGTAGGCCTTATACCTCGGATTTGCTTTTACTCTGTGATGTAATGTATAAAATGTACGGTGACGCCCCACCTCTATATCCACGCTAGCCAAGGACACTACAGGGTAATGCCGTCAACTAACACGGAGAATAAGGCTGGTTGGGAGCGACCATCTATAGCCTTGCTCTAACTATCTATTGAATGCATCGACAATAGTCATACCAAACAGGTCGACATAGCCAATGAATACTTAAAACAAAACCATAGGTGGTTGGAGGATCTATCAGAATAGAATATAACAACTCAAATGTAATATACATCACAGAACAGTAGATCATCATATAAACATATATTGATACATAACAGAGTTTACAAAATAATACATGTCAAGTGGTATAACAATCCACAATATACAGACGAATCAAAAGAATACATATATCAGAGTTACAAATAAAGGACTACACAAAAAGCTTTAACAAAAAGGAACAAGCTGAATAGTCCTTGCGGAAGCAAAATAGGCTAAGTCCAAAAGCACCTAACCTGAAACATCTCGGTCTGACCCGAGTATAAAACACACGGGTCAGTCTAGCTAAACAAATCAGTTAGATAAACTGAACAACAATAAACCTGCAAGGTTACAAGGTATAACAAATATCTCTAAAGGAGATAACACAATCATCTAACAAAAGATGAATCATATAATAACAAGCCTCGTATCATCGGCAACTCATAGAAACAAAGGATAAGAATATCCCAAAACAATCCAAAAGGCAAATAACAAATACCAATGAAGGTATACAAGTTCCACAAGGTAAACGTTATGCATCATGCGGCTCAAAAAGACCAACACCGAAGGGCGATACCTAGGGAATATACATATGAATGAAACATCAGAAAATTGCTCGAGCTCAGTACTGTATAAACAAGGATCCATGAGCTCTAAGACTCCAAACCCAATATCACCCATGCGGCTCATAACGACCAACATCGGAAGCGATACAATAGGGCAACCCAATATCACCCATGCGGCTCATAACGACCAACATCGGAAGCGATACTATAGGCAACAAACCCGAAGGCACAAACCCGATGGTACAAACCCGAAGGCAACATACCCGAAGGTAACATACCCGAAGGCAACAAACCGTAGTGGTGAAGGTCCGGAGGCCCAGTACTGGACACCACTAACTGGAGGAATGTGTCATAACTCTCAAAAAGGAATCCGAAAAGTGGTAACGTGAGTCCCATAACCACTCGTTCGCAATAAACGGTTTACTATGCGTTAGTTAATTTCACACTCAAAGCAGTACAAAGTTCACCTCATATCATCGGTAAACCAAACCCGAAGGTTAAAACAATCAATTGAATAGGTCAGGGATTAATCGTAAAGATAAACGCACAGATTCATGGTCCGTGTTTTGCCCAACCATTTAATCACCCTTCCACTTCGCTCGAAGTGCGAAATTGTGCGTGTGTTTTAAATAGAATTTATAAATCGGAGAAGCAAACTTTTAATACGATTTGAAGAAATCATTTATAAAAACCCGTGAATAAAGTCAAAAAGGAATCATCAAGGTCAAATATGCATAAACAACTAATCGGAATCAATATGCATCGATCAAATTTGGAAAACTAAATGAACAAGGCAAGTTGAAAAAAAACAGCATATTCAGACGTCTGAAAGAAGGGATTCAGACGTCTGAATCTGGAAATAAATTTGTTTTTCAAAAGAGAATTCAGACATCTGAACCCAAACTTTCAGACGTCTGAAATGGGAAATATTTTGCCTATTTCCTTTCCGGTTAAAATTAGCCAATTCAGACGTCTGGAATATAATTTCAGACGTCTGAATCTGGGAATAATTTTCTTCCCCAGAACAATATTCAGACGTCTGAAATAAGGGTTTCAGATGTCTGAAACTTAATGTTCAGGCATTTCCTATACCTAGGCAATTATGGCCAAACAAATCGAAAGCAATCGGATGCGTGTTGATTATGGGCTTACGTCAAACGACTACCCAACCTTAACGACACACCCAAACACTCCGAACAACATAAACATCAACCACATAAGGTTTTACATAGATTTGGCTTCAAAAATCATAATTTGGCAATTTCACCGAATCAACCCGAATCAAAGGCAAAAGCATATGAACGGTGTTAGAAATCCATACCCAACATTAATGAAACCAAGAGAAGTAGATGTGAGTTCAAAACAAAGAAGAAGGAGTTCAATTAGCAAGGAGAAGACCAACCAATCTCCACTTCAACTCAACTAGCTTCAATCTAAGACCAAAACAAGTATTTTCCTAAGTTTAGGTTTAGGAATTTCTGAGATTGAAGAGAGAAAGAGAAGATGAAGAGGAGCTTACCTATGGTTTCACTTTGATTTTTGGAGCAAGATTCAAGTTTGCAAGTTGAAACTAGGGCTTGCAAATTTCTATTTCTCTTTCCCTTCCACCATTTTCAGTTTTCTTAAGCTTAAGAAATGAAATGAGGGTGAATGGATGAAGAGTAATGAGCTAGAGGGTTAAGAGGTGATTGGGGCTGAACCCAAACTCAAGCCCAATAGAAAACGTAGCCAAAATTCAACTTACTCCAAACATATCAAAGCTTATACTCAAAAAGATCGCAAACGCAATTTTGGAACCAATGGAAATGGTTTCGAGTTCCAATTCGGCCATTTGCAAAAAGTAACATTTTGGAACTAAATCCGACCAACGACACTATATTTAAATAAAACATCTAAATATAAAATCGTTAAATATGCGGGTTGTTACATGTACAGTTCTTTTGATTTAAAGATTATTCATTTATCTATTATATGTTGTTCCGCTACAACTGTGAGATTCTGATATTGTTTTTGTTCTGTTTTCTTATTTCTTCTATCTTTTTCTTCTACCTCTTATTCTTTAACCATAACAGTTCAGTTTTTCGGCATTCGATTATGCGGCATTTGATATAGTGGACGTAAGAATGCCGACCTTCGGATCCTGATAAAATCGATATGTAACAACATGGTATCAGAGCATATGGTTAAGTGACAGCCTTGGCTCTGTTGGGGATTACTCATTAGAGATAGAATCAGCAGTACTCTAGAATGAGTTGAGTGTAATAATAGATATGAGAGCGTATTTGTTGGTAAATATAATTTTTTTTGTATTGTGTTGACTTATCAGTTGATTGTTTATAGATTCTGGTCGGTGCAGTCTAGCTAACTGTATCGATAGGGGTTTCTAAACTCTTAAACGAGATAAACCGACATAGTATCATTTTAAATTGGGTAAATGGAATAATTTTACATCGATTATATTTTATATATAAAGGAATAATTTTTCAGAATTATCAAAGTGTATGTAAAATTAATTGTTTGATTGTTGAAAATGTAAGAAAATATATAAGTGAATCAAAGTTGTTCGAATAATCTGAATAAAAACAACAATTGTGAAAGAATAAATTATATAAAAGCAACAATTGTATAAGTATAGAATTATAATTGAAATGATTTACAATTGTGAAATAATTTTGTATGAGTAAAGGGAAATAGTGAAATTATATAAGAAAGATCTATAAATGTGATTTATAAATAAAGGAAAATTTTGAAAGAATTTAAAGCACTGGATTCACTACTGTTGCTGGAAAATAATAAGGGTGATGATTGCAGCATCATCAGTATCATTTTCGAGTTTCTGTGTGATAGATTTGCTACCATAGTAAATTAAATTGAATTTTGTTGTGATAAACAGATTTGAAATTAAAATCCAAGTTGAAATTGATGAATATAAGTTATCAAGTTTTGAACTTATAATATGAGATAATAAAGATTTTAGCTTTGGTAAAGTTGAAATAAAATTTGAGTTAGCATAATAAATATATGATGTGAAATTTAACTAAAGGAAGTTAAATAGATTAAATCAGATTTGGAAGTTGAATAATAAGTTGTATAACTTATTAAATGTGAAAATTTAAGTAAAACCAATTATTAAAATGGTTAAATAACTTTGTTAAGCAAAACGTGGTATGAATCTGAATAAGTGATAAAATTGACTTTGGTAAAACTTAAATAGAATTTACTTTGGAGTTGGAATTTGATTGGATTTTAACTGGATTAGATATGTTGTTGAAATGGAAATTTTAGTTAAGTTAAACAAATGATGTTTAAAAGGAATATAACTTAAGTGATGCTGAATAAAGTTGATTTTGGCATCGAAGTAAAGTAATGAAGTGAATTAAATGAATATGAATTCGAGTTATATAAAGGAGATTCAACTTTATTTGTAAAATAAATTGGTAATTGAACTAATGAATTGAATATTAATCAATTGAATGTAATGAATTGATATGAAATAATGGATATAAGTGTAAATTCATTTACGGCTAATTTAATGTTAAACCAAATTGAAGGTAAACAAAGTGAATATGAATGTTGAATGTAAAGAGAATAAATTTGGCTGTGTTGGTTATACATTGGTTGTTAGATTATTGTTAATTGATTGAATAGAAATTCATATGCAATTGAATGAATAAAATTGAAAGCTAAAGCAATTAAATTCAAATTCGAGGTTAGTAAATTTAAATTGAATAGAATTGATTTGAATTGAAAGTGAACCAATGTGAATGTAAATTAGTGAATGTAAACTAATTGAAGATGAATAATTGAATGTCGTTGTATATAAATTGGTTGAAAACAATTACAAGTAATGTTGAAATCATATAAGTTGCTTATAAACCTTGTTTAGTATGCATTTCTTTTAATATGTATGTGTTGTAGTTGTTTAAAAAGAGTAAAATGTTAATAACTTCTTGTATATGTCACTTACATATTTATATTGAGTAAGTACAGGTACCGGGGCTACCGTTAGCGGGATTTGGTTGCGCAAAATGCTAAATAAACAACTGCTTTGTTTAGAAATGCTAAAAAGGCACACCTACGCAATAAAAATAGGAAATATGAACTGTTTTTTCTGTTTTCCGACCATGTGGGTCGATGTATATATATTTATATCTATTGTGATATTGTAAAAGATCCTCCGTACAAAGGAGGTTATGGCGAAATTTTTTGAAAATTTAAGGCGCTAGAAAATTTTCGGGAAATTTTGGAATTTTTTTTGTGAAAACTAAGTTTTGATTTGAAGTTAAAGGTTAAAGGACATAGTTGATTTTGAAAAGATAACTATATATGGATTGAAAACTTAGTATATATTTTGCAAGAGGTTTAACTATGGATTTTGGAAAAGTTAAACACTTAGGAGATTTGTAAATCAAATTTGAATGGTTTGTTTTGAAAAGTTAATGAATTCTGTAACTTTTTATTACTTGGAAATTTCAAGGACGAAATTCTTTTAAAGGGGGAAGTTTGTAACAACCCAGAATTTCTGTCATTTGAAATTCATATATTTAATTGATTTTAAATATCAACAAGTGAAATTTGTAAGTCGAATAATTTATTTTTCGAATATCTAGATTTAAGTGGATAATTAAATCGATAATTTAATATTTGAAATTGCAGGAAAATTTGGAATTTGGGTTTAATGTGATTAAAAATGATTTATAATGTTATATTAAATCATATTGGAGTTAGAACAATGTTTGTGAACTTTTAAAATTGAACTAAAAGTAAATTTGTGAAAATTGAATATTTTAATATTTAATCGACTAGTGAAAATAGTCATTTTTCAAATAGTCTCGGATTTCGAAGAAACTAGTTTCATCGGATCCGTAATGTTATATTATCGTAAGATTTCAAATTTCGTGTCAATCGGATTTACGGTTTGTCCGGGAAAAGCTAAAACGCATAGAAATTAGTTTAATCGGTTTAATTTAAATTTGATCGTTTATTTCCGTAACTCGCACAGATGATCGGATTAGCCTTCGAAATCTATTCCATTGTGTTCGGAACGTAGGGTAAACCCTAGAAACGCTAGCTGGCATGCTTCGTTTGGAGTTCAGAAAATTTTGGATGAATAATGCGTTGTCATTTTTCTATAAAAGGACCTCCTTTATTTCATTTTGCTCAAAACGCTAAATCTATTAGGTTTGGCCGCCACTTTCAATTCAAAGGCCAGAAATTCATCTCCTTCTTACACTAATTTCTTCAAATCCACTAATCGATTCAAAAAGTTGTCAACTACAAAGTTGAAGAGCATCGGAAGAGCTTTCAATCCATACGGAGATGATGAAGTATGGCATGGTGATGGCGAAGCTAGGGGGCCACGTTCGCTGGCCATTCCTTCTCATAATGCATGTAGGAGAGGTAGCCGATTTCACCAATATTCTAGGTGGAGGTGCGTGGCGTTGCGACCTTCAACGTGGAGTTGCTCGATCGTCTTCAAGTTGCTTGTATTAGTCACGAAAATTCGAAGCAAGTGGCGGCTAGCTTGGGTTTCATCGTGCGTGTTACTGGGTTGGGGGAGAAGATGGAGGGGACGGCTTTGATTTGCTATTAGGTAATGCACGGCCAGGATTTGTTTAGGTTATAAAAATAAATAAAGAAAAGTGTAAATTGTTTATATTATAATTCGTCAAACTTTAAAATGCGATAACTTTTTCAAACGAGGTCGGAAAACTACGAAACCAATCGCATTGGATTTGGTCTGTCGAGCACAACGCAATGGAGCTAGTTTATAGTCGTTTGGAGCTGGTGATAATTTCGGGTAAAATTAAACGCACATTTAATTTTATTCGAAATAAAACGCTACAGGTGTTATCGGAAACTCAAGGTGAGAACTTCTCACTCAATCAAATTGTTTCGATTTAAATTTTAAATAGTTAGACTTAAAAATTGCTTGATTGTGTGATTGGATGATAGTTATAATCTATTGTTTTGAAATAGATCCTATATGCCGTATATTAAGCGGAGGTTATTTATTAAACACATATACCGCGATAATTCCGACTTGTATGGAATTGGTATTATATATGTATTTGGAGTTGATTTCCCGCATTATATAGCGGATGAGACCCTATTGCGCCGCATAATAGCGGATAGTATTTTATAAATCCCATATACCGCGATATTCCGTCTCGAAGCGGAATTGGTATTGTGCTAACATCTTTGGATGCAGGGAAACGGGTTGGAGGGATCCAACTGGATTCCTCAAATGATTGAATTTGTTTCAATGTCGTGTGTTGATCTATTTATAATCTGCGTGATTATCTTTGTGATTGAAATCGTTAAAGGCTAAAATTTTAGCCGAATATATATTTTTGGTATCGTTAGATGGCGAAAATAAATAAAATTTAATTTTTGGAAATTTAAGTTGAGAATTCATAATAAAATTTAATTTTGGAATTGATTCATTTTAAATAAATAAACGTTGAAATTTTTATGTTATAAAAATTATGATTTTTGTGAAATATAACCGAAATGTGATTTTTGAAATAAGCAGTTGAGTAATTTATAAAATGGTTTAAATTGGGATTTTTGAATTACTATATATGATTTATAAAATTGATATTTATAAATTAAAATGTTGGAATTATAAAACAAGTTTTTATAAGTATTAAAATGAAATATAAATGGGTTTCATAAGTGGATGAAATCAATAGATTTATAAATTGTGAAGTTATAAAATGAAAAGATTTTGTAAAATAAAAGATTTATAAGTAATTAACTTATAAATTGGATTTTGGCGTGTAAATGGAATATGGATAGAATTTGTTAATAAAGTGATTTTATAAGTTGAAGTTGTTAAAAGTATAAATGGAATTTATAAATGTTGTTTTATAAATCCGAAATCGACTTATTTTGATAAGTTTAACTATTATAGCTTATTAAAGGAAATATATCCACGATTTGGGACAGTGAATAATCCTTTAAATAAAATATGCAGAAATTGAATTTGGTTAACGAAGTATATTCACGATTTTGGACGGTGAATAATATATTAAAGAAATATTTTGGGAAAGTGATATTTAAATATAAATTAAAACGATTCAAAGATGTTTTAAAATGAATTAAGTATCAACACCATAGATTTCAACATTCATGGTTGAAATAGACGTTTTCGAGAAATAGAAGGAAATGGTGGACTATAACACTGTTGTTATAGTAAATGATTTCCGAAAGGAAAACTTTTGTATAGTATTGGGGTTTATATATCTGTCTTAATTAAAAATCCCTATACTAGTGATTTTGGGTTGCCGTAACGATGTTTTACGTAACATTTTTTTTGACCCAAATAAATGTGTTTAAGAGAATGTATTCTTAAAGAACAAAATTTATACTTAATTGTGATTTAAGTATATTGAATGTTTTCAAAATGTTGGAAATAAATGTATTTGTGAATTACTTATTATTAAATAAGTATGGAAATGTTTTCCAATATGAAGTGAATGTTATGAGATTATATCTTTTAAAGATAAATTGAAAGTGAATAATTGAAATCGGTTTGAAAATCGTATAAAAAGTGAATATTTGGGAATGAAATTTCACAATGGAAATTTATAAGGAAAATTTGTTTCAAAAATAAACATTGATTTATTTTAAAAAGTGTGGGATAAATTTACGGATTTGGAACGTAAATTTAATAAATCGGTAAGGATTTACTTGATTGGTTTAAATGAACCATTTTGAAATGGAAGTTGTAAAGGTGAAATTTGATTTGAAATTTGATTTGAAATTTGTTTTCAAATGGTTGAAGTGTGCAAATTATATCTTGTAGAGATACTTTTGAAAATAAATAATTTGGGAAATTATTTGAAATCGGGTTATGTTGTGAATATTGATTGATAGTTAAATAACCGACTATCAATATTGATCCTTGAGTGGCTATTTGTTGTGAATTGGTTGAAATTGAATGCTACACTTGTTTTAAATTATTGCACTCGTTATTCGGACTACCTATTTCGAATAGTGATACGGCGTAATGGATAGATTGAAGATCGGTGGTAAAGACCGGGTATTTTTGAAAACGATAGGATGACCTATCGATTGTCTCTGCACTATTAGCTACGGTATGGAGATTTCCTTTGTGATGGGAAATTCGATCAGAATTGTGAATACCCGGATTGCAAGGGCTTCTTTGGAAGTGCCTTCGATTCTGTTTGAACCCGGAACAGACTTGTACGGTTATATGTCTGACATTACATTTTGAGATATAAAGCAGATTTCTTTTAAATACATTTCTGTTGGTGTCGGGGAATTTATTCTCTTAGCTTAACACCCTTCTATGAGACGTACGAGCTCAGAGGTTTTGTAGTTGAAGGTTATCAGTGATAAACTCACAATTTGGTGATGTGGCATGCTGAGTGTTGCTGTGTGATGATTATTTATTGATCATTTGTTGATCAAAGCGTGGCTTTGTGAAAAAGCATAGCTTTGTGGACGAGACTTCCTCAGACCTCACACCCCGAAAATGGTCAAAACAGGAATATGCGAGGTGGTTGTTGCTTGGTGATCGAAGGCCCTCGTTTAAAGGTCCCAAAGGACCGGGGGGTGGCATATTCGTGTAGTAGTTACCTAGTTACAGAGGTATCCCGGCCTTGTGTTGGTAGAGAGCTTGTTAAGTCCCGGGACGTCCCGCCAGAGGCGATCCCATGTGGCAGTAGGAAGTTCCTTAGCCTGACCATTTGTTGGAAAATCCAAAGAAACAATACGAGCCTTGTACGGTTTTAGTTGTATTACCTTCCATTCACTTATGGTGGCGCCCCACTGTTTGGATGGTAGATATAGTAGGCATTGTTCAGAATGTTTATGCTGGCTAAGATTTATATTCTATTTTCGAAATGCTTTCATCACTATGCACTAATAATAATATCAAAATTGATTTGTTTTGCGTAGTAAGCATCTTTGACTATCATAAGGAGAAATCTCCTCCAATTCTGCGTTTGCATTGTGTGTGTGCGGGGAGGCCTTATGGTAGTTTCATTTTCCAAAAGCATTGCGGATATTTTTCACTTCCCGTGTTGTTGCTGTTTTAAAAGACAAATAACTTTTTTGAGTTCTCACACCAGTCCCATGACTGACCTGGAGTTTATTGTTCCCTTCCTAAACTCTGGGTGCCCATAATTTTCCACACGGGCAGTCTAGAGTCAGGTTATCAGGTCGTTCTGGATTCAGAAGTGCAATGGAGCTCAAGTGGCGAGCTGGATGGCGAGACGCATTACTTGTATATGATATTATCTTTTCCGCTGTAGAATTCACTTGTAAGGGCATGTTTGTATAACTGTCTATTGTTTTGTTGTGTTGTATATTGTTGCTGTACACTCTGTGATGTAATGGATAAAATGTACAGTTCTTTTGATTTAAAGATTATTCATTTATTTATTATATGTTGTTCCGCTGCGACCGTGAGATTCTGATATTGTTTCTGTTCTATTACCATATTTCTTCTATCTTTTTCTTCTACCTCTTCTTCTTTAACCATAACAGTTTGGTTTTCCAGCATTTGATTATGCGGCATTTGATACAGTGGACGTAAGAATGCCGACCTTCGGATCCTGATAAAATCGATATGTTACACTTTCCGTAAGCAATTTATATAGTTTTAATACTACTTCAACTGTTATCAATTTATCCATCTACCATTTTGATTCAATTTGAATGGTTTACAACCCACTTGGTTACATTCAATTCATTTTAATTCTAAACAAACCCATGTTATCCCAATTGATTTCAAAATCAATTCTGTTCACCTCTGTTAATACATCTACTTTCGTTTACGACAAAATGACTAATTTCCTGTGCAAATTTGATGTTATTCATGCAATTAAGCATTACTTAAGCTTATAATCATTTCAAATTGATTCCACTCAATTTATTATTTAATTTCCTACTATTTTAATCCATTCACAATCATTTTATTTAGCTCGACATATTCTATTTTACTTTTATCCCAGTTGATTCAAAACCAATTTTATTTACTCGCAATGATCCATAGAATGTTAATTACCTTCGTTTTCGTCAAACAACAATTCATTCTATGTAATTTGATGTTATCCATGTAAATAAATAATTGTTTAAGTTTTATAACTAATTTAAATTTACCTAAGCTTTTATTTAATGGACTTTTACCCTTACTCGAAGCCAAGCTTCCACTAATTTTAAACTTCATTTAATTTATTTCAAACTATTCAAATTTCATACTTAAGCTCATTTCAATTTTACAAATAAATTTTACTTTTCAGTTTAACTTGATTCTATTTCCATCAAATCTCATTTAACTTTACAAATTTATTAGATTAGTTATTATAAAATTTAAATTTCAGATTCAATTCATTCAATTGATTATAAGGCCATCTTCAATTTTATCCCTAGATTCATCTAGGTTTTATTTCCAACTAAAACCATCCCTACTTTAATCCAATTCTTTTTATCTTGCAACATTTTCAATTATATTTACTTCACTAACGATTCAAGTCGAATTTGATTTTATAACTTGAGTTTTATTTCCAACCTTCATTATTAGCTTACAATTCAGCTTCTATTTTACTACATTAGGTTCCATTTACATATTTCAAAAACTAATTTATTATCTAATTAGTTCTCCCCCTATTTATAATTCAATACTTGATTTTAATCTCAAAATTCCTTTATTAAATTTCTTAAGTGCAATTTATTTTATAATTCAAGTTTGGATTTTTGTTTCATTTTACAAACCATCAAATATTTTTGGTTTTCTATTCCACTTTTAAATTTTACAAGTCACACTTGTTATTTTACACATTGCCATTCATTTTAGGCTTGAATGTATTCATCTTTTATTTTTAACTCGAGCCTTACGCTTATTTATAACCTAAGCATATTTTTATTCCGTGGGATTTTAATTCTTTTATAAGTTATTATAATACATTTATTCCAATTCAATTCTTATCCAACTTATTCCTTACCCAACTTACTTCCATTTATTAAAGTAATGATCTAATTCCATTCAGTATCACCCATAACTCAACTGAATTTTATTCCAATTCAACTCTAATTTAACTCAGATTTATTTAATTCAATTCGATTCAATTTTCTTTCTCAATCCAAGTTAATTTCATTTGTAAGTTATCACTTTAAATTTAAATTCCAACATTCAAAGCTTATATTTCCTTCCTGATTTAAAAATCATCTCAATTTATATGCGTACAACCTATCTCATTAGGATTTTTAAACATCCGGCTTTGGTTTTCAAATCATTTTGAATCTTCAACATCTCAAAATCACACTTCTCAAAAATTTAAAACAATCCTGGTTTTTGTCCCAACAAATTTCCTTTGAAATTTCAAAAACAACTGGTTCTTCTAAACAAATCAATTTGGCAGCAATCCGTCATTTATAAACTCAAAAATAAACATCGGTGATGCTGCAGTCATCACCGAAGTTATTATCCAGCGACTGAAGTGAACTCAATGCT
This sequence comes from Allium cepa, assembly GCA_030765085.1. Taxonomy (NCBI): domain Eukaryota; kingdom Viridiplantae; phylum Streptophyta; class Magnoliopsida; order Asparagales; family Amaryllidaceae; genus Allium; species Allium cepa. The sequence goes on from CM060943.1 coordinate 111,117,969, forward strand.
ATTTCCCTTTCCAAAAGTTATTTGAAACAATTTCCTTTCAAAAATGCTTCCAAAATAGTAATGTTATTATTTGTCTTCAAAATACTTCCAAAATCTCCGGGGTTTTAAATTTTCAAATTCTTGCTTAAATCAAATTTAACTATACTTCATTTTCAAATTCTCGACTTGCAACTAACCCCAAAAGGCCTTATACTACCCCCAGGGACATGTAGGTGTAAGAGTCTACCATTCGCCACCTAACGCAAAGCGAGAACCCCCTATCATTTTGTAATATAGCAAACCGGATCCTGGTCTCTTCGAAACCATCAGCGCATTTGGCCAATATTGATAGTCGGTTATTTAACTATCAATTAACATTCATAAACAATCATCAAACAATAAATAATTTTCCAAATTATTTATTTATCTCAAAATATCTTCGCAAGATATATTTCAATTTTCAACCCTTTTGAAAACAGTTTCAAACAACCTTCCTCTTACAAAATAAATTTTCCAAATATTTTCTATTTCCACTGAAATCACCAAGCACAAAACTTTAGATTTTTAAAATAATTTAAACACTTTATTGTAAAATATACTTTAACATTTAAATTTAGAAAAAGCTACTTTAATACTTTATTAAAAATAATACTTTAGAAATAATAATTAAAATATGGTTACTTTATAAAATATAAAACTAGATTTTCTCTTTTAATAACAAATACCAAGTCACTTTTAAATAATTACTGCTATAATAGATTAAAAGAAAATACTTACTTTAGAATTTAAATGTTTAGAAAGAATAAATTTTCTAAAACATGCTTTTTAAAACAACATTTAAACTTTTAACTTGTAATTAAAAATTTACTTTGAAAACGTACTTGGCTATCCAAGGAAATATACTTCTCTTCACATCCCTTTAAAATAAATCACTATTTATTTTTAAACAAAATTTCCATTTCTTTAAAGTTCCAACTCCAACCACTTAAATAAATTTTCAAATTGATTTCCAATTTTCTCAATTTTGAAATAAATTTCTTTACTTACTCAATTCATTTCAAAATCCATTAATTATTGACTTTATTATTATTTTTCTTTCGTTTTGATTTTAAATCTTTTAACTGAAACATACCAATTTTAGATGTTCCAAATTTCTCTTTATCCTCTTCAATAAATTTAAATCTTAAATTTAAAATAAAAGCTTTATTCTTTTAAATAATGACACTGAAGTTTAAAATTCATTATCTTCCTGTTTATTCAAAATTCCCTTTTCATACACGGAATTTATTTATTAGAATTTTAAAATCACATTTTTTCTTTTACAATTCATTCTTAAATTTATTTAAACTCTCTATAATTATTTCACTTACAAATTCTTTTTCTTTTATTTTCAAAAATCCAATTCTATATATTTTGATAACTCAGTGTACCGAAATATATTCAAGTAAACCATAGCATTCAATATTCCAATTATCAATAATATTCATCACAGAATATCGAATATTCATAACAGAGAATATTAAGCAATATAAATAATTTTGAGGAATCCAGTTGGATCCCTCCAACCTGTTTCTCTGCATCCACATATGTTAGCACAATATAAAATACCAATTCCACTTTGAGGTGGAATATCGTGGTATATGGGATTTAAATATAATATCATCCGCTATTATGCGGCGCATAGGGTCGCATCCGTAATAGAATGCGGGAAATCAATCATTCCAAGATATATTATACACTACTATATATAATATTGCACATCAAACAATTCAATCAATCATCTAATTGTTTAAATTTAACCATCTAAATTTAAATTATAACCAGATGAGTGAGATTAACTCACCTTTGATTTTGTTGTGCAATCTGATCCAACCCGTCTTGCTTCTTTCAGGTTTTGACCTTGCACAAACATTTATACGGCTTTATTAATATTTGAGACAATCGGAGAAATCAATTACTATTTTATTGATTTTAATTTAACAATAAGTTTCCTATAAAAATCCTTTAGGAACTTAAATAGCTTAGGTAATTCAATTAAACCAATTAAATCTCTACAACAACTAGTTAAGTTTCATATTTACTATTTTTATTTTTATATAAAAAATTCCTATTTATACATTCCAAAATCTTGCCTACACAAACTTCCCTGATTTCCTATACATAATTTTGAAATAAACTAGTGAGTTAAAAGATGTATATTTATTGTTGGTTTTTCTTTCTTCCTTTTGAAATTATACATATATTATCTCAAAACCTTATATATATATATATAGTTATTAATTAATCAAAACTGTAAATACTTAGCTGTTAATATCCTGATAAGTGAAATAGTAATCAACCATTCATAAATAAGTTTTAAACCTAAGTAATATTTGGATTAAGCTGCTCAGAATTAACTACCTCAACTCGAACAGGAATTCACAATCACCGAGCCTTTGCTCGAAATCCAAATAGTGCCTTTTGCCGAGCCCATCTAACTGCGTCGAAGCCTCCATCACCAAGTCCCGCTCCTTGCCTTTGTCCACGTCGCGACACCTACCCATCGAACTCACCACATTCCAGATTGCAATCCCCAAATCGCGATGCTTCCAAACCCTAGCTCACAGCTTCAGGTCGCACGACATCCCAATGTCGCTCCTCATTCCACCTCTCCACCAACAGACAACACAGGCGAACACGGCCCCACCGGTGCACGGCCATCGTAACCTCCCTCTCTGCCAACATCCCTTCGACTTCACTGTCGACTCCCCCAAAGCTAAGCCGCACCATCCAAAAGTCATCCCAGATCGTAGCCAGTGCAAATGTACGATTTAGGGGCAAGTTTCGAATTTTTCTGTGGTGGAGATTTCGAGTATTCAATTTTTTTTTAAAGTTTCGCTGTTGTTTTAAACGACTTTAAATTGGGGAAAGGGTATGATTAAATGACAAGAAGGTGGCATGCATTGAAAGGAAAAGTGGTTGACCAACTTATTATAAATTAAAAATTCTCAAAATGTTTCAATATAAAAATTCAATACGTTTACGTATCGTACGCTCACACAACAACTCCAAACATTACGAAAATTAAAATCTGATAATAAATAAAATATTACGGATCCAATGGGACTTGTTTAGTCGAATTCCGAGACTGCACCTCAGAAGGCTATTTTTAAATATCGATTTAAATGATAAAATTTCAAAACTGAACAAATCATTGTTAAATTCAATTTTAAAACTTTTATGATCATCAGCACTATTAACATAAATTTTACGAGCCTTCAAATTATTTTTAACAGGCTTAAAACTCTAGATTCAACATTTTTCCTAACTTCAAATTATTTAATTCAATAGTTTAAATTATCAAATAAATAGTGATATTTGAATTCAAGTTAAAATTAACCTTTCAAATATTTAAAATCCATTAAATATTCCAATTTCAAATGGTTAAAAATTCCGGGTCGTCACAGCCTTCCACATCCATCGATATGTCGATCAAGCACTACCATGTGAAGCACCAAGCTCCACCCCTCCACTACCATATGTGCGGTCCTCCCTTATCACCTCCACCACACGGGATTCTAGCTCAAACGGGGAACAAACACAACACAATTCTAACCTCCATGCTCTACTGAATACGATCATCACCATTGAGATTATAGAGCTCGACGAGCTCTTTGATTTTCTAATTGGAAGTTTTTTTGTAAAAGTCAATAGGTTTGGAGATATTAGAGGAGGAACGATCGAGCTTTCTTATCCCTTGAACACTAAGTGGCGGTTGTAGTTTATTAGGGTTAGGGTTTAGTGAATTTGGTCATCTATTTATAGGCAATATAAATCATTATTCACCCAAATATTTTCCAAACTCCAATATAAGCGTGCCACCTAGTGTTCATATTGTTTATCCTTATTCCAAACACAATGGACTATATGTCGGGAGCCAATTCCATCATATTTGGAAGATAGGTTTTCGAATCGAATTATTTTAATTAAATTTCCTTAAACAAATTTCTAGGCGTTTTTAGTTCGCACGATCAAACGGTAAATCCAATTGATAAGGAATTTAGAATCCTATAAAAACTCATTATTAAAAATCCAATGAAACTGGTTCCGTCAAAATCCGAGGCAGTATCAAAAATAATTATTTTTACACATTAATTAAATATTAAAATTTTCAGTTTCTATTTATTCACTTTTAAATACAATTTTAAATGTTTACTAACCTCGCTCTAATTCAAACAGAACTTAAATCAACTATAGAAATCATTTTTATTCATATTAGATTCAATATTTAATTAATTAACTAATTTAACTTATAATATTCATTTTTCAATATTGAAATTAAATTAAATATTCTAAATTCGAAAGATTGACAAATTGGGTCGTTACACTCTTCCCCCCTTAAAAGAATTTCATTCCCAAAATTACTAAGTAAGAAAGACGCTACAACTCCATTAACTTTCAAAACCAATTAGTTAAAATAGATTATCAAATTCTATTAGGTGTTCAACTTTCCCAAAACCAAATAGTTAGAACTTTTATAAAAACTTTTCTAAGTTTACAAATTCATTTATAATTATTAACTAATGCCATTTCAAAAATCAACTAACATCATTGCATTTTATAACTCAAAATTAAAACTTTTAGTTATCAAAAATTTTCCAAAATTTTTGTAACGCCTTAAATTTATGAAAAATTTCGTCAGCGTCTCCATTGAGCAGTTCGCTCCGAAAAAATCACAATATATATAATATCAAAAATATACATCTCACCTCAATGATGTGGCATCCTACAACGACCCACCTTTTTAGATGGTTTAAATTGACAATAAACCACACATGTCAATTTCAAACCATTCAAAAAGGAGGATCGTTAATGGGGTAAATAAGAAATTAAGAGTATAGAAGGAAAAAAAACACTGAATTTCACAGGGGAATGACAAAATACAATAATTAAATAAACTGTTAATGAAGCTGTTTTACAAATAATTTGATTGCACTTTTACAATACGATCAGAGTTCTACATACAGTAGGAATAAATAAATAATGCAGCGAAACAACATGATATAGTGAAATATATATATATATATATATATATATATATATATATATATATATATTGTGACGCCCCACCTCTATACCCACTCTAGCCAAGGACACTACTGTGTAATGCCGTCAACTAGCGTGAAGAATAAGGCTGTTGAGGGGCGACCATCCGCGTAATTGCTTTGTGCGAGCACCGATATGCCAGATAAAACATAAGAGGGAATCCGACGTACCGACACAAACTCAAAGCTACTACACAGTTGCTATAATGTCTTCGGAAACAAACATAGAAATAAACAAAACACAAATCAATCAAAGACATCCATATCACAAAGGCGGAAAAAGATATGAATATAACACATGAAAGTGTACATCAGAGTAGTGGTCAAACAAGATCCACACTGTCATAAAAGAATAGCTACAGGTGTTAGACAAAAGAATATGGATACATCAATGAGTCTATATCTCAAATGTATACAACAAAAACTACTAATCTAAGTAGTTAGCCAAAAGTCAGGGTGATAACCCCAGATGTGAAGTCAAGCAGAAGCACTTGTAACATCTCGGTCTGACCCGAGTATTATTTAATAAGAAAATAATAAACGGATCAGTCTAGCTATAAATATCAGATAAAATGATATAGAATAAGAGATATGACATAAACATATGATAGCCATAAAGTCATACTATGAAAAGTATGCAATTGAAAATCAAATAGGGATTTATCAATAACACAAGAATCTTCTCAAAGATCAAAAGGAATGTCATACTCTATATTTTGATTCACCAAAACCATGAATAATGACAATAATATCAATGCCAATCACAAAAGTTAATGACACACAAGTTCACCAATGCACAAATATTGATAACACATATTAATGTAAATCACGAAAATCGGTGAAACACAAATTCTAGAAAATCATCAATGGAAATCCAGAAATCACAAAACGGGGGAGGCCTATCACAAAACGGGAGCATGAAAACTCGCCAACACGTGCATCACAAAATGGAACGCTATTCCATGGTTGCCAACCATTAATTTTGAGCCGAAGCTCCATAAAATGGCCCGAAGACCGTGGGTCGCTACCCCACCAAATTTGAGCCGAAGCTCCACAGAAACGGGGTTTAGTCTCCCTCGTAGACAAAGAGACATCGCACATTTTCTAGTCTAAATCACAAAAATGATCATCATCGATCATCAAGAAGTGTCAATTATAGTAAGCTAGTAAATATATGAGCTTAGCTTCATGTCCCATAACCACTAGCTTAACTTAGATATTTACGAACAAATTGTAGATTTCCACTGGAAAATCATCACAAGAGATTCAATCGAACAAGTCCAAGAATTAACCGACGAAGTAAACGCAAGCGTTTCATACCACTTGTTTTACCAAGTCGTTTTATTAGATTTCTCATTCGAGTGAGGTAAAGGTTTGTATATACTAGTAGGTTGGAAAACGGTCTTATAAACAAGCTTGATATTGAAAATAGAGTTGAAATCATTTTGATAAAAGAGTTTTGATATTTACTACTAGTATAGAAACCATTAAGTTTTTACAGTGACAAACCACAAAAATGATTGTAGAAACAATAGGTCACAAAAATTCACGTTCGAAGAAGTGAATAAAATCCAGAGAATTCGATTCCAAATTCATCAAGTGAAAATAACCCTACGGCTCAACATTACACGACCTAACTGCCGAGCTACCTAAGGAGATGTGCGACCTAACATGCATGCGATCTAACGCATGTCGCGAGCTAGCGGAGCGACCTAAAGCTTGTCACGACTTAGTGGAGCGACCTAAGTGGAAAGGCCGGGCGACCTAATGACTTAAACCAGGTCGAGCAACGACCTAAAGCATGACGCGAGCTAAGGAGGCAGGGGCCAAAGAATGGTACAAGCGGTCATAACGCGACCTAAGGGGAGTGGGACGACCTAGCATGGTCGTGACCTAACGACCAAAGGCGTAAAGAGGGCCGAGCGACCTATGTTGTGAGCTACATAGCCGAGTAAAGACCCAAGGGGGAAAAGCCGAGCGACCTAACAACTTAAAGGGAAAAACAAGGTCGAGCAATGACCTAACGACCTAAGGCGTGTGAGGGGTCGAGCGACTTAAAAGGGGACGACCTAAATGCACGCGGTCTAATGGGTGGAGCGACCTACTGGCCGAACGACCTAGGACCGAACGAGCAAACTGCAGGCCGAAACTCCACCATGTGCAGGCCGAGCGACCTAAGGGTTTGGAGTGCAAAAACTCGAATAATTTGCAACCGATCAAGCACGGATGCTAGGGGATTATGCCCCTAGGCTACCCGGTCGTATTGGCTCCTCGATGCATCATCAAAAAGGTGTCCAAACATCAAAGATTAGATTTTTAAAGATTTGAACCCAAAACACTAAAAATTGGAATTTTCACCAATACAATTCAAACCAAGAGCAAATGCATATGAAAAAGTGTTAGGAATTCATAACCAATAATTAAAGATAGTTATAGACAAAGATGTGAGATAAAAATCTCACCTTTACACAAAATCAATGAAAGAGAAGCTTGAAAGCAAAGGAGAATCAACCCAAGAAGCTGGAATCAATGTCTTCTCTTTGAATTTGGAGTTGGATGTTGGATTTGCAAGTGAACTAGAGCTTGGAGTTTTAATTTCCCATTCCTTCCTCCATTTTTTGATGAAGCTTGAGTGTTAGGAAATGAAAGCAAACTTATAAAGGGAAGGGGGTTGAGCTAGAGCAAATAGCTTAGGCTAATGGGCTAATCCAAACCCAAAGCCCAAAGTGAAAAGTAGCAAGATTCCACTAACTCCAAACATATCAAAGTTTATACTTAAAAAGATCGCAAACGGCGTTTTGAACTCAATGGAAGTAGTCCCGAGTCCTAATTCGACCGTATGCAAAAAAGTAACTTTTCAGACATACGACTAAAGATAAAATATTTAAATAAAATATTTAAATATTCAATCGTAAAATATGCGGGTTGTTACAGACTCCCCTCCTTAAAGAAATTGCGTCCTCACAATATTTAAGAAGAATATATATATATATATATATATATATATAGTAACAACCATAAAAGCATATTCAACACAAAATAAATTTGAAATAAGAAGTTCACTTCAAAGAGCACGGGAAAGTAAGTCCGGATGTGTTCGCTCGATGAACTCTCTAGATTCCCAAGAGTAATCCTTAGGATTTGAGGACCATTGGACTTTAACAAGCGAAACATCTTTATTTCGAAGGCGCTTGACCTCCAAAGCAATAATATGAATAGGATGTTGCTCATAAGTTAAATTAGGCAAAACTTCAATTTCTTCCATAACACCGGGCTCAAGAATAGAATCAGAATCTCGAAGGCATTTCCGTAATTGAGAAACGTGAAACACGTCACGAATAGTAGAAAACTGAGCCGGTAATAAGAGGCGATAAGCCACGGAACCAATACGTTCGGTGATAGGAAATGGACTAGTATATCGAGGTGCTAACTTTCCCGATCGACTGAAACGTACCACACCCTTCATAGGTGAAACACGAATAAACACAAGATCTCCCACAGAAAATTCTAATTTCCTTCTCCGATTATTGGCATAGGATCATTGCCTGCTCTGGGCCTCTTTCATCCTATGACGAATAAGGTCAATCTTCTCTGTGGAGTCACGAATAAAATCTGGACCTAAAACCAGCTTCTCTCCGGTCTCAAGCCAACAAGAAGGAGATCGGCATGGCCTTCCATAGATTGCCTCGAAAGGTGCCATACCAATACTAGATTGGAAGCTATTATTATAGGTAAACTCAACAAGAGAAATATGATCTTCCCAACTTCCACCAAAATCAAGAACACATGCACGAAGAAGATCTTCAAGAGTTTGATTCACACGCTCAGTTTGTCCATCGGACTGGGGATGATAAACGGTGCTAAAATTAAGCTTCGTTCCCAAAGCTTTTTGAAGACTCTTTCAAAATCCACTAGTAAACAATGGATCCCGATCACTAACAATAGAAGAAGGAACTCCATGCAATTTTACAATTTCTTTAATAAAGAGTTTGGCCAAGAAAGGAACGGTTCGATTGGACCGAACGGGAATAAAATGGGTGGACTTAGTAAGTCTATCGACTATCACCCATAAGCTATCACGACCCGAACGAGAACGGGGAAGGCCATTTATAAAATCCATGGAAATTTGATCCCACTTCCAAATTGGAATTTCTAAAGGTTGCAATAACCCTCCAAGCCTTTGATGTTCAGCCTTGACAAGTTGGCAAGTCATGCAACACTTAACAAAGTTAGCAATATCAGATTTCGTTCCGTCCCAATAGTAGAGTCGCTTCACATCCGCGTACATTTTACTACTATCGGGATGAATGGTAAATTTAGAACGATAAGAATCTTCTAAAATGTCTCTACGTAGACCACTAATATTTGACACGATAAGTCTACTAAATTTTTGAATACCGCCACGAGAATCAATATCAAAGTCATTCAAACTTTCGATATCAATTTTATCCCTAAAATTTTGGCCAACAAGAGCCAAGTCGGGATCTAGCTTTTGAGCTTGAAGAATGCGGTCTAAAAGAGAAGGATGAGCCTCAAGACTACATAAAGCAAGAGATGAACACGAATCAGAAACAGGATCTCGAATCTCACAAGTAGATAAAATCTCGAGATCATTCCATTCGCATATAATCATAGAAACAACCGCTTGTTGCTTTCGACTAAGTCCATCGGCAACACGATTACCCTTTTCGGGAGTATAACGAATATCAAGATCATATGCTGCAAGAAATTCGAGCCAACGTTGTTGATGCAAATTAAGTTTCTTTTGAGAAAATACATACTTCAAAGATTTATGATCGGTGTAAAGAATGAATTTTTCTCCCAAAAGATAATGACGCCAAATACGAAGGGCGAAAACAATAGCCGCGAGCACTAAATCATGAGTGACATATCTAGTCTCGGCTGGCTTCAATTGCCTAGAAGCATAAACAATAACGCGTTCCCTTTGCATAAGGACGTCACCCAAACCAACGCGACTAGCATCGGTATAAACAATAAAATCTTGGTTTCCCTCGGGAATAACAAGAATAGGAGCATCGGAAAGGAGTTCTTTTAATTTCTGAAAAGAAGCTTCACATTTGTCCGACCAAATGTATTTAACACCTTTCTTTGTCAAACTAGTAAGAGGAACGGAAATTTTGGAAAAGTCCTTTATGAAACGGCGGTAATAACCGGCCAATCCAAGGAAGCTACGGATTTCCGTCACACTCTCCGACCTCTTCCAATTTTGAATCGCTTCAATCTTTGAAGGATCCATGGAAATTCCGGACTCGGAAATAATATGACCGAGAAACTTAACACGAGATTGCCAAAAGTGGCATTTAGAAAATTTTGCTTTCAATTGATTGCTCCTAAGAGTTTCCAACACAATCCGAAGATGCTTTTCATGCTCCTCCTCGGTTTTAGAATACACAAGAATATCATCAATAAAATGAGAACAAACCGATCGAGGAAGTCTTTGAAAACTCGATTCACAAGGTCAACGAAATAAGCCGGGGCATTCATTAAACCAAATGGCATAACAAGCCATTCATAGGATCCATAATGAGTACGAAATGATGTCAAAGGAATGCTATTGATGCAGCCAAGGAAGCGAATTCGACGAGGTTGATCGAATCCGTCCAGGATCTCACACGATTAGCGGAAATACTCGGTGAGTCGATGATAAATCGATGAATTTAAGAATACCGTAAGGCCCAAATCCGTTGATCACGAAGATACCGGACTTTAGCAATCTTCGACATGTTGATCGCGCACGATACCATGAGAGAAGATCTTCAATTCTTCGAACGTTGATCAAGCGCACTTGATTCCGTGAATTGGCTTCAACAGTCGTTGATTCGAGCGTACTCGAATGCCGAAAGTGGAGATAAGAGATAACACTCAACTATCAATTTAAATGGAGGCACAAAGCACAAACCAAATTTTATTCAAAATTTTTAACCTTCTTTACAAATGACCTAACTTGCCTATTTATAGGCTTGCAACAAACATACATGACCTACACAGGTGGCCGACCTAACCTCAATGACCTAACAAACAACGACTTACGATTTACAATTAATGACCTAAGTACAATGACTTAACAACACAACAAAATACAACACGAATTACAAACAATAAATGTTACAGCACTTCACAACTCACGACTCAGCGCATACGGGCTACGACCTAAAATATTTCAAGTATAACTGTTCGCGACCTAATATATTCAAGTACAACTGTTCGCGACCTAATCTCAACGAAGTACCCACAACTTCGCATTTTTTCGCGACCTATAGTGGAGCGATTCAAGCTGGAAGAGCGACCTTCTTCTTCGCGACCTCGTTCACGATCTAGGGCTCGCACGCGACCTAGGGCTCGCACGCGACCTTTAGAGGAGGAGTGATCTAAGCAATTAGGATTTAAGTCGCGTAGGGACGTACAATAGGTCAGAGATGGATTTAGGTCATGGGGTGATGGACGATGGGTCGTTGCTGGGGTTAGGTCGCGGGGCGACGTATGGCGGCTGTTCACGAGGGTTAGGTCGCGGGGCGACGTATGGCAGCTGCTCGCGATTTAAGGTGGAGCGGTTTCGACTTAAGGTAAATTATTTACTTTTATCTCGCGCTGCATCACCCTCCCCTGGTTGAAAAAAATTCGTCCTCGAATTTAAACTCATGAAACGGAACTAAGTGTTTGACATTGAAAACATCAGAAGTATGGACTTCATTCAGCAATCTCAACTGATACGCATTCTCATTGATCTTCTTCAATATTTCTACTGGACCAATCTTTCGTGCCTTCAATTTATTGTACGTTCCTACTGGAAAAGGATCTTTTGTCAACACTACGTAAACAAAATCACCTTCTTTGAAGTTCACACTCCTCCGCTTCTTATCCGCCAGTTGTTTATACTTCTCATTTGATACAAGCAATCGTTCATGAACAGTTCTGTGGTACTCCTGCAACTCGTTTACGAAATCACAAGCCCGCTTAACAACTCCCTTCTGATATGGCACTGTCGTTAAATCTAACGGTCCCTTTGGAGTTGTCGAATAAACAACCTGAAATGGACTGAAATCTGTACTTCGATTTACTGCATGGTTGTGAGCAAACTCAGCTTGACACAATTTCGAATCCCAGCTCTTCAAATTGTCCTTCACAAGACATCTCAATAAGTTTCCCAACGATCTGTTAGCCACCTCCGTTTGCCCATCAGTTTGCGGATGGTAAGCGCTACTAAAACTCGGCTTCGTTCCGACCATCTTCCACAAACTCAACCAAAAATGGCCCAGAAAACGAGTATCTCTATCCGAAACAATAGACTCTAGCAAACCATGAATTCGATAGATCTCTTTGAAATATAACTGAGCGACATTAACAGCATCTGCAGTCTTCTTACAAGCAATAAAATGTGTCATTTTGGAAAATCGGTCAACCACCACATAAATAGAATCATTGCCACATTGCGTTCTCAGCAATCCCAGCACAAATTCCATACTAACGTCTACCCATAGTTTTGTCGGAATAGGTAAAGGCATATACAATCCCGCATTTGTAGCTGTCCCTTTCGAAACTTGACAAACATGACATCTACGCACAAATCTCTCAACCTCTTTTCTCATTGATGGCCAAAGATAATAATTTGCAATCAACTGCATAGTACGATCTCGGCCCACATGTCCTTCCTCATGCAACTCTTTGATAACCTTCATTCTCAAGCTATAATCTGGTACGCATAATCGATTCCCCTTGAATAAGAATCCATAAACCATCACGAACTCTTCAGTACTCTCATCTTTGACTTTCTCAACAATCTTCGTAAAGTAACGTTCTTCTTCAAACAACTCTGGCAGTAGTTCAAACCCTGTCACTTCAACCTTCATCGTTGTTAGCAAATGATTCCTCCTGCTCAAGGCATTACCTACACGATTCGTCACCCCTGATTTGTGCTTGACAACAAAAGTAAACTGCTGTAGATACGCGACCCATGCAGCATGCCTAGCTGAAATTTTGTCATGCCCTTGCAAATGCTTCAAAGCTTCATGATCCGTATAAAGAACAAACTCCTTCTGAAACAAATAATGTCTCCAGTGTTTCACAGCTTGAACAATCGCGTAAAACTCCACATCATAAGTGTTATATCTCAATTTGGCTCCATACAACTTCTCACTGAAATAAGCAACTGGTCTTCCATTCTGACTCAATACTCCACCAATCCCGACCTTCGAAGCATCAGTGTGTAACTCGAATAATATCTGAAAATCCGGCAGTACCAGAATGGGTGCTATCATCAAAAGTGTCTTGATCTTCTCAAAAGCTAACTCCGCTTCCTCTGTCCACACGAACTTCTTTCCTTTCATGCAATCGGTTATAGGTGCCATCACACTGCTAAAGTGTGGAATGAATCTTCGATAAAAAGATACCAACCCATGAAAACTCCTTACTTCAGTAATTGTCTTGGGTTGTGGCCAACTCCTGACAGCTTCCACTTTGCTTTCATCAACTTGAATACCTTCCTTCGACAGAACATATCCCAGAAACAAAATTCGTTGCTGCATAGAATTGCTTCTGTCGTAGAATCAACAGCACTTCTCGCAAATGCTGGATATGCTCTTCCATACTCCCACTATAGATCAAAATATCGTCAAAATAAACTACTACGAACTTCCTAATAAATGGTCTGGAAATCTGGTTCATCACTCTCATAAAAGTACTAGGAGCATTTGATAAGCCAAATGGCATAACCAGCCATTCGTATAGACCTTCCCTAGTTTTAAAAGCAGTCTTCCACTCATCACCCGGTCTAATACGAATCTGATGGTATCCACTCTTCAAGTCAATCTTTGAGAACACAACAGCTCCACTCAACTGATCAATCAAATCGTTGAACCTCGGCATAGGAAACCTGTATCTCACAGTGATCTTATTTAGAGCCCGACTGTCCGTACACATCCGCCAAGTCCCATCCTTCTTCGGTACCAATAAGGCAGGCACTGCACATGGACTCAAGCTCTCCTGAACACGCCCTTGTTCTAACAACTCCTCCGCCTGCCTTCTCAGTTTCTCATGCTCCTTAGGACTCATCCTGTAGTGTGGTTGATGTGGCAATACGGCTCCTGGAACAAGATCTATTTGATGTTGTATGTCCCGCAATGGTGGTAACTCCTTTGGCATCTCTTCTGGAAATACATCTTGAAACTCTTCCAAAACCGGCTTTACTTCTTCAGAAATTTCAACAGATTCAGTAGCTTCATGTCCAATCAACAAGAACACCTCTAGACTCTCCTCTACTTCTACAACAAACTCCTTCAAAGTCAACAAAGTCTTCAGTTCCTCAATCTCTTCTGACTTGTTCTCTCCTTGCTATCTCTTCTTCGGAACTAAAATGATCTTAACACCTTCAAACATAAAGCTGTAGCTATTGGTTCGACCATCATGCTGCACTGCTCGGTCATACTGCCATGGTCTTCCCAAAAGTAAGTGACAGACGTCCATCTCCACCACATCACACCAGATCTCGTCTTTATACTTCTTCCCAATAGAAAATGGAACATGAACTCGCCTATCCACCTTCACCTCTCCTCCTTTCCTTAATCACGCTAACTTGTATGGATTTGGATGCCTCTCCGTCTTCAACTTCAACTTGCTCGTAGCTACGGTAGAAATGATATTGTCACAACTTCCCGCGTCAATCACAAATTTACATACCTTCCCTAGTATAGTGCATGTCGATTGAAAGATATTACTCCTCAACCAACTAGCCTCCTCTTCCTGCTTTGGTGTTAAACATGATCTCCTCAATATTAGATTACATCCTTCACTCCCGACGCGATATCCTGTTCATCCTCCTTAACTGGACTAGAATAACCTTCACCAACATCCTCACCTTCCCTTTCAGCAATCATAGTTCGCCTCTTCGGTTTTGAACATTCATTGCTCTTGTGGCCAAATTCTTGACAATTAAAGCACTTGATACTATTGTTGACCTTGGTCTTTAATACCTCATTGAGAACCGGTTTAGTAACAGCCTTCGAAACAGTAGTATTGCTACTAGTTCCCTTCACTTGATTGTTGGATTTTGTAAACACACCACCCCCTCGTCTTCCCTGTTTCTCCCAAGCCAACGCTTTCTGGTGCGCTTCAGCCACCGATCTAGGGTCAAACATATTTACCATGTCCTGGATCTGGATCCTCAACCCCCCAACAAATCTAGCGGTCAACTGTTCTTCCATCTCCATGATTTCATTTCGAGCAATCAGTTGATAAAACTCATCAGCTTAATCATTAACAGTCTTTGTCCCCTGCCTCAGGTTCTGCAAACGTTGGTACATTAGAGATTGATAATTGTAAGGTAAGAAAGTAGCTTTCATTAACTTCTTCATCTTCTCCCATGTAACAATCTTTGACTTCCCCATTCTCTCTCGTGTAAGTTTAGTCTGCTGCCACCACGCCATAGCTCTCCCTCTCAATCTCGTAGCAACCAACTTTACTCTGCGATTCTCGGGAACTTCTTTGAAGTCAAAAATTTCCTCAACATTTGAAACCCAATCCAAAAATTCCTTCACAACCATACCACCCTTGAATTCCAGAAGCTCCATTTTCATCCCCGATTCCCATCTACGGTCATCTTCATATTCTCTAGCTCGACTCCAACTTGACCTCGATCTCGGTAATGAACACTTCCTCTATCACTATCAAACTCCTCATCGAAATCTGACACATATCGTTGTCGATCATGACCACCAATATCTCAACCACCACCATTTCTTCGATCTACATTCTCCTGATCACGATAATCCACATCTCTCCGATTTCGTTCATCAACATTCCTTTCACGAGCGTCAACATTCCTACGATCATGATCTCCTCTTCTCTCTCGATCTGACTGTGGTGAAACTCTGTTTCCCCATGACTCAATTCAGGTGAAACCCTTCTTCTACTTTGATTCATTTCAAGCATCATTCTCTCTAATCGACCAATCCCTTCATTCAACTTCTCTTTGAAACTCTCATTGATTCGTTGCTCCATTTCATCGGCCTCTTCTCTTCCATACAAAGCATTAATATTGCGATGACATTGAGCTCGTCTCGGTGGCATGATTGAACTTCAAAAAAATTCAAAAAATTCAAACACTTTCCAAACTTTGACCCAAAATGATATGGATCGAAACTCCCAACTTGTTGTAACTTCACGATGAACACGATGAACACCAAACTTCTCAACAATTGCAAATTTGATCTCCAAACTTCAAATGACGCAAACTCCTTGCAATCTAGCTCTAATACCAAACTGATGCAGCCAAGGAAGCGAATTCGATGAGGTAGATCGAACCCGTCCAGGATCTCACACGATTAGCGGAAATACTCGGTGAATCGATGATAAATCGATGAATTTAAAAATACCGTAAGGCCCGAATCTGTTGATCACGAAGATACCGGACTTTAGCAATCTTCGACACGCTGATCGCGCACGATACCGTGAGAGAAGATCTTCAATTCTTCGAACGCTGATCAAGCACACTTGATTCCGTGAATTGGCTTCAACAGTCGTTGATCCGAGCGCACTCGAATGTCGAAAGTGGAGATAGGAGATAACACTCAACTACCAATTTAAATGGAGGCACAAGGCACAAACCAAATTTTATTCAAAATTTTTAACCTCCTTTACAAATGACCTAACTCGCCTATTTATAGGCTTACAACACACATACACGACCTAAACAGGTGGCCGACCTAACCTCAATGACCTAACAAACAACGACTTACGATTTACAATTAACGACCTAAGTACAATGACTTAACAACACAACAAAATACAACACGAATTACAAACAACAAATGTTACAGCACTTCACAACTCACGACTCAGCACATACGGGCTACGACCTAAAACATTTCAAGTACAACTGTTCGCGACCTAAAATATTCAAGTACAACTGTTCGCAACCAAATCTCAACGAAGTACCCACGACTTCGCATTTGTTCGCGACCTATAGTGGAGCGATTCAAGCTGGAAGAGCGACCTTCTTCTTCGCGACATCGTTCGCGACCTAGGGCTCGCACGCGACCTTCAGAGGAGGAGTGATCTAAGCAATTGGGATTTAAGTCGCGTAGCGACGTACGATAGGTCGGATATGGATTTAGGTCGTGGGGTGATGGATGATGTGTCGTTGCTAGGGTTAGGTCGTGGGGCGACGTATGGCGGCTGTTCGCGAGGGTTAGGTCGCGGGGCGACGTATGGCGGCTGTTCGCGATTTAAGGGGGAGCGGTTTCGACTTAAGGTAAATCGTTTAATTTTATCTCGCGCTGCATCATCTATCCTCTGCAATACGAAGCTGATGAAAACCGGTAGCTAAGTCTAATTGTGAAAAGACTCTTGCACCACTAAGTTGATCGAATAGATCATCAATCCGAGGTAAAGGATATTTATTCTTGATAGTAAGATCTTTAAGCTTGCGGTAGTTAATGCAAAGCCTAAGTGTACCATCGGATTTCTTCACAAAAATAGCCGAAGCTCCCCAAGGAGAGGAACTAGAGCGAATAAATTGCTTCGTCTCTAATTTGGATATGCGCATCTCCTCATTTTCTTTATTGGACATACGATAAGGAGGACGAGTAATAGGTTGAGCTCCAGGGATGAGATTAATTCTGAACTCAATTGCTCGCTTAGGTGGTAATCTTAAAACGGGCTCAAATATGTCGGAAAATTCACGAACAACGTGAATAAGAGAAATAATATCTTCCTCATCATCATTATCGTCACCATGAGGATTTAAAGAATATAAGGATGCAACTAAGCTGGAATCCGAATCATTAAGGTCAATTGAAATCTGCTTAACAGATTGAGGATGTCGAAGAAAAATAGTCCGCTCAGGACATAGGATTTGGTCTTTATAGCGGTTAAGCCAATCCATTCCCAAAATTATTCCAAAACCTAAGTAGCGCATAACATGCAAGTCGGCACGGAAAGAAAGATCACACAAAATAATCTCGACATCCTTACACAATAAACTGATTGTTGCGGATCCACCAATCGGATTCGCAATTCTCAAAGAAGTCATTAAACACAAAACACCCAAAGAAAAAGTATGAACTAGTTCTTTTGAAATAAAAGAATGGGACACACCCGTATCAAAAACAACTCGAATAGGATGATCACGAAATAAATTAATGCCATCAAGGATAGAATGAGAAATACCTTTAGCATGAGATGTATTGCCAGGGGCTTGAGCTACATTAAGCTTTCCCTCATTCATATTTTGAAGTTTGGGACAAGGAGATAAATGATGATCCGAACTTTTGTAATAGCGACAAGTACGAGGCTTTGAACACTTGTTCGCATAATGGTCCTTAGAACCACAGTTGTAGCATTGCCCACTATTTGAGGTAGAAGTCTTAGTTGCCGGAGGGGCTTGCTTCCCTTTCTTACTGTTGGGATAAGGACCCTTGAACTTATTGGGCCTTTTCTTGTTGTTGAAGTTTGGTTTGGCACTCATAACTTCAACATCACTTTCCCTATCTGCCTCTTCAAGACGAAGAGCGACATCAACGAGTTGATCAAAAGAAACTTCTAACTTTAGAAGTAATGGCTTCTTAAGATTTTTGTTCAAGCCATAGACAAATCGTTCGTTCTTCTTCAATGGGGTGTTTATGTACTCAACCCCATATTTAGAAAGTGACTCGAATGATGCGACATAGTCTGTCACAGAGGATTCACCTTGAACAAGGTCAATGAATCGGCGAGCCAAAGTCACCTTCTCAGCTTCTGGCACAAATTTTAGTTCGAAGCGTTCCCGAAATTTCACCCAAGTGAGATCCGCTTCATTTATTTCAGAAATCAGAAGCTCATACCAATCTAATTCTCTTTCTTGGAGCATACTAGAAGCCACCTGAACACGGTGAAGATCAATAAGATTCATGCGAGAAAAAATTCGATCGCACGATCTCAGCCAAGCCTGGACTTCGATAATGGTTTCAGAACCCTTGAATGGCTTTCCACCCAAATTGGTATAATCGCTGCACAAACGTGCAAATCCATACCTAGGGTGAGTAGAATCTGGATTTGACTCAGCTGTTTGAGCATTCCTTACTAAATCAAGAAGCTGCTGAGCAGACACAAACACTCCATCCTGGGGAGTAGCACGAGATTGACTGGCGCTGGGACGGCCAGGTCTAACCATTTCTCTTCCTTTTGAAAGAAAGAAAAAGGATAAGGTTATTCACCAAATGAATATCAAGCAATTCTTGATAGATAAACAAGGAGTCATAAAGAAAATAGGATGAATCGGTACGAAGACTCGAATTAAATCCTAAAGCACGATTCCTAAGATGGACTTAGGACGATGATCCTTGCTAGATTATTCTACATTGTTCCGAAGATTGGCTATGACACCAAGCTGTGGCGCCCCACATCTATACCCACTCTAGCTAAGGACACTACGGTGTAATGTCGTCAACTAGCGCGGAGAATAAGGCTGTTGAGGGGCGACCATCCACGTGATTGCTTTGTGCGAGCACCGATATGCCAGATAAAACATAAGAGGGAATCCGATGTACCGACACAAACTCAAAGCTACTACACAGTGGCTATAATGTCTACATCAGAGTAGTGGTCAAACAAGATCCACACTGTCACAAAAGAAATGCTACAAGTGCTAGACAAAAGAATATGGATACATCAATGAGTCTATATCTCAAATGTATACAACAAAAACTACTAATCTAAGTAGTTTGCCAAAAGTTAGGGTGATAACCCCAGATGTGAAGTCAAGCAGAAGCACCTGTAACATCTCGGTCTGACCCGAGTATTATTTAATAAGAAAATAATAAACGGATCAGTCTAGCTATAAATATCAGATAAAATGATATAGAATAAGAGATATGTCATAAACATATGATAACCATAAAGCCATACTGTGAAAAGTATGCAATTGAAAATCAACTAGGGATTTATCAATATCACAAGAATCTTCTCAAAGATCAAAAGGAATGTCATACTCTATATTTTCATTCACCAAAACCATGAATAATGACAATAGTATCAATGCCAATCACAAAAGTTAATGACACACAAATTCACCAGTGCACAAATATTGATAACACATATCAATGTAAATCACGAAAATCGGTGAAACACAAATCTAGAAAATCACCAATGGAAATCCAGAAATCACAAAAAGGGGGAGGCCT
Source organism: Allium cepa (assembly GCA_030765085.1). Taxonomy (NCBI): domain Eukaryota; kingdom Viridiplantae; phylum Streptophyta; class Magnoliopsida; order Asparagales; family Amaryllidaceae; genus Allium; species Allium cepa. The sequence goes on from CM060943.1 coordinate 111,138,205, forward strand.
ATGACAAAACAGAGAGCATGAAAACTTGCCAACACGTGTATCACAAAATGGAACGCAATTCCATGGTTGCTAACCATTAATTTTGAGCCGAAGCTCCACAAAATGGCCCCAAGACCACGGGTTGCTACGCCACAAAATTTGAGCCGAAGCTCCACAGAAACGGGGTTTAGTCTCCCTCATAGACAAAGAGACATCGCACATTTGCTAGTCTAAATCACAAAAATGATCATCGTTGATCATCAATAAGTGTCAATTACAGTAAGCTAGTCAATATATGAGCTTAGCTTCATGTCCCATAACCACTAGCTTAACTTAGATATTTACGAACAAATTGTAGATTTCCATTAGAAAATTGTCACAAGAGATTCAATCGAACAAGTCCAAGAATTAACCGACGAAGTAAACGCAAGCGTTTCACACCACTTGTTTTACCAAGTCGTTTAATTAGATTTCTCATTCGAGTGAGGTAAAGGTTAGTATATACTAGTAGGTTGGAAAACGGTCTGATAAACAAGCTTGATATTGAAAATAGAGTTGAAATCATTTTGATAAAAGAATTTTGATATTTACTACCAGTATAGAAACCTTTATGTTTTTACAGTGACAAACAACAAAAATGATTGTAGAAACAATAGGTCACAAAAATTCACGTTCGAAGACGTGAATAAAATCCAGAGAATTCGATTCCAAATTCATCAAAGTGAAAATACCCATACAGCTTAACATTGCGTGACCTAATTGTCGAGCTACCTTAGGAGATGTGCGACCTAACATGCACGCGACCTAACGCATGTCACGAGCTAGCGGAGCGACCTAATGCTTGTCGTGACTTAGTGGAGCGACCTATGTGGGAAGGTCGGGCGACCTAATGACTTAAACCAGGTCGAGCAACAACCTAAAGCATGAGGCGAGCTAAGGAGGCAGCAGCCAAAGAATGGTACAAGCGGTCATAACGCGACCTAAGGGGGGAGACGACCTACCATGGTCGCGACCTAACGACCAAAGGCATAAAGAGGGCCAAGCGACCTATGATGTGAGCGACCTAGCCGAGTTAAGACCCAAGGGGGAAAAGCCGAGCGACCTAACAACTTAAAGGGAAAAACAAGGTCGAGCAATGACCTAACGACCTAAGGCATGCGAGGGGTCGAGCAACTTAAAAGGGGACGACCTAAATGCACGGGGTCTAATGGGTGGAGCAACCTATTGGCCGAACGACCTAGGACCGAACGCGCAAACTGCAGGCCGAAACTCCACCATGTGTAGGCCGAGAGACCTAAGGGTTTGGAGTGCAAAAACTCGCCTAATTTGCAACCGATCGAACACGGACGCTAGGGGATTATGCCCATAGGCTACCCGGTCGTATTGGCTCCTCGATGCATCATCAAAAACGTATTCAAACTTCAAAGATTAGCTTTTTAAAGATTTGAACCCAAAACACTAAAAATAGGAATTTTCACCAATACAATTCAAAGCAAGAGCAAATGCATATGAAAAAGTGTTAGGAATTCATACCCAATAATCAAAGATAGTTATAGGCAAAGATGTGAGATAAAAATCTCACCTTTACACAAAATCAATGAAAGAGAAGCTTGAAAGCAAAGGAGAATCAACCCAAGTGTGATAACCCAGGTTTTTAATATCTGTGATTGATAATTAATTGGGTAAATTAATTAGAAGTGCCGATTCTAACCATTAAAATCCTAATTGTTAAAAATTAAAACAAATTAAATCTGATAATTAACATTCCTATCTTCGAAAATAATATTTGGTAATCTTCTATTATAATTATTCAAAATAGACAAACTTATTATTTTCAAACAAATTAAGCATACATACATATATATGAGTGGATTTTTAATTTTGAATTTGAAATTCAAAAGATAATGCATCTTTAAGTAAATTGGATTTAAAAATAATATGTATGATTTTATTTGCATAAAATTTGTTTTATATTACTTTTCTTTTAAAGGATTTGCTAAAGTGAATTAAGAAATATTAACTAAATAGAACATTTAAATATATTTACACATGTCAAATTCAAGTGTTGAGATATTGGAATATAAATTAACAAATGTAAGTTACTTAGCTTACCTAAATGACAAGTGTTAGGTTTCCAAATAAGTGTTAGCTTAGAAAATTAACAAGTGGCATTTGTTCATTTTCTTTTCTTTAAGAAAATAAAATTATCATATTAGAAGCATAGCTAAAATAATAAAACAAAAATAAAAAAAGAAAGGGGTAACAAAAGTCTGTAACAAGAGCAACCAAAAGAAATGGCCTGTAAACAAATCAAAACAGAATTTCAATCAAGTAATCATCTAGCTGGAACAGATAAGCAGGATTAATTCAACTAAGAAACAATCAAGTTTTCAAGAAAAATCAGGGAAAATGTCAACATCAAGGCGAAATTCAAACCCAGAACAGTTTTTTTTTCAAACTTCATGCCTCTGTCTAGGAACAGGCGAGTAGACTACTACTTTTGATTCTGTTTAGACCTGTTAAAATTTATGCTTGTGTTAATCATTGAACAACCTTGTGGAAAGTTGTTTGCATGTTGAAAATTTTGTGTGTGTATAAGTAAATATGCAGGTATTTAAACATGCATGACTGTATAAACCCTCTGTTCTTAGTTATAGTATTGTAGTTCAAATTTAAAAATGTAATTACACTTCTTACAGTGTAAATTAAGCTAAGTACTTTAAAGAAGAAAAGTTATTCTCTGTTTTTTCCTTAAAACTGTGAGAAACATCATAATATAAATGGTTTAAAGTAAAATTATGCTGCATGTTTTATTACTGAAAAAAATATGATTGTGAATGCATTTATAAGTGTATCTATGAATATTAATATGGATGTATTGGTGTGTTTTGTGATTGTCTGTTCTGTTCTTATTTTGTTTCTCAAGCTCAAGATTTTATTTTAAATTTCTTACCACCTGATCTTGTTTTATTAGGACTTGATTTATAAGTCAATGTTGTTTAATTTACCATAGTCTAAGGTTTAAGAACTTAATCAAGTTAAATTAAAGACTATGTACTACTGTAAAACAAAACATCAGTGCATGCTCTCAAACATAAATTTTCAAACTGTGAAATTTAAAGATTCAGAATTATGGAATGAACTCAGAAAACAAATCATGATTTTTAACACTAGAATTACAAATTTTAAATTAGAATTAAAGGTGCAGATCTGAATTACACTGTTTTTGGGTTTTTGGGGTTATGACAAATTCCAGGCAATCGGGGAATTTAGTAGGGTCGGGCTTTATATCGGAGGGAGGATGTAGTTCAGGGATCGTGGGAAAATTGGTGACAAATTTTATTTCGTCTCGGTGGTGATGGCAAACTGGCAAGGTAGGGTTTAAGTTGTTTTTTTTTCATCAGTGAAGTTTGGAGTTTTTTTTCGATGTCTGGACTGGATTGCGTTTGATCGCGAGGCGAGGGATCGTGAGGCGGTGGAATGGTGATGCTCTGGGAAGGAAGCTGTGACGAGTTCGTCGTCGATGAGAAGTTTGGGCGAGGGTGTTTATTTCCAGTTTCGTTCGAATATCTCGATTTTCGATTGAATGACGAATTTAGGTTTCTGGGTTATCGAGGGCAATGGAGAAGTTGCCGATGATTAGGGGATGGCCAAAGAAGGGGGTCATAGGAGGCTGGTCGCGTGTACACGTGCACGGTGCACTGACGTATAGGGGAGAGTTTTTCTTTTGTGTTGAAGCTGTGGAAGTAAGAAGAAGAAGAAGAGTTGGGACGGGGTTCTCTTGAGTTTTTATCGAGTTCGACTCGAAGTCAGGAAGACTCGAGTATTTATCTGATGTGTCTCGGGTTTTTTTAGTGTTTTGCTCGGGGTTTTCTTTGCTTTGCTGGAATGTAATGTTATTAAGTTTTAATAATATAATGGTAATCAGGATGTTTACTATGAAGGAAGAACTTCCTTGAAACAGTTCAGCGAAAGTTGTGACCAGGATTTAATTAATTAAATAAGGGTTAGTAACTTTAATTACATTTGAAGAATGGATTATATCATGCTTCATATATAAAACATTTCAAAATACCAAATTGTAATGAGATGTTGGAAATAATTAAGTTCTCAAAAAGGGAATTTGTTTAATTTTATCTAACAAGCTAATTAAAGTTTTCCAAGATCTCAATGGTTAAATTAAAACGTTTAATAGATTTTGACTTAAGTAAATTGTTTATCTTAAATTTTAAGAATTGAATTCTGAACGTTTTATATTATTAAATGTTGTAATTACGAATTTATTCTTAATTAGCTTATGAATGATTAAAATATAAACAATTTGGGAATTTAATTTATCATTAAAAGAATTAATAAAGATGTTTGATTTAACTTATAGTCAAGGTCTAATTACTTAATAATGGATAGTTAATGAATAATTTGGATTTAGAAATAATCAACTAATTAATTAAGAACAACTAATAATATAAGAAATTTGAAAATAACTACTTGAACGATAATTTCTTAATGTAAGAAATTTTTTTAAGGATAAATTAATTTAATTTTCAAAGATTAAATTAATTAACCAATGGGGTATTGATGAAACGTAATTATGAATTATTTACCAATGTAATTAATATTAAGCGGGTAAAGGTTAATAAATTTGCATAATTAACTAAAAGCTATCAATTAATATAATGAAAGGATAATTAATCTATGGTGATTAATTAAGAGGGATAATTGAGAAATGATTTATTAATTAATAGAAATTAATTAATGTTAAGAAAAGGTAATTTAAGCAATTGAGGTCAGTAATTTAATTTGAGTTTTATTTAATTAATGTGGAACTGATCAATCTTGCTTATGAACAATTGAATGTTGTAGATGCCTTGTATTGGTTATCATCTCTGATATGAAACGTTTGAGATATGATATGGTTAGATGGAAAGTAATAATATAGTTATTTATCGATAATAAATTGTGTATATAAGTGACATTCAATGAATAATTGAATCTTATTTCACCTGAATAATTTGGGTTAAGAGGGCATTGGATTCGAAGAGACTGGAGTCGGGTATTAGTAAATATCCGAAACTACTTCGATTCTTTATAGATTTGATATGTGAAAATAATAGGTTGGAAAGGAATAATTTAAGTTAAACCGATCATTTAGTAAGTAAGGGTACTTAGTGATTGTTTTGAGAAATAAGAGTAGACTCTAACCATGTTTGAACCTATAGAAAAATTATGAGTTTCCCGGGTTTTATGTAAAGTTTTATACTGTTGTATTCTATGTAGATGGGTTTACTCACGCTGGTTTCCAGCCTGACCCGGGTATTACTTTGATGTAATGCTCGGGTCAGACCGAGTATTACAGATTTTCAGATAAGGACGTTCTGGAGCTCAGGAGGCGAGCTGGATGGCTGGAACGTATGGAGCGTACCCGCTATGATATATAGTTGTATATTTAGGACATATTGATTTAGAACTGTCCTGTGTTTTGTAAATGTTGTAACTCTGATATATAAAATGCAAACGCACTGATACAGTTCTTTTTGTAAACTGTTATTATGTGGTATTATATTTTGATGCGCTGCGAATGAGAGGTTTTCTGTGACTAACTTCTGTTTCTACTTCTTTCTCTTTTCTTCTTTTCACTAACTATCTGGAATTTTCGAGATCGAAATTTCCGGGTCGTTACATTTGGTATCAGAGCAGAAGGTTAACGGACAACCTTGGCTCTATTGGGATTACTCATTAAGGATAGGGTCAATAGTACCCTAGAATGAGTTGAGTGTATATATATATTTATGAGAAAGCGTACTTGTTAATTTCTTATATAAAGATTTTAAATGGTTTTATATAAGATTATAAAGCAATATTTTTTCTAATAAATATTAAAGGAATTGGTTGTTAAATTATTGGAATTTAATTAAGAAGTAATATAAATACAACCAAAATGAAATTGAAATTGAATACAGATAAGTTTGAAATGGATTCAAGCTAAATTTGAAAATTTGAATTAGAGAAGTAGTTCAAAATAAGATGAATTAGAATTGGTTTCAAACCAAAGATATAGATGGTTATTGTGTTTAATAATGGAATGCTTGTTCTTTAATAAACAATAAAATGTTTTAAGGAAGTAACCATTTAAAAAGGAGAATAAATTTGTAAATTATGAAGGATGTAAATTAAAGTGAGTTTCAACTTGTGAAATTCTGAATTCTAAATTTAAACATTTGAATTGGTTTCAAAATGTTAAAGGAAATTATATTATTCAAACTATTATGAATATGATCTTATTTTAAAATAAGAAATGTTTGAAATTTTAAAGAATTTGTTTGAATTTAAAACCAAAGGTGGTTTAATATTTAAAAGTAACCATGCGTGTAAAGGAAATAAACTCAAAGGTTAGTTTTAAATTTGGAATAAGATACGATACCCAAAGTGATAAGTTTTTGAATTTAATAAATGGGAAGATTATTTATGAGAAGATTAAAATTTGAAAGGGAATTCAAATTTTAGTGGGGTTAAACGAGTTTGATTGGATTTAACTTGGTAAGTTAAATGGTTAATCTGAATTGGGAGTTTGTGTGATCTCAAAATGGGTTTGAGATCTGAAAATTGGAAATTGATGGATGTTTTAAAATGAATTGGATGATATCATCCTATTGTTATTAAAAATCTTTAAATTGCAAATTGCACTTGTTTAAATGAATGAGAAATGGAGTGTGGTAATCCATTGTTGGGATAAAAAGGTAAATTGATTTAAAGAAATTAAATCAACATTTGAAGTATTAACTCGAATTTATATAATTCGAGATGGTTTAAATTTGAAATTTGAAATTAAGTTCAAATTGAATTTGATTTGAAGTAATTGAAAGTGTGATTGAAGATGTATGAGTATAAGATTCAAATGGAAAATTTGAATTGGACTAATTTGTAACGATTTGATATTGAAGTGGGTTTAATTATAAATTAGTCCAAATTTATTTGAATAATTTGGAATTGTAATTAAAGTGGAATAGTTTTAAATTCAAATGGAGTTTGAAATTGGAATTAATTCAAACTGAAGTTGAAATGAATTGAATTTGGAACTAGTTCAATTGAAATTTATTTGAATTAGTAGAATTTGAAATCAAGGTTGAATAAAGTTAAATTTGGAAAGAAACTGAGATTAATTCAACTTGAATTGGGTTAAACAGATTTCAATGGAAATTGAAGTTATTTAAATTGGAAGTGGGTCGATTTAAATGGAAGAGGAAATTTAAATTGAATTGATTGAGAATGAAGATTGGGAAGTGAACAGTTTTGACTTTGGACTATTTTTAATATAAATTGTTTTAATATACACCTATTTTTCCAAGCTATTCATTATATATACAACCTTTCTTTTAAAAGCCAAATTATCTTATACTTGTTTTACAATTATTTTTGAAACTGTTTAACAATTTTCTAACTATTTTATAAACTAATTACTATTTTCAACTACTAATTACTATTTTATAGCTATTTTGTAATTATTTAAAATTTCTATGACTATTTAACTATTTTTCAATTATTTTTCAATTACATGAACTATTTTGCAACCATTTTACAAACTAGTAATTATTTTTCAACTACTTATCTATTTCTTTAACTTTTCAAGTTATTTTCTAAATTAAAACTAGACAGAGTTTAAACTGTTATTGGTTGAATACCCAATCGAGATAAGAATAGAGGTGATAATCCAAATGGGATTGAAGCAGTTGTGAATAAGTGAATGAAATTTAAAGTAAATGTGAATAGAAAAGGATTGATTTGGCTAATAACCAATAAAGGTAAATACGTAGGGTGTACGTATATTATTCTATTCTCATAGCGATTTGATCCAGATTCGAGCACAGAATTTCGAGATAGTTATTTCGATCCGAGTTGGAATTTTCCACTCGATTTTTGAAGACGAACCTGGATATGGATTGTTGATTGATTCTGGATATTCTCTATCATAGTTAAGCTATGCAAGGAGAATGACAGTTTTTGATCAAGAAACCAGATCTGTGTCCGCACTAGGAAGTCGGGTGGACGATACTAGTTCGGAAGTGAAATTGTGTGATCGTGTGAGCGATCAGATTGGTATGGCGTACGAATGATATGTGTACATCGTACGGATTTGAATAAAATTGATACTGGGAATTTGTGGATAAGAAATGTGAAATGGTTTTTGAAATGAAAAATATATTTTGTGAAATATTTGATGAAGTAAAGTGGAAATTGGATATTTCTATGGTTGAAATTTTGTTTATGGAAGTAAGTGATATGGTAAGTGGTTTTGTAAAGAGTAATCAAATTTGAATATTTGATTTTGAATAAACAAAGTTAAATATCTTTGTTTTCTAAAATGAAACTCCCCTTGTTGAATCTTTTGCCAGAAGAAAAGGAGTTTTGAAAATATTTGAAGTATAAAAGGAGTTTTATACAAGTTTGAAATGATCCAAAGTTTTAAAAATATATATCTGTATATATATATAAAGGATCTTATGAAGATTTTAGAAAGATTTTGGGAACCTTTGGATTTTGGAAAGGCTTTTGATTTTTGGATAAAATCAATATTGGATTTGGAAAGCCTAATTTGAGAATTATCGATTTTGGAATAATCGATTTTGTGTAAAGGAGCTTTGTATGAGATCATACTAGTTGTATGATTTGAAGATACTATATGTGTATAGTATAAAATGTTTTGATGATGGCTCTGGGGGAAAAAGCGCTTCCTTGAAATGAACTTCTCAGGAGTACCACCGGGTGGTGCTCCTTTGAGCCCCAGTGGGGGTCCTAAAGTTGATCCTGTGAGGAGTCCGGACAAAACTAGTTCCGGGGGATTATGAGTAGAGTATACCATAGCGTAAGTCGTGTGTGCCGCTGAGAGCCAACAGTCCGCGTTTGATTTTATATCGGTGGACTGCGACCTATGGTATAACATAGCGAAAGTCGTGTGTGCCGCTGAGAGCCAACAGTCTGCGTTTGATTTTATATCGGCAGACTGCGACCTATGTAGGAGTGGAGAGGTTTCATCTCGACAGCGAAAATCAAAGGCCGCTGAGAGCCTGCGGTTACATGGACTTTTGCTGCGACGGCAACGTAACCCTGGATGTAATTGTGATCTGTTGCGTGGGTTCCATGGCGTAATCGAGAGGCCGCTGAGAGCCTGCAGTTACATGGACTTTTGCTGTGACGGCAACGTAACCGTGGAATGTAACTGTGACCATGGATGGGGGGATGATTTCCAGAGCATTCTCACCAAAGATATTTCCTCTATTTTCAAAAACTGTTTTCTATATTTTCAATAAAATTATTTTTAAAGTATTTTCAATGGATGTTGAAAACGGGTCTGCCAAGCACTTGTTGATTTTCAATCATACGCCTGATCAACGTATGACCGAATTTCTGTAAGAACGAACATGGACTTGTTGAAACATCGAGTTATAAAAGTATTTTTATAAAGACTATTTTGATAATATTATATAGATTTTGAAATGCTTTAAAAATAATCAAAGGTGATTTAAGTAATATTAAGTATTTTAACTGGCTTCGTTTCTTTTCGGGGATGAAAAGATTCAAAGGGGGAAGGGATGTGATAACCTAGGTTTTTAATATCTGTGATTGATAATTAATTGGGTAAATTAATTAGAAGTGCTGATTCTAACCATTAAAATCCTAATTGTTAAAAATTAAAACAATTAAATCTGAAAATTAACATTCCTATCTGGAAAATATTATTTGGTAATCTTCTATTATAATTATTCAAAATAGACAAACTTATTATTTTCAAACAAATTAAGCATACATACATATAAATGAGTGGATATTTAATTTTGAATTTGAAATTCAAAAGATAAAGCATCTTTAAGTAAATTGGATTTAAAAATAATATGTATGATTTTATTTGCATAAATTTTTTTTTATATTACTTTTCTTTTGAAGGATTTGCTAAATGTGAATTAAGAAATATTAACTAAATAGAATATTTAAATATATTTACACATGTCAAATTCAAGTGTTGAGATGTTGGAATATAAATTAACAAATGTAAGTTACTTAGCTTACCTAAATGACAAGTGTTAGGTTTCCAAATAAGTGTTAGCTTAGAAAATTAACAAGTGGCATTTGTTCATTTTCTTTTCTTTAAGAAAATAAAATTATCATATTAGAAGCATAGCTAAAATAATAAAATAAAAATAAAAAAAGAAAGGGGAAACAAAAGTCTGTAACAAGAGCAACCAAAAGAAATGGCCTGTAAACAAATCAAAACAGAATTTCAATCAAGTAATCATCTAGCTGGAACAGATAAGCAGGATTAATTCAACTAAGAAACAATCAAGTTTTCAAGAAAAATCAGGGCAAATGTCAACATCAAGGCGAAATTCAAACCCAGAACAGTTTTTTTTCAAACTTCAGGCCTCTGTCTAGGAACAGGTGAGTAGACTACTAATTTTGATTCTGTTTAGACCTGTTAAATTTTATGCTTGTGTTAATCATTGAACAACCTTGTGGAAAGTTGTTTGCATGTTGAAAATTTTGTGTGTATATAAATAAATATGCAGGTATTTAAACATGCATGACTGTATAAACCCTCTGTTCTTAGTTATAGTATTGTAGTTCAAATTTGAAAATGTAATTACACTTCTTAAAGTGTAAATTAAGCTAAGTACTTTAAAGAAGAAAAGTTATTCTCTGTTTTTTCCTTAAAACTGTGAGAAACATCATAATATAAATGGTTTAAAGTAAAATTATGTTGCATGTTTTATCACTGAAACAAATATGATTGTGAATGCATTTATAAGTATATCTCTGAATATTTATATGGATGTATTGGTGTGTTTTGTGATTGTCTGTTCTGTTCTTATTTTGTTTCTCAAGCTCAAGATTTTATTTTAAATTTCTTACCACCCGATCTAGTTTTATTAGGACTTGATTTATAAGTCAATGTTGTTTAATTTACCATAGTCTAAGGTTTAAGAACTTAATCAAGTTAAATTAAAGACTATGTACTACTGTAAAACAAAACATCAGTGCATGCTCTCAAACATAAATTTTCAAACTGTGAAATTTAAAGATTCAGAATTATGGAATGAACTCAGAAAACAAATCATGATTTTTAACACTAGAATCACAAATTTTAAATTAGAATTAAAGGCGCAGATCGGAATTACACTGTTTTTGGGTTTTTGGGGTTATAACAAATTCCAGGCAATCGGGGAATTTAGTAGGGTCGGGGTTTATACCGGAGGGAGGATGTAGTTCAGGGATCGTGGGAAAATTGGTGACAAATTTTTTTTCGTCTCGGTGGTGATGGCAAAATGGCATGGTAGGGTTTAAGCTGTTTTTTTTCATCGGTGAAGTTTGGAGTTTTTTTTCGATGTCTGGACTGGATTGCGTTTGATCGCGAGGCGAGGGATCGTGAGGCGGTGGAATGGTGATGCTCTGGGAAGGAGGCAGTGACGAGTTCGTCGTCTGTGAGAAGTTTGGGCGAGGGTGTTTATTTCCAGTTTCGTTCGAATATCTCGATTTTCGATTGAATGACGAATTTAGGTTTCTGGGTTATCGAGGGCAATGGAGAAGTTGCCGATGATTAGGGGATGGCCAAAGAAGGGGGTCATAGGAGGCTGGTCGCCTGTACACGTGCACGGTGCACTGACGTATATGGGAGAGTTTTTCTTTTGTGTTTGACGCTGTGGAAGTAAGAAGAAGAAGAAGAGTTGGGACGGGGTTCTCTTGAGTTTTTATCAGGTTCGACTCGAAGTCAGAAAGACTCGAGTATTTATCTGATGTGTCTCGGGTTTTTTTAGTGTTTTGCTCGGGGTTTTCTTTGCTTTGCTGGAATGTAATGTTATTAAGTTTTAATAATATAATGGTAATCAAGATGTTTACTATGAAGGAAGAACTTCCTTGAAACAATTCAGCGAAAGTTGTGACCAAGATCTAATTAATTAAATAAGGGTAAGTAACTTTAATTACATTTGAAGAATGGATTATATCATGCTTCATATATAAAACATTTCGAAATACCAAATCGTAATGAGATGTTGGAAATAATTAAGTTCTCAAAAAGGGAATTTGTTTAATTTTATTTAACAGGCTAATTAAAGTTTTCCAAGATCTCAAAGGTTAAATTAAAACGTTTAATAGATTTTGACTTAAGTAAATTGTTTATCTTAAATTTTAAGAATTGAATTCTGAACGTTTTATATTGTTAAATGTTGTAATTACAAATTTATTCTTAATTAGCTTATGAATGATTAAAATATAAACAATTTGGGAATTTAATTTATCATTAAAAGAATTAATAAAGATGTTTGATTTAACTTATAGTCAAGGTCTAATTACTTAATAATGGATAGTTAATGAATAATTTGGATTTAGAAATAATCAACTAATTAATTAAGAACAACTAATAATATAAGAAATTTGAAAATAACTACTTGAACGATAATTTCTTAATGTAAGAAATTTTGTTAAGGTTAAATTAATTTAATTTTCAAAGATTAAATTAATTAACCAATTGGTTATTGATGAAAGGTAATTAAGAATTATTTACCAATGTAATCAATATTAAGCGGGTAAAGGTTAATAAATTTGCATAATTAACTAAAGGCTATCAATTAATATAATGAAAGGATAATTAATCTATGGTGATTAATTAAGAGGGATAATTGAGATATGATTTATTAATTAATAGAAATTAATTAATGTTAAGAAAAGGTAATTTAAGCAATTGAGGTCAGTAATTTAATTTAAGTTTTATTTAATTAATGTGGAACTGATCAATCTTGCTTATGAACAATTGAATGTTGTAGATGCCTTGAATTGGTTATTATCTCTGATATGAAACGTTTGAGATATGATATGGTTAGATGGACAGTAATAATATAGTTATTTATCGATGATAAATTGTGTATATAAGTGACATTCTATGAATAATTGAATCTTATTTCACCTGAATAATTTGGGTTAAGAGGGCATTGGATTCGAAGAGACCGGAGTCGGGTATTAGTAAATATCCGAAACCACTTCAATTCTTTATAGATTTAATATGTGAAAATAATAGGTTGGAAAGGAATAATTTAAGTTAACCCGATCATTTAGTAAGTAAGGGTACTTAGTGATTGTTTTGAAAAATAAGAGTAGACTCTAACCATGTTTGAACCTATAGAAAAATTATGAGTTTCCCGGGTTTTATGTAAAGTTTTATACTGTTGTATTCTATGTAGATGGGTTTACTCACGCTGGTTTCCAGCCTGACCCGGTTGTTACTTTGATGTAATGCTCGGGTCAGATCGAGTATTACAGCTTTTCAGGTAAGGACGTTCTGGAGCTCAGGAGGCGAGCTGGATGGCTGGAACGTATGGAGCGTACCCGCTATGGTATATAGTTGTATATTTAGGACATGTTGATTTAGAACTGTCCTGTGTTTTGTAAATGTTGTAACTCTGATATATAAAATGCAAACGTACTGATACAGTTCTTTTTGTAAACTGTTATTACGTGGTATTATATTTTGATCCGCTGCGAATGAGAGGTTTTCTGTGACTAACTTCTGTTTCTACTTCTTTCTCTTTTCTTCTTTTCACTAACTATCTGGAATTTTCGGGATCGAAATTTCCGGGTCGTTACACCAAGAAGCTTGAATCAATGTCTTCTCTTTGAATTTGGAGTTGGATGTTGGATTTGCAAGTGAACTAGAGCTTGGAGTTTTAATTTCTCATTCCTTCCTCCATTTTTGATGAAGCTTGAGTGTTAGGAAATGAAAGCAAAGTTATGAAGGGAAGGGGGTTGAGCTAGAGTAAATAGCTTAGGCTAATGCGCTAATCCAAACCCAAAGCCCAAAGTGAAAAGGTAGCAAGATTCCACTAACTCCAAATATATCAAAGTATATACTTAAAAAGATTGCAAACGGCGTTTTGAACTCAATGGAAGCAGTCCCGAGTCCTAATTCGACCGTATGCAAAAAGGTAACTTTTCGGACTATAATCCGACTAAAGATAAAATAATTAAATATTCAATCGTAAAATATGCGGGTTGTTACATATATATAGCATATAAATCACCGTCTTCGTCCTCCAGATATAAAATATTTAACGCTAAAATGCTCAGGCTAACCCAAGCGTAACGAAAAGACAACACTCCAGTCAGAACTAAAAGATCTTATACGAGTTAAATAAATAAGAGTGTAATGGCTTCAGAGATGTTTACATCTCTTATCCAGTACATAATGTGCATGCAATAACTAAAGAGATGTCCGGGATTTCCATCTCATAAGTATCCTTTAAACTAATTACTATGCACTAACATACGATATATATAGTGCCTATTAGTAAAGTAAAGTATTAAAATTGCGTTAAGGCGTTACCATACCCCCTTAACTCATTTTGATAAGTGTCATTTTCTATACAGTACTTTAAACTACACTAAATCGGTCGGCTATCAGGGAGCACCCAATAGGTACGACATAAACCAAACTCGTAGTGGGCTCGATTTGGATACATACGACAAGGCACACAAGGCAATGCATAGGGTAGGATACCACCGTTTTGCAGAACCGGACTGGTGGTAAAGCATAGAAGCTACTACCGTGCACCTCGGGACACACTCCCATAATCAAATCAAAGGGTGGCCACCATATCAAATCACAAAGAAATAGATATGGTTTCGAAGAAGCATGCTCGATGGGGAGAGACCTCACTGACCCAGGTATAGCTCATGTTTGTCATTTTAATTATGACCTGAAACCATCATCGTTCTCTTACTTCATTCCGATAGCTTTCGCCAAACCATCCTACTTCATTCCGGATCCTCCACTATGTGCACAGTTGTTAAAGTGGTTTTCGTTATTAGCAGAGAGTATGACAATATCCGATCTCCGTCTCTATAACAACCAAATACTTATTTCACACCGTTAGGTTCTTTTACATTTTCAAAATCGATTCATGATTGATATCAAAATATTATATTCAATTCAAAATATCCCTTATTTCAAAAGCATCATATTTACTCAAAATATGTCATTTCACTAGAAAATATCATTTCAAATTCCAACGTAGGTTATAACATCATTTAACCATATTCGCCTTAAAATCGAGGATTTAAATATAAATAATTCAACCTTTCAGAGTTTGAATTTTAGAAAATAGTTTGAATAGTCATAAATATTTTAAATTGTTTAAAATAGTTTTAATAGTTTAAAATAGTTTTAATAGTTTAAATTAGTTTAAAATAGTTTTAATAGTTTAAATTAGTATAAGGATTTTAAAACAGTTAAAATAGTTTAATATAAAATGGTTTGATTTATGGAAATGGTTTATATAGTAAATAGTTTTGAAAATCTAAATAATCTGAATTTTAAAATAATAGATATTTAAATTATTTATACTAAAGTAATTTTATATCGAAAATAATATCAGATTAAACTGTTTCTTCCATTTCAAAAAATCTAGACCATATCCAGATTTCATATCAACAAACTCAATTTTAATCTTCCAATTCAAATGACTCAGTTTCAATTTAATTCCAAATCAATGTGAATTAAATTTCAACTCGAAATAACTTCAATTTTCAAAACATTCTTTTTTAACTTCGATTTCAATTCAATAATTCAAATCAATGATTTAAATTCAATTCCATTCTTATTTAAAACCATTTCAATTCAAATCATTCAAGCCCAATTTCAATTTACTTATTTATACCACTTAAATCAAATTTAATTGCATTGTTAAATCGTAAGATCCAAACCTTCAAAATAATACAAATTTCCAAATTAAACTCATATATCGATTTTAACTTTACATTTCCTAATTTAATTCTTAAATAAATTCTTTTTAACCATTTCAACTTTCAAAGCTTGAATTAGAAAATAACTAAATTCATATAAATCTATAATTTATTTCTTTAGAAATAGCAACATTCAATCAAAAATTTAAATTCTAGATTTTAAAACCATTTAATTTAACCAATCTGCTGTCCTTATATAATTTTCTACCCTATGGTCAAGTGATACAAGTATATATCATTTCAACCCGCAATAAATTTAAATTTTGGGATATATATCATTTCAACCCGTATCCCGAATCATAATTTTCCAAATTCATTAAATCCCTCTGGTTTATAATTTATACCCATGAATATTTTTCCCTAATCTATAAGATCGTTCAGGTATGTATAATTCCAACCCATAGTAATTTTCCAAACAATAACTAAGGGAACTTGCATTGTGATAACAACATATAAAATAAACATAACATCAAATCATTCAAAATGTCAACAATAAAACATCCATCGCAAGCATCATTCAAATCAACCAATAAATCACAATAATTAACTGCTTATCACTATCAAGTATTTAACTAAAAATTTAAATTCAATATAAATTTTATGGTAATATAATTCAAATTAATTCCAATTTCAATTAAAATGTCAAATTAAACTACCAAGCGACAATCAATAAATTTCTTATCACAACATAAATTTAATTTAACTGACATAAGATGGTTTATTATTTTTGAGTGAGTCAAATTACTCACCTTTGATTTCAAATTGATTTCAAATCCAAATAAGGTCCAAAATTTGTGCAGTCTCAAAATGCAGCCAAACTAGCTCCATATCATCCGAAATTTCGATATGAGTCCAATGGCATAAACCACGGGTCAATCGGGCTAGTATGCAAAAGTTATTCAAGTTAGAACTTTTGAATTTAAAACATAATTAATTAATTAATAAAATAAGAAGCATGTCACCTTCCCCACGACCATCGAAGTCGACCCAACGTTACAGAGCTCGGCCGCCACCTTTGATGATCAAATTCGCCATGCGCCGACCACCAGAGACGACTACACCACCATCATTTGATCCAGCACGACAAGATGCGCCTACTAGTGCCCAATGTGCCGCCTTCGGCCCTCCCAATCGATGTCGTAGCCGCCTTAAAACTTAGGGTTTTGAACCCGAATAGCCAAAAGCCGATCACCACTGGTCGACTTAGGTGATGCAACCACCACCGATAGACTCTTGGTAGCCACCTTTGCAAAACATCTCAAAAAATATCACCAATTGATGCTCCGATCAAAATACCCAATTTTGACTTGACCGCGATTTCTGATTGATCCGATCACTGTCTTGGAAAATAAATGCCAAACGTAGCTACCATTCATCGAGATCTTTCCAACGATACAAAATTTGATAAGGTTTCAAGAGTTTGAAATTCAATTTGATATGTAATTGAAATTAGGTTTTGGGATGACTATGACATTTGAGAAGGAGGAACAAGTAAGGAACTAAAAAGTAAATACAATCAAATGGAAAGGCTGCAAGGGTTTGAGAAACAAAATCTATTTATGTAGACAAAAAAATGATATGAATGAATGGATAGATCGATTTTGATCGAAACGATAACGACGACCCGAAAAGGCCGTTTCATTTCGAAAAAAAGATGGATCATCCAATATATCGAAATATAGGTTTTCGATATTTTTAAACTCAATGGAACTAGTTTCAAATCCTAATTGCATTATATATTTTAGTTTGGTTTTAAAATAAAATTATATTCATTTAAATTATATTGATTGATTTTTACGCATTTCGAGCTCCCATGATCAAACGATAAGTCTGATCGCTACGAAACTTGAAATCCTACAGTAAATCACCATTACGAATTCGATAAACTAGTTTCGTCGAAATTCGAGACAGTGGCCAAAATGGCTATTTTACATGGTAATTAATTAAATTATTATTAAATTGAGTTAATCACTTTTAATTTCAAATTTAATGTTAACAATTTAATAATTCTTAATTACATAGAAATTAATAATTAGTTTCAAAATAATTTTTCGAAGTAAGATTCAATATTTAAATATTACCCAATTTACATCGTTCAATTACAACTGTAATAAATTCATTAATTATAATTTAAATCCCAATAAATTCATTTATTTTGATTTACATTCTTATTATTCAATCAACAATACCTTATGGATTTTATTAACATAAGTCTAAATTTCATTAAATCCATTATTTTACAGTTATCAGCTTTTACCATATTAATTATAATATTTCAATTTCATAAGTTACCAATTAAATTCCTTATTTACAATTATAACCCAAATTAACTTTATAGTTATTTCAATTGATTGTAGTTATAAAATATAGTTTCAATAACATCCAACAACATTATTAAATCATATTCAAATTATTTTCTCATTAATAAATCATAAATTTTTAATTTCCCCAATATTAAATTATAAAAATCTTATGAAATTTAATATTTTTAACTATAGAAAAATATGGACTTTTATATTCTTCCCCACTCAAAACTTTCCGTCCTTGAAAAGGAATGAGAAAGAATTAACAAACATGATATAATTTTATTCAAAATATTCAATTTATAAACACTCTAAATTTACATAATTAAGTCTTTAAATAAAATATATCAATTTTTAAATGATTAAATCTTCTATATTCAATTTCAATGAAAGTTTGCAAATATTTCACTTTCACAAAAAAAAATTAAGTTCTAAATTCACGGAAAATTTGGTAGGGTCACCTTTGCACGGTTAGGTCCGGAAAAATAATAATATCAATAACTAAAATATATATTATATTTCAATAATAAACCATTCCAACTAGAGGAAGAAGAATTAAAATATTATTGGAAAACTATAATCCAAAAACGTACCCATTTGACGGGCAGACAACTTTATTTATGAAATCAAAAGCAGTAGTTATTGCTTCCATAAACCTGTATTTCACTTAGATAGTTCAAAATAGTGAGAATTATGTACAAATGAAATATTTAGTTATTTTAATTAGTAAAAAAGAAAACCAATACTGTAACAACCCACATATATATCGATTTTATATTTAAATATTTTATTTAAATATTTTATCGTTAGTCGGATTTTTGTCCGAAAAGCTACTTTTTGCAAACAGCCGAATTAGGACTCGAGACCACTTCCATTGAGTTTAAAATGCCGTTTGCGACCTTTTTGAGTATAAACTTTGATATATTTGGAGTTAGTCAAAAATTTGACCTTTTTCACTTTGGGTTTGAGTTTGGGTTCACTCCACTAGCCAACTTATACTCAAAACTGAACCACTCTTCCCCATTCACCCTCACTTCTTCCTCTTTTCAGTTCTAAGGCAATAATGGTGGAGAGATTGGAAATTAAAACTCCAAAACCCTAGTTCATCTTGCAACCTCAAATTCCTAGCTCCAAATTCAAGACAACCCATTGGTAAGCATTCTCTTCTTCTTCTCCAACTTATTCTCTTACCAATTTCAGAAATTCCTAAACCTAATTTTGGGAATGTTCTTGTTTTGAGCATAGATTCAAGCTCATTTGGGTTGTGTTGAAGAGAGGTTGATTCTCCTTTTGCTTGCAGGCTTCTTTTTCATTTGTGTGATTTCAAAAGTGAGATTTTTATCTCACATCTTTGTCTATAATTATCTTCGATTGTTAAGTATGAATTCCTAACACTTATTCATGTGCAATTGATTTTGGTTTGGATTGATTTCGTGTATATTCCAATTTTTGGTGTTTTGGTCTAATTTATGAAAATCCTATTATGGATATTTGGACATTGATATTTGAGGCGTATCGAAGAGCCGTTTAGGTTGGGTTGTCATTCGACGTAATTCCTTAGTCATCGTTATTTGCTCGTTCGATCGATTCCGATATTCGTTTGGCCATTTTTGGCCTAGGTTCAGGGAATGCCCTGAACCCTTCATTCAGAAGTCTGAAACGTAATATTCAGACGTCTGAATATTTTTCTGGGAAGATTTCTATTCCCAGATTGAGACGTCTGAATATATGGTTTCAGACGTCTGAATTGGTTCTATTTCAAACAGAAAGAAAATAGGCTAAAATATGCCTATTTCAGATGTCTGAAACACTTGATTCAGACGTCTGAATTGTGTTCTGGAAATCTTTATATTTCCAGATTCAGACGTCTGAACCATTTGTTTCAGACGTCTGAAACTGCAGTGTTTTTCCTACTTGCCTATTTGCTTGAGAATTCCAATTAAAATCGATTCGTGATGATCCTATTTGTTGTTATCATTTATTATGACTTTGATGACTCCTTTTTAGGGATTTTTTAATATCCATTTCGATGGATTCTTTATATGTTTCTTTGGATTTTATTCACGTCTTCGAATGTGAATTTTACTGATTGATTGTTCTTACAATCTTCTTTGTGATTTGTCACTTTAAAAATATGAAGGTTTTCTATACTAGTAGTAAATAACAAAATTCTTTCATCAAAACGATTTCAACACTATTTTATCACAAAGCTCGTTTCTTAAACCATTTTTCAATCTATTAGTATATACAAGCCTTTACCTCACTCGTATAAGAAATCTAATTAAACGACTTAGTAAAACAAGTGGTATGAAACGCTTGCGTTTACTTCGTCGGTTAATTCTTGGACTTGTTCGATTGAAACTCTTGTGACAATTTTCTAGTGGAGACCTACAATTTGTTCGTAAATATTTAAGTTAAGCTAGTGGTTATGGGACATGAAGCTAAGCTCATATATTTACTAGCTTACTGTAATCGACACTTCTCTTTGATCATGACGATCACTTTATGTTTTAGACTAGCATTGTGCAATGTCTTTGTGTTTTGGTTCATCGGATGTCACGCTGTACGACGTCGTTGTTCCCTTTGATTGTATTTTGGTTCATTGGATGTCACGCTGTACGACGTCGTTGTCCCCTTTGATTGTGTTTTGGTTCATCGGATGTCACGCTGTACGACGTCGTTGTCCCCTTTGATTGTGTTTTGGTTCATCGAATGTCACGCTGTACGACGTCGTTGTCCCCTTTGATTGTGTTTTGGTTCATCGGATGTCACGCTGTACGACGTCGTTCCCTTTGATTGTGTTTTGGTTCATCGGATGTCACGCTGTACGACGTCGGTGTTCCCTTTGATTGTGTTTTGGTTCATCGGATGTCACGCTGTACGACGTCGTTGTCCCCTTTGATTGTGTTTTGGTTCATCGGATGTCACGCTGTACGACGTCGTTGTTCCCTTTGATTGTGTTTTGGTTCATCGGATGTCACGCTGTACGACGTCGTTGTTCCCTTTGATTGTGTTTTGGTTCATCGGATGTCATGCTGTACGACGTCGTTGTTCCCTTTGATTGTGTTTTGGTTCATCGGATGTCACGCTGTACGACGTCGTTGTTCCCTTTGATTGTGATTTGGTTCATCGGATGTCACGCTGTACGACGTCTTTGTTCCCTTTGATTGTGATTTCTGGATTTCGTGTGTTGAATTCTAGAATTTGTGTTTCACCAACTTTAACGATTGGCATGGATATGTATGTCATTTATTGTGGCTTGGTGAATGAAATTAGGAGTATGACTTTTCCTTTGATTCTTGTGTAGATTTTGTGATGATGATTAATCTCTTATTGATTTTCAATTACTTATATATATCACAGCTTGGCATGGTGATTATTATACGTTTAGTCATATCTCTTATTCTATATCATTTCATCTGATATTTATAGCTAGACTGATCCGTTTATTATTTTCTTATTAAATAATACTCGGGTCAGACCGAGATGTTACAGGTGCTTCTGCTTGACTTTACATCCGGGATTACCTCCTTGACTTTTGGTTAACTACTTAGATTAGTAGTTTTTGTTGTATACATTTGAGATATAGACTCCATTATGTATACTTATTCTTTTGTGTAGTTCATGTAACTATTATTTTGTGATATTGTGGATCTTTTTAGACCACTACTCTGATGTACACTTCCTAGTGTAATATTCATATCTATTTCCGCCTTCGTGATATGAATTGTCTGTGACTGATTTATGTTATGTTTATTTCTATATTTGTTTCTGAAGATATTATAGCCACTATGTAGTAGTTTTGAGTTTGTGTCGGTATGTCGGATTTCCCTCTTGATAAAGAAATGCATGTTATACTATCCGACATATCGATGCTCGCACAAAGCAATTACACGGATGGTCGCTCCTCAACAGCCTTATTCTCCGTGCTAGTCGACAGCATTCTCCGTAGTGTTCTTGGCTAGCGTAGGTATAGAGGTGGGGCGTCACAAATACAAAACAAATGCAAATAAAATAATACGACCATCATATGCAACAAAGGAATCAATCATGCATCCATAATTATCAAAACTAATTCTCTGTTCAAGTTCAGAAACTTTTCACCACACAAGGATGATAAAAAAACCGATAAGTGTGTACGTTATGCTCAACAACCTTAGATAATTACTTAATAGATTATTCATACAACCTTAAACAATTTGAAGTTTCATTTCCCAACTTCCCATAAGCCAAAACAACAAAGAATTTTAAATATTATTTAAGTTTATTCTATTGGTTCCTTTTCACATTATTAATCTCAGATTTATTTTAAATTCTCATTTGTTCATATAGTGACATATTATTAGTTTGCATTCATTTACTTACCTAAATTATTTCACATTCAATATCTGAAGTCAACAATAAATCAATTATAGAAATATTGTCTAAGTTTCCATGTAATTTAATTCACATTCATTTACTTATGTAACTTGATTTCCTTTTAATATGAATATTCACGAATAAAGCATTTCATACTTAAGTGTTTCTACCTTTTAATTCACATTTATCTCATTTTTAGTAGTGTCAATTAATAATAAACTTATTTATAAGTCATTTCAATCGTATCTTAAGTTTGTAAACATGTTCTTAGATAATAATCACATTTTACTATTCAATCTAATCATTAGCATTTCAAAACATTAATTTATGTTTATAACATGTCTTGTAACATCTTAATTCTCTCTCTCTCTCTATATATATATATATATATATATATATTGACATGAATTTCGTTTTTTAACATTATTATTACATAAAGTTTTTACTTGTCTAATTTTCTATTGCATATTCTTATTTAACATTTCAACTTTTAAATATTTATGGTAAGTTACATATATATAAATATATGTTTTCTAGAATGTAATTGAATGTCACACAAGTTTATCTTATTCAAATTTAGTCAACAAAATGTTCAACAATTCACACTTTCTTAATTTTTATTATCTTAAATTTCAACTAACAACTTTCTAATTCTTTACGGTATCATCAATCATTTAGCTTTTAATTTCTTATTCTTTCATTTTTAGAAGTTTCTAACCATTAAAATTTCACTTTATTTCTATAACTGAAATCATTAATTTAACAGGAACTTAAGAATTCAAATTTCGAATTCAGTTTAAATCACATTGAAATAATATACATATTCTAATCTTATATATATCAAATCCTATTTAAGAAAATAAAATTAAAACTTTTTTACCAGAACAAATATGCACTATAGCTACTTCAGTGGCCTTCCCACTTTGAAACTCGACTATGAATATCGATTATGCGGCCGTCATCACCGAAATTATTTTCCAAAGAAGAAAGAGGGGAGTACAGAACATATTTCCTTTTAAAATTTCTTTAAAACAATTATTTCAAATCACATTGAAAATATTTATATCTGAAAATACTTCCAAATAATTCTCAAATTATATTCCATAATCTTTTAAAACCAATTTCAAAACCCCAGAACTTAAGTTCTCAAATTTCCAATTAAGTTCATTTTATTTACAAATCCTATTTTACAATAAATATTTATAAATTTCACTTTCGAACAAACAAACATAACACATACAACTATATCTATTTATAAAAATCAATGTTTTATATGCAAAATATAATACTTGGTAAAATTATTTCATATACGTATATTTAAAAAACAATTTTATGTCTATCTGCCCTATTAAGTGTTTATAAATCCCTATCGATGCCATAGCGTCCTATGTACCGACCGGAATTTATAAATATTAAATAGAAAAAATTAACACAAAACAAAACATTTTATAACACTAACAAGTATGCTTTCTCATATATATATGGTCAAACAACTCAATCTAGGGTATTACTACCCTATCTCTAATGTGTCAAACCCCACAAAGCTAAGGTTATTGCTAAACCAAAGCTCTGATACCAACTGTAACGGTCAACCAATAGTGGTGTAACGTCCATCGCAGCATAGAATCGTACCTTTGTTCTGCTTTTACCGCCAACCTCTTGACCACACAAATCCCATGGGACTGGTAGGAGTAAGAGTCGTCCATTTGCTACCAAACCCAAAAGCGAGAACCCTCTATCATGCTGCACCCTTCGAGTGCCAAAGCAAACACATGTCAAATTCAAACCATTCAAAAGGGAGGTTTGTTAATGGGGTAAATAAGAGAAAAGAAGGAAAAAACAAATCTCACAACGGAATGACAAAATATAATAATCAAATAAACTGTTCATGAACCTATTTTACAAATACATTTGATTGCACTTTTATAATACAATCAAAGTTATACATAAAGTAAGAATAAATGAATAATGCATCAGAACAACATGATGCAGTGGGATAATATCTAAATTGTATATAAACCTCCGTCTTTGTCCTCCAGAAATAGAATCTTCAACCTAAAATGCTTGGGCTCACCCTATCATGATGAAAAGACAAAACACTCGAGTCAAAACTAAAATATCTTATGTGAGTTAAATCAACAGTAAATCAATATGAGTGTAACGGCTTAAGAAATGTTTACGGGATTTTAAATCTCCTATCTAGTGTACTACGTGCATATAATAACTTAAGAGATGTTCGAGATTTCCATCTCCTAAGGATCCGTTAAACTATTTCTGATGAAGTAATATACAATTATATATAGAGTCTATCAGTAAAGTAAGGCATTAAATAGCATTAAGGCGTTACCCACATCACCCTTAACACATTTTTATAAATGCCGTAGTCCATACGGTACTGTAAACTCCACCAAATCGGTGGGCCATCAGGGAGCACTCCATAGGTATGACATAAACCAAGCTCGTAGTGGGCTCGATCGGGATAAATATGACATGGCACGTGAGGCAATGCCCAGAGTAGGACAGTACCATTTTGTAGAACCGAGCTGGCAGTAACACATAGCAACTACTACCGCCCACCTTGAGACACACTCTGATAATCGAATCAAAGGGTGGCCACCAAATCAATTCAAAACGTAATAGATATAGTTTCGAAGAAGCATGTTTGATAAAGGGAATGACCCGACATGGCCCGGGTATAGCTCCTGTTTTAGTCATTTTAATTATGGCCTGAAAGTCAAGACTATCCATCATCGTTCTCTTACTTTATCCTAGTAGCGTTCGCCAAACCATCCTACTTCATTCTGGATTCCCTACTATGTGCATAGTTGTTAAAGTGGTATTCGGTATTAGCGGAGAGTACAACGATATCCAATCATGGTCTCTTTGACAACCAAACGCTTATTTCACACTGTTTAGTTCTTTTACATTGCCAAAACCGATTCGTACGAAATATCATATTCAATTCAAAATATCCCTCTTTTCAAAACCATCATATTTACTAAAAATATGTCACTTCACTAGAAAATATCATTTCAAATTTCAATGTAGGTTATAACATCATTTAACCATATTCACCTTTAAATCAAGGACTTAAATATAAACAATTCAACCTTTCACGGTTTGAATATTAGAAAATAGTTTGGATAGTCATAAATAGCTTGAATAGTTTTAAATAGTTTAAATAGTTTAAAATACTTTTAATAGTTTAAAATAGTTTTAATAGTTTAAAATATTTTTAATATTTCAAATTAATTTAATATAGTTTTAATAGTTTAAAATAGTTTTAACAATTTAAAATAGTTTAAGTATTTTAAAACAATTAAAATAGTTTAATATAAAATGGTTTAATTTTTGGAAATGGTTTATATAGAAAATAGTTTTGAGAATCTAAATAATCTGAATTTTAAAATAATATATTTTTAAATAGTTTATATTAAAATAAGTTTATTTTTAAAAGAATATCAAATTAAAACATTTCTTCCATTTCAAAAAAGCTGGACCATATCCAGATTTCAAATCGACAAACTCAATTTTAATCTTCCAATTCAAATAACTTCGTTTCGATTTATTTCCAAGTCATTATGATTTCAATTTCAATTCGAAATAACTTCAATTTCTAAAACATTCCTTTTTAACTTCGATTTCAATTAAACAATTCAAATTCAATTCCATTTTTATTTAAAACCATTTCAAATCAATTTCAAGCTCAATTTCAATTTATTTATTTAAACAACTTAAAAAATATTTAACTTCATCGTTAAATTTTAAGATCAAATCTTCAAAATAATTCAAATTTCCAAATTAAAGTCATATATCAATTTTAACTCTACATTTCCCAATTTAATTCTTAAACTATTTCTTTTCAACCATTTCAATTTCAATATTCAAAGCTTGAATTAGAAAATAATTAAATTCATATAAACCTATAATTTATTTCCTTTAAAACAATAACATTTAATCAAAAATCCAAATTCAAGTTTTTGAAACCATTTAATTCAACCAATCTGGTGTCCTTTTATAATTTCTACCCTATGGTCAAGTGATACGTATAAATATCATTTCAACCCGCAATAAATTTTAATTTTTGAATATATATCATTTCAATTCGTATCCCAAATCATAATTTTCAAAATCCATAAACTTTCTCAGGTTTACCATTTCAACCCATAAAGATTTTCCCCTAATCTATAAGATCATTCGGGTATATAACATTTCAACTCATAGTAATTTTCCTAATAATAACTAAGGGAACTTGCTATGATGACCCGGGGTTTTTTTGAAACTTATTATTTGAATATCTAACTGATTTAAGTATTGATAATATAAGATTTCATCAGTCAAACAATAACAAATTCTTACCATTTTAGATATATATATATATATATATATATATATATATATATATATATATATACATATATATTTGGGAAGCTATGATTTAAAAATCTAAAAATTAATCTCTCATAACATACTTAAATAAAAAATCCACCTTTTTATTACAAGATATAACTATGTGTATATTCATAACTTTGATATAAAATTTAAAATAATATATATATATATATAATAGGAAGAAATACACATAAGTGGCTAGTATTTATTTGTATATAGTTATAGCATATAAGTAAAAATTTATATAAATGACACAAGGCTTAGGCATCTAAACATATATATATGTGTGTGTGTGTGTGTGTGTATAACATTAAATTTATGTAAGTAACAATTTTATTTTTACATTAGTATAGGGTATTTGTACAAAATTTACAAAGGTAAAATAAAACAAAGACTGTGTTCATATATGTATGTAACACGTATATTTTTAAGGATATATGTATACTTGTAAATACCTTAGGGAACATAGCATTGAATGAACATCCTCTTAAGCATATATTATATCAAATCCTTCTTTTAAATAATCAAATCCCTTTTTCAATTTTCAAATCAAGTCACTATCTCAAATTAAAGAGAATATACAGTATAAAAAAAAAAGAAAATTATTGTACCTATTAAGGCTACATCATATTCTCTCTATAAATAACATTATCTTTGTTCACTTTTGTTCATTCGAACAAGAAATATATATATAAAAGCTACCAGTTAAAACTCTGTAGAATCAAGGTGCTCGGAAATCAAAACAAAAAGCAAGCAACATATTTCTTTTTCAAAACAGTGTTCTATTTCAAAGGAAAATAGTGAGTAAAAGTAAAATTTCTTTTACATTGTAATCTATGTATATGCCTATATATGGAAGTAGCAGCTTGTTTGATAAATATGTTTTGCTTAGGAACACACACACACACACAAATATATATATATATATATATATATTTGTGTGTGTGGATGTATATCGAGTGTTATGGCCAGATCCTGTACATCATTTTCATCTCTGCTTGTATACTTAAAATAATGTCATGCTTAACTTCAAAAATCTGTATCTCTTACTCTAATTAGTTTTAGGTTATGATGTTTAAAGAAGAATTGTTTGTTTTCGATTATACTTTGTTTCAAAAATGGTTTCGTAAAATATTATCAAGTATAAACGTTGGAAGATATAATTTAAGTAGGTAACCCAAAATTGTAATAAATTCAAAAATCATATTTTATGCTTTTATTTATATGAACTTAACTCCGCCTATGTAGTTTTCTATGCAGCCTGGCCCAAGCCAAGATAAAGGACCAAGTTGTGATAGACTTGGCGAGCCAATGTAAAATCCACAGCGTCTCTTATGGAAATGAAACCTAGTTATATTTCATTGGGGTGTAACCCTCTTAGCGACGTGCTATATCGAGGCCCGGGTATTGTGAAAAGTTAGCAAGGGCTGGGTCGTCACTCCCCCAGTGGCGCGCCATATCGAGGCTCGGATATGGTGATAAATATGCAATGGCTGGGTCGTCACTCTCTTAGTGGCGTGCTGCTTCGATTCCCCGTTGTAGTGATAAATGAGCAAGGACCTTTGCACTTTACTCGACGGGTGTGAGGGGCAAGGAAGCTAGTCGATGATAGTAGGATTCGGTTAGGTAGTTGAAATGTAGGATCGTTAATAGGAAAGCTAAGTGAGATAGTTGATACTACGATTAGGAGACGTGTAAATACCTTATGTGTTCAGGAGACTAAACGGACGGGCTAGAAGGCGAAGAAGGTGGAGAATACAGACTTCAAGTTATGGTACATGGGAAAAGAGAGTAATGAGAATGGGGTAGGCATCTTAATTGAAAAGTACCTTAGAAATGGAGTTGTCGACGTTAAGAGACCAGGGGACAGGATCATCCTAGTAAAGGTGGTAGTGCGCGATATGATTCTAAACGTCATTAGCACCTATGCCCCACAAGTAGGACTAAATGAAGTCGTCAAGAGGAATTTTTGGTAAGAGTTAGATGTTACAGTTAGAGATGTGCCTAGTTGTGAAAAACTTTTAATAACAGGAGATTTCAATGGGCATGTTGGTACGGCTAGTGGTGGGTTTGAGAGAGTGCATGGTGGTTTTGGATATGGCGATAGGAACTAAGAAGGAGAAGAAATACCGATTTTTTCTATTGCTTATGACCTCATGATAGCTAATACCTTCTTTACAAAGAGACAGTCACACTTAGTTATTTTTAGTAGTGGTCAACAATGTAGCTAGATTGATTTTGTCCTTACTAGAAGAGATGACAAACGAGCTTGTGTAGATTTCAAAGTCATACCTGGAGAATGTCTTGTCTCAAAACATCAGCTTTTGATATCTGAATGTCGTCTTCGGATACGCATTCGACGGGATAAAGGAGCCAAGATTAGTCGAACAAAATGGTAGAAACTCAAAGGAGACACTTCATTGGTGTTTAAGGATAGGGTGATGGAAGAAGGGGCATGGAATTTCGAAGGAGAAGAAAATCACATATGGGATGAGATGGCAACGCGCATTCAGAAAGTGACTGCTAAGGTATTTGGGGTAACGAAAAACAATAAACGCGAACCTAAAGATTCATAGTGGTGGAACAATGATGTGCAAAAGGCTATCAAAAAGAAGAAGGAATGCTATAAGTGCTTGCATCATCACATGAGCAAGGATAACATGCAAAGCGACAAAGTTGCAAAGAAGAACGCAAAGAAAGTGGTGAGTGAAGCAAGGGATCGAG
Source organism: Allium cepa (assembly GCA_030765085.1). Lineage (NCBI taxonomy): Eukaryota > Viridiplantae > Streptophyta > Magnoliopsida > Asparagales > Amaryllidaceae > Allium > Allium cepa. The sequence continues at coordinate 111,167,745 of CM060943.1, forward strand.
CGTATGAGGACCTGTATCATAAGCTAAGTACAAAGGAGGGTGAAAAAGACGTCTATAGGATAGCTAAGCTCCTTGAGAGGAAGATAAGAGACTTCAATCAAGTTAAATGTATCGAAGATGATAATAATAGACTTTTGGTGAAGGATGACGAGATAAAAAATAGATGGAGAGATTACTCCGACAAGCTATTTAATGAAGAAGGTGGTAGCACTTTGATCGAGCTAGATGACTCTTTTGATGACAACAGTAGGCATTTTGTTCGGAGAATTCAAGGATACGCGGTAAAGGAGGCGCTAAAACGAATGAAAGTAGGCAAGGCACTAGGGCCTGATGGCATCCCCGTTGAGGCGTGGAGATTCCTTGAAGATGCAGGGATCGCTTGGCAAACTAAGTTGTTCAATAATATTTTCAATTCAAACAAGATGCTAGATGAGTGGAGGAGAAGCATATTAGTTCCAATTTTTAAAAATAAAGGAGATATACAAAGTTGCACAAACTACAGAGGAATTAAGCTTATGAGTCATACGATGAAGCTATGGAAGAGAGTCATTGAATATCGATTAAGAAGAACGACGAGCATTTCAAAAAATCAATTTGGTTTCATGCCTAGAAGGTCGACCGCAGAGGCCGTTTTCTTGATAAGACAACTAATGGAGAGGTTTAAGGAGCGAAAAAAGGATTTACACATGGTTTTTATTGATTTGGAGAAAGCTTTTGACAAAGTACCACAAAAGGTGATGTGGTGGGCTCTGAAAAAGAAGAGAGTCCTAACAAAGTACATTACCCTTATCAAGGATATGTACGATGATGTTGTGACTAGTGTCAGAGCATGCGATGGTGTAACCAGTGACTTTCCCATTAACATAGGATTACACAACAGGTCAGCTTTGAGCCCCTACATTTTTATCCTAGTGATGGATGAGGTTACGAAGTGTATACAAGGGGAGACTCCTTGATGTATGCTATTTGCTGATTATGTTGTGCTAATTGATTATAGTAGGATTGGGGTTGATAGACAACTCGAGATGTGGAGAAAGAATTTAGAATCTAAGGGATTTAAGCTTAGTAGAACTAAAACAGAGTATATGAAGTGCGAGTTTAGCGGTGTCAGGTTAGAGAACGGAAATATTATTCTGGCCGGACAAATAGTTCCTAAAAAGGAATCCTTTCGATATCTAGGATCAATGTTGCAGTGTAACGGTGAGATTGATGAAGATGTTATTTTTCAAATTCGAGTGGGATCGATGAAGTGGTGACAAACATCTGGCATACTCTATGACAAGAAAGTCCAATAGAAACTTAAAGTAATGTTCTATAGAATGGAAATTAGGCCAGCGATGTTGTTCGGTGTAGAATTATTGGCCTACTAAAAACCAACACATCCAGAAGATAAGTGTAGCAGAGATGCGTATGCTGCGAAGGAGTTGCGGTCATGCAAGAAGAGACCGAATTAGAAATGATGATACACGTGAAAACATGGAGTTGCACTAATTGAGGAGAAAATAATTCAACGTCGCTTAAGATGGTTTGGACATCTCCAAGGAAGGCCGCCCGAGGCACATGTGCGTGTTGGAATCATAGGCTGTGTCGTTTGCTCAAAGAGAGGTAGAGGTCGACCAAAGTTAACATGGGTGGAAGTTGTTAAAAGGGACTTGAAGGGTTGGAATATAGCCAAAGAGTTGGTAACGGACAGGAGTGCGTGGAAGTTAGTGATCCACGTACCAGAATTCTGAGCTATGAGTCTTATAAGTTTTAGATTATAGGATTAGGGAAAAAGAACCTAAGACGTAGCGTTTGGTCTTTTGATCAATGCTACTATCAGCACCATTATTACTATTTGTACTATTGCCATCATTTTTTTAATTATTTTATTGTATTTATTATTATTATTATTATTTTATTGTATTTATTATTATTATTATTATTATTATTATTATTATTTTATTGTATTTATTATTATTATTATTATTTTATTGTATTTATTATTATTATCGTTGTTGTTTTTGTTGTTGTTGTTGTTATTATTACAACATACATATGTATTTCTATCTTTATTTTACTTAGTTACTATTATTATTAATTTACCTATTTGACTTAATTTTATCATTGCTACTGTTACTGTTATTGTTATTGTTATTGTTATAACCTTTAAATTACTTTTTTCATTTAATTTCGGGTTCCATCTCTAGCCGACCTCAACTTGTTGGGAATAATGGCTCTGTTGTTATTGTTGTTGTATTTATATGAACATGATCGTCATCAAAAACGAGGATTTTTAAAGGTGGTTTCATGATTATTCATGATGTATATGATGAGATATAAGAAGATAATCAATTTTTTACCTTTGATCAAATTTCGAAAAGGCAATCAATGGTAGGGGTTGGCGTTTGTTCAGAAGGAGTAGGACGGAGAACTGTGGAAAAGTGATAGGACTATTTACAAAGCAGTGTTGTGGTTGGTCAAAGTCGATATAGGGTTTAAGGGGATTTTCTAGTCATGGTCGGGTTTGAGTCGGTTGCAGCACCGTGGTGGAGTTCTAGGCTTCGGTAATTCGGGAAAAAAGGAGGGTAGTGTGGCAGTCCCAGTGGCAGACTTTGGTGGGTGCGGGTGGTCATAGGTGGCTGGATGAAGCGGAGATAGGAGGTCAGGTTCGTTACTTTCTGGGTTTGAGTTTAATTTTTCGAACTGAAAGTTACCGGCAAAGTTTGCATGGGCCAGTAGGATTACAGGGTCAGATGCCACTTGAGAAGTTGTTCGGCGGTGGTGGATGGTGGTCGGAAGGCGTATGCATTTCCACGCGTGGGTCGAGTCAATGCTATGTGCACATTTGGGAAGGGAAAAAGAGAGCAGTGAAATAAAGAGAAGTGAAGGATGAGGATTTGCCTTGTTGATGTTTGGTTAAGCCGATGGGCCTGGCCTTTATTTTTTTAATATATATATATATATATATATATATAATGTTTACAGTGTTTTCTTTAAAAGCTATTAACCTTTAAACTTGGTTTTCTTAAATTTAAACAACATAGGAACTGGTATTTTATCCTATCACCTAAACATATTGGCTTAATACACTTGGTTATGTTATTAATATGGAATTAGATTAATTTTCAATAATTAATGTAAATAAAATAATTTAAAACTTTAAATAAATTAAATCCTATTTTAACTTAATTATGATAATTATTGATAAATTTCTAAAATTTATATGATAAATAGTTTTTCAATTAATTTTAAGCAAGCAGGATTCGAAAAATATTAAATTTTGTTTTTAAATTTAATAGATGATGGTCCGTGATTCGTTAATATAGACCATAAATTGTTTAAATAGTTTAAGTTATGTGATTGTCTTGATTTCTCTTGTGTATTCATTTTAGTTATTTTATGATGAAAAGTAATGTGATAAATTGAAAGTTAAATATAAACGTTGACATATTTATTAGAAATAGACATGTGCAATTAAACTTCCATGCGTAGTTGTGGCATTCTAAAATTGAATTGTTTTGTTAAAACAACTTAGCCTTAAAAATCTGTCATTTGGATTCGACAAGCCGAGATTGGATATCTGTATCACCCAAAAACCACATCGGTCCAAAATAAACGTTCAGGTCGTGAAGATTCCAAGGGAAGATTTGGAATGAATACTCAGAATGCAAGGGCTATTTGTCATTAACTCCGAGGGTGGTTCCAATATGAGTGTAATAAAGATAGTGCCTTCGGTTCCGTTTGGACCAAGAACAGACATGTATGGACGAATGCTATCAGACCAACATCATTGGAGGACGATGAGCATTCCAAGTGGATGTGTTCCTAATCATAAACTCAAGCCTCATCAACTGGGAATGACTAAAAAAGGGGATATGCAGCAAGGCTAAGTGGGTCGCTCCCAGGTAGGGTAAGGTTACACTATCTAGAGTCCCTTTTATTGGACTATGTGGCGGTGTCTGATCCCAACCGCAGGGTAATCTTTTTAGTACTATCCAAGTTAGGGGTAGTCCGGTCTTGTGTAGTAGGGGATCTCGAAGTGGTCCTCAATGTGATTTTTCTAGGGATGCACCGTGACGGGCGATAACCCAATAGCTCGGTCATTATATGGAACTCAATCTCTAATAAGTGTCGTACATTTTGTGTGACGAACAGGATTCCAGCGCTCGAAAATCGACTTCCATACTTCACCGTATTCGAACATCGTAGATTCAAACGTTGAAATCCAATTTGTCGGAGCTTATAACAACATTAGGTGATAACAACACAACAAAAATAGAAGAAATTTTTTATTGATACAGAGCAATTGATAAAACAATCTGATACAAAAGAAATGATCAACAAAATCAGAGATTAATACAACAACGAGAAATAACAGCTGCAGTAGCGGAAAGATAACACCAAGGTGGTCCCTATTGCCAAAGCGCTAAAACTCCAAACCAGAAGCTCGAACCACTATCATGCTGCAATGAAGCAGGCTCGATGAAGATAATGTTGAAGTGAAACAAATGAAATCCCGAATCCACAGACTCCAGAGACTGCCAAAAGCTACACCTACTAGCTCACTATCTGATAACCTGACTCTAGGCAGCCCGTGTGGAAAATTATGGGCACCCAGGGTTTAGAAAGGGAACAATAAACTGCAGCCCAGTCATGGGACTGGTGTTAGAAAAAAAAAGTTGTTTGAAAAAAACAAACAAAAAGAAATAAAAAGAAATTCGCTATGCTTTTTGGAAAATGAAACTACCATAAGGCCTCCCGCCACACACACAATGCAATCGTACATTTATAGGAGATTTCTCCCTATGATAGTCAAACATGCTTGATACACAAAAATCCTTTTGATATTATTATTAGTGCATAATGTAGAAACCATTTCGAAAGTATAATATTAATCTTAGCTAGCATATGTACCATTATAGTATGCCTACTATAACTACCATGTTAGATGGAAGGTTCTACAACTAAAACCGTAAAGGGCTCGTTTTGGGTGATTGGATTTCCAACAAATGGCCAAGGCTAAGGAACTTCCTTTGTCCGAATGGGTACGCCTCTGGAGGGATGCTCCGAGAACCTAACCGGCTCTCTGCCAACACAAGGCTGGGTTACCTTTGTAACTACGTAACTAACTGTCACAAATATGCCATCCTCCAGTCGTCACCGACCTTTATCCCGAGATTCACCAACAAATTCCAACAACCACAAAAGTTAAATATCTGGGCTCCAAAACATGATAATACTTTTTATCCAGAAGGAAATGCATATACCCTAAATGGCACGACCCCCATAGCCTTGCCACATCCTTTCTGCTTTGACCATTTCCGAGGTGTGAGGTTTGATGAAGTCTCGTCCCGCAAAGCTACACTTTTCATAAAAGCCATGCTTCCATCAACCAATGATCAACACTTAGCATGCCACATTACTAAATTGGGAATATATCACTAGTAAATATCAATTACATAACCTCTGAGCTCGTACGTCTCAGAGAATGGTGTTAAGCTAAGAGAATAAATTCGGTGCCACCAAACAGGAATGCATTGTAGGATCGATTTCACCCTAGAGGGGGGGGTGAATAGGGTGATAGTGTAAATTATAAAAATTAATCGCGGAAGCTTATAAATTAATTTCAATTCAGATCACAGAATAGCAGCACAGATATCGCAGAATATAAATAACAGAATAAAACAGAACAACACAGAATTTACCCAGCTTCGGCAAAACCCTGCCTACGTGCTGCCCCCAAGGTTTCTACTAGAAATTAGATAGTCCCTTGCTTACACACGCAAACTCGCTATACACCGCTATCGACTAATCTAACTCTACGCTCAAAACCCTGCCACAACTCAATTACCGAGTTGCGAATTCTCAAGCTACACACCGTAGCCTGTCCCCTAGTCACACGACTAGAAAATTAAACGGTTTAAAGAGGAAAATACAAATTAAAAACAAATTAAAAACAGATTTAAAACAAAATAGCCCTAATATAAACAAAAAACAACACAGCCCTATTTATAAATTTAAATCCCTTATTTTTACTGCCGTCCCCTTTTATATTTTAGACCGTCACTTTTATTTTCTTCGTTCGTTTATTTTTTGAGATGCGGCCGTTCCTCATTGAAACAAAATTAGGGCTTTTTGTCCTGTCGATCTACACTAGGGTTCCTGAAGCGGCCGTTCCTCTTTGATACTATTCGACTTCGATGCTTTGATACTGTTCGACTTCGATGCTCTTTGATTTGCTCACCGTGGCTGCTTCGTTGATCGAACTCCGGTATGTAATTATGTGGTTTTTCTTTTCTGATTTATGCTTTCTGGAATTCGATACTTTGATTGCCGATGATGATTGGGTTATATATAGGATTTGATTTCCTATTTTTGCGTTCGTATATTTTTGATTGAATTCGTCTTCGGCCGTTTGATTTCACTTTGATGCTAAGATTGATCTTTGACTTGTTCATATTTACTTGAATAATACGGTTTTAAACTGCGACTTGTTCAATTTGCTTGGTTATCACGGTGAACGCTTGATTGACTTTGACAATACTGATTTCGTGAATTTTTACTTTGTTGACTTGTTCAACATTGATTTTTGCTGGCATTTTTTGGTTCGAACTAGTTGCCTTGACTTGGGATTCTTCACTGCACTACTTCATCATGTTGCCTACACTCCATAATATTGTTGATACTTGGTTTACTGGTGCATGTTGCTGCTGTGTTGCCATATTGATGCCTCTGTTCGTTTTTGATAGTACTTTCCAGTTGAGCATTAGGTAGTTGTCACTGTTTTGCATTTAGCTCGAAATACTGGTGCATACATGTTGCATTTCATGATTCATCTGATCACTGCTGTGTCTTGATTAATGGAGTCGGTGATAGTCATGTGCCACTGCATCACTGTTGCAAGTGTTCTTGCTTCTGCATATTGCTGTATCCATGTGCCACTGCTTGTACTTGATGGTTGCTGTGCACTTTTGTGCTTTGAGTCAGTTTCATTGTTTTAGTTTTTCTTCATCTTGTGGTTGCCACTGTGTATTCTGGTTCGTGTATTCATTTAAATGTTCATGTTGCATATATGCGTCTACTCTGGTTGCCTTGTACAACAATGTTCTCTTGTTCAATCACTTTCACCTGTTGACTACTCTTCATTCACTGCCTGTAGTTGTTGTGTCATTGCAGTTGACATGTTGTTGCATTCGCTTGAGTCTGTAGCTTGATGATTTTGTAGTTGTTTGTGTTCATTCCTTGTGTGAAGCTGGACTTGATCTTGTTACTGCCGTGTCTTTGATGTTGGGTCCATTGTTGCTGTAGCATGTACATTTACTCTGTCTTGTGTTGATCTTGAGCATTGCTCAGTCTTTTCATTTCCTTGTATTGTCCGGTAGAGTTGATTTGGGTTCATATGATGTTGAGCATTGGATTTTTGAAACTCTGTTGTTCTTGCTTGCATTGTCATCATGTTGGTTTGGTTGTGATATTTGTATTTTGGATCTGTTGATCATGTTACTCCATTCTCTTCATGTTGTCTTGACAATCTGTTTCAACTTGATGTTGCTTTAACTGCCACTGTTGGTTTTGCTGTGGTCTTCAAGCATGTTGCTGCCTGGTCGATATATATACATGCATACTTTGATCATAACATTCATGTGTGCATTTGAGTTGCACCTGAGTTGAATCCAGTTTTAAAAAAAAACTCTGGTTTGACCTTGTGCTCGTGTTGTGATATATTGCATGTGAGTTGAACCCGGTTTTTCATTTGGGTTTGACCTGTGCTCACCTGTCCCTGTAAATCAATCAAGTGTATATATCGGCGTGCACGGCCTTGTGGCATATACAGTGATACACTGTGTATGTCACAAGCTGTTCGTGTGTGATGAATTCAAATATAAATGATGACGAACAACCCAAATAACTGAGGCAAATAATATTTTCAAAAATCATATTTTATTTTATATTGCAAAAATATTTCTTTTTCAATTTTACTGCGTTATTGAATATTTTTGCAGATTGCTCAGATGATGGATTCAATTTGAATGTTGAAGATAAAATATGAGTGTGAGTGATATGTAGTGAGGTGAACTGTAAATATGAAATGTGATGTAATTGTAATCAAGGTTGTATAGTTATAGTGAGAGCTTGAAATTGTACTATTCAAAGTTGTAATAAATATTTGTTTGAATAAAATATTCGTTTGAATTCAAAAACTGTGTTATTTATTTTTATTCAGCAAATATTTATTTAATCTGTGAAAATAAATAGTATATTATCAAATACATTTAAACGAATGTATATATGTTTATTATCATCAAACAAAAATCATATAAGCGCATATTCAACAATCTCCCCCTTTTGATGATAACAAACATATATTTAAGATTTTGAATATATTAAATGTATTTGATAATTTCAATTGCTCCCCCTATTTGAATGCTTCCTTTCTATATGATACTCCCCCTACATATATGACTCCCCCTACATATATGCATACAAATAAAATGTGTGAATGAGCCTATATGCAAATGAAAAATTGTTTGACCTTTGCTTGATTTTATTAGACAAAATCTTAACTTTTCTCTCCCCCTTTTGTTATCAGCAAAAGAATAATAGTGTTAGAGAAAATAGAGATAAAGTTATCAATATTAATTCAACATTAAAACTCAATTGAATATAAATATTAAATTTCGATAAAAAATCAAACAAAAATCATAAATATTTTGTTAGGCGCATATTCCACTTTTAGGATGATGGAAATGATGTCATCATATAAAACCATACAGTTGTGTCTATTTGTGGCATATTTATATCAGAAATTTGAATATCTACTAACCATGCATAACCGTTAGGACTTTTAAATGAGATTAGTAGTATTCCAATTTTATTTTTTAAAAAAAATGAATTCAAGTATCTTCTAACCACGCATAACCGTGAGGACTTTTAAATGGGATTAGAATCAACTTGTTTATTTTAAAAGAAAGAAAAAAAAATCAACTTTTGATATACGTTCCATACATGCATTACCGTGAGGACTTTTAAATGAGCATGGAAGCACATAACAAATTCCAAGTAATTCACCCATGCATAACCGTGAGGACTTTTAAATGAGAGTGAATACTTTGGTATTTATTTATTTATTTATTTTTATTTTTCTTTTTTAAATGTGAAAATGAAAAACGAACGATTCCTGTTTAAAGTACCACATATCGACAAACTATATAGAATTTTGATGAATGATGGTTGATAGAAATATGATAGGTAAGGAGATGGTCATGGAATTTTTACCAACAAAAAGTTTTATAACTCTTGTTTACATTTCTAAAGAAATTTTCTAATTGTACTTTCTCGAGTTATAATATATAATCAATATCAACACTCATCACTTTTTTTTAATCACTATTTTTCTTTTCGATAATTTGTAGGGAGAAAAAAATGTTAAATATTCAGCAAATTTCTAAAACACCTAGACTGAGTCGTAGTTTACAAAAACTATTTTCTGGTAGGGGTTTTGTAAAGATGTCTGCCAATTGAGAGTCAGTTGAAATAAAATTTATGCAGATATTTTCTTTGGAAATATGATCTCTAATAAAATGATGTCTTACATCTATATGTTTTGTTCGCGAATGATGTACAGGATTATTTGTGAGATCAATTGCACTTTTGCTATCACACATTAGTGGTACACGTTTAAAATTTAGGCCATAGTCATGCAAAGTTTGTATCATCCATAAGATTTGAGCAGAGCAACCGCTCAAAGCAATATACTCTGCTTCTGTTGTGGATAATGCAATACAATTTTGTTTTCTACTCGACCATGCAACTAATGAATGTCCTAACATAAAACATGCTCCACTAGTACTTTTTCTATCAACCAAATTTCCAGCATAATCAGCATCTGAAAAACCTTTCAATTCAAAATTATCATTTGATGGATACCAAAGACCAAACCGTGGGGTGTGCAATAAATATCTTATAATTCTTTTAACAGCTTTTAAATGAGATTCTTTTGGGTTAGATTGAAAACGCGCACATAAGCAGACAGAAAACATGATGTCAGGTCTAGAGGCGGTAAGATAAAGGAGTGATCCAATCATACCTCTGTACAGCTTTTGATCAACTGTCTTACCCTTTTCATCTTTGTCAAGTTTAAGTGTTGTACTCATGGGAGTTCTTGCTGGTTTAGCATCTTTCAATCCAAATTTGTTGACAAGTTCCCTAATATATTTTTTTTGAGAAATGAATGTGCCTTTATTGCTTTGTTGGATTTGAAATCCTAAAAAGAATTTTAACTCTCCAACCAAGCTCATTTCAAACTTTTCCTGCATGACTTTTTCAAATTTCTCATACAATAACTTGTTAGTAGCACCATAAATGATGTCATCAACATATATTTGAACAATCAAAATATCATTGTTTTCATGCAACAGAAATAGTGTGGTATCTACACATCCCTTTTTGAACCCATTTTCAAGGAGATAAGAAGTAAGACATTCATACCAGGCTCTGGGAGCTTGTTTTAATCCATATAATGCCTTCTTTAGTTTGTATACATGGTTTGGATATTCATGACTTTCAAAACCTTCTGGTTGTTCAACAAACACATCTTCTTTTAAAACTCCGTTAAGAAAAGCACTCTTAATATCCATTTGTCTTAGTTTAAATCCTTTGTAGCAAGCAAAAGCTAACAATATTCTAATTGATTCTAGTCTGGCTACAGGCGCAAAGGTTTCATCAAAGTCAACTCCTTCAATTTGATTGTATCCTTTAGCAACTAGTCTAGCTTTATTTCTAATTATATTTCCAGATTCATCATATTTATTTTTAAAAATCCATTTTGTTCCTATAACTGGATAATCCTTAGGTCTAGGTGCTAGACTCCAAACATTATTTCGTTCAAACTGATTTAGTTCTTCTTGCATGGCCATGAACCAGTTTTCATCATTAAGGGCTGAATCTATGCTATTTGGTTCTATTTCTGAAATAAATCCACTATACAAGCACAGATCACATAGATTTTTAAAGGATGAACGAGTTTGTATACCTGCTATAGGGTTTCCAATTACCAATTCTGGTGGATGGTCTGTTTTGTATTTCAGCTTTTCTGGATCCAGATTTCTTCTGACTTCTTGAGTTGTGGTAGTTTCTCTAGCAGTTTCTTTTGGTTTTTCAAATTCATCTTTTTCTTTCTCCTCTTCAACGTTGCTTTTGGATGTATTCTGTTCGTCAATGCCTTCATCAAATTTCACATTGATTGACTCTACGATTGTTTTAGTCTTTTTGTTGTAGACTCTATAAGCTTTGCTTCTCGAAGAGTAACCCATGAAGATACCATCATCAGCCTTTGCTTCAAATTTTCCTAACTGATCACCTGTATTAAGAATATAGCAAGGACATCCAAACACTTTGAAGTAAGCGATGTTTGGTTTTTTGTTGAACCATAACTCATAGGGGGTTTTGTTAAGAATCGGTCTGATGATAACTCTATTCATTACATAACATGTTGTATTTACAGCTTCTGCCCAGAGATGCAGAGGTAGTTCATATTCATTTAACATAGACCTAGCCAATTCTTGTAAAGTACGATTCTTTCTCTCAACTACCCCATTTTGTTGTGGAGTACGTAGTGCAGAGAACTCATGTTTGATTCCGTTTTCATCACAGAAAGTTTCAAATTCATAATTTTCAAATTCTCCACCATGATCACTTCTTAACGAAACAATAGAGACTTCTTTTTCATTTTGCACGAATTTTGCGAATCTTGTGAAGTATGAAAAAGTTTCTGATTTTTTAGCTAAGAAGTATACCCATGTATATCTTGAGTAATCATCAACTAACACAAAGCAATATTTCTTGCCTCCTAAGCTAGCAATGTCATTAGGTCCAAATAGATCCATATGAATTAGTTCAAGAACTCTAGAAGTGCTTATATTGTTTTTGGCATGAAAAGATGATTTTCTAAGTTTTCCCAAAGTACATGCTTTACAGATGTTTTCAGTTTCAAACTCATGTGATGGCAACCCTCTTACCAAACTTTTCCTTTTTAATTTGTTTAATAAGTTCATACTAGCATGCCCTAAACGTCTATGCCATAAATTCACTTCTATATCCTTAGCTACCAAGCATTTAGAGAGGATGAGATCATCAAAAGATAGAGAATATATATTACCTTTCCTTTTTCCTGAAAATAAGATTTCTTTTGATGATTTGTCAACAATTTTGCACATGTCAGAATCAAAGATAACATTCATACCTTTATCACATAGCTGGCTGATTGATATCAAATTGTGGTGCAGATTTTCAACATATAAAACGTCATTTAAGGTAAATGTATTGTTACCTACTTTACCTTTACCGACAATTTTACACTTGTCATTGTTCCCCATTGTGACTCTGCCACCTTTGTACTTTTCTAGGCTAAGGAACTTCGATTTATCGCCTGTCATGTGCCTGGAACAGCCAGAATCCAAGTACCATTGCTGTTGTTCCTTAGCCTGCCAGCATACCTACACGAGAAGAGAGTTTAGTGACCTATTTGTTTTTATAGGTCCATGGCTGTTAGTGGCAGAAAATTTTGAAAAATGATTTTGTGTAGACCCAAAACTATTTATAATTGTTCCCTTTGGCACCCAAACTTGTTTAACTTTGAGAGATTTTATATTTGTGCCTTTTGAAACCCAAATCGGTATAGTTTTCACATGTTTGGGTCTATACCAACAATTATTGTGACCGTGTCCAAATTTTCTACAAATTGTGCACATAGAATTAACTTGATTAATCTTGTTTTCAACAATTTTCGAATTATTATATCCAAGTCCTTGTCTAACCGTATTAACAGTTTGCTTTCCTAATAGCATATTCAACGATTTTTCACTTTTTGAAAATTTATCTAAAGTCGTTGACAATTGTTGGACTTGTGATTTGAGAGATTCATTTTCGTTTAACAACTGTGTGCACTTTTTAATAGAATTCTCTCTCCTAGTATTTTCATTCTCTTTTAAAATCAGAATTTCATTTTCAAGTGATTTTATATTGATTTCCGATTTTTTAATTTCTTCTTCAAATGTTGGACACTTATCACACTTAGGGATCCTACGTTGATAGTTCTTAACTAATTGATCAAGTTGTTCATTGCATTCTATCAAAGTATTCTTTTGAGATTCAAGTTTGGCGTATTTTCCCTAAGTCGTTCATAACAGCCATTTACTTCATGGAAATAAATAAGTAATTCAGAATGAGTGAGTTTTGATACCTCGCTTGGCTCGTCATCATCACTGTCTGTAACTTCACCATGAAGGCACATGTTTGCTTTTTCACTCTCACTCTCGGTGTTATCACTTTCATCTTCGTCAGTTTCATCCCAAGTAGCCGCAAAACTTTTCTTCTTTAGTTTCTTTCCTTGATTTGATCGTTTTTGAGGACATTGTGGCTTGATATGACCGGGTTTGTTGCATTTGTAACAGATGATTTTCTGTTCTTCTGGGTTGTCTAATGCTTTGCCTATTCTGCTTTTCAATTCATGATTTCGAGCTGGATTTCCGTATTTGCGATTCCACTTTTTGAATTTCTTTATTAGTAGCGCTAGCTCTGCTGCTCCATCATCATCGTCATCATTTTCATCATCACTTTCAGTTGTTCCTTTGAGAGCTATTGATTTCTTTCGAGTATCTCCACCTTCACGCTCTTCCTTGAATTTCATTTCTAGCTCATAAGTGGTGAGATTTCCGATGAGTTCTTCGACTTTGAGTTGTTTTAAATCTTTCGATTCTTGAATGGCAGTTACTTTTGCTTCAAAGCTTCGTGGAAGAACTCTGAGGATTTTACGGACTATTTCCAATTCGGTGTATGTTTTTCCGAGAGCTTTTGATTTGTATACGATGTTGGAAAGTCGACCGTACATCTCTTTGACATTTTCTTCCTTTTCCATTGTAAAGTTCTCGTATTCGCTGCTTAGCATGGCAAGGCGAGATTCTTTGACTTGAGATGTTCCTTCGTGAGTCACTTCTAGTATGTGCCATATTTCCTGCGCAGTTAGACAATGTGAGACACGATTAAATTCAAATTGATCTAATGAACAGATAATAGAATTCATAGCTTTAGCATTAGTATTCTGTAATTTATTTTCTAATTCTGTCCATTGTTCCTTTGGTTTCTCTATTTCCTGATTATCTACAGTTATAGTTGGTATCCTATAACCTGTTTCAACAATATCCCAAGCGTCAATGGTTTTCAAAAAAAATTTCATCCTATTTTTCCAAAAAGCATATTCACCATTGAACATTGGTGGTCTAACTATGGATTGACCTTCTGCAAAAGCATTATTAAAAGAAGCCATTTTAAAAATTCGAATTTTTAAACAAAAACTGATTTTTTCAAAAAAAATAGAATTTTTAAAAACAAATGTTGACTTCTATTCCTAGCTCTGATACCACTTGTAGGATCGATTTCACCCTAGAGGGGGGGGGTGAATAGGGTGATAGTGTAAATTATAAAAAATAATCGCGGAAGCTTATAAATTAATTTCAATTCAGATCACAGAATAGCAGCACAGATATCGCAGAATATAAATAACAGAATAAAACAGAACAACACAGAATTTACCCAGCTTCGGCAAAACCCTGCCTACGTGCTGCCCCCAAGGTTTCTACTAGAAATTAGATAGTCCCTCGCTTACACACGTAAACTCGCTATACACCGCTATTGACTAATCTAACTCTACGCTCAAAACCCTGCCACAACTCAATTACCGAGTTGCGAATTCTCAAGCTACACACCGTAGCCTGTCCCCTAGTCACACGACTAGAAAATTAAACGGTTTAAAGAGGAAAATACAAATTAAAAACAAATTAAAAACAGATTTAAAACAAAATAGCCCTAATATAAACAAAAAACAACACAGCCCTATTTATAAATTTAAATCCCTTATTTTTACTGCCGTCCCCTTTTATATTTTAGACCGTCACTTTTATTTTCTTCGTTCGTTTATTTTTTGAGATGCGGCCGTTCCTCATTGAAACAAAATTAGGGCTTTTTGTCCTGTCGATCTACACTAGGGTTCCTGAAGCGGCCGTTCCTCTTTGATACTATTCGACTTCGATGCTTTGATACTGTTCGACTTCGATGCTCTTCGATTTGCTCACCGTGGCTGCTTCGTTGATCGAACTCCGGTATGTAATTATGTGGTTTTTCTTTTCTGATTTATGCTTTCTGGAATTCGATACTTTGATTGCCGATGATGATTGGGTTATATATAGGATTTGATTTCCTATTTTTGCGTTCGTATATTTTTGATTGAATTCGTCTTCGGCCGTTTGATTTCACTTTGATGCTAAGATTGATCTTTGACTTGTTCATATTTACTTGAATAATACGGTTTTAAACTGCGACTTGTTCAATTTGCTTGGTTATCACGGTGAACGCTTGATTGACTTTGACAATACTGATTTCGTGAATTTTTACTTTGTTGACTTGTTCAACATTGATTTTTGCTGGCATTTTTTGGTTCGAACTAGTTGCCTTGACTTGGGATTCTTCACTGCACTACTTCATCATGTTGCCTACACTCCATAATATTGTTGATACTTGGTTTACTGGTGCATGTTGCTGCTGTGTTGCCATATTGATGCCTCTGTTCGTTTTTGATAGTACTTTCCAGTTGAGCATTAGGTAGTTGTCACTGTTTTGCATTTAGCTCGAAATACTGGTGCATACATGTTGCATTTCATGATTCATCTGATCACTGCTGTGTCTTGATTAATGGAGTCAGTGATAGTCATGTGCCACTGCATCACTGTTGCAAGTGTTCTTGCTTCTGCATATTGCTGTATCCATGTGCCACTGCTTGTACTTGATGGTTGCTGTGCACTTTTGTGCTTTGAGTCAGTTTCATTGTTTTAGTTTTTCTTCATCTTGTGGTTGCCACTGTGTATTCTGGTTCGTGTATTCATTTAAATGTTCATGTTGCATATATGCGTCTACTCTGGTTGCCTTGTACAACAATGTTCTCTTGTTCAATCACTTTCACCTGTTGACTACTCTTCATTCACTGCCTGTAGTTGTTGTGTCATTGCAGTTGACATGTTGTTGCATTCGCTTGAGTCTGTAGCTTGATGATTTTGTAGTTGTTTGTGTTCATTCCTTGTGTGAAGCTGGACTTGATCTTGTTACTGCCGTGTCTTTGATGTTGGGTCCATTGTTGCTGTGCCATGTACATTTACTCTGTCTTGTGTTGATCTTGAGCATTGCTCAGTCTTTTCATTTCCTTGTATTGTCCAGTAGAGTTGATTTGGGTTCATATGATGTTGAGCATTGGATTTTTGAAACTCTGTTGTTCTTGCTTGCATTGTCATCATGTTGGTTTGGTTGTGATATTTGTATTTTGGATCTGTTGATCATGTTACTCCATTCTCTTCATGTTGTCTTGACAATCTGTTTCAACTTGATGTTGCTTTAACTGCCACTGTTGGTTTTGCTGTGGTCTTCAAGCATGTTGCTGCCTGGTCGATATATATACATGCATACTTTGATCATAGCATTCATGTGTGCATTTGAGCTGCACCTGAGTTGAATCCAGTTTTAAAAAAAAACTCTGGTTTGACCTTGTGCTCGTGTTGTGATATATTGCATGTGAGTTGAACCCGGTTTTTCATTTGGGTTTGACCTGTGCTCACCTGTCCCTGTAAATCAATCAAGTGTATATATCGGCGTGCACGGCCTTGTGGCATATACAGTGATACACTGTGTATGTCACAAGCTGTTCGTGTGTGATGAATTCAAATATAAATGATGACGAACAACCCAAATAACTGAGACAAATAATATTTTCAAAAATCATATTTTATTTTATACTGCAAAAATATTTCTTTTTCAATTTTACTACGTTATTGAATATTTTTGCAGATTGCCCAGATGCTGGATTCAATTTGAATGTTGAAGATAAAATATGAGTGTGAGTGATATGTAGTGAGGTGAACTGTAAATATGAAATGTGATGTAATTGTAATCAAGGTTGTATAGTTATAGTGAGAGCTTGAAATTGTACTATTCAAAGTTGTAATAAATATTTGTTTGAATAAAATATTCGTTTGAATTCAAAAACTGTGCTATTTATTTTTATTCAGCAAATATTTATTTAATCTGTGAAAATAAATAGTATATTATCAAATACATTTAAACGAATGTATATATGTTTATTATCATCAAACAAAAATCATATAAGCGCATATTCAACATGCATTTGATAGAAACCAGCTTTACATCTCAATGTGTAACGTCAGACATACATCCATACAAGTCCATCCTGGGTCTGAATGGAACCGAAGGCACTTCGAAAGAAGTCGTTGCAAATCCGAATATTCCCAACTTCATCCGGACTCCCCATCACGTAGGGTAATCAAAATCTCTACACCAGGGCCATTCAGTGCAGAGACATTCGACAAGTAATCCTTTCGCTTTCGAAAATACCCGGTCTTCACCACCGTCTTCAAATGCTATCCAATTTGTCATACCATTAGTTTGGAGTGGGTTTAATGACATAAAGTCCTCTCCCGGCTAAATCGAAAAATAAGCGTTAATTTTAAAAACATATGGATATATTAGGATCTTAGTTAAGTCATAACTTTTAGCCCAAAACCTTTTCTTTTGAATGGTTTAAACAAATTTTCACATTTAATCTTTTAAACAAAAGATTCACCCTTTAAAATCCTCTTTAACTTGAAAACAAGATTCACCAATTTTTTTTACAAAGATTCATTCATAGCTTTCAAAACAATTTCCATTTCAAATTTGATTTACCCACAATTTGAAATCCTTTCAACAAAAAATAGAAATTCTTTCTTATGAAAGCTGTTATAATTTGAAAACAAAGTTTTTTGTTTCGAAGAAAATGCGATTAAAATTGCTTAAGTTATAGCCTTCTAAAGTATAATCAGAAAATTAGGGAACTGCCGTACTCTTAGCAAGTTCTATTTAAATTAAATTCAAATTCCCAAAATAAATCATTTAAAATACTTAAATGGTTTACAATACATACACATACATTATATGATCTGTACATCCTTTTTAAACCATAAACATTTATACCTTGAACTCAACTTCAAATCTTGAATTCAAATTCAAATTAAACTATTTTAATTTCAAAAATTTAACAAGCCATTCAAATAACTTTAACTTTAAAACTCCTTTTCAAAAGTTTTTCATATTCAACTCAATTCCACTTCCAAACTATTTTGGATTCAAAATTCAACCTTTAAATCCTTTTCACCATTTTGAATAAAATAATTTAAATTCAAAAATCCGTGACTTAACCAATTTCCCGTGAAATCCATATTTGTGTGTGTGTGTTGTGTGTAGTCCAAGGGTTTCACAGGCAACAATAGAATATCAACCATCATAAATTCAAGCACAACAATATTAATAAGTAGTATAATCCTATAACGCTTATTTTTATTCACAGTTAAACAAGTAATATTCATCACAGATGAATAAATCACAGTTCACAGCTTAATCCAAAGCAATCATATCATATAACATCACACATCATAGATATCAAGCAATTCAAAGCATTCGATATAATCCAATCATCCATAAGCAAAATTAATTAATCACATAATCTATAACTAGTTTAATTTAAACCAATCAAATTAATCTCTTATGATCTTTCTTAATCATTAATTAAGTAATTACAACCCATTTGATATTAATTAATGAAATTAATTAATAAATCAACCTTAATTATCCATCTTAATTAACTATTCCTAATTAATTAATTAACCCTTAATTAATCACATTAATTAATTAACCTTTAATTAATTACACTAACAAGTTATCCTTCAAACATAAATTAAGTAACCTTTAATTATTAAGTAATTAACCTTTAATTACTTACATTTAGTATTTATCTTTTTAATAAATCATATTTAGTAATTGCCCATTAGTTACACACCTTAATTAACGACTTTAAGTAATTATTCTTTAATTACTTTCATTAAGTTATTATCATTAATTAATTACATTAAGTAATTAACCTTTAATCATAAATTAATTAACCTTTAATCACTAATTATCTTTTAATTACTTACATTAAGTAATTAATTATACCTTAATTACATTAAGTAATAATATTTTATTAATTACATTAAGTAATTCTACTTAATTAATTTTCATTTAGTAATTGTCCTTTAATTACTTATCATTAATAAATCACCTTTTAACTAATTAATGATCCTTTAATTAAGACCTTAATTAATTAAGATAAATCCTTTATATTAACCGATCACTTAATTACATCATTTAAATCGCATCAAATAAACTTTTAGAATAAATTATTATTAACAAATAATTTAATTTAAAACCTTATATTAATTAATTGTCAAAACATTATTTAAGATAAACCATTTGCCTTTTTAAAATCGTACTTAAATAACCATTGAAATTAATTCATCATTTGCATATGAATTTAACTTAAAACACTTTAAGTTACTTGATAATCAAAATAATTTTTATTTTCTTAATCAATTTCTCAATGATCATTAAATTTGTAAACTTAAGATGTGACGACCCGATCTTTCGACGCCCGAAAAATCGAACCATTAGGGTTAAAAGAAAAAGGAGGTAGAAGAAGAGAAAACAACACAATAGGATCTTACCATCGCAGCGGAATAAAATATAATAGATAATACTGATCTTTACAAAAAAGAAACTATATCTATTTATAGATACATCGTTAGAATGCAACATGAGATTTCAACAATATATATAACACACAACTCGACAGTTATATTAACTTGTCCTCACCAAACTGACAATACAACTTACAAGACATTGGATTAATAATCAAGTACAGGAGTACGTCTCGCCATCTAGTTCTTCTCCTGCGCTCTTCAGTAGTACATCCAAAATCCGTACCCCATAATACTCGGTCTGACTCGAGCATTATAGTTAAATAACACCCAAGTCAGTCTGGAAAACCAGCATGATAAAATACACTCAATTGGATTATTTAACTTTTAATTCATTTTGAAATCAAAGGTATCTCGTAAGACCACGCCACAAATAAACATGTCGGGTTTTTACCTTTCGATAACCAAAATATTTCTTATAAAATTTTCTGATATTATAATAGTGTCTATATACAAATACTTATTCAAATAGCCGAAATTGCATTATTAAATTCCAGCTACTAGCCAAAAAGTGGGTTCTACAAACAAAAACCATAAAGTCATGTAGGGAGAATGGATTTCCATCAATGGCAGGGCTACTGGGGTACCGCTCGTCATAGTAAGTGGTCTAGATCACCATTTCGAAGATCCACCATGAATCCCCTGCAACACAAGACCGGACTACCCCTTATTGGATAGTCCTAATAAGTTCACCCCGCGGTTGGGATAACCAACTGCCACACAGCCGAAATATAAAGGGACATCTAGACAGAGGTGACCTTACCCTAATTGGTCGCTAGCCACTTAGCCTTGTGTGCACCTCCCATGTTTTAGCCATTCCTGGTTTATGAGTCTCGAGGTTAAGCGTTACCTTTTTAGCACACAATCACTTAGAATGCTCATCGTCCTCCTGACGATGTTCTAAAAGTGTTCGTCTATATAAGTCTATTCCGGGTTCAAATGGAACGGAAGGCACTACTCCTACTACATCTATTTTGGAATCATCCTCAGGATTAGTCGCGATTAGCCCTTGCATTTCACTGCTCCATCTTCGACTCCAACTCTTTTCTTCTTCACGAAAACATTCAAACCGGATCGAAGAGGTTTTTGGGAAATTAATCCCAATCCTGGTCTCTTCGAAATGATCAGCGCATTGGCCAATATTGATAGTCGGTTATTTAACTATCAAATAACATTCACAAACATCCATCAAGCCAAAATAATTTCTCCCAAATTATTTATAATCCTCAAAATATCTTCGCAAGATATGCTTCCACTTTTCAACTCTTTGGAAATAGTTTCAAACCATCTTTCTCTCGCGGAATAAATTCTCCCACAATTTATTTATTTCCACTGAAAACAACCAAGTCCAAAAACTTTAGATTTTAAACAATTTAAATCACTTTTTTTAAATTATACTTTAGAATATTTAAATTAAAACTACTTAAATACTTTAATCAAAAATATAAACTTTAAAACTATTTTATAAAACGTAAAAAAAAAATTTAAAATAAAAGTTAAGCCAAACTAAATTTTAAAATAAGGGTTACGAAATTATGTATAAGTTTTCAAATAAAACTTTAACCAAATTATCTTTAAAATAAAACTATTTATAAAATATAAATATTAATAATTATCTTTAAAATCATAGTACTAGTCAAACCCTTTAAATAATTACTACTGTAATTAATTTTAAGTAAATATTTTCTTTAAAAAATTTAAACAAGTTAAATAATAATAACATAAAAACATTCTTTCAAAACATCTTTAAAACTTTTAACTTATACATAAAAATCTGCTTGAAAAACATACTTGGCTTTCTAGGGAAATAAACTTCTCTTTCACACCTTTAAAAATAAACCACTATTTATTTTTAAAACAAATTACCCATTCCTTCATAAATTCACATCATGAATTTATACTCTTGAATATACACCGATATCCATTTCACTTATAAACCCAGTTTATAAATTTCATAGTCTCATCTTCCTTTAAAAATTCCAATTTCAAACACTTAAATCAATTTCCAAAATGATTCCTAAAATTTACCTCATCTAAAATGAATTTCTTTACTTACCCAATTTCAAAACTCATCGATTTCTGATCTAACTACTTTATTATGATTCAAAATCATATTTAAGCCGAAATACAAATTTCATAATTTTCCCAAATTTCTTCTTTATCCTTTCCAAGTTTGATCCTTAAATTTGAAAATAATTTCTTTATTCCTTTAAATAATATCATTAAGTCTAAAAATTTATCTATTCCTCTTTATTCAAAATATAATTTTCATACTCGAAATTTATTTATTTAAAATATAAAAATCAACTTTTATTCTTCCAAATCATTTAATTATCCAAAATCCTTAAAATTATTTTATTTAAAATTACATTTTTATTTACTTTTAAAAAATCCAAACTTCACACACACATATATAAATTCTCAAAATTTCAATATATATATTTAACCAAGCCAGAGTATTCAATACATTCCAATTCCCAATATGATCAATGTAATTCATCACAGATCATCACACCATATCACACCATCATATCATTGAATATATAAAATAAATTCAAACGTTTGAAATCAGTTGGAACCCTCCAACCTATATTTCCCCACATCCACAGATGTTAGTGTTTGCATCAAAATTTGTCACATCACTCTTTGGAAGTTTTTGAAGAAATAATAATGAAGAATATAAATTGAAAATGAGTATTATCTAACAAAAACTCCAACAACAGGAAAGTAAATGCGTAGACAAGCGTTTTAGAGTTGTTCGGCGTGTTGCCTACGTCCACTATGAAGTTTTTTGCAACTTTATTGATTCTCTTTCAATGATTACAAGTGAGTACGGCCAACAACAGCAAGTTACAACTGGAAATTCGAAATCCACAGCAAAATTATGATGTAGGTCTTGATCCGGCAGAGTTTCGACGCTTGAGAATCAAAAGATCCTTCTTCTGTAGGCTCTAGGGCTCTATTTATAGTCGTAGGAGGCTGAGACTTCGCTCAAACTTCGAGAGATTCACTCTGGCACGTGAGGGGGCCCACACGACTAATTCCAGAAAGTATCGAGTCAATCTGTGATCGATACGAAATCATTTCGTATCGATCAAGATGATGTCCAATCGAGCGGAAATTTGGTGTGAACGTTCCTTGTCTCGTGTGCAATCTCCTATGCAAATTTCATAGCATTTGGATCAGTAGATCTCTAGATATCATCGCTACGAATTGAGTATTCTCAGGTGGCTATTTCATTCGACTCCATGGCTTCGTGTCCATCCCTTCGAATCAATGGCTGCACGTGTTTCTGAGGTGACGTGGCGCATGCATCTTGGATCGATCCACCTTTCTCTCCGGTTTGGCCGTGTTGTCTCCATTTATCTCGCCCCATTTGAATCGAAGGCTGCTGCGTTAAACCAGGTTCACTTGTCCTCATGGATACGAACGAACCATTGGTCATGGGTTCGAACGAGAACCTTTAATGGATACGGAGCAAGGTCGTCTGATGGATACGAAGAGCAGTGGCTTGATGTATTCGAGATAAATGGATGTGATGCAATCATATTTTTGCTCGATACGAAGACAATGGTCTCGAATATAGGTTTAACCATGGATGCGAACCGTACCTTGCCTGATGGATACGAAACAATATCTGGCTAATCGATACGAAACAAATACTCTGCCGAGGGACTCGAATGAGATCGAGTCGAATGTAGGCTCCCTGATGGAGTCGAACACGACCGAGGCGAAGCCGATGGATGCGAAGTGGGCTATCTTCCAATGGATACGAAGTTGGGAGATGCCAATGGATTCGAATAAGGTGGATCTGATGGACTCGATTGAGATCGAGTCTAACCAAGGCTTCCCGATGGTTTTGAATGAGATCGAGTCGAACCGAGGCACTTCGATGGGTTCGAACTGGATCGATACGAACCGCGGCACTTCAATGGATATGAAAGCTGGGTCGTTTCCTCTAGATTGATTCGATCATAACATAAGCATATGAACTCGGATTGACATGAAGTTTGAGATGCCGACTTCTATGGCTTTGCTTGTCATATCCTATCAATTGTAGCTCAATCTGGACTCGGAAAAAGTTCATCGACATCCACAGCGAAGCAATGTATAATCAATCTTTGAGGTGAGCTGTATTTTTTTTTTCGATCGATCTTTTGATATCACGGCTTTTCCAAAAAGCGGGATAACATTTTACCCCCAAAGTACGTCTTGTGGAAACATGACGTGCTTTTAAAAGCTGCAGTCTTCACCCTGAACAGCCATTTGCTCTTTTGTCGAAGGTTGTAACCTTGCATTGATATAAATGGTTGTTGTATGATAGTGCTTAGCTGTTTGTCATCGTAATCATAATAAAATGAGTATTCGATCCCTGTGAATGTTGAAAATCGAATATTAGTCTGACATACATGCATATATGTTAACTTGGCTCTCGTTAACGTTGAGCGTTCACGAGTCATTGTCAGTTTAGTTTGTTATCGAATCTCGTTTCGATTCTCTCCTGAATCGATGTGAAATTTGAGTTGTAACAACGTTTGATGGTTGTTTTTGACTATCCTCTTGTATCGATCCTCTCCTGAATCGATGTAAAAGGTTGAAAAGTAGTTTTTCATATCGATGCGAGTTGAAATGTTGGATACGAAATGATCGTTCGTATGGACGAGTTTTGATGGATACCAAATATTAGTTCGTATCGATATGTAGTGGATGCAGTTGCGAACTTGTTGATGCGAACATGGGCTTCGAGCCGATGGACTTCACAATCTTCAGCCATCCTTGCTGCGTGCTTCGTATCGATGGATTTACTGTCCATTTTGAATTGATAGAAGTTCTTGGTCCGATGGATTCAAACAGGGCGTTCGATTTGATTCGCGGTTTGACCGGTTGAGAAAGGTTAAGGGGACTGGAAGGCGAATCGACCCAGTTCCTTCTAGGCTTCATATAAATACTTTGGACTTAGCCATTTTTCACTTTTTTACTTTTCACTTTTTACTGCTGCCTTTTTTTTTTCGCATCGATCCAGAAACTTGAGAGAGAACTGCACTATGTTTTTGACTCGATCAAAATCAGCCCTTCAAATCTTTAAGTCCCAACTTTAAATTAGGTAATTAATCACGAACCCAAATGACGAAGCTATTTCAGATCCATTTTTTCTTCTTCCATCATTCCTTCTGGCAATGGGTGAAACCAGATCTAGGATGGAGCCCAGTCGTGAATGGCCATGGCTATGCTCGAATCGATCGGAGAAGAAGGAATGATGGATTTTTAACAATCGATTGAGGGTTTCTCAGGCCTCCACTTCGTACCGATGAAAAGGAAGTTAGCGCTTGACTTCGTATCGATTACTGGGTGTTGGGTTTGCATCGATGTTGTTCGGGTCGAGGAATGATGGTTGTGAATATGATCGATGCGGAGTTTTCCGGTTCGCAGTTGATACGAGGTTGGTGCCAATTAATTGATACGGAGGGTATCGATTCGATCTTGAACGATACGAGACGTATCATTTCGAACCGATGCAGTATAAAGCGCATCGATTCGAATCTGATCGATACGGAATGTATCGATTCGAACTCGGTCGATACGAAATGTATCGATTCGAACTCGATAGATACGAAAGGGACGCTTTTGACCCTTCACTAACTTGAACTGTGGTGATCGATTCCAAGCCGAAGTTCGATGAGTTTGGGAATCTTTTGCATATGTGAACACTTGACTCCGACGAGCTTTATTCCTGCATATCTGGACTTAACTGTAGAACTGCATATTTGACTGCCTTTCGAAGCTCGTCGATGGAACCATAGTTTAACAACATAAACAGTAATTTCAACTGGGATTGATCGCTAAGATCTGGACGGTTTGGTGATGACGGTCATTTTCGGTCTGATTTTAAGAGTTTTGTCGTTCAAACATTTCAGTTTATTCCATAGAATTTGCTAAGGTAATGCACAGCACTGCACGGCACATTCATACACTTTACACGTGGGGAACACATGGGCTCTTCAACGTCTAATGATGATTTCTCATGAGTTAGCTAGTTATGGAAACTTCGAGTTCGCAGCCGCAAGAAACTCAGAGTTCAGTCCCTCCCGTGCTTGAAGTACCGGAGATTGAGGTTGAAGTTATCGGTCCAGCTCCGGATGAGCTACCCGACGCATCCTTCATTAGTAACCCATCAGACTCTGTTCCGTCCAACATTTCAGAAGACATGTTAGGAAGGATATGCTTAAGGCATGGTTTGTCGATGGACGACGTATTATTGCCGGGACCAAATGATAGACCGCACAATCCTCCGGAGGGATATACCGCATTCAATCGCCATGCGTGCGTAGCTGGGACACTCCCTCCGTTTAACCAGTATATAAGAGAAGTGTTGTCGTTTTTGGGGATCGCCCCATCACAGCTACATCCGAACAGATATGCGTCACTCAATAGCTTGTTCATTGCATTTATGGAGTATCTCTATCGACCGCCACTCCCGATTGAGATCAGATACTTGTTTAACTTCAAGAGTCGGGTTGATAGTCCATCTTTCACATTCCTGGAGGCGGTAAGAAATTGCCAAGTGGTCACAGGGGCATGGACTAGATTGCCCTACTTCAAGACGGAGTGGTTTTACGTTAGATGCCTCCCAGGATTTGCCAGGCGATGGCTATTTAGACGTGAGTATTGCTATCTTCTCGGGTAGTTGATAAAACTAATGTAGATGAAGCCGAACTCACATCTCTTTTTCTTTCTTTACAGCAATAATTCAGCGACCCGAAGGTGGTTATTTCAAGGAGATAGTTCGGGTCTTCCACGAAATCCCAAGTGAGGAGAGAAACATCGAATTGCTTTTGACGAACAGGAACCTCAGAACTCTTGGGTTGATTGAGCGGAGACAAAGTATAATGCTCGACGGTGCATTAAGAACCGCCTCGAGAGAGCGAGTCAAACGAAAATATCCTAAAGTTGTCGTAATCGAGGTGGCTGACTCCGAGAAAACCCACACTGATGAGGAGCCCTTGGGCGAGCCTGCTGATGTAGCCTAGGATATCGAAGAGCTGAGAAAAGGCAAGGCAGCCGTTTTTAAGCCACCTAAAAAGGGAAGATGGAAATTGGTTATCACGTCCCGGCCCGCCTCTGGAATTAGAATTTCGAAGGTGTCTCCTCCAAGAACAGAAAGTCTTTATGAAGGGCTTGCCGATCTTCCAATTCTGGATGATGTGTCCTTGCAGCATGATGTCGGATTAGACGAACTTTCACAAGCTTTAGATTTAAACGAGTCTCTGCCCACTAGTGCAGTTGACACATCCGGTTGGTCGGGGGGTTGCACATACATTCACACTTCATGACACTGCACGATTTTTGAATGTAGTATGCTCACTATGAGAGATTACTAACTTTTGTCTCCGTTTTGACTTGCAGATACCATGACTGGACGATGTTCAATGTTGGAAAGTCTTCGACAGGCCCGTAGATCTTCCGCATACTATGAGTTGCATAGAAGGGAAAGGGACGGAGATCACGATCGTGGATACTCTGGATACTCCAGCCAAGAGAGATATGATAGAGATAGGGATTATGGACATCGATCTCAATCTCGCACTCCTCCTTCCAGAAATCCTGTACAACCTCCCGTTTATGTTTCTCGTCCCCCTCAATCCTTGCGGCACAAGTCGGTTTCCTAGTCTTCCAGGTCCGAGACCCATCATCCTAGAACGGAGGCAATCACCTCCGTATTTGCAGAACAGGCCCGTATGGAAATTTCAGGGGAAGGGGCGGTCAAGCTTACTCAGTTAAAGAAGGATTTTCCAAACATCTGTTTTGATAACTACATGTTTCCTCTTCATTTAAAAAGAATCCCGGTGGAAGCTGAGCATATGGCGCATGACTATGTACATGACTTCTATGTCCAGTATATGATGTGGGCTAAAGCGGCTGAGAAAGCAACATCATCAGCCTTTGAGCGGGCAGCTATCATTGAGAAACTACAAGCCAAGCTAGCTCAAAAGGTCCGTATTATACAAGTGTTGAACATTGAAGCTGAGACATCTCGGAAATCAGAGATGGGGGCCCTTAAGAAAGCTGATGAAGCCCAGGCGGCGATGGACAGGATGAAGAAAGAGCATTATGTTACGGTGGAGGACATAGGCTACCGAAACACTATTGTAACCGCCGTGCGGGATGCGGCCTTGAAGGAGCTAAATGAGCTTAAGGCCAAAGTTTCGAAAATCATAAAGGAGAGGGACACCGCCAACATTTCTGCACAGGAGGCATGTGATCAGGCGGTAGAATTTCATAGGGAGAGGGACGCGGCCATGGAAAGGGTCCGCGAAGTGGAAGCCGAAGTTGATGAGAAAGTTCGGCAGACAGAGATCAAGCTCGAGACGGAGATTGAAGAGCTTCTCATCACTTATAATGCCAATGTGCCGAGGCACAGAAATTTGATGTGGCTTGACGATTACCCGACACACTTATTCAATGCCTGGAATTTGTTAGTTGAAGAAGAGAAGGCAGCACAGTCGGCTGAAGCTTTTGATGAGTTCGAGTTGGAGAACCGTATATTGAATGATGATAAGAAGAAGGTTCTCCATGATTTTACGATCTCTCATGCAAAAGAGAGATTGGGTACCAAACACTTAAGAGTTGGTGAGGGGTCTGGCGTCGCACACCCAGCTACAAGTTCTGAGATGATTACTTCATCTAGATCTGAGCCGACGCCAGCGATTGAGCCACAGCTGGTTCTAGGCTATGACCCTGAACAGCCACACTTTTCTCCCATAAAGGAGCATTCTTCAGAGCTTGTTTAGCCAGCTACAATCAAGTTGAGGAAGGTACTCTGCACAAACTTCATATGTGTCTGAACTAGAGTATTTGTATTGAAGCGTGTTCTAACAACTTCTTTTCTTTTTCCTTGCTCAGTGACTGAAGTTGCATCAGATGCGCCTCCTGCGACCCAAGAGTTGCATCAAGGGCAGAAGGCCATCGCTACTGAGGTGATCATCGCGACTACAGTCGCGCCGACGGGAATGACCCAGGGGAGCTCACTGTCTTTGGACGAGAAGATGATGAACGAGCTTTTAGGTCAAAGCAGCGATCCTTTTGTGGACATGCCATTTGTTCTTGGTGCGTTCCCACCTGCTTCCATTGCTACGTCACAGTCCACCACTGCCTATCGTGAAGCTCGTGTCGCTCGTGAAGCTGAGATACTTGCTCAAATCAACGCGGAGATGGATGCGGTAGCTTACGGTGGTGATTCTGAGAGTGTTACGACGGCGATTGGCCTCACTCCTCTCATGGTAGTGTCTTCTGGGGACACGCTTGTCGGTACCAGCATGCCCATTCCGCCCCACGTGGTGGATCCGACTCCTCCGACTCCTCCCGAAGAGAATATTCCTTTAAGTTCAAGTTCGTAGGAAGATGTCGATATCATGCCTTCATCAGAGGATGATCCGCCAAAGGGTAAGGGCTTAAAGGGGAAGACTATTAGCGGTTCTAGTTGTTCCACATCGAAGAAAAAGCCAAAGAAGAAAAAGTAGATAATTTCCCTTCTGGCGCATTTTTGGCAGTTAGGAAGTTGTTTTAATTTTTCTTTCATAGGCCGTGTATAGATGTAGGCTCGGCCCCCTGCTAGTAGGAATTTTTTGGAATAACTTGTACATGAATCTTCACATACAGTTAGTTAAAATGACATTTAGTTTCTTTGCTTCAATTCTCATTTCTTTTGTGCTTAAGTATTTGCAGTATTTGACTTTCAGCCCAGTGTATTTGTGGTGTTTCTACCCTCAAGTTGAGTTCGTTTTATTTGCCAAGTCTGAAAATCTTGATTACACCTCGTAATCGATGAATGAGTTATCGCTTCGGTTAGTGATTAACACTTAAGCTTTTGCCCCCAGCTCTGGGGGGAATAGCATTTGTATTTGATGGTCGATCGCATCTTTTGCAAATCTTGAGCACATATCCACACTTCGGGGACTTAGGATAATCTGTGATCGATAATCTTGTTCGCACTCTGGGAATTTGAGAGTTATCGATGTTTGTAACACAGTTTGCACTTCAGGAACTCTGACTTGGCATTTGTAATCTAATTCACACTCTGGGAATTTGGAGTCAGCATGTATATTTCGGTTCACACTCCGGGAACCTGGAATTGATGTTTATACTCCAATTCACAATCTAGGAATTTGGAGTTAGCATTTGCATTTCGGTTCACGCTCCGGGAACCTGGAATTGATGTTTATAGTCCAACTCACACTCTGGGAACTTGGAGTTAGGATTTACATTTCGGTTCGCGCTCCGGGAACCTGGAATTGACGTTTATACTCCAGTTCATGCTCTGGGAACTTGGAGTTAGGATTTTCATTTCGGTTCGCACTCTAGGAACGATGGATTTATCGAGATCGTGGATGGTCCGATCACATCCACTCCGAGTTAACAAGCGAGGTCGTTAGACGAACGGGTCCATCCTCCTCAAACTTGGTTAGGATACGGCCGAAGTCGTTAGGCGGACGGCTCCACCCTCTCCGGAACTGCATTTATATGTTTATACTCCAACTCGCAATCTGGGAGCTTGGAGTTAGCGTTTATACTTCGGTTCGCACTCTGGGAGCTTGGATTTAGTGTTTATACTCCGATTCGCACTCTGGGAAAGTGAAGTTAGGATTTATACTTCGGTTCGAACTCTGGGAACCTAGAGTTGATGTTTATACTCCAATTCACACTCTGGGAAAGTGGAGTTAGGATTTTTACTCCGGTTCGCACTCTGGGAACCTAGAGTTGATGCTTATACTACAATTTGCACTTTGGGAAAGTGGAGTTAGGATTTATACTCCGGTTCCCACTCTGGGAACCTAGAGTTGATGTTTATACTCCAATACGCACTATGGGAAAGTGGATTTAGGATTTATACTCTGGTTCGCACTCTGGGAACCTAGAGTTGATGTTTATACTCCAATTCATACTCTGGGAAAGTGGAGTTAGGGTTTATACTCTGTTTCGCACTTTGGAAACCTAGAGTTGATGTTTATACTCCAATTCGCACTCTGGGCAAGTGGAGTTAGGATTTATACTCTGGTTCGCACTCTGGGATCCTAGAGTTGATGTTTATACTCCAATTCACACTCTGGGAAAGTGGAGTTAGGATTTATACTCCGGTTCGCACTCTGGGAACCTAGAGTTGATGTTTATACTCCATTTCGCACTCTGGGAATTTGGAATTAGTTGTAGGACTGCCGTATGTCGGTCCAGTTCAGCCTTTGATGTTATGGCTTGCCCCCGAGCTGAGGTTTCACTTAGTGAGTGGTCGGTCGTATCACAGTCACTCGCTACTTGAATAAATTCCATCGTTTGATGGAACCTAGCTCTTCGTGCGTCGTGATTGTTGAATATTGCATTCGGTGAATCACAGCTCTAGCTTGAAGAGATAGTAATTTATTGCTGGAACGGAAAAACATGGCAAAGTCAGTGCCTTATTACAAATTCAAACTTCAAAATGTAAAGTAAGTTGCAAAGTATTCATAGATTGAATAGAGCTTGTCATGTGTAACAGTGACGAAGATCCTCGTCGTTCCAGGCTCCTGACAAAGCGGGTCCGCCACTGACGGCGTTTATCACCAATCTCCTCCCGGGACGGGGTAGAGTCCTTATGTCTCGGTCGATTGGGTTCATTATTTTGGTTTGATGGGTCCGCTCCTCCAGGCAACGGCGTTCGGACAAACTGTTCCAGCTTCCTTTCTCTAATCAATTTTTCTACGTGATCTTGTAAGTGATGACATTCATTCGTATTGTGCCCGTAGCTTTCATGGAACCTGCAAAATTTTCCCGTCTGGATTTGTCTTTCTGACGACGGTTTTGGTGTAGGTTTTTTGTATTGAATTGTATTACGGGTTTGTAAATACAAGTTCTCCAGTGATGTATTCAAGGAGTGTAACTGTCAAACATAGGATTCTTTCTCTGTGGGACACGATTTTGATCTCGTTTTTTAATTTGATTCACGCTCTCTCTCCGCTGAGTTGTTTGTTTTTAACGTTCAATTGAACTTTCCCAGAGCTTTCACTGGACTGTTTGATTGCGATATTGCTTTGGATCCCTTCCGTGCTTGGCCCTGTATCAGTCTGCTTCCTAAACTGTTTTGCGTCTTCCCTTCTCAGGAGTTGAGCCGCCTTGGTGTGGAAACGGTCCAATGATGCAGGTGATTTTCCAGCTAACTAGTTTCCAAACTCAGAATCGGGGTCAATCCCCTTAATCAATGCCATAAGGATGGAGTTATCGTACGGATTGCTGATTTCCGTACATGCAGCATGGAATCTCTCTAAGTAGTGTCTGAGCGTTTCTGCAGGAGCTTGGGTGACGCTAGACAGAGTGTTGACGTCTTTCGGCCTTGCTACGTGCATGCAGAATTGCTCAATAAATTTTGTGGCCAACTGGTCAAAGGAGGAAATGGATCGAGGTAGCAGTCGAGCGAACCACATGGTAGCGATGCCCCTCAAGGATATGGGGAAACTACGACGCTTCATTGCATCGTCAGCTCTGGCAGCGCTCATCGACCATTCATATTTTAGAATATTTTAGTTGGGGTCGGAGTTTCCCTCGTAGATGGGTAGAGTCGGAATCCTGAATCGCCGAGGGGGTTCAGCAGTATGTATATCATCGGTAAAAGGAGTGTGACTTCTAGAGATTCCCCAGTCGTCGTTCGTGAGACCTTGGCCCTCACGGATCATCTGACGTATCATGGTCGGAATATCCGGCATTTGTATGTTCGGTGCGGCTCATGCCGGAGCATAGTGGTGCTCCATATTATGGGGTTGGACCAGATGCTGTCGACGGTCCACACCTTGCCTTCTTGGCCTATAGTCCTCTGGGACGTATGGTTCAGGAGTATCCCCGTGCTGACGGCGGTCCAGGTTCGACTGATTTTGGGCATCGACCCCTGGTTCAACCGCGACGTTCATGGCGCGGTGCTCTACGGTGTAATGAGGAGCGGCACTTCCTCGGGAGGAGGGCCAGATTTGAAAACTGGATGACGGACCGACTCTCGACTGTCCATCGGTCATTGCCCGTTGATATCCAGCAGTTTGTATGTGACTCCCATCTAGCCGGGGTCGCGGAGATCGATGATGGCAATCAGAAGATGAAGAACTTTCGTTGGAGGAGTGAGAAGCGTGGTCTCTCCTGGATCTCCTTCCCTTCTGGCGATTCAGCTGGTTGGTCAGCTCGGCGTTAGCGCACAGCTGTTCTGTTAGTTGTTGCCGACTCTGGGTCAGCTCTTGGAGTAGCAACTGGAACTCTTGCCTAGTAACCGGACCTGATGGTTCAGAGTGTCCAGTGGCGTCTTGGTTAGAGGGAGGTAGTGGCGCAGGATTCTATCTGTCCTGTTCTTTTTGATTGACAGCATTAGAAGTGGTTGCACAAAAATTGGTCACATCACTCTTCGGAAGTTTTTGAAGAGATAATAATGAAGAACATAAATTGAAAACGAGTATAATCTAACAAAAACTCCAAACAACAGGAAAGTAAACGCGTAGACAAGCGTTTTAGAGTTGTTCGGCGTGTTGCCTACATCCACTATGAAGTTTTTTGCAACTTTATTGATTCTCTTTCAATGATTACAAGTGAGTACATCCAACAACAACAAGTTACAACTGGAAATTCGAAATCTACAGCAAAAGTATGATGTAGGTCTTGATCCGGCAGAGTTTCGACGCTTGAGAATCAAAAGATCCTTATTCCGTAGGCTCTGGGGCTCTATTTATAGGCGTAGGAGGCTGAGACTTAGCTCAAACTTCGGGAGATTCACTCTGGCACGTGAGGGGACCAACATGGAAAGTATCGAGTCGATATGTGATCGATACGAAATCATTTCGTATCGATCAAGATGATGTCCAATCGAGCTGAAATTTGGTGTGAACATTCCTTGTCTCGTGTGCAATCTCCTGTGAAAATTTCATGGCATTTGGATCAGTAGATCTCTACATATCATCGATACGAATTGAGTATTCTCGAGTGGCTGTTTCATTCGACTCCACGGCTTCATGTCCATCACTTCGAATCAATGGTTACACGTGTTTCCGAGGTGACGTGGCGTGTGCATATCGGATCGATCCACCTTTCTCTCCGGTTTGGCCGTGTCGTCTCCATTTATCTCGCCCCATTTGAATCGAAGACTGCTACGTTAAACCAGGTTCACTTGTCCTCATGGATACGAATGAACCATTGGTCATGGGTTCGAACGAGAGCCTTTAATGGATACGGAGCACGGTCGTCTGATGGATACGAAGAGCAGTGGCTTGATGGATTCGAGATAGATGGATGCGATGCAATCATACTTCTGCTCGATACGAAGATGATGGTCTCGAATATAGGTTTGACCATGGATGCGAACCGTACCATGCTTGATGGATACGAAAGGCCAATCGATACGAAACAAATACTCTACCGAGGGACTCGAATGAGATCGAGTCGAATGTAGGCTCCCTGATGGAGTCGAACAGGACCGAGGCGAAGCCGATGGATGCGAAGTGGGCTATCTACCGATGGATACAAAGTTGGGAGATGCCAATGGATTCGAATAAGGACGAGCCGATGGACTCGATTGAGATCGAGTCGAACCGAGGCTTCCCGATGGATTCGAATAAGATCGAGTGGAACCGAGGCACTTCGATGGGTTCGAACTTGATCGATACGAACCGCGGCACTTCGATGGATACGAAAGCTGGGTCGTTTCCTCTAGATTGAATCGATCATAATATGAGCATATGAACTTGGATTGACTTGAAATTTGAAATGATGACTTCTATGGCTTTGCTTGTCATGTCCTATCAATTGTAGCTCAATCTGGACTCGAAAAAATTCATCGACATCCATAGCGAAGCAATGTATAATCAATCTTTGAGGTGAGCTGTCTTTTGTTTTCGATCGATCTTTTGATATCACGGCTTTGCCAAAAAGCGGGATAACAGTTAGCACAATTTAATAATACCAATTCCACTTTGAGATGGAATATGCCGGTATATGGGATCATATTATCTCATCCGCTATTATGCATCACATAGGGTCTCATCTGCTATATAATATGGGAAATCAATCACTCCAATATATATATACACACTATATATAATATTCCACATCCAATCAGTTCGATTATTCTACCAGATATTTTAATTTAACAGTTATTCCAAATGAGTGAGGTTATCTCACCTTTGATTTTGAATAGCTGATCCGATCCAAATTGGCTTGATACTCCACGATTTTAGACCTTGTATGACATTATATAATTTATTAATATTTGAAATAAATCGGACCATTTATCTCATTTTATAAATTACTTAACTAAGGATTTTATTTTAACTACTTCCTTTTTTTAATTCTTTTTAGTAACTAAAATAATTAATATAACTAAATTAAACAATTAATCACTCAATCCATTATTCTAAAATAATATTTAAAATATGTATACTTATTTTATTTTTGAAACTACATATACACTAAGAATTTTTTTTATAGATTTTCAAAAATCTACTTTTATAAATTCCTATTCCTTTTAAAATAATTCCTTGATTTATTTTTTTCCTACTAAAATAGATGTGTATATTTATTTTCAAAATTTATTTTTTCTTCTTATAAAAATAACAGATTTACTTTACCGTCTCAAAAATTTCCTGCCTTTACTTTATAAACATTCGTCAAATCAAAGTAATAAATCAAAGCAATAAAAAATAAAAATAAAACGCTACACCTCACTACTAACACTCGCGACCCAAAACAGGACATGTCATGCCGCTAATTCATAGTCGAGATACTCGACTGTCGACTGCTTGTTCCATGATGACCCATGCCCCCAACTCTTGCTAATCCAAATCATGAGCACCCTCCCACATGCATGCGAAGCCGAGGTGACCACCTTGAATGACAGAGCCCTCCTTGCCTTGAATGGAACTAGAAATGATAACTCACCTGACTGATCATCTCTCACGAGCGCGCGAACGTTGCTTGTGCCTTCAAGCATTGCCACAGCTTCGATTCGAGTAGGAATCAACTCCAAAGGTACCGGTTCGAATTGATTTTATTAGAAATAAAAGCGGCCATGGATTTATCCTATTGAATTTTGTTTTTGTTATGAAGAGCCCAGTAACAGGTTATACGGAATAAAAAAACAAATTAAAAGGGTGGAAACGTGTCTGACTGCATGTTATAGAGGGGGACGCGTGTGCATCTTGCTTGAACAATGAATTAAAATAAATAAATAAAATCAGCTGATATTAATTTATATAATATATTATATTCAATTCAAATTATATCAATTAACGTAGCTTAAAATGGCGAACCCCTATCGAGGCGTGCCGCTAGGCGTTTATAATGTTATACCCTATTCGAATGCAATGGAAAAGGTTTCGAGTCCTAATTCGATCGTATGTAGAAGACAACTTTTTGGACTTGGATATTAAATTGAATTTTCGCTATAGATTTCAGCTCATTTATATATCTTATGCTCACACAACCACTCTAATCACTACGAAATTTGAAATCCTATAAAAATACACTATTACGGATCCAATGGAACTGGTTTCATCGAATTCCGAAACTGTGCCTCAGAAGGCTATTTTTAAATATCGATTTAAACGATATATTTTCAAAACTTAACAAAACACTTCCAATTAAAAGTTTAACATTTCTACTATCTTCGGCATTATCAATATAAATTTACAAGTCTTCAAATTATTTTAAACAGGATTAAAACTGAAGATTCAATATTTTACCCAATTAAATTCAACAATTTAATTGCCAAACAATAACGATATTTGAAATTCAAGTTAAATCAACTTTCAAATATTTAAAATAAATTAAATATCCCAATTTGAAATATCTAAAAAAATTGAGTCGTCACATTCCTTCTCCAAAGAATTTCGTCCCCGAAATTGCTAATTAAGAGGAATGATCCATATTAACTATTAATCTACAAACAAACAGCTTTTTGATCAATACCCAAAACCATCTTTTTTAAAATAAAGACATCATCAACCTTACTAACTTTCTGAACTTCTTTCATAGTCCCACACCAATATCACTTACTCAATCATTCAAATTTAAATTTAAGTCATATTTTAAATTATCAAAATTTTCTAAAAATTTTTCTAACTCCTTAAATTTTTGAAACATTTTGTCAGCGCCTCCCTTGCAAGGCTAGCTCGGTACAACAACAAAATGCCCCTACGTGCCCCCAGATTTCGAAAGAAAACAAAAGGCCAAGTGGCTAGTAAGAAAACCATCAAATTTCATACAGAAATTCAAATACATACCTTTGCCGAGTAAATTTCAATTTATCTTCAAAAATCAAAAAATCCTAATTCCCTTTTGCTTTTTAAACACCTGAATAGCCTACTTAGCAATAACATCAAATCACAGTTTTCAAAATGATTTTATGTATTTCATTACAAAAGTTTTCAAATCTATTTCATTCACATCCATATGATGCACGTATATCATTCGTACGCAATATCTAATTCGATAGCTCACTTGATCAAACAATTTCACTTTCGAACTAGTATCATTCACACGACTTCCTAGTGCGGGCTCAGATCTGTTTCCTTGATCAGAAACTTTCATGTCCTTGCATAGCCACCAACTATGTTAGAGAATTTCCAGAATTAGTCAAAAATCCATATCTAGGGTTCGCTGTCGAAAATCGAGTGAAAAATCCTGACTCGGAATGATATAAATATCTCGAAATTCTATTCTCGAAACTGGATCAAATCACTATGCGAATAAAATGATATACGTATATCCTACGTATTTTCCCTAATTAATTTGTTAGCTAAATCAATTCTTCTTTTTTATTCATATCTATTTTGATTTCTATTCTCTATACATTATCATCCCTTTCAGGACTTAACTTAATCTCCATTCCAATATTACAAATTTACTTAAGATTTTCATCATTCATTTCTTAAGTTCAAAATAAACATTTTATATGCTCTTATATTATCACTTTCACATTACCACTTTGTTTTTATCTACGCTTAATCAATTTGGATTCCAGTTCCATATAGATTCAATTCGCATCACTTTACTAGTTTAATCTCAAATCTCAATAATTTCCCAATTTTCATCCAAAATTTCATTTTCAATTTTACTTGAATTCAATTCATCTTCAAACTCTGAATATTGAATTTTATCACCTATCTTCCATTCACAACTGGTTCATATCATTATTTAATTAGTTCCACTATGAATTTATTTCTAATCTCAAATAATTTTTTATTTCCAAACTTTGATAATTTTAGTTCACTTCGAATTAATTTTATAACTTCACTTTATTTCACACATTTTAAATTAAATATCATCCCAACATACAATTCCAATTCATCTACTTACCCTCTTGAATCAATTAGTTTATTTACTAATTTTATTTCAGTTCTTTACTTTATTTAGTCAAATCCTGACTATCTTCCATTGCATACCATTCAAATTAATTCCCAATATTCAGTTTCAATTCTATTTTCTTGCAAACGCAAATTCATTTGTCTATCCATAATTTTTTTTCCATTTCATTTGCCAGCCTTCTTTAATAGGCTTATCTTTCTAACTTTATTCTTTAGTCACACTTACCTTTATTTGACCCCTTTCAAGTTGAATCTTATTCCACAAATTTAAAATTTCAATAAAAAGTTTATTTCTAAATTTTTTTTACTTCTTTTAGTTCCTTCAAACAAATTTACAATTGACCTTTCTTGACTCAATTTAAATTGATTTCCATTATTCAATTTTAATTTTTGTTCTATTACTTACAAATTGAAATAAGTTTGTTCTCCCATAAATTTACTTCCAATAAAATAAATTTTTACTTTTATTTACTAGATTCAATTACATTCCATTTCCATTCAAAATTTTAAACTTCCTTAAGTTTCCAACTTATTTAAATTCCATAAACATTTTAAATAAGATTCCAGAGTCTTTTAATCAATTACTCAACATTTCAAAATCATTTTGAAATCAATTGTATCCAAACCAAAATATTTCTTTTCATTACAAAGTTAAACTCAATTTTGTAACAAATACCAATTCAAAATATTCGGGTAGCAATTTCTTCCCTTAGAAACTTGAAAATAAACATCGATGATGCTACAGTCATCGCCGAAGTTATTTTCCAATGACCAAAGAGAGTTAAATGCTTTTATCTCTTTAAAACCCCTTCAAATATTTTTAAATTCCAAATCTCACCAGATTTCAAATCCAATCTAAAATATTTCTCAAATAATATCATTATTACTCCTCCAAAAATTTGTTAAATCATTTTCAAATTCAAAAGAATTTAAATTTTTTACCAAAATTCCAAATTCCAATCCTGCCAATTCATATTCAAATGTTACTTTGGAATTTTATTTTAAATTATAAATTACATTTATAATTCTTACTTAAAATTTTATTATGAAATATGAATTTACGATCTTTGCTTTAGTTATGATTTTTAATTTCTTATTCAATTTCTATAAAATAATGATGATAATTTAGTACTATCGTTCCCTAAAACCAAGCAAACATATATAGCTATAATAATTTATGGAATATTATTTCTTTTACAAAAACAATTTGGGTAAAATTATTTCATTTACCCTCTTTTAAAACAATACCATATCGGTTTATCTTGTTTAACAGTTTAGAAACCCCTATCTATGACATGGCTTCCCACATATCGACCAGAATTCATAAACACTCAACCAATAAATCAACACAATATAAAAGCAATTTTTATAATTACTGACAAATACACGCTCATATCTATTAATACACTCGAACTCATTCTAGAGTACTACAGAATATATTTAATGAGTAATCCCCACTAGAGCCAAGGTTCTCGCTTAACCTTCAGTTCTGATACCAAGTGTAACAACACGTTTTTTCGATGCCCGAAAAATCGAACCATTAGGGTTAAAAGAAGAAGGAGGTAGAAGAAGAGAAAACAACACAACAGAATCTTACCCTCACAACCGAATAAAATATAATAGATAATATTGATCCTTACACAAAAGAATCTATGTCTGTTTATAGATACATCATCAAAAACATCAAAGTTCAACAATATCTATAACACATAATTGGATGGTTACATAAACTTGTCCTCATCAAACTGACAATACAATTTACAACACAGCGGATTAATAATCAAGCACGGGAGTACGTCTCGCCATCCAGCTCGTCTCCTGAGCTCCTCAGCAGTACATCCAAAATCTGTACCCTATAATACTCGGTCTGACCCGAGCATTATAGTTAAATAACACCCGAGTCAGTCTGGGAAACCAGCGTAAGAAAATACACTCAACTGGAATATTAAAGTTTCAAATTCATTTTGAAATCAAAGGTATCTCGTAAGACCACGCCACAAATAAACATACTGGGTTTTTACCTTACGTTAACCAAAACATTTCTTATAAAATCTTCTAATATTATAACAGTGTCAATATACAAATACTTATTCAAATAGCCGAAATTATTACATTATTAAATTCCAGCTACTAGCCACAAAGTGGTTTCTACAAACAAAAACCGTAAAATCACGTAGAGAGAATGGATTTCCATCAATGACAGGGCTATTAGGGTACCGCCCATCACAGTACGTGGTCTAGATCACCGTAATGAGGATCCACTCTAAATCCTCTACAATACAAGACCGAACTACCCCTTACTAGATAGCTCGAATAAGTTCAACCTGCAGTTGGGATAAGCAACCACCACCCAGCCGAAATATAAATGGACATCTAGACAGGGGTGACCTTAACCTATTTGGTTGCTAGCCACTTCGCCTTGTGTGCACCTCCCATGTTTTATCCATTCTCGGTCGATAAGGCTCGAGGTTAAGCATTACCTTTTTAGCAAATAATCACTTAGAATGCTCATCCTCCTCCTGACGATGTTCTTAAAGCATTCGTCCATACAAGACCGTTCCG
The DNA here is from genome assembly GCA_030765085.1 of Allium cepa. Lineage (NCBI taxonomy): Eukaryota > Viridiplantae > Streptophyta > Magnoliopsida > Asparagales > Amaryllidaceae > Allium > Allium cepa. The sequence goes on from CM060943.1 coordinate 111,208,312, forward strand.
TGTTCGAATGGAACCAAAGGCATTACTCCTAATACATCCATTTTGGATCACCCTCAGGATTAGTAGCGATTAGCCCTTACATTCCACTACTCCATCTTCGACTCCATCTCTTGTCTTCTTCGCAAAAACGTCCAAACCGAATCGAAGTGGTTTTCAAGAAATAAATCCTGATCCCGGTCTCTTCGAAACTATAACGACCCGGAAATTTCCGATCCCAAAATTTCTAGATAGTTAGAAAAAGAAGAAAGAGACAGAAGAAAGAGACAGAAGAAAGAAACAGAACATAACACAAAATATCACATTCGCAGCAGATCAAAATATAATATCAAATAAATAATAGTTTATATAAAGGAAAACTGTATCAGTACACTTACATTTTTAAATATCAGAGTTGCAACATTTTTACAAACATATGACAGATAAATAAAACTGTTCAGATACTGTAATGTATTACTACAGAAAACTCTCCATACGTTGTTGCTCTCCAGCTCGCCTTCTGATCTCCAGAACGTCCTACCTGAAAGTCTATAATACTCGGTCTGACCCGAGCATTACATCAAATTAACACCCGGGTCAGGCTGGAAACCAGCGTTAGTAAACCCATCTAATATGAAATACACCAAAACAATAGCCAATTCTTAACCCGGGGTAACTCATAACAATTTTACAAATCCAAAGGTTTGGTATAGACAACACTTATTATACTCATCCATTTCTAAGTGTCAGGACTTAGATTTTAGGGCCCAATTCACTTAAATCATTCCATATCGGTTTATTGATTTCACAAATCAGTTTATAAAGAATCAACGTGGGTTCGGGAATTTACTAATACCTGACTCGGTCTCTTCGAAACCAAAATTATCTTAACTTAAATTTTTTTCAAGTGTAATACAACTCGATACAGGATGTCACATAATTCATCAACAATAGATGACCACATCATCACAATTTAAATCAAACATATCTTATCACATAGCATCACAAACCACATACCAGGAATAATAATTAATCAAAGACTTCCATTATCGTTCTATTAATCCTTTAATTACATTTAAGTAATTAACCCTTAATTCGTTTCACAAATTAATTATCCTTAACTCAATACGGTAATTAACCTTTAATTGTTTCATTAATTAATTGCTAACCATAATTATTAATCACCCTTGATTAATAACATCAGTAATTAACTACCCTTAATTACTTCATCAAATAAATTAATTACTCCTTAATTAATTATCTCTAATTAATCCCTTGATTAATTATACAAGGTAATTTAATCCAAATCACTTCCACTAATAAATTAGCTATTCAATTAATTACATCTAGTAATTATCCATTAATTAATTCCCTAAGTAATTATACTAATTACATCTTAATTAATTAATATTACACCTTAATTAATTAATTTAAAAATTCTTAATTACTTACTTAATTATCCATATTATTAATTAATTAGATAATTAATTACCCGTTTAAATTAACTTAATGATTTAAAATGAATCCAAATTCTTAAGTTCTAACTTAATTTAAGAAAACATTTCTTACTTATTTAAAGTATTTTAAAAACACTTTATTTTCAAATTTACTTTAAATTTCATTTTAAACTTAAAATACAAATTTAACTTAAATAAAGTTTTAATACAATTCAGACCTTATTATCTCATATGTTAAAAGAAACATCCACTTTATAAAATAAGTTTAAAAGAATTTAAATCCCTATTAAATTTAAATTCAAATCAATTTAGAAACACACTTAACATTCCGGTTTTTAAATTAAATTTAAAAATTTACTTTTAATTTCAGATCTAAAATACAGGTGGAATCTTTATTCCAGATTCAACTTAAATTTTAAAAAAAAACTTTACTCACATTCTACATCTTTATTTTAAATTTCAAAATTATTTAACCATTTCAAGTTTTTAAACAATTTAAATTTAAACTCGTTTTATTTTAAAAACTGAAGTTTAAATTTAATTCCAGATTTAAAAACCTAGATTTATACTCATTTTAAATTTCTAATTTTAAATTTTGAACTTCCAATTCAAATCCAAAACACACATATGCTTTCACACATATAAGTTTTAAAACCAAATTTAGATTTAAAAACATAAATTACTTCAAATCTCAGACAATCTAATTTGAATTCATATTCAATTTCAGATTTTCAAAACTCAGTTTAAATTCCAATTTGCATTTTATACTTTCCTTTAATTTTAGAAACAGAAAACAGGTTTCTGTTTTCATTTAAAACCAAACTTAATTTTTTTCTGAATTCAATTTTATTTCAAAACCCAAGGTTTAAACTAATTGAATTCATATTTAAATTTCAGTTTTTAAACTTAGTTCAAATTCTAATTTACATTTAAACTTTACTTTAAAATTTAAAATAACATAACAGGTTTTCTGTTTTATCCTAAAACCTGTAAACAATATAACACTCGAGCCATTTTAATTTAACTTCGAGTCAGAAACTCCCTTGCTTCGAGTTGAAACTCATTTCCCCCGAGACAATCACGAGGCCACCAACTTGTAACCCAACATCCACCAGCATCAACACTGTTCTATGCACATGCACCTACGATGCAGCCTTTACTGATCAACTCTGATGATCTCCACAAGTCGCCGGTCAACTTCTCAGATCATCCAAACACCAATCCCTCTGATCCATATTCGAAAACAAATTCGAGAACCCTGAAAGAAAATTTGGAATAAACTACACTTCCTCAACCCAAAAACCTGGAAAACTCCTCGTGAAACAACCGGCATATTTATCGGTTTTATATTTAAATATTTTATTTAAATATTTTGTCGATACTCGAAATTTAGTCCGAAAAGCTACTTTTTGCATATGGTCGAATTAGGACTCGGGAGCACTTCCGTTGAGTTCAAAACGCCGTTTGCGGTCTTTTTAAGTGTAAACTTTGATATGTTTGGAGTTAGTGGAATTTTGCCACTTTTCACTTAGGGCTTTGGTTTGGGCTGAGCCCAATAACCCTACGTATGTATTCAGTCCCAACCCCTTCTACTCTTCATTACTTCATTCCTCATTTCCTAATATTCAAGCTTTTATAACAATGGAGAGTGGAAGAGGAAATTAATACTCCAAGCCCTTGTCTTCATTAGCAAATCCAACTTCTAGCTCCAAATTCAAGAGAACCCATTGGTAAGCCTTCTCTTCTTCTTCTCCAACTCATTCTCTTATCAATTTCAGAAATTCCTAAACCTAACTTTGGGAATGTTCTTCTTTTAAAGCTTAGAATCAAGCTTCTTGAGTTGGATTTGAAGAGTGGTTGATTCTCCTTTGCTTTCGAGCTTCTTCTTCATTTTTTTTGGGTTTAAAGGTGAGATTATTATCTCACATCTTAGTCTATAACTATCTTTGAACGTTGGGTATGAATTCCTAACAATTATTCGTGTGCATTTGCTTTTGGTTTGGATTGATTTGGTGAATATTCCAATTTTTAGTGTTTGGAGTTCAAAACTTTAAAAATCATAACTTTGATGTTGGAACATGTTTTTGGCCATGCATCGAGGAGCCAATAGGACCGGGTAGCCGATGGGCGTAATCCCCTAGCGTCTGTGCTTGTCCGATTGCAAATTGAAGAAGTTTGCACCTCATTTGAAATAGGTTTCAATTTGCACAACATCATGTTCGGCCGACCGAACCCCTGGGCCGGTCGACCGACCTGCTACTAAAGTGCATAAGCACCTTTCTGTCTCTGGTCCGGTCAACTGGCTACAGGGCTCAGCCGACCGACCTGCTTCCCGAGGATTTTTTAGAACAGGGTCCGGTCGACCGAGCTCTGTTGCCGGCCGACCGACTTGATGTTGTTTTGCCTATTTCGCCTATTTTGCGTGGTTTCCAAATTTAATCGATTCATGTTATTTCCCTATTTGTTGTTATCATTTGTTATTGACTTTGATGACTTCTTTTCTTCGAGAATTTTTGGAATATCCATTTTGATGGATTCGGTATTGATTTCTTTGGATTTTATTCACGACTTCGAACGTGAATTTTAGTGATTGATTGTTTCTACAATCATTTCGGTGATTTGTCACTTTAAAAATATAAAGGTTTCAATACTAGTAGTAAATATCATAACTCTTTCTTAAAATGATTTCAACACTATTTTATTACAAAGCTCGTTCTCTTAAACCGTTTTCCAATCTATTAGTATATACAAACCTCTTCCTCACTCGTATGAGAAATCTAATTAAACGACTTAGTAAAACAAGTGGTATGAAACGCTTGCGTTTACTTCATCGGTTAATTCTTGGACTTGTTCGATTGAATCTCCTGTGACAATTTTCTAGTGGAAATCTACAATTTGTTTGTAAATATTTAAGTTAAGCTAGTGGTTATGGGACATGAAGCTAAGCTCATATATTTACTAGCTTACTGTAATTGACACTTCTTGATGATCTTGACGATCGTTTTTGTGATTTAGACTAGCAATTGTGCGATGTCTCTTTGTCTGCGATTTCGACTAGACCCAGTTTCTGTGTGATTTCGACTCACACATGTGGGGTAGCGCCCCATGGTCTTCGAGCCATTCGTGTGTCAAAAATTAATGGCTAGCTACCATGAGATAGCGTCTCGTTCGTGTGATACATATGTAGGTGAGTTTTCATGCTCCCGTTCGTGTGATAGTCCTCCCCCTTTTTAAGATTTCTGGATTTCGTGTGTTGAATTCTAGAATTTATGCTTCACCAATTTTAGTGATTTTCATTGATATGATTTATCAATTTTTGTGCATTGGTGAATTCGTGTGTCATTGACTTGTTGTGAATACAAGTTTTGGGTATGAAACCCTTTTTGGAGCTTTGTGAAGATTTTTTTGATATTGATTAATGTCATGTTGAGTTTCAATTACATATTTATTGTAGTATGCCCGTATGGTTATCATATGTTTATGCCACATCTCTTGTTCTATATCATGTTATCTGATATTTATAGCTAGACTGATCCGTTTATTATTTTCTTATAAATAATACTCGGGTCAGACCGAGATTTTACAGCTGCTTCTGCTTGACTTCTCCCCAGGGATTCATTACTTTGACTTTTGGCTAACTATTTAGATTAGCAGTTTTTGTTGTTTACACCTGAGATATAGACTCATAGATGTATTCTTTTGTATAGCACGTGTTGCTATTCTTCTGTATTATTGTGGATCTTTTTGACCACTACTCGGATGTATACTTTCATGTAATTAGTTATATGTTCATATCTTCTTCCGCCTTTGTGATATGAATTATCTGTGACTGATTTATGTTATGTTTATTTCTATATTTGTTTCCGAAGACACTATAGCCACCGTGTAGTAGCTTTGATTTTGTATCGGTGTGTCGGATTTCCTCTTGGAAGGCATGCAAGTTATATTTTATCTGACATATCAATGCTCGCACAAAGCAATTGCACGGATGGTCGCTCCTCAACAGCCTTATTCTCCGTGCTAGTTGACAGCATTGCTCCGCAGTGTTCTTGGCTAGCGTGGTTATAGAGGTGGGGCGTCACAGCTTGGTATCGGAGCCAAACTTCGGAACAATGTAGAATAACTTAGCAAGGATCATCGTCCTAAGTCTATCTTAGAAGTCGTGCTTTGGGATTTAATTCGAGTCTTCGTACCGATTCATCCTATTTTCTTTATGATTCCTTGTTTTATCTATCAAGATTGCTTGATATTCAATTTGTGAATAACCTTCTTCTTCTTCCTTCTTTCTTTCTTAATGAAGAGAAATGGTTAGACCAGGTCATCCCACAGCTGGACCATCTAGTGCTCCACCCCAAGATGGAGCTTTTATGACTACCCAGCAACTTCTTGACCTTGTCACGAATGCTCAAGCAGCTGGTTCTAATCCGGAACCTGCTCACCCTAAATCTTGATTTGCACGTTTGTGCAATGATTACACCAACCTGGGTGGGAAGCCATTTAAAGGTTTTGAAACTGTAATCGAGGTCCAGGCATGATTGAGGACCAATGATGAATCTTCGTTCGCATGAATCTCGTCGACCTTCACCGTGTTTAGGTGGCTTCCAGCATGCTCCAAGAGAAAGCATTGGACTGGTACGAACTTCTTATTTCTGAGATTAATGAAGCGGATCTCACCTGGGAGCAATTCCGGGAACGCTTCGAATTAAAATTCATGCCAGAAGCAGAGAAAGTGACATTGGCTCGGCGTTTCATAGACCTTGTTCAGGGTGAAGCTTCCGTGACTGATTATGTTGCATCCTTCGAGTCGCTTTCCAAATATGGGGTTGAGTACATCAACACCCCATTGAAGAAGAACCAAAGATTTGTCTATGTCTTAAACAAAAATCTCAAGAAGCCATTACTTCTAAAATTAGAAGTTCCCTTCGACCAACTCATTGATATCGCTCTTCATCTTGAAGAGGCGGATAGGGAAAGTGATGTTGAAGTGGTGGGTTCCAAACAAAACTTCAATAACAAGAAGAGGCCAAACAAATTCAAAGGTCCTTATCCCAGTAAAAAGGGTAAATAGGCAACTCCTGCTGCAAAGACTTTTTCCTCTACTGAAGGGAAATGCTTTAACTGTGGTTCCAGAGACCATTTTGCGAACAAGTGTTCAAAGCCTCGTACTTGTAGCTATTGCAAAAGCTCGGATCATTATTTATCTTCTTGTCCCAAACTTCAAAATAAGAAGGAGGGAAAGCTTAATGTTGCTCAAGCCCCTGGCAACACATCTCGTGGTTAAGGTATTTCTCATTCTATCCTTGATGGTATTATTATATTTCGTGATCAACCTATTCGAGTTCTTTTTGATACGGGAGCATCCCATTCTTTTATATCAAAAGAGCTTGTTGATACTTTTTCTTTAAGTGTTGTTGCTTTAATAACTTCTTTGGGAATTGCGAATCCGGTGGGTGGATCCGCAACGCTTAGTTTGCTTTGTAAAGATGTGGAGATTATTTTGTGTGATTTTCCCTTCCTAGCCGATTTGCATGTCATGCGTTATTTAGGCTTTGGAATGATTTTGGGAATGGATTGTCTTAAACGTTATGAAGATCACATCCCATGTCCCAAGCGGACTATTTATCTCCGACACCCGCAATCTGTAAAGCAGATTTCTATTATTCTCAAAGATTCGGATTCCACTTTATCTGCATCTTTATATTCTTTAAATCCACGTGATGACGATAATGATGATGAGGAAGATGTCATTGCTCTTATTCACGTTGTTCGTGAATTTTCTGACATATTTGAGCCCGTTTCAGGATTACCACCTAAGCAAGCAATTAAATTCAAAATTAATCTCCTCCTTGGAGCTCAACCTATTACTCGTCCTCCTTATCGCATGTCCAATAAGGAAAATGAGGAGATGCGCAAACAATTATCCGAATTGGAGACGAAGCAATTTATTTGCTCTAGTTCCTCGCCTTGTGGAGCTTCGGCAATTTTTGTGAAGAAATCCGATGGTACACTTAGACTTTGCGTTGACTATCGCAAGCTTAATGATCTTACTATCAAAAATAAGTATCCTTTACCTCGGATTGATGACCTATTTGATCAACTTAGTGGTGCTAGAGTCTTGTCACGATTGGACTTGGCTACCGGTTTTCATCAGCTTCGTATTGCTGAGGATAGTATTCCTTTGACATCATTCCGTACTCGTTATGGATCTTATGAATGGCTTGTTACGCCATTTGGTTTAACGAATGCTCCGGCTTACTTCGTTGACCTCATAAATCGAGTTTTCAAAGATTTCCTCAATCGATTTGTACTCATATTCATTGATGATATTCTTGTGTATTCAAGAACCGAGGAGGAACATGAGAAGCATCTTCGGATTGTGTTGGAAACTCTTAGGAGTAATCATTTAAAAGCAAAATTTTCTAAGTGCCATTTTTGGCAATCTCGTGTGAAGTTTCTCGGTCATATTATTTCTGAATCCGGAATTTCTGTGGATCCTTCAAAGATTGATGCGATTCAAGATTGGAAGAGACTGGAGAGTGTGACAGAGATTCATAGTTTTCTCGGATTGGCGGGTTATTACCGTCATTTCATTAAAGACTTTTCTAAAATTGCCGTGCCTCTCACTGGCTTCACTAAGAAGGGAGTTAAATACATTTGGTCGGACAAATGTGAAGCCTCTTTTCAGAAATTGAAAGAACTCCTTTCCGATGCTCCTATTCTTGTGATTCCCGATGGAAACCAAGATTTTATTGTTTATACCGATGCTAGTCGCATTGGTTTGGGTGCCGTTCTTATGCAAAAAGAACGTGTTATTGCTTATGCTTCTAGGCAATTGAAGCCGGCCGAGACTAGATATGCCACACATGATTTAGAACTCACGGCTATTGTTTTCGCCCTTCGAATTTGGCGTCATTATCTATTGGGAGAGAAATTTATTCTTTACACGGATCATAAGTCTTTGAAATATTTATTTTCTCAAAAGGAACTTAATTTGCGTCAACAGCGTTGGCTCGAGTTCCTTGCACCGTATGATCTATATATCCTTTATACTTCCGGTAGGGGTAATCGTGTCGTCAATGCTGTTAGCCGTAAACAACAAGCAGTTGTTTCCATGATGATATCCGAATGGAACGATCTCGAGATTTTATCCACTTGTGAGATTCGAGAGCGCGTATCTGATTCATGCTCATCACTTGTTTTATGTAGCCTTGAGGCTCATCCTTCTCTTTTAGACCGCATTCTTGAAGCTCAAAGTCTAGATCCCGAATTGGCTTTTCTTGGCCAAAATATTAAGGATAAAATTGATATTGATGGTTTGAAAGACTTTGATATCAATTCTCGTGGCGGCATTCGAAAATTTGGTACACTTATCGTGCCAAATATTAGTGATCTTCATAAAGATATTTTAGAAGATTCACATCGTTCTAAATTTACCATTCATCCCGGTAGTAGTAAAATGTACGCGGATATGAAGCGACTTTATTATTGGGAGGGGATGAAATTTGATATTGCTAACTTTGTTAAGTGTTGCATGACTTGCCAACTTATTAAGGCCGAACATCAAAGGCCTGGTGGGTTATTGCAACCTTTAGAAATTCCAATTTGGAAGTGGGATCAAATTTCCATGTATTTTATTGACAGCCATCCCCGTTCTTGTTCGGGTCATGATAGATTATGGGTTATAGTTGATAGACTTACTAAATCCACCCATTTTATTCCCGTTCGGTCTAACCAAACCGTTCCTCTTTTGGCCAAACTCTTTGTTAAAGAGATTGTTAAATTACATGGAGTTCCTACTTCTATTGTTCGTGATTGCGATCCATTGTTTACTAGTGGATTTTGGAAGAGTCTTCAAAAAGCTTTAGGAACGAAGCTTAATTTTAGCACCGCTTATCACCCCCAGTCCGATGGACAAACCGAACGTGTGAATCAAACTCTTGAAGATCTTCTTCGTGCTTGTGTGCTCGATTTTGGTGGAAGTTGGGAAGATCATATTTCACTTGTTGAATTTTCCTATAATAATAGCTTCTAATCTAGTATTGGTATGGCACCTTTCGAGGCAATCTATGGAAGGCCATGCCGATCTCCTTCTTGTTGGCTTGAGGCCGGTGAGAAGCTGGTTTTAGGTCCAGACTTTATTCGGATTCCACAGAAAAGATTGACCTTATTCGGCGTAGGATTAAAGAAGCCCAGAGTAGACAAAAATCCTATGCCGATAACCGAAGAAGGAGATTAGAATTTTCTGTTGGAGATCTTGTTTTTATTCGTGTTTCACCTATAAAAGGTGTTGTACGTTTCAGTCGGTCGGGAAAGTTAGCACCTCAATATATTGTACCATTTCCTATCACTGAACGTATTGGTTCTATGGCTTATCGCCTTTCATTACCGGCTCAGTTTTCTGCTATGCATGACGAGTTTCATGTTTCTCAATTACGGAATTTCCTTCGAGATTCCGATTCTATTCTTGAGCCCGGTGTTGTGGAAGAGATTGAAGTTTTGCCTAATTTAACTTATGAGCAGCATCCTATTCGAATTATTGCTTCGGAGGTCAAACGCCTTCGAAATAAAGATGTCCCGCTTGTGAAAGTTCAATGGTCTTCAAATCCTAAGGATTGTTCTTGGGAATCTAGAGAGTTCATCGAGCGAACGCATCCTGACTTACTTTCTCATGGTCTTTAAGGTGAACTTCTTACTTCAAAATTCTTTTGTGTTAATATGCTTTTATGGTTGTTACTCTATATCTTCTTCTTAAATATTGCGAGGATGCAATTTCTTTAAGGAGGGGAGTCTGTAACAACGCGCATATTTATCGGTTTTATATTTAAATATTTTATTTAAATATTTTGTCGATACTCGGAATTTAGTCCGAAAAACTACTTTTTGCATACGGTCGAATTAGGACTTGGGACCACTTCCGTTGAGTTCAAAACACCGTTTGCGATCTTCTTAAGTGTAAACTTTGATATGTTGGAGTTAGTGGAATTTTGCCACTTTTCACTTAGGGCTTTGGTTTGGGTTGAGCCCAATAACCCCACTTATGTATTCAGTCCCAACCCCTTCTCCTCTTCATTACTTCATTCCTCATTTCCCAATATTCAAGCTTTTATAACAATGGAGAGTGGAAGAGGAAATTAAAACTCCAATCCCTAGTCTTCATTAGTAAATCCAACTTCTAGCTCCAAATTCAAGAGAACCCATTGGTAAGCCTTCTCTTCTTCTTCTTCTCCAACTCATTCTCTTGTCAATTTCAGAAATTCCTAAACCTAATTTTGGGAATGTTCTTCTTTTAAAGCTTAGAATCAAGCTTCTTGAGTTGGATTTGAAGAGTGGTTGATTCTCCTTTGCTTTCGAGCTTCTTCTTCATTTGTTTGGCTTCAAAGGTGAGATTTTTATCTCACATCTTAGTCTATAACTATCTTTGAACATTGGGTATGAATTCCTAACAATTATTCGTGTGCATTTGCTTTTGGTTTGGATTGATTTGGTGAATATTCCAATTTTTAGTGTTTAGAGTTCAAATCTTTAAAAATCATAACTTTGATGTTGGAACATGTTTTTGGCGATGCATCGAGGAGCCAATAGGACCGGGTAGTCGATGGGCGTAAACCCCTAGCGTCCGTGCTTGTCCGATTGCAAATTGAAGAAGTTTGCACCTCATTTGAAATAGGTTTCAATTTGCACAACATCAGGTTCGGCCGACCGAACCCCTGGGCCGGTCGACCGACCTGCTACTAAAGTGCATAAGCACCTTTCTGTCTCTGGTCCGGTCGATGGGCTACAGGGCTCAACCGACCGGCCTGCTTCCCGAGGATTTTTTAGAACAGGGTCCGGTCGACCGAGCTCTGTTGTCGGCCGACTGACCTGATGCTGTTTTGCCTATTTCGCCTATTTTGCGTGGTTTCCAAATTTAATTGATTCGTGTTATTTCCCTATTTGTTGTTATCATTTATTATTGACTTTGATGACTTCTTTTCTTCAGGAATTTTTGGAATATCCATTTTGGTGGATTCGGTATCGATTTCTTTGGATTTTATTCACGACTTCGAACGTGAATTTTAGTGATTGATTGTTTCTACAATCATTTCGATGATTTGTCACTTTAAAAATATAAAGATTTCAATACTAGTAGTAAATATCAAAACTCTTTCTTAAAATGATTTCAACACTATTTTATTACAGAGCTCATTTTCTTAAACCGTTTTCCAATCTATTAGTATATACAAACTTCTTCCTCACTCGTATGAGAAATCTAATTAAATGACTTAGTAAAACAAGTGGTATGAAACGCTTGCGTTTACTTCGTCGGTTAATTCTTGGACTTGTTCGATTGAATCTCTTGTGACAATTTTCTAGTGGAAATCTACAATTTGTTCGTAAATATTTAAGTTAAGCTAGTGGTTATGGAACATGAAGCTAAGATCATATATTTACTAGCTTACTGTAATTGACACTTCTTGATGATCATGACGATCATTTTTATGATTTAGACTAGCAATTGTGCGATGTCTCTTTGTCTGCGATTTAGACTAGACCCAATTTCTGTGTGTTTCGACTCACACATGTGGGGTAGCGCCCCATGGTCTTCGGGCCATTCGTGTGTCAAAAATTAATGGCTAGCTACCATGAGATAGCGTCTCGTTAGTGTGATACATATGTAGGTGAGTTTTCATGCTCCCGTTCGTGTGATAGGCCTCCTCCTTTTTAAGATTTTTGGATTTCGTGTCTTGAATTCTGGAATTTATGCTTCACCAATTTTAGTGATTTTCGTTGATATGATTTATCAACTTTTATGCATTGGTGAATTCGTGTGTCATTGACTTGTTGTGAATACAAGTTTTGGGTATGAAACCCTTTTTGGATCTTTGTGAAGATTTTTGTGATATTGATTAATCTCATGTTGAGTTTCAATTACATACTTATTGTAGTATGCCCGTATGGTTATCATATGTTTATGCCATATCCCTTGTTCTATATCATGTTATCTGATATTTATAGCCAGACTGATCCGTTTATTATTTTCTTATAAATAATACTCGGGTCAGACCGAGATGTTACATGTGCTACTGCTTGACTTCTCCCTAGGGATTCATTACTCTGACTTTTGGGTAACTATTTAGATTAGCAGTTTTTTTTACACCTGAGATATAGACTCATAGATGTATTCTTTTGTATAACACGTGTTGCTATTCTTCTGTATTATTGTGGATCTTTTTGACCACTACTCCGATGTACACTTTCATGTGTTAGTTATATGTTCATATCTTCTTCCGCCTTTGTGATATGAATTATCTGTGACTGATTTATATTATGTTTATTTCTATATTTGTTTCCAAAGACACTAAAGCCACCGTGTAGTAGCTTTGAGTTTGTATCGGTGTGTCAGATTTCCTCTTGAAAGGCATGCAAGTTATATTTTATCTGACATATCAGTGCTCGCACAAAGCAATTGCACGGATGGTCGCTCCTCAACAGCCTTATTCTCGGTGCTAGTTGACAGCATTGCTCCGCAGTGTTCTTGGCTAGCGTGGGTATAGAGGTGGGCGTCACAGCTCGCCTTCGCAACCTCGACCATTAGAAGGTCTGAAACTCTGGATACCTCTTCATCAACGCTCCAGTTAACATCACTCACAATCGCGTTGAACTCGATCACTCCTACAAGCCGGGGTGATCGATTCACTTTACCTAGTTAAAACTAGGGTTCCAACCTTCAATCCACAACCATCACCTCCACAGTGGAATACACCATCACCAGATAATTTTCCTATCAACTACGATCCTTCTGCTATCATCCCTGAAGATCTTGGCCTCTCCGGTCATTTGGATTAACAGAGGTAACCAAAGAAAAAAAAAAATCCTGACACTCAAGAATTTCTCCCAAAATCCCACACTAGAATTTATAATTTTGCTTTTAAAAATCATAATTTTGTATGATTATTTGATTTATAACCCTGAAACTTCGAATCAATATGCTCGAAATTTCACTAATTAGTGATTGTTCACCTGTTTGTAATTCCAGAGCCATTTCCATATTTTTTTTTACTTACATACAATTTTAATCTGAAGTTTATAATGAAATAAACATATTTTGTTTGAGTCTTAAACTCAAATGAAGATTAGATCAAGAGACAATGGGTTTTTAAATCTGACTGAAGCTTGAAATCAAAGAAACAGAGATGCTTCAGATAAACAATCATGTACACACATAAATATATTCATAGATACATTCATAGCCAATTTATAATATATTTTCATTTCTAAATAAAAGCATGCAGTCAACTTTTACCTACTTAAAATTTTAAAAAGTTGAGTTACTCACCTTTTAAATGAAGATGCAAAGAATAATCTCAGAGATGCATTTGCATTATTCCTGGAACCTGTTTTGAAATGCGTGCTGAAATCTAGGCCTACTTCCATTTTGATTACTGTTGAAATTGATCTTTAAACTGCAGCAGTTGTAGTTGATTTGTAGGTGATTTTAAATGAAGAAAATCTTAGCCTTAATGCATGCAGCAGACCCTTAACTTCATATGCTCAAATTTGAAGTGATCTTCATATTGATGTTGTAACTTTGCTTTCAGATATGCAGATTTGGGTTTTGCCTATTTGATTTTGTAGATTTTTAAACATGCATTGTTTGGGTTTTCAGAATTCTTGATTGAATTTGGTTTTGATTTTTACTTAAAATCTGATTTTCAGTTTTTCAATTGAAGATAAAATGGTTGAACAAAAATGCATTGTTACATTTTCTTATCTAAATAATAAATTTTCAATAAATAACATGCCACTTGTTATATTAGGATGTAGATAAATTTACAAGTGTCTTCATTATGGGTTAAGAGTCTAACACATGTTTATCTTAATATTAAAAAAATTCTTTAATTCATGGATGTGTTTTAAATTTATCTAAAACAATTTCTAATTTAATTTAACATGTTTTCAATGTTTTATTTACATTAGCCTTTAAAATGATTACATGTTTACCTCTTTTATAAAATTACTCATTTTTAATGTTTGTTTGAATATTGTAACAAAAATATTTAAGTAATAAAAATATCTTTCTAAGCTGATTCAAAGATATTTTATTTATAATATATATATATATGTGTATACATTGTAAATAGGAGTTTTGATTTAAATTTAAATTTAAATTTAATAAAGATATTTTCAAATTTATAATACATATAGATGTATAATTTATGAATTGGTTTTCTATGTTGATAAATTCAAATCAAATTCTAAAAATCCAATTTACAAATCAAGTTATACATATATGCATATATAAATACTTATTCACTAAAAAAAATAACAATTCTATCCCTATAAAATCTATTTATACTTATATATATAAACAATCATTATTATTTGTTTGAAAACATCAATTTTGCCAATTTAGTTAATTATACTAGAAAGATTATCAAACCAACACTTATTCTGATATATACTTTCATTATCAGAATTATTTATTTAACTTATAAATCAGTACTTCCATTAACTAAATTCAGTTAATCTATAAATTACGGGTATTCTAAAGTTCTCTTTTCGTCCTCGAAAAGGAACAAAGCCAGAATTTGTTAAATATTTTAAAACTAGTTAAAATATTCTTTGATCATTTTAAAACACTCTTAAAATCTGTAATACTGTCAAAATAGTTTTATAAAAATACTTTTATAACTTGATGTTTTAACCAGTTCATCCTTGTACTCACAGAATTTCTGTCATACGTTGATCGGGCGTACAACTGAAAATCTATAAGTACTTAGCAGACCCATTTTCAACATCCAGTGAAAATATTTGGAAAATAATTTTAGTAAAAATATCGAAAACATTTTTTGAAAATAGGGTATATATTTTTAGTGAGAATGCTCTGGAAATCATCATCTCATCCATGGTCACAGTTACATTCCAGGGTTACGTTGCCATCACGGCAAAAGTCCATGTAACTGCAGGCTCTCCGCGGCCTCTCGATTATGCCATGGAACCCACAACAGATCACACTTACATCCAGGGTTACGTTGCCGTCACAGCAAAAGTCCATGTAACTTCAGGCTCTCAGCGGCCTCTGATTTTCGCTGTCGAAATGAAACCTCTCCACTCCTACATAGGTCGCAGTCTGCCGATATAAAATCAAACGCAGACTGTTGGCTCTCAGCGGCACACATGACTTTCGCTATGTTATACTCTACTCATAATCCTCAGGAACTAGTTTCGTCTGGACTCCTCACAGGATCAACTTTAGAACCCTCCCTTGGGGCTCAAGGCAGCACCACCCGGTGGTACTTCTGACAAGTTCATTTCAAGGGAGCGCCTTTTTCCCCAGAGCCATCATCAAAACATTTTATACTATACACATATAGAATCTTCAAATCATACACCTTGTATGATCTCATACAAAGCTCCTTTACACAAAATCGATTATTCCAAAAATCGATAATTCTCAAACTAGGCTTCCCAAATTCAATGTTGATTTTACCCAAAAATCACAAGCCTTTCCAAATCCAAAGGTTCCCAAAACCTTTTCTAAAATCCTCATAAGATCCTTTATATGTATACAAATATATATAATTTTTAAAACTTTGGATCATTTCAAACTTGTATAAAACTCCTTTTATACTTCAAATATTTCAAAAACCCTTTTCTTCCGGCAAAAGATTCAACAAGGGGAGTTTCATTTTATAAAACAAAGATATTTAACTTTGTTTACTCAAAATCAAATATTCAAATTTGATTACTCCTTTCAATATCAATTTCAATCAAATCCGTACAATGTGCACATATCATCCATACGCTATACCAATCTGATCGCCCACTTGATCGTCCAATTTCATTTTCGAACTAGTATCATCCACCCTTCTTCCTAATGTGGACACAGATCTGGTTTCTTGATAAGAAACCGACATTCTCCTTGCATAGTCATAACTATGATAGAGAATATCCAGAACCAATCAACAATCCATATCCAGGTCCGTCGTCGAAAATCTAGTGAAAAATCCCACTCGGATCAATATATCTATCTCGGAATTCTGTGCTCGAATCTGGATCAAATCACTATGCGAATAGAATAACATACATACACCTTACGTATTTATCTTTATTGGCTATTAGCCAAATCAATTCCATTTCTATTCACATTTACTTTGATTTCATTCACTTACTCTCAATTTCTTCAATCCATTTGGATTATCACCTTTATTCTTGCCTCGATTGGGTATTTAACCAATAACAGTTTGAACTCCGACTAGTTTATTCAGAAAATAGCTTGAAATTTTTTAAAATAGATAAGTAGTTGAAAAATAATTACTAGTTTTTAAAATAGGTGTAAAATAATTAGAAAATAGTTAAAATAATTACATAAATTTTAGATAATTGCAAAATAATAGTAAGATAGTAATTAGTTTATAAAACAGTTGGAAAATTGTTAAACAGTTCAAAAACATAATTGTAAAACAAGTATAAGATAGTTTGGCTTTTAAAAGAAAGGTTGTATATATAATAAATAGCTTGGAAAAATAGGTTTATATTAAAACAATTTATATTAAAAAATAGTCCAGAGTCAAAACTGTTCAATTCCCAATCTCTATTCCCTATCAATTCAATTTAAATTCCACTTTCATTTAAATTGACTTAACTCCAATTTAAATAACTTCAATTTCTATTGAAATTTATTCAACCCCAATTCAAGTTGAATTAATCTAAGTTTCTTTCCAAATTTAACTTTATTCAACCTTGATCTCAAATTCTACCAATTCAAATAAATTTCAGTCGAACTAGTTCCAGTTTTCAATTCATTTCAACTCCAGTTTGAATTAATCCCAATTTCAAACTCCATTTCCACATCAAGCTGAATTATTCTTGATTTCCTCCCAAATTCAATTCAAATTCCATTTGAATTTAAAACTATTAAACTTTAATTACAATTCCAAATTATTCAAATAAATCCAATTCAAATTTTCCATGTGAATCTTATACTCATACATCTTCAATCACCATTTCAATTAATTCAAATCAAATTCAATTTGAACTAATTCAAATTTAAAATTTAATCCACCGTTAATATTATGTATAACCACATGTATACATATTAATTTCTTTTACATACCAAGTTATACTTTAAAATTTTAAACCACCTTTGGTTTTTAATTCAAAACAAATTTCTTTTAAATTTTCAAACAACTCTTGTTTGAAATAGGACCCCTTCATTCAATAATATTATTTATTATTTCCGTATCATTTTGAAACAATTTTCAAATTCTGGACCCCGATTTAAATCTTTACAATTCAGATCATTTTCAATTCCAATTTATAATTCATACTTACCTAAATGTTTTATTTCCTTAATATATTTCATTTTGCTTTCTCATTAATACACACTTTGTTATTAAATATAACCACCATTTATGATAATAACCAAGCTTATCATATCTGGAAACCCATTTCATAATTATCTTATTCTAAAACTCCTTCTCTAATTGAAGATTTGATTCCAGTTTGAATCCATTTCAAACTTATCTTTATTTAATTTCAATCCGGTTGTATTTATATTACCCCTTTAATTTAGTTTTAATAATTTAACAACCGATTACCTTAATATTTATTAGAAAGAAATATTGCTTTGTATCTCAAAATATATTTTATATAAAATCATTTAAAATCATTATATATACGCTTTCTCATAAATATACACACTCAACTCATTCTAGGGTACCACTTACCCTATCCTTAATGAGTAATCCTACCAGAGCTAAGGTTCTAGCTTAACCTTCAGCTCTGATACCAAATGTAACGACCCGGAAATTTCCAATCCCGAAATTTCCAAATAGTTAGAAAAAGAAGAAAGAGACAGAAGAAAGAAACAGAACACAACACAAAGTCTCACATTCGCAGCGGATCAAAATATAATATCAAATAAATAATAGTTCATATAAAGGAAAATTGTATCAGTACACTTACATTTTTAAATATCAGAGTTACAACATTTTTACAAACACGTGGCAGATAAATCAAACTGTTCAGATACTATAATGTATTATTGCAGAAAACTCTACATACGTTCTTGCTCTCCAGCTCGCCTCTTGTTCTCCAGAACGTCCTTACCTGAAAATCTGTAATACTCGGTCTGACCCGAGCATTACATCAAAGTAACACCCGGGTCAGGCTGGAAACCAGCGTGAGTAAACCCATCTAATAAGAAATACACCAAAACAATAGCCAATTCTTAACCCGTGGTAACTCATAACAATTTTACAAATCCACAGGTTTGGTATAGACAAAACTTATTATACTCATCCATTTCTAAGTGTCAGGACTTAGATTTTAGGGTCCAATTCACTTAAATCATTCCATATCAGTTTATTGATTTCACAAATCAGTTTGTAAAGAATCGAAGTGGGTTCGGGAATTTACTAATACCCGACTCCGGTCTCTTCGAAACCAAAATTATCTTAACTTAAATTTTTTCAAGTGTAATACAACTCGATACAGGATGTCACATAATTCATCAACAATAGATAACCACATCATCACAATTTAAATCAAACATATCTTATCACATAGCATCACAAACCACATATCAGGAATAACAGTTAATCAAAGACTTCCAATATCGTTCTATTTATCCTTTAATTACATTTAAGTAATTAACCCTTAATTCGTTTCGCAAATTAATTATCCTCAACTCAATACGGTAATTAACCTTTAATTGTTTCATTAATTAATTGCTAACCATAATTATTAATCACCCTTGATTAATAACATCAGTAATTAACTACCCTTAATTACTTCATCAAATAAATTAATTACTCCTTAATTAATTATCTCTAATTAATCCCTTGATTAATTATACAAGGTAATTTAATCCAAATCACTTCCATTAATAAATCACCTATTCAATTAATTGCATCCAGTAATTATCCATTAATTAATTCCCTAGGAAATTATACTACTTACATCTTAATTAATTAATATTACACCTTAATTAATTAATTTAAAAATTCTTAATTACTTACTTTATTATCCATATTATTAATTAATTAGATAATTAATTACCCATTTAAATTAACTTAATGATTTAAAATGAATCCAAATTCTTAAGTTCTAACTTAATTTAAGAAAACATTTCTTACTTATTTAAAGTATTTTAAAAACACTTTATTTTCAAATTTACTTTAAATTTCACTTTAATTTTCATTTTGAACTTAAAATACAAATTTAACTTAAACAAAGTTTTAAAACAATTCAGACCTTATTAGCTCATATGTTAAAAGAAACATCCACTTTATAAAATAAGTTTAAAAGAAATTAAGTCCCTATTCAATTTAAATTCAAATCAATTTAGAAACACACTTAACATTTCGGGTTTTTAAATTAAATTTAAAAATTTACTTTTAATTTCAAATCTGAAATACAGCTGGAATCTTCATTCCAGATTCAACTTAAATTTAAAAAAAAACTTTACTTACATTCTACATCTTTATTTTAAATTTCAAAATTATTAAACCATTTCAAGTTTTTAAACAATTTAAATTAAACTCATTTTATTTTAAAAACTGAAGTTTAAATTTAATTCCAGATTTAAAAACCTGGATTTAAACTCATTTTAAATTTCTAATTTTAAATTTTAAACTTCCAATTCAAATCCAAAACACACATATGCTTTCACACATATAAGTTTTAAAATCAAATTTAAATTTAAAAACATAAATTACTTCAAATCTCAGACAATCTAATTTGAATTCATATTCTATTTCAGATTTTCAAAACTCAGTTTAAATTCCAATTTTCATTTTATACTTTCCTTTAATTTTAGAAACGGAAAACAGGTTTCTGTTTTCATTCAAAACCAAACTTAATTTTTTTCGGAATTCAATTTTATTTCAAAACCCAAGGTTTAAACTAATTGGATTCATATTTAAATTTCAGTTTTTAAACTTAGTTCAAACTCTAATTTACATTTAAACTTTACTTTAAAATTTAAAATAACATAACAGGTTTTCTGTTTTATCCTAAAACCTGTAAACAATATAACACTCGAGCCATTTTAATTTAACTTCGAGTCAGAAACTCCCTTGCTTCGAGTTGAAACTCATTTCCCCCGAGACAATCATGAGGCCACCAACCTATAACCCAACATCCACCAACATCAACACTATTCTATGCACATGCACCCACAACGCAGCCTTTACTAATCAACTCTGACGATCTCCACAAGTCGCCGATCAACTTCTAAGATCATCCAAACACCAATCCCTATGATCCATATTCGAAAAAAAAATTCGAGAACCCTGAAAGCAAACCTGGAACAAACTACACTTCCTCAACCCAAAAACCTGGAAAACTCCTTGCCTTCGCAACCTTGACCATTAGAAGGTTTGAAACTCCGACTACCTCTTCATCAACGCTCCAGTTAACATTACTCACAATCGCGTTGAACTCGATCACTCCTACAAGCCGGGGTGATCGATTCACTTTACCTAGTTAAAACTAGGGTTCCAACCTTTAATCCACAACCATCACCTCCACAGTGGAATACACCATCACCAGATAATTTTCCTATCAACTACGATCCTTCCACTATCATCCCTGAAGATCTTGGCCTCTCCGATCATTTGGATTAACAGAGGTGACCAAAAAAAAACAATCCAGATACTCAAGAATTTCTCCCAAAATCCTACACTAGAATTTATAATTTTGCTTTTAAAAATCATAATTTTGTATGATTATTTGATTTATAACCCTGAAACTTCAAATCAATATACTCGAAATTTCACTAATTAATGATTGTTCACTTGTTTGTAATTCCAGAGCCATTTCCATATTTTTTTTACTTAAATACAATTTTAATCTGAAGTTTATAATGAAACAAACATATTTTGTTTGAGTCTTAAATGAAGATTAGATCAAGAGACAATGGGTTTTTAAATCTGAATGAAGCTTGAAATCAAAGAAACATAGATGCTTCAGATAAACAATCATGTACACACATAAATATATTCATAGATACAATCATAGCCAATTTATAATATATTTTCATGTCTAAATAAAAGCATGCAGTCAACTATTACCTACTTAAAATTTTAAAAGTTGAGTTACTCACCTTTTAATTGAAGATGCAGAGAATAATCTCAGAGATGCATTTGCATTATTCCTGGAACCTGTTTTGAAATGCATGCTGAAATCTGGGCCAACTTCCATTTTGATTACTTTTGAAATTGATCTTTAAACTGCAGCAATTGTAGTTGATTTGTAAGTGATTTTAAATAAAGAAAATCTTAGCCTTAATGCATGCAGCAAACCCTTATCTTCATATGCTCAGATTTGAAGTGATCTTCTATTGATGTTGTAACTTCGCTTTCAGATATGCAGATTCGGGTTTTGCCTTTTTGATTTTGCAGATTTTTAAACATGCATTGTTTGGGTTTTCAGAATTCTTGATTGTATTTTGTTTTGATTTTTACTTCAAAATCTGATTTTCAGTTTTTCAATTGAAGATAAAATGGTTGAACAAAGATGCATTATTACATTTTCTTATCTAAAATAATAAATTTTCAATAAATAACATGCCACTTGTTATATTAGGATGTAGATAAATTTACAAGTGTCTTCATTATGGGTTAAGAGTCTAACACATGTTTATCTTAATATTAAAAAAATTTCTTTAATTCATGAATGTGTTATAAATCTATCTAAAACAATTTCTAATTTAATTTAACATGTTTTAAATGTTTTATTTACATTAGCTTTTAAAATGATTACATGTTTACTTCTTTTATAAAATTACTCATTTTTAATGTTTGTTTGAATATTATAAAAATATTTAAGTAATAAAATTATCTTTCTAAGCTGATTCAAAGATATTTTATTTATTATATATATATATGTGTATACATTGTAAATAGGAGTTTTGATTTAAATTTAAATTTAAATTTAATAAAGATATTTTCAAATTTATAATATATATAGATGTATAATTTATGAATTGGTTTTCTGTGGTGAGAAATTCAAATCAAATTCTAAAAATCCAATTTACAAATCAAGTTATATATATATATGCATATATAACTACTTATTCAATAAATAAAATAACAATTCTATCCCTATAAAATCTATTTATACTTATATATATAAACAATCATTATTATTTGTTTGAAAACATCAATTTCTCCAATTTAATTAATTATACTAGAAAGATTATCAAACCAACACTTATTTCGATATATACTTCCATTATCAGAATTATTTATTTAACTTATAAATCAGTACTTCCATTAATTAAATTCAGTTAATCTATAAATTACAGGTATTCTAAAGTTCGGGTTATCACAGAAACGATCAACGCATTGGCCAATATTGATAGTCGGTTATTTAACTATCAAATAACATTCACAAACAATCATCAATCCAAAATAACTTCTACCAAATTATTTATAATCCTCAAAATATCTTCGCAAGATATATTTCCACTTTTCAACTCTTTGAAAACAGATTCAAACCATCTTTCTCTCATGGAATAAATTTTCCAACAATTTATTTATTTCCACTGAAAACAACCAAGTCCAAAAACTTTAGATTTTAAACAATTTAAATCACTTTATTCTAAATATACTTTAAAATATTTAAATTAAAACTACTTAAATACTTTAATCAAAAATATATACTTTAAATTTATTTTATAAAATATAAAACAAATTTTAAAATAAAAGTTAAGCCAAACTAATTTTTTTAAATAAGAGTTACGAAATTCTATACAAGTTTTCAAATAAAACTTTAACCAAATTATCTTTAAACTAAAACTATTTATAAAATATAAATAATAATAATAATCTTTAAAATCGTAGTAATAGTCAAACCCTTTAAATAATTACTACTACAATTAATTTTAAGTAAATATTTACTTTAAAAATTTTAGACAACTTAAATAATAATTTCACAAAAACATTCTTTCAAAACATCTTTAAAACTTTTAACATAAAAATCTACTTGGAAAACATTCTTGGCTTTCCAGGGAAATACACTTCTCTTTCACACATTTAAAAATAAAGCACTATTTATTTTTTTTAAAATTACCCATTCCTTTATAAATTCCCATCGTGAATTTATACTCCTTAATATCCATCGTTATCAATTTCACTTATAAACCCATTTATAAATTTCATAGTCTCATCTTCCTTTAAAAATTCCAATTTCAAACACATAAATCAATTTCCAAATTTATTTCTAAAATTGCTCCATTTAAAATGAATTTCTTTACTTACCCAATTTCAAAACTCATTAATTTCAGATTTAACTACTTTATTATGATTCAAAATCTTATTTAAGCTGGAATACAAATTTTATACTTTCCCAAATTTCTTCTTTATCCTTTCCAAATTTAATCCTTAAATTTGAAAATAATTTCCTTATTCCTTTAAATAATATCATTAAGTCTAAAAATTTATTTATTCCTCTTTATTCAAATTATACTTCTCATACTCAGAATTTATTTATTTAAAATTTAAAATCAACTTTTATTCTTCCCATTCATTTAATTATCCAAATTCCTTAAAATTATTTTATTTAAAATTATCTTTTTATTTACTTTAAAAAAAATCCAAACTTCATATATATATATATATATATATATATATATCAATTCTCAAAATTTCAATATATATATTTTACCAAGCCAGAGTATTCAATAAATTCCAATTCCCAATATGATCGGTATAGTTCATCACAGATCATCACACCATATCACACTATCATATCGTTGAATATATAAAAAAATTCAAATATTTTGAGGAATCCAGTTGGATCCCTCCAACCTGTTTTTCCCTACATCGACAGATGTTAGCATAATATAATAATACCAATTCCACTTAGAGATGGAATATCATGGTATATGCGATCATATTATCTCATTCGCTATTTAACTATTTAAATTTAACAGTTATTACAAATTAGTGAGGTTAACTCACCTTTGATTTTGAATATGCTGATCCGATCCAAATTTGCTTGATACTCTATGATATTAGACCTTATATAACATTATATAATTTATTAATATTTGAAATAAATCAGACCATTTATCACATTTTATAAATCACTTAACTAAGGATTTTATTTTAACTACTTCCTTTTTTTAAAATCTTTTTAGTAACTAAAATAATTAATGTAAGTAAATTAAATAATTAATCACCCCATCCATTATTTTAAAATAATATTTAAAATATGTGTACTTATTTTATTTTTGAAACTACATATACACTAATAAAAAAATTTATAGATTTTCAAAAATATACTATTATAAATTCCTATTCCTTTCAAAATAAATCCTTGATTTATTATTTTCGTATTGAAATAGATGTGTATAATTATTTTCAAAATTCTTATTCTTATAAAAATAACAGATTTACTTTACAGTCTCAAAATTTTCCTGCTTTAACTTTATAAACATTCATTAAATCAAAGTAATAAAAATAAAATAAATAAAACACTGTACCTCACTGCCAACACTCGCGACCCAAAACAAGACATGCCATGCCGCTTATTCACACTTGAGATACTCGACTGTCGACTGCTTGTTCCATGATGAACCCCCCACCAACTCTTGCCAATCCAAATCATGAGCACCCTCCTACATGCACACAAAGCCCAGGTGACCGCGACCTTTTGAGCCCTCTCCCTTCTCTCGCGATTCGACAACAATCGATCGACGAAATAACAGAAATCGCCAGCCGCTCGAACGACAGAGCCCCCTTGCCTTGAATGGAACTAGAAATGATAACTCTCCTGACTGATCGTCTCTCACGAGCGCGTGAACGTTGCTTGTGCCGTCAAGCGTTGCTGCGAGCTTCGATTCGAGTATGAATAGACTGCAATTAGGTACCGGTTCGAATTGATTTTATTAGAAATAAGAGGCGGCCATGGATTTATCTTATTGAATTTTGTTTTTGTTATGAAGAACCCAATAACAGGTTATACAAAATAAAATAAAATAAAAATAAACGAAAGGGGAAGCCGTGTTTAATGCATGTTATAGAGGGGGGTGCATGTCCATCTTGCTTGAACAATGACTTAAAATAAATAAATAAAAACAGCTGATGTTGATTTACATAATATGTTATATTCAATTCAAATTATATCGATTAACGTAGCCTAAAATCGCGAACCCCTATTAAGGCGTGCCGCTAGACGTTTATAATGTTATACCCCTATTACAAAAGCAATGGAAAAGGTTTTGAGTCCTATGGAGAAGATAGCTTTTTGGACTCAGATATTAAATTGAATTTTCGCTGTAGATTTCAACACGTTTATATATCGTATGCCCACACAACCACTCCAATCACTATGAAATTCGATAAAAATAAACTATTATGGATCCAATAGAGCTGGTTTCGTCGAATTTCGAGACTGTGCCTTGGAATGCTATTTTTAAATACCGAATTAAACGATATATTTTCAAAACTTAACAAAACACTTCCAATTTCAAGTTTAACATTTCTACTATCTTCAGTATTATCAATATAAATTTTACAATCCTTCAAATTATTTTTAAATGGCTTAAAACTGAAGATTCAATATTTCACCCAATTAAATTCAATAATTTAATTGCCAAATAATAATGATATTTGAAATTCAAGTTAAATAAACTTCTAATATTAAAAATAAATCAAATATCCCAATTTGAAATATCTAAAAAAAAATTAGGTTGTCACATAAGAATTAAATTAATTTAAGTTAAAACAAATTATACAAGTCTCGTCTATCCAAACATTTAAATAAACATTAATTATTTACAAGAAATTTATTTAAGAAAATAGTTCAAAACTTGGTTTATTTTAATTTTCAAAAAAACTTGATTTTGTTTTAAAAAATTTAAAGCAACTACTATGCTAACTCGAGTCAGACCCGAGCCACAACCTTGCTTTCCCGAGCAATCCCCCGAGCTACTTCTTCTTCTTACTTTTTCTTTTTTTCTTTTTTTTCTATTTTGGTTTTAGATTTTTAAAACCTGTTGCCATTAAAACACTCGTAGATTACCCGTGTGCTATCTCGAGCCAAACCCAGACTTCCTCGAAACAAAACTACAGACAATCACCCTCACTTCCCAAACACAAACCCATTGACACATCTCGACCTATGTGAACGTGCATGATCAATCAACGACGTTCCGTCCATCATAACCATCGCAGGTAAGTCATTTTTGACCTCCTCACTGGACCACGACAACCACAGCTTTAGATCGAACACAAGAATGAGAACGAGCATAAGCGAACACAAACTAGAACGAAACTGTCACCGAAAAACCACTTCGTGCCATCGATCCCGGCCACCAGAGAGCATGCGATCACGCCTATAGACTCGCCATAGCATCCCCCTAAACCCCCTACACCGGTCGAATTCGGTGCCTCAATGATGATAGAGCAGCCCAAAGTCTGTCATCGATCAAAACTAGGGCTTAAACCTTGAATCATTCTCGTTTCTCCACCACAACGGTTGATAAATTCATCTACCATTTTTTCCGAGAACACCGTCCTCAAAACCACCTTCAGCCACGATCTCGACCATTCGACGAGAAATCGATGAAAAATCGATTTCCATTCATATCACAAATTATCATCACCCATGATTTAATATTTTTGATATCTATATTAAAAATCATGATTTCCAATCACAAATCCAAATATACAATCAAAACTTGAAAATTTAACAATCAAGATTTCGACTTGAGTTAATTTCACTGAAAATTTTCTTTTCCCAGTAAAAATAACTTACTGATTTACTCATAAATATTTTTAAAAATAGTATTTTTCTAATACAAACAAATCCCTTTCAAAGGTCATGGCATAATATTGTTTATGTCAGGAGATATGAATTTATTTGGTTTTAGTTAAAACTAAAACTAAAGAACGGAAATTAAAATATATACACACAGACCTGTACATCATCATTTCCATATATACACAGACATGCAGGCACATTCAACAATGATACAAACATACTTTAAATGTTACCACATGCAAATCAAGATTCAATAGATTTTATAAAGGTAGTTTGCTCACCTGGAATTGAAATAGAGACAGGCTTGGAAATGATTTTTAAAATCTAGAAAACATGATTTTCTGATTTACTTTGATCTTTACTTTCAGATTTGAGGATTTGAATAGTTGCTTTTGAGTTGAGTTGAATCTTGCTTGAATTGTTTTCAGGTTGGTAGCTTCCAGGTTTTGAATCTGAAGAGATTGTTTGCTTTAGAAAAAAAATCTGGAACTTTTAATTTGAAATTGAAACTGAAATGTTTTAAATCTTTGCTCAAGTTTGAGATTGAAAGAGTTGTCGCTTGATTCCAGATTGAAATCCTTTGCTGGCTTTAGTTTGAAAATTGGAAGACAGTTTGTTTTTGATTTTTATTCTCCGACTTTAATTTGTTTTTAGTTTTAGAAAATGAAGATGAAGGAAGAATTGAGAAATGAATGCATTCGCCTGGCTATTCTCTATAACATGTTATTTAAAATTTAAAACTAAAATAAAGCATCCTTGCCACATGTAATTTTCATGCTACATGGCTTACACGTTAATTGCATGAATTTATAAATTTACAAATGTCAAAACAATGTATTTTTATGTTTTAACCCTTTATCTTATTAATTTATTAATTACTTATATTTTTGTAAATTTATTTATTATTCCCTTATACAAATTATATTTATATACCTATTATCTTATTAATTTCAAAAGATATGTATATATATTTTAAAGCTTTTATCCATATTTGTTTCACATTTGTATTCATACATTTTATTTATTATTCAAAACATGACTTCCAAATCAATATATATACACACACACATATATATTATATTATAATTAGAAAACAAACTTTTATTAGTTTTAAAATATAGAAAATTCTTTATTAAATCTAACTTATTTTCAAGGTATTTATTTTTGAAATTTCAAATCAAAATCTATTTACAATCTATATATACAAATCAAAATTCTATTTATAATCTAAGTTCAATACATAAATAACATATATATTATTTATTTTTGGAAGATTTCAAATTAATTCACAATTTAATCCTGAAAATTATATTAATTATTCAATTAAATTTGACTTAAAAACGGGGTCATTACAGATTCCCCTCTTAAGGAAATTTCGTCCTCGAAATTTGCTAGACAGGAAGACAACAAAGAATCAGATGAACACATCAGGGATAGAGAACTGGTTTGCCAGATCAAACTGAATATCTATTCTACATTGGGCTTACCAAATCAGAATATCACCAATAAGTACGAGAATGATCTTATTCAATACTTCATGAAATACTCAGGTCATCGGATCTACGAAATATGCAGGGGCATTAGTTAGTCCGAAGGGATAACTAACCATTCGTAGAATATATCGGGACCCAAAAGAACAGACAGATGGATACGATCTAATTTAACTTCATATTTTTGTTAACCAATTCATTTATAATAAAATTTCAAATTCATTAAAGTAAAAATCGAAAGGCTAATAGAAAACTAATGAAGAGAATACGAATTAGGAACCTTTCTACAACGTAATAAAGATTCGTAGGGGCACCACACCAAAGCTTCTTCTTATAGCTGCCAGTAAACCATCAAGGAATTGAAATTGGATGATGATCAAAAGAGATTGATAGGAAAAGATCGTTCCTTGTTGTTACAGGGTATCGACCATTTGTAGTGGTATTCCTTCATCCCCTACCTCGTCCTCTTCTGCACTCATTCTCACTATCAGTTAATAGTAAGAGAATTTACCGAGGCATGCAGACAAGATATCTTCGGGATGTACTCATTCTAGGGTATTTTATAACACTATCTCTAACGAGTCACCTAATGTGTTATACTCCAAAGCTAAAGTTCTTACTCAATCTTTAGCTCTGATACCAAATGTGACGACCAGGATTCCAGCGCTCTAAAATAAACATCCATACTTCACCCGTATTCGAATGCCGCAGATTCAAATGTTGAAATCCGATTTGCCGGAGCTTATAACAACATTAGGTGATAACAACACAACGGAAACAAAAGAATAATTTTATTGATACACAACAATTGATATAACAATCTGATACAAATGAAATGATCAACAAAATCAGAGATAAATACAACAGTAAAAAACAGCAGCAGCGGCGGAAAGATAATACCAAGATGGTCCTTATTGCCAAAGCTCCAAAACTCCAAACCAAAAGCTCGAACCACTATCATGCTACAATGAAGTAGGCTCGATGAAGATCATGTTGAAGCGAAACAAATGTGATCCCGAATCCACACACTCCAAAGACTGCCAAAAGCTACACGTATTGGCTGACTATCTGATAACTTGACTCTAGGCTGCCCTGTGGAAAACTATGGGCACCCGGAGTTTAGAATCGGAACAATAAACTCCAGGTTAGTCATGGGATTGGTGTAAGCAAACAAAAAAATAGTTTTTTGAACAAAAACAAACAAAAGGAAATAAAAGAAATTCGCTACGCTTTTTGGAAAATAAAACAACCGTAAGGCCTCCTGCCACACACACAATGCAATCACACACTTGAAGGAGATTTCTCCTTCTGATAGTCAAACATGGTTGATACGTAAAAATCCTTTTGATATTATTATTAGTGCATAGTGTAGAAAAATTTTCGAAAGTATAATATTAATCTTAGCCATCATACATACCATTATAATATGCCAACTATAGCTACCACGTTATATGACAGGTTCTACAACTAAAACCGTACAGGTCTCATATGGGTGATTGGATTTCCAACAAATGGCCAAGGCTAAGGAACTTCCTTTATCCGAATGGGTATGCCTCTGGAAGGACGCCCTGAGAACCTAACCGGCTCTCTGCCAACACAAGGTCGGGTTACCTCTGTAATTAGGTAACTAACTGTCATAAGAATGCCATCCCTTGACCGTCACCGACCATTATCCTAGGATTCACCAACAAAGTGCAACAGCCAATAAGCTATATATCTGGGCTCTATACCATGATACCACTTTTTATCCAGAAGGAAATGCACACACCTAAGGGGCGCGACCCCCGTAACCTTGCCATATCATTCCAGTTTTGACCATTTTCGAGGTGTGAGGTTCGATGAAGTCTCGTCCCGCAAAGCTACGCTTTTCACAAAAGCCATGCTTCGATTAACAAATGATCAGCAACACTTAGCATGCCACATTACCAAATTGGGAATATATCACTAGTAAATATCAACTGCACAACCTCTGAGCTCGTACATCTCAGAGAAGGGTGTTAAGCTAAGAGAATAAATTCTGCGCCACCAAACAAAAATGTATTTGATAGAAACCAGCATTACATCTCAAAGTGTAGCTTCAAACGTACATCTATACAAGTCCATCCTTGGTCTGGATGGAATCGAAGGCACTTCGAAAGAAGTCCTTGTAAATCCAGATATTACTAATCACGTAGGGACGCCCCATCACATAAGGTAATCAAAATCTCAATACCTGGGCCAGTCGGTGTAGAGACATTCAAAAGGTAATCCTTTCGCTTTCGAAAATACCCAGTCTTCACCACCATCTTCAAATGCTATCCACTTCGTCGTATCATTAATTCGGAATGGGTTTTATGACATAAACTCCTCTCCCGGCTAAACCGAATGAGCGCTAATTTTAAAAACATATGGATGTATTGGGATCTTAGTTAAGTCACAAATTTTAGCCCAAAACCATTTCTTTTGAATGGTTTAAACAAATTTCCACTTTTAATCTTTTAAACAAAAGATTCACCCTTTAAAATCCTCTGCAATTTAAAAACAAGGTTCACCAATTTTTTGCAAAGATTCATTCATAACTTTTGAAACAATTTCCATTTCAAATTTTATTTACCCACAACTTGAAATCATTTCAACAAAAACTGGAAGTTCTTTCTTTATATAAAAGCTGTTATCATTAGAAAACAAAGGTTTTTGTTTTGGAGAAAATCCGATTAAATTTCCTCAAGTTATAGCCTTTTAAAGTATAATCAGAAAATCAGCGAACTGTCGTACTCTTAGCAAGTTCTATTTAAATTAAGTTAAATTCCCAAAATAAATCATTTAAAATACTTAAATGGTTTACAATCCTTATATATACACTATATGACCTATATATCCTTTTAACTCAACTTCAAATCTTGAATTCAAACTTAAATTAAACTATTTTAATTCAAAACTTTAACAAACCATTCAAAATAATTTTGACTTTAAAACTCCTTTTCAAAAGTTTTTCACAATCAGCTCAATTCCACTTCCAAACTATTTTGGATTCAAAATTCAGCATTTAAATCCTTTCATCATTTTGAATAAATAATTTTAAATTCAAAAATCCGTGACTGAACCAATTTCCCATGAAATCCATATTTGTGTGTGTTTGTTGTGTGTAGTCTAGGGATTTCATAGGCAACAATAAAATATCAACCATCATAAAATTAAGCATAACAATACTAATAAGCGGTCTAATCTTATAACTCTTATTTTTATTCACAGACAAAACGAGTAAAATTCATCGCAGATGAATAAATAACAGTTCACAGTTCACAGCTCAATCCAAAGTAATCATATCACAGAACATCACATATCACAGATATCATGCAAATCAACGCATTCAATATAATCCAATCATCCATAAGCAAGACTTATTAATCACATAATCTATATTTAATTTAATTTAAACCAAATAAATTAATCTCTTATGATCTTGCTTAATCATTAATTAATTACAACCCATTTGATATTAATTAATGAAATTAATAAATCAACCTTAATTATCCGTCTCAATTAATTATCCCTAATTAATTAATTAACCGTTAATTAATCACATTAATTAATTAACCTTTCATTAATTACATTAACAACCTTTATTTACTTAATTAACCTTTAATTACTTACATTTAGTATTTATCTATTTAATAAATCGCATTTAGTAATTATCCATTAGTTACTCACCTTAATCAATGATATTAAGTAATTATTCTTTAATTACTTTCATTAAATAATTATCATCAATTAATTACATTAAGTAATTAACCTTTAATCATTAATTAATTATTATTTTAATCATAAATTAATTAACCTTTAATCACTAATTATCTTTTAATTACTTACATTAAGTAAATAATCCTTAGGTAATTAAGTATCCCTTAATTACATTAAGTAATAATCTTTTATTAATTGCATTAAGTAATTATGCTTAATTAATTTTCATTAGGTATTTGTCCTTTAGTTACTTATCATTAATAAATTACCTTTAACTAATTGATGATCATTTAATTAAGACCTTAATTAATCAAGATAAATCCTTTATCTTAACTGATCACTTAATTACATTATTTAAATCTCACCAAATAAACTGTTAGAATAAATTATCATTAACAAATAATTTAATTTAAAAAATTTAAGTTAATTAGTAATCAAAATATTATTTAAGATAAACCATTTATCTTTTTAAAATCTTAATTAAATAACCTATGATATTAATTCATCATTTACATATGAATTTAACTTAAAACCCTTTAAGTTACTTGATAATCAAAATCATTTTTATTTTCTTAATCAATTGCTTAATGATCACTAAATTTATAAACGTAAGAATTAAAGTAATTTAAGTTAAAACAAATTATACAAATCTCATCTATCCAAACATTTAAATAAACATCAATTATTCATATGAAATTTATTTAAGAAAATAGTTCAAAACTTGGTTTATTTAAATTTAAAAAAAACTTGATTTTTTGTTTTAAATTTTTTGAAGCTGCTACTATGTTACCCGAGTCAGACCCGAGCCATAACCTTGCTTTCCCGAGCAATCCCCCAAGCTACTTCTTCTTCCCTTTTTCTTTTTTTCTTTTTTTCTGTTTTGGTTTTAGATTTTTAAAACCTTTTGCCATTAAAACACTCGTATATTACTCGTGTGCTATCTCGAGCCTGACCCAGACATCCCCGAAAAAAAACTCAAGGCAATCACCCTCACTTCCCAAATACAAACCAACTGACACATCCCCGACACATGTGCACGTGCGCGATCAATCAACGACGTTCCGTTCATCATTGCTATCGAAGGTAAGTCATCTTTGACCTCCTCATTGGACCACGACCACCAGAGCTTCAGATCGAACATGAAAATGAGAACGAGCATAAGCGAACCCAACCTGGAAAGAAACTGTCATCGGGAAACCACTTTATGCCATCGATCCCGGCCACCAGAGATCATGTGATCACGCCCGTAGACTCGCTAGAGCATCCCCTTCCTAATCGCCCTACAATGGTCGACTCCGGTGCCTCAACGATGATACAGCCCAAAGTCTGTCATCGATCAAAACTAGGGCTTAAACACTAAATGGTCCCCGTTTCGTGACCACAACGGTTGATAAATTCATCTACCATTTTTGCCGAGACCACCGTCCTCAAAACAACCTTCAGCTACCATTTTGACTATTCACCATTACTGCTCGATGAGAAACCGATGAAAAATCGATTTCCGTTCATCTCACAAATTCTCATCATCCATGATTTTAAAATTTTTGATATCTATATTAAAAATTATGATTTCCCATCATAAACCCAAATATACAATCAAAACTTGAAAATTTAACAATCAAGATTTCGACTTGAGTTGATTTCACTACAATTTTTCTTTTCCCAGTAAAAATAACTTACTAATATACTCATAAATATTTTTAAAAATAGTATTGTCTAATAAAAACAAATCTCTTTCAAAGATCATGGCCTAATATTTTTTATGTGAAAAGATTGAACTTATTTGGTTTTAGTTACACTTAAAACTAAAGAACAAAGCTTAAAATATATACACACAGACTTGTACATCATCATTGTCATATATACACAGACATACAGGCACATTCAACAACTATAAAAACATAATTTAAGTGTTACCACATGCAACTCAAGATTCAATAGATTTTATAAAGGTAGTTCTCTCACCTAGAATTGAAACAAATGACAGGCCTGGAAATGATTTTTAAAATCTGGAAAACTTGATTTTCTGATTTACTTTGATCTTTGCTTTCAGATTTGAGGATTTGATCAGTTGCTTTTGAGTTGAGTTGAATCTTATTTGAATTGTTTTCAGGTTGATAACTTCCAGGTTTTGAATTTAAAGAGATTGTTTTCTTTAGAACAAAAATCTGGACTTGGAATTTGAACTTGAAACTGAAATGTTTTAAATCTTTGCTCAGATTTGAGATTGAAAGAGTTGTTGCTTGATTCCAGATTGAAATCCTTTGCTGGCTTTGGTTTGAAAATTGGAAGATAGTTTGTTTATGATTTTTTTTCTCTGACTTTAATTTGTTTTTAGTTTTAGAAAATGAAGATGAAGGAAGAATTAAGAAATGAATGCATTAGCCTGGCCATTCTCTATATCATGTTATTTATAATTTAAATTTAAAGAAAGCATCCTTGCCACTTGTAATTTTCATGCTACATGACTTACAAATGTTAATTGCATGAATTTATAAATTTACCAATGTTAAAACAATGTATTTTTATGTTTTATCCCTTTATCTTATTAATTTGTTAATTAGTTATATTTTCACAAATTTATTTATTATGCTTTTATACAAACTATGTTTATATATGTATTATGTTATTAATTTCAAAAGATATGTGTGTGTGTGTGTGTGTATATATATATTAAAGCTTTTTTCCATATTCATTTCATATTTGTATTCATACATTTTATTTATTATTCAAAACATAACTTCCAAATCGATATATATGTATACATGTATATTATGCTATAATTAGAAAACAAACTTTTATTAGTCTTAAAATATAGAAAATTCTTTATTAAATCTAATTTGTTTTCAAGATATTTATTTTTGAAATTTCAAATCAAAATCTATTTACAATCTATGTATATGCAAATCAAAATTCTATTTATAATCTATTTTCAATATATAAATAACACATATATTATTTATTTTTTGAAAATTTCAAATTAATTCACAATTTAATCCTGAAAATTATATTGATTATTAAATTAAATTTGACTTTAAAATGGGATCATTACAAATTCCCCTCTTAAGAACATTTCGTCCCCGAAATTTGCTGATAGGGGGAAACAAAGAATCAGATGAAACATCAAGGATAGAGAATTGGTTTACCAGATCAAACTGAATATCCATTCAACATTGGGCTTACCAAATCAGCATATCACCAACAAATAAGAGAACGATCTTATTCAATACTTCATGAAATACTCGGGTCATCAGATCTACGAAATATGCAGGGTTATTGGTTGGTCCGAAGGGATGACTAACCATTTGTAGAATATATCAGGACACAAAAGAATAGACAAATGGGTATGATCTAATTTAACTTCATATTTTTGTTAACCAATTCATTTCTAATAGAATTTCAAATCCATTAAAGTCAAAAACAAAAGGCTGATAGAAAACTGATGAAGAGAACACGAATTAGGAACCTTTCTACAACGTAATAAAGATTCGTAGGGCCACCACCACACCATGCTTCTTCTTGTAAGTGCCAGTAAACCATCAAAGAATTGAAATAGGATGAGATCAAAGGAGATTGATAGGAAAAGATTGTTCCATGTTGTTACAGGGTATCGACCATTTGTAGTGGTACTCCCTCGTCCCCTACCTCGTCCTCCTCTTGCACTCATTCTCACTATCAACGAATAGTAAGAGAATTTACTAAGGCATACAGACAAGATATATTAGGGATATACTCATTCTAAGGTATTTTATAACCCTATCTCTAACGAGTCACCTAATGTGTTATACTCCAAAGCTAAAGTTGTTACTCAACCTTTAGCTCTGATAGTAAATGTGACGAACAGGATTCCAACGCTCTAAAATAGACATCCATACTTCACTTGTATTCGCATGTAGCTGATTCAAACATAGAAATCCGATTCGTCGGATCTTATAACAACATTAGGTGATAACAACATAGCGGAAAAAGAAGAATAATTTTGTTGATACACAACAATATTATACAGTGAAATGATCAACAAAATCAGAGATAAATACAACAGTGAAAAACAACATCAACAGCAGGGGAAAGATAACACCAAGATGGTCCTTATCGCCAAAGCTCCAAAACACCAAACCAACATGCGGCAATGAAGCCATGCTCGATGAAGATCATGTTAAAGTGAAATCCTAAATCCACAAACTCCAAAGACTGCCAAAAGTTACACCTACTGGCTGACTATCTGATAACCTGATTCTAGGTTGCCCGTGTGGAAAATTATAGGCACCCATAGTTTAGAAAGGGAACAATAAACTCCAGGTCAGTCATGGGACTGGTGTGGGAAAACAAAAAAAGTTGTTTGAACAAAAATAAGCAAAAACCAATAACAAGAAATTCTCTATGCTTTTTGGAAAATGAAACTACCATAAGGCCTCCCGTGACACACAATGCAATTGCACACTTGGAGGAGAATTCTCCTTATGATAGTCAAACATTCTTGATACGCGAATATCCTTTTGATATTATTATTAGTGCATAGTATAGAAAACGTTTCGAAAGTATAATATTAATCTTATCCAGCATACGTACCATTATAGTATGCCTACTATAGCTACCATGTTAGATGACAGGTTCTACAACTAAAACCGTACAGGGCTCGTATTAGGAGATTGGATTTCCCACAAATGGTCAAGGCTAAGAAGCTTCCTTTATCCGAATGGTATGCCTCTGGAGGGACGCCTCAAGAAACTAACCGGCTCTCTGGCAACACACATAAGTATGTTTTGCCCCGAGACCTAACCTATGAATGGGTATGCCTGGATATGGAAGTAGCAGCTTATTTGATAAGTATGTTTTGCATGGAATTACATATACATACACATATACGTATATACATATATATATATATAAATATACGCATATATATATATATATGGATGTATATCAAGCGTTATGACCAGAGCCTGTACATCATTTTTATCTCTGCTTCTATATTTAAAATAATGTCATGCTTAACTTCAAAAATCTCCATCTCTCACTCTAATTAGTTTTGGGTTATGATGCTTAAAGAAGAACTATTTGTTTTCGATTATACTTTGTTTCAAAAATGGTTTCATGAAATATTATCAAGTATAAACATTGGAAGGTATAATTTACAGTAGGTAACCCAAAATTATAATAAATTCGAACATCATATTTTATGCTTTTATTTATATGAACATGATCATTAGTGAAAACGACGATTTTTAAAGGCGGTTTCATGATTTTTCATTGCGTATATGATGAGATAGGAGAAGATGATCAGTTTTTGGTGTTTGATCAAATTTCGGTAATGTAGTCAATGGTGGGAGTCAGCATTTGGTCAAAAGGAAGCACGGAGGAGAGGGAACTCGGGAAAAATGATGGGATGATTTATAAGGCGGCGTGGTGGTTGGTCGAAGTCGATATAGGGTTTTATGGGAGTTTCTGGTTGTGGTCGGGTTTGAGTCGGTGATGGCGTTGCGGTAGAGTTCTAAGGCTTTGGTATGGGGGAAAAGTAGAAGGGAAGTGCGACGGTTGTAGTGGTGGAGTTTGGTGGGCGCCGGTTGTCAGAGGTGGCTGGATGAGGTGGAGATAGGAGGTCGAGTTCGTTACTGGTCTGGGTTTGAGTTTGATTTTTCAAACTGAAGGTTGCCGACAATGTTTTCATGGGCTAGTAGGATTGCAGGGTTGGATGCGACCTGAGAAGTTGGTCGGCAGTAGTGGATGGTTGTTGGAAGGTATGTGCACATGCACGCATGGGTCGAGTCAATGCTATGTGCACGTTTGGGAAGGGAAGAAGGGAGCAGTGAAATAAAGGGAAGACAAGGACGAGGATTTTCCTTGTTGTTGTCTGGTTGGGCCGATGGGCTTGGCCCTTATTTTTTTAATATATGCATATATATACATATATATATATAATGTTAACAATATTTTCTTTAAAAACTATTGACCTTTAAACTTTGTTTTCTTATATTTTAAACAATATAGGAACTCATACTCTACCCTATCGCCTAAACATATTGGCTTAATACACATGGTTATGTTGTTAATATGAAATTAAATTAATTTTCAATAATTAATGTAAATAAAACAATTTAAAACTTTAAGTAATTTTTATCCTATGTTAATTTATATATGATAATTGTTGATAAATTTGTAAAATTTATAATATAAATAGTTTTTGTAATCAAATTTGAATAAGCATGATTTGAAAAATATTTAGTTTTATTTTTAAATTAAATGTATGATGGTTTGTGATTCATCAATATAGACCATAATTGTTTAAATAGTTTTGGTTATGTTATTTCTTGATTTCTCTTGTGTATTCATTTCAGTGGTTTTGTGATATAAAGTACCCTGATATATTGAACAGTTAAATATAAACATTGACACATTTATTGGTAACAGACATGTGTAATTAAATTTCTATGTGTAGTTATGGCATTTTGAAATTGAATTGTTTGGTTAAAACAACTTGGTCTTAAAAATCTGTCGTTTGGATTCGATGAGACTGAGATCGGATGTCTTTTTTATTTGAAACAACATCGATCCAAAATAAAAAACCAGGTTGTGAATATTCCAACGGAAGATTCAGAATGAAGACTCCAAATGCAAGGGCTATTTGTCACTAACTCCGATGGTGATTCCAATATGAATATAGTGGAGATAATGCCTTCAATTTCGTTCGGACCCGGAATGGACTTCGATAGACGAATACTATCAGTCAATCGCCATTGGAGGATGATGAGCATTCCAAGTGGATGTGTTCCTAAAAGGTAATCATAGCGTCATGCCCCATCAACCGGGAATGAGTAAACAGGGAGATGCAGCAAGGCTGAGCGGGTCGCTCCCAAGTAGGGTAAGGTTACCCCTATCCAGAGTCCCTTTTACTCGGTTGTGTGGCAGTAGCTGATCCCAACCGCGGGTTAATCTTATTCCATACTATCCAGGTTAAGGGTAGTCCGGTCTTGTGTAGCATGGGATCCCAGAGTAGTCCTCGGTGTTATTTTTCTAGAGATGCACCGTGACGGGTGCTACTCCAGTATCAAGTCATTGTATGCAACCCAATCTTCAATAAGTGTCGCACATATTTGACGTAAGACGATTCAGTATTTGTGAGTAGGTTAAATCACTCACCTTTAATTTGGTATCGATTTAAAATCCCAAAAAGGCCTAAAATGTGAACAATCTCAAAATGTGGGCAAACACATTCCATATCATCCGAAATTTCGATACCAATCCAACGGAGGAAACCGCATGTCAATCAGAGCTCATATGCAAAAGTTATTCGAGTTAGAACGTTTGAATTTTAAAATATAATAATTAGTTAATAAAATAAGAAGCACGTCACCTTCCCTATGACCATCAAAGTCGAACCTATGTTACGGGGCTCGGCCGCCACCTTTGAACATGAAATTCACCATGCTCCGACCACCAGAGACAGCCACACCACCATCATTCAATCCAGCACGACGAGCTGCACCTGCTAGTGCCCACCGTGTCGCCTCCGGCCCTCCCTATCATCGGCATCACCACCTCAAAACTTAGAGTCCCAAACCCTAATAGCCAAAATACGATCACCACAAGTCGACTTTGGTAACGAACGCCAGATGTAGGTTTCATTCGTTGAGATCTTTCCAACGGTATAAAATTTGCTAAGGTTGTAGAGTTCGAAATTCAGTTTGATTTGTAATAGAAATTAGGTCTTGGTATGATTCTGACATTCGAGAAGGAGGAACATATGAGGAACTGAAAAGTTCGTACAGCCAAATGGAAAGGCTTCTAGGGTTTGAGAAACAAAATCTATTTATATAGAAAAAGAATGATAAGAATGAACTGACAGATCGATTTGGGTCGAAACCATAACGACGACTTGAAAAGTCCATTTCGTTTCCGAAATGAAATGGGTCATCCAATATATTGAAATATAGTTTTCGATATTTTCGAACTCAATGGAATTAGTTTCAAACCCTAATTCCATTGTATACAGAAGCTAGCTTTTAAAATAAAATTATATTCGTTTAAATTATATTAATTGAATTTTTTGCGTTTCGAGCTCGCACGATTAAACGGTAAGTCTAATCGCCGCGAAACTTGAAATATTATAATAATTCACTATTGCGGATCTGATGAAACTAGTTTCGTCGAAATCCGAGATAGTGGCCAAAATTGCTTTTTTTTGCATGTTAATTAATTAAATTATTATTCAATTGATTTGATCGCATCTAATTTCAAATTTAAAAGTTAACAATTTTATCATTCTTAATTATATAGATATTAATAATCTTTCTAAAAATAAATTTTCCATGTCAAATTCAATATTTAAATATTAACCTAATTACAGCATTCAATTATAACTGTAATAAATTCATTAATTATAATTTAAAT
This sequence comes from Allium cepa, assembly GCA_030765085.1. Classification (NCBI taxonomy): domain Eukaryota; kingdom Viridiplantae; phylum Streptophyta; class Magnoliopsida; order Asparagales; family Amaryllidaceae; genus Allium; species Allium cepa. Next base: position 111,249,098 of record CM060943.1, read on the forward strand.
TCCAATAAATTCATTCATTTCGATTTACATTCTTATATTCAAACAACAATATCCTATGGATTTTATTAACATAAGTTTGCATTTTATGGCGTTCATTATTTTACAATTATCAGCTTTTACCATATTAATTATAATATTTTAATTTCATTAATTCCATAAATTACCAATTCAATTCATTATTTACAATTACAACCCAAATTAACTTTACAATCATTTCAATTGATTGCAATTATATTAAAAATAGTTTCAGTAATAACACCAACAACACTATTAAACCATATTCTAATTATTTTCTTATTAATAAATCATAAATTTTTAATTTTCCCAATATTGAATTCCAAAAATCTTTTTAAATTTAATATTTTTAATTATCGAAAATACACGTCGTTACATATCCCGTAGGAAAAAATTGTAAAGTTACGATATATACTCCGAGATATGTACCTTATTAGCAAGCATATATAAGCAATATAGCGGAAAAGTGAGCTCCAAATCCGAAGCAAACACCATCTTCGCCTACTAAACATTCAACTACCAATGAAAAACTTGTATGTAGAAATAATATCAACATACAACATAACTATACAATAATCATATATGCAAATGACACATATGTAACAAAAGAAACCATCTAACAACTAACATTCACTGCATTCATTGATTAACCATTTCTATTTGCATTTTACAATGTCAATAGTTTTAGTTCATTAACTTTCCACCCTATTAACATTCATTTGATCATTCATTTGATTTGGTTTCAATTTATTCACATTTGTTTTATTAACATTCAATTATTCATATTCAATTAGTTTTCATTCAACCAATTTACATTCCTTTCATTAACATCCAAATCATTGACATTCAATTTTATTCACATCTACTTTCAAATTGATTAACATTCATTCTATCAATATTCGATTTATTTACATTCAATTCAAATTCATTATGTTCACATTCAGTTAATTTACCTTCCACGAATTTAAATTTACATTCATTTTTTATGCCATTAACACTTAACAAACATTACATAGATTCTTATTTAAGTTTATATTAACATTTTTATACAACACTCCTTATGTTTATTATCAATTCACAACTTAATTTATATTCACTTTTAACAAACAATCATTCCAAACCATATTCCATTTACTAATTTTTTCATTAGTTCACTTAATTAAGTCATTTTGATATCAAAATCAACTTCACTCAACATTACTCAAGTTAAATTCCTTCACAAAATTTCATTCTATTTGACTTACCTAAAATTTCATTTTTAAAGTAATTTTATTTTACATTAACTTAAGTCAAATTTCATATCACTATTCAAAATCAACTTTTGTTTTACTTAACAAAATCGTTTAACCATTTTAATATTTGGTTTTACTTATACTTTCTCATTTTATAAATTATACAATTTATTTATTTAAGATTCCATAAATATTTACTTAAGTTTATTCACAATCTAAAATTTCGATTCAGGGTTATATAATCACTTTATAGCTTAAGTTTATATACACATTTATTTGATTCACTTCAAATTTATATCCAATTCATTTCAAATTCAATTCAATTTATTTAACTTTTCCTTAGTTAACTTCAATTCATATATTTACTTTACTAACTCAATTTATTTAACTTTGCTTAAGTTAAAATTTTATTTTCATGTCTTGATTAAAAATCTCATTTTCTGATACATACCATTTTCAATTTATAAGTTCATAAACTTATTTTCTTACACTTTTATCAAATTATACTTGGATTTTAAAATCAAAATCTGTTTTATCAAAACGAAACTTATTTTTACAAAACATAATTTCAATAGGAAATCATTAACGGTAACAATCTATCATTTAGAGACGTGAAAATGATACTGATGATGTTGCAATCATCACCCGCATTATTTCCTAGCGACTAAAGTAAGTTCAGAGCTTTAAATTCTTTTAAGTCCTTTTATTATTTATAATTCACGTTCATAAATTTATACTTAAATAATTTCACTATTTTACTTTTCTTATATAAGATTATTCCAAATTTATTTATCTTATTTATATTTATAATGATAACAAATTTTTATTAAACATAACAAATAACAAATGATGATAATTAAATATTACAATTCATTAACAACCAACAATCAGTATATATAATTATATATAAAATATAATCAAGGTAGAATTATTTCATTTAACCATTCAAAACAATATTATGTCGGTTTACCTTGTTCAAGAGTTTAGCAATCCCTATCGATACAGTGGCATCCTACCTACCGACCAGAATTTATAAAACACTCAACAGATCAATCAACACAGTACAAAACATTTTTATATAACTAACAAATACGGCGCTCATATATATACACTCAACTCATTCTATGGTATTAATAACCATATCTATAATGAGTACACATCAAAACCTATTAGTATACTAAACCTAAGCTCCGATACCAGTTGTGATGACCCGCAAATCCATACATTCTAAACTAACAGTAAACCACACATATCGACCCAAAGCAAATAAAATTGTAGATGATCATGAGAAACAAAAGACAGGGTGAGAAGAAAGAGAGAAGAAAGAAGATGAGAAGAGAAGGAGAAGAGAGTGAAGCAGAACCAAAACAATACAGAATCTCACATCGCAACGGAATTATTGTTAAATCTAGTTTATTTCTCACATCGCAACAAAACCGAAACAATATAGAACCAAATGGAATAACCTTTTTAGTCGTTATTTATAGTTTTAGATTTATTTTCAATCTATTTCTTTGCAGCTATTCTTTTCAGTTAATTCTAGTTTATTATTCTTAATTATAACATTTCCATTTTGTTATAGTTTATTTACAATATTAAAGTTTATTTACTGTTATTTATGCTTTATTCATATATTTTTGTACGCTTTGGATTTTCTTCTGTAATTGTCAGTTTTCTTCTGTTAACCTACCTTTTGGCAAGGCTGTGGACAGGCAGATATAACTAAATCGACTGCTCGTTTATGGAGGTTGGAATATGATGGGTTGAGTCAACTGGATGGATAGACAATCAATCACGAATGATAAATATGATTACGAAGCCGAGGTTCGGCATATCGTGGTTCGGTCATTGGAATTCTGCTAGGTGGTTCGGTCAGGATGTTGTGGTTCAGTCTTGATAGTATGGTTTGGTCTTGGTGGCAAGGTTTGGTCAGGATGGTGTGGTTCGATCTCAGTGGCATGGTTCGGTCTTGATTGTGTGGTTCAGACTTGGTGGCATGGTTCGGTCAGGATGGTACAGCTCGATCTTAGTGGCATGGTTCGGTCTTGATGGTATGGTTCGATCTTGGTGGCATGGTTCCATCAGGATGGTGTGGATTGGCATGTCAAAGTGGATCGGTTAAGGAGGGTTGGTTAGACAAAGGAAGGAATGCCATGTAGTTTGGCCAAACGTGGATCGGCTTTATAGATGGGTCGGAATCACAAGTGGACCGACATTATGTGTGGATCGACAATTATGTTTGTCTTTAATATGGACTCGGGTCAGTGTAAGGAAGTCTTCGAGTCGGCGTTATCTTCCAATGGGTTGGCTAAAGAGAGTCGGACTGTTAGAAGAAGTGGAGGTCGGCGTATCACAAAGTCGGCATGTTATAGCTGCTTTGGGTCGGCTGCTCATTTGCTTCGAGTTATGTATATGTATACTTCCGTTTAATACCCACGATGCTTTAGGCCAGCATGTACAATGCTCATGGTTGGTTGTGATGAAGGACGTCGGTTCGGCTATGGACTTAATGGGAATGGACCACTCAAGGAGCCCATTAACTCGGATTTTGCCTATAAATACAACAGACGGGGCTTTAGAAAAGGGATCTTCATTCTACTTCCATTCTTCTTCCCTATTAAGGCTACTCTAGATTTGTTGCTTTAAAAACTCTAGACTGTAACTATAATTGATTCAGATATCAATAGAAAGGAAATTTCTGGAGTGGACGTAGGCCGGAGTTAGCGGAACCACTATAAATCCTCTGTTCTTACTGCTTTCTTTCTAATTTTTACTATTCTTTATATTTATACTCTCTACATACATTCTATCTATGATCAGTGACTGTGATTGGGTGCTTTCACTTACGTTTGGGTGTTAGTGACGAATTTTAGCGCTAATGTTTTGGTGCTTTCACTGAGAAAGCTAGCACTCAGGAATTCAAAAGCATGGAGTTTGGATTTAAAGGCCGAGGAACATGGACTTTGGAGCCTATGGCAAAGCAATCAACTAGGAGATGGAGGATGGAAAGAAGTCAACAAGAGAGAATTTAGGAGGCTTCCTCTAGAGCTAATCAAGCCTTCATCCACATTACTAGAGATCAGATGCAGGTCATGATGAATTCCATGCAAGAACAGTTGAAAAGGAAAGAGGAAATGATACAGGCACTTTTAAGACAATTTAGACAAGCAGGAACTACAGGAGCTCAGATCCATGGAGCTAGATCAGAAGGACTCAACCGGCTAGTAGATGAAGTGGTTCAGCAGGGGGCAGCCTCGAATCAGCAAACAACTATCAATCCAAGTAGTCCCAGACTCGGTGGCCTGCCGCCAGTTAATGCTGGACCAACCTAGGAAGGGATACCAGATGACGCTGCATAGCCTGGCGTCAACATGATTACAGGAGTGCGTGATGAGAAGTATGTACTGGAATTTCATCAAGGAATTGAAGGGTGCTTAGGAAATGTAGATGGGGAAACCCTTGGTAGGTAACACTAGATTGGATGACATCATCAGAAGAGCTATTTGTGGAAGTCTGATAAACAGGGATTTGGAAGAAATAAATAGAAGTTTGTTTACCCGTAACATTAGGATGGCTAGGAATCCACCCGATTTCAAGCTACCCATTCTGGAGGTATACAATGGTAAGATGGATTCCACTGACCACTTGATGAGGTACACAAGGCACATGGAAGCGTTGGAGGCATCAGAGGAAGTTATTGCTGGGCATTTCCCCCCGTACTTGACCGATATGGAAGCTATATGATTTAGACAGCTAGAGGATGGATCTATTGGAACATGGAAAGAACAGGTGGATAAGTTCTTGAGATAGTTTCGAGTTCACATAAAAAGGCCGAAGAATGTGATGAAACTGACGTCAATTAAGCAGAGGGCGGATGAATCGCTCAGGACTTTCTTAACTCGGTTTAACGCAGCAGTTGCCTCGGCGAATCGATAAATCCATCAATGGTTCTGATGGCGGTGGTGTCAGAAGTCAGGGATAATTCAGATTTCAAAGTATCATTGATACAGACCCACAAATGGATCTTAGGGAATTCTTTAACGAAGCTGGAGATTTTTTCGACAAGAGGATGCATGTTTGGATAAAAAATCAAAGGAAGTAAACATGGTTAAGGATTGAGGACCGCCCGCTGAAAGTTCGGGTAAAGACAAGGATAAATGGAAGAGGAAGCGCTGGGGAGAACCAAAATTATCCACTTATACATGATTGAATGCAACATTGGAGTGGATATTCTTGGATACTCGTGATCGCCTCCCTTATCGAAGGCCGACAAGGAGGGAACCCTTAGAACGCGAATGGGCATCAAGAAGACACTGCCTCTTTCATAACCTGGATGGGAATGATACTAATAGCCATCGACCTCTAAAAGATATAGTCGAGGAGCATGAAAGGAATGGTCAATTGCGGAAATATGTCGAAACTTGGAGTGCAGCGGGGGAACAGGAGTAGCCACTGCCTGTCTTGAACGATGATGGCACGAGGCCCAGGATGGTGGCCGGTTATTCATCAACTAATCGTGATGGTTTGGAATAAGTAACAAACTCTAGACAGGCGGCTAAGTCACTTACTCATGTACGGGGACGGAGACAACTCCTAAGCATGCTTTGAGATGACGATAAACCGTAATGCTTTGATTTTGTGAAATCGGTTTTTTTCTTTTTCACTTGGACACTTTCTTTTTCTTCCTTGGTTTTGGAGTTCGGTTTAAACTCCCAGTTTTTCTTGGTTAGATTTTGGTTTGGCTACTTGGTTTTTTATTTGGATTTTGATTTTGACTTTTGATATGGATTTTTGGTTTTTTGTTTGAATTTGGATTTCGGATTGGATTTTGGTGGACTTTTTGTCCGATTTTGGGTTAAAAGGTCGGCGAGCATGGACTGTGCTCGGCAAGGGTCTGGAGAGACCAGAATTCGGCCTAGGACTTAGGCCCAGTAATATCCATCGGTTAGTATTATAGGCCTTCGAGTATGGACTATGCTGGGCAAGGTTCCTGAGTGACCAAGATTCAGCTTAGGACTTATGCCACGACATTACTCAACATTTAGGGACACTGAACCAGGAACACTATGGCGTTACTTGACATAGGTCATCAGGTGTAGGTTGCGCTTGGCAAGATCCAAAAGAGGTTACGGATTTGGATATTGACCATGAACAACTAAGGACTTGGGCATGGACCCAGAGTGGTCCCGGATTTGGACATCAACCCAGAGATGTCATGGATGTGGTTATTGGTTAATGGATATGGATAGATTAGAACTCGGTTGTCGAGTTCGGATGGATGCAGCATTGGATGATGATTTGGTTACTGGATATGAATTGGATATCGACTTAGAGCAGTCATAGATTTGGATAAGGATACGACAATGGCACTTGGATAAAATGGATTAGATTATGAATTGGAAGATATGGCTGTGGATAACATATGCACTTCGAATATTGGATCAAAAGCTATTCAAAACACACCTTCCTACCGCATGGCATGTTTTGGGGGGCAAATGTTAACTCGCCTTTTGGCAAGGCTGTGGACATGCGGATTTAACTAAACCAACTGCTCGTTTGTCGAGGCTGGAATACAATGGGTTTGAGTCAAATGGATGGATAGATGATCAATCATGATAAATATGATTACGAAGCTGGGGTTTGGCATAACATGGTTCGGTCATTGGACTTCTATGAGGTGGTACGGTCAGCATGGTGTGGTTCGGTCTTGATGGTATGGTTCGGTCTTGGTGGCATGGTTCGGTCAGGATGGTGTGGTTTGGTCTCAGTAGCACAGTTCGGTCTTGATGGTATGGTTAGGTCTTGATGGCATGGTTCAGTCTGGACGGTGTGGTTCGGTCTCAGCGGCATGGTTTGATCTTGATGGTATGGTTCGGTTAGGATGGTGTGGATCGGCATGTCAAAGTGAATCAGTTAAGGAGGGTCGGTCGGACAAAGGAAGGAAGCCCATGTCGTTTGGCCAAATGTGGATCGACATCATAGATGGGTCGGGTTCACAAGTGGATCGGCATCATGTTTGGATCCGCAATTATGGTTGTCTTAGAGATGGACTTGGGTCAGTATACGGAAGTCTTCGGGTCGGCGCTTACCTTCCGTTGCGTCGGTTGAAGTGGGTCGGATCGGCAGAAGAAGTGGAGGTCGGCGTATCACATTGTTGGCATGTTATAGTTGCTTTGGGTCGGCTGCTTGTTTGCTACGAGTTATGGAAAGGTCTACTTTGGGTTAATAACCAGGATGCTTTAGGCCGGCATGTACAATACTCAAGGTTGGTCGTGATGAAGGACGTAGTTCGGCTATGGTCTCAATGGGCCTAGACCAATCAAGAAGCCCAATAACTTGGATTTTTCCTATAAATACATATGGCAGGGCTTCAGAAAAGGGATCATCATTCTGCTTCCCTTCTTCTTCCCTATTAAGGCTACTCTGCCATTGTAACTTTAAAAACTCTGGATTGTAACTGTAGTTGATTTAGATATCAATAGAAAGAAAATTTATGGAGTGAACGTAGGACGGAGTTAGGCGAACCACTATAAATCCTCTGTTCTTACTGCTTTCTTTTTAATTTTTGTTGTTCTTCATATTTATACTCTCTACATACATTCTATCTATCATCAGTGGCTATGCTTTCATTTACGTTGGGTGTAGGTGACCAATTTTGGCGCTAACATCTTCTATTTCTCCTTTTTCTTCATAAATGGATTAGAGTAGATTCAACGTGAATATGAATTAAATTATAAGACTACTGAAACTACGGAAAATAAGATGTAAACTATGAAGACTGTGATTAAAATGGAATTGGACTGAAATAATGCCTAATTATTGGACTTGGACTGAATTAAAGAGATTAGCCTAGTTATAACTTATAATTAAAAGGAGTAAACGACAAAAGAAGCTTATTTTTACACTTAGACCTCAGGTTAAGTAATACGCATGATTGTAACATTGGTTATAATGAGAAATAGAATAGAATGAGGCTTATTTTGAGACTAAGGATAAATTAATAAGCAGATATAGCAAGAATAATAGTGAAGGCTTGTTTAAATAATATATCTAAGTTAATAAGCAAAGACAAGAGTAGGACCAGTACCAACTGCACTCCCTATTAGACAAAATTATGGTCTTACATTAGCCTGAAGTGAGATGAGGACAGCTTATGCGGGTTGTGGTAAATAAATGGTCAAATAATAGAAGTTCAAATCATGGGGATTTGGGAAAGGGTGCAACTAGATATTGTTTCGATGACAAACCTGTACCAACGGCATTCCCTATTATTTCTATGGACATTATGCCTCACATTAGCCTGAAGTGGGATGAGGGCACGCTTATGCTGGAGTAGTGGTAAATAAATGATCAAATAGGTGGAGCAATAGATAACATGAGCATAGTAGTGGTCAAGCGTGTGGCTTACAGTTAGTGCTCAGTAATCATTATGAGTTCCATGCGCTTAGTAGGTGCCTTTCGTAAGTACTGATGTCTAAACTTCAGTAGACACATGGTAGAAGGCCGATCAAAAGTGTAGAACTAGGACTTCAGCCTAATTAAATAGGTTTGGGAATTCAGCCTCATCAAGCAGTTATCAAGGACAAGTGCAAACAATCAAATTTATCCAATTGTATTAGTTAGCAATAGTTAAATCGTATTTATTTCCAACTCTATCTTTCTTTCTATTTTCTTTATTTCCTTTTATAACTAGAACCGTTGAAAAGTTTATTATCTATACTTCGCTAAAATATGCTAATAGTTGCTATCATTCACCAGACTTTTCGTCTAACCCACTCCTCTATTTTCTCCATTGCCCCATAAGAAATCAAGGGCAAGGGTGGTAGATTGCAGATTCTTAGAGAATCTTTTGGCAGAGATTCTAGCTTGTATTCCTTTTCTTTATTTCCAGTTTTTAGTTCTTTTGTTGTACTGGCGCTATTTGAGGGATGTTTTGTACTCTGATTTTATCGAGACTATGGTTTTTAATTTCATAAGACATGTATGAGTACTTTTACATGTGATGTTTTTGGTATTTGGTGACTTATTTGGTTTTTAAAGTAATTATGAACTTTTGTTCTAAATAAGTTATTATTTTAATTTTTTCCACTATTATTGTCTATTTTGTCTTGCGAATCATAATCTCTGCTAGCATTAGCTATATCTACAATGCACCATGCCTTTTAGTGTGTCCTTTTGGGTATACTAAGGGGTATGGGGTGTTTCATTTGGTATCAGAGCTTATGGTTATAAGATTCGTAAAAATTTGTCTTAAAAAAAGTATTTTTTAAAATAACTTGTTTTATAAAGTTTTTTAGAAAAGAAACCCTTAGAAATAGTTTTCAAATATAAAAGAGTTTTTATAAAAAACCCCTCAATGTCCAGTTCAACCTTCTTTCGGTTCTGTAAAAGCCCTATATTTTCAACCATTCGCATCCGCACATGTCGGACTTCAATTGCTCAAAATACTGAATTGTAAAATAAATTTGGCAAATCTCAGAATATTCAACAAATAAATAAATCACAATATCACAGACACAAAGTGATATAATGCAGCCGAAGCAGAGAAATAGTAGTTCAGCAAGCTACTATATAACATCAGAGTTAAACAAAATGCAACAGAAGTCTACATACGATAATCAAGTACAAATCAGAATACATCATTGAAATCTACTAGATAACTAGAATCAACTGAAAAATGAAATATAAAAAGATAGTTGGATCGTCAAGCAAAGCTCCAACTTTGAGCGTGATTCTCAAATGATGTATCACTCAGTCTGACCCGAGCGTAAAGCAAACACAAAACACTCGAGTCAGGACAAACATACTTGTACAATTTAAACCAACTCAAGTGAATTGTAATACAAGGTACAAGTAACTTAAAGGATGCTTGGGACCGCACATCCTCTAAGGTTCTGTTAAACTATTTACTATGTAGTAATATTTCGCTATTATAGTAATGTCTATAGTAAAATAAACTTACTTCTAAATAGCGTTAAGGGGTTACCCATATAGCCCTTCACACATAATAATGCCAATAGTCTATACAACACCGTAATACCTTCTGATCGAGAGGATACCAAAGGATACTCCATAGGTACAACACAAATCAAACTCGTACAAGGCGTGCTAGGGTAGGTGACACGGCACAACTAGGCAATGCTAGGGTAGACATACCAATTATGCTTCCGGACCGGTGGTAACGTGTAGCAGCTACTACCGCCCATCTCGAGTCACACCCCCAAAATCAGAGGGCCCCAGTCAATCATAAAGTAATAGAATGGTATTAAAGGAATGTGTCCGATAAAAGGTGCTACCTTCTTAGCCCGTCAATCACTCTTGTTTTAGCCACTTATGCCAACTCACGGGAGTCAGGTCCATGTATATACCTCAATAGAACGTCGCCACCATCCTACTTCATTCTGGAATCTCCGCCCCATACACGGTTGTTAAAGTGGTTTTCGGAGTTGGCAAAGAGTATGACAACTTCCGATCCCGGTCTCTTTAACAACCAAACGTTATTATAACCCATTGGTATTTATTTCAAACTCGTTTATATTTTCAAAACCAAACTAGCATATCCATTTCAAAATCATATCATTTCTTTCAAAATAGTATATACTTTCAAAATCATAATATCGTACTCATTTCAAAACAATATCACAATAGTATCATTTCCATTTCAAAACTAATCCAATAATATATCATTTAAATAAAACCCAAATTTTGAAATCACTGAATATTTCCTTTGATTTATTAAACTTGAAATATTCCTTTTAATTATCATAGTATTTTGGAAATGTCACCTTAAGGAATCATAGCATTTTTGGAATGTAATACTTTCCACATTAACATTGTATATAATCAAGGTATTTATATACATACAAATTTTAACATGGTCATTTTATCATAGCCTTATAGTTAAATAAACTTTGTTCCTGTAATATCCAATTTAATGCTAAAATTCTTATGTTAGTTAAAAGTACATTAATAAGTTACATTATTATTACAATAAAGAAACTTCATTATTTTAATCATTTAAAATATGCCATTTACATTAATTAAAACTTACATATCAAATGTACATTATCAACTTACATTTTATTATTACAGTAAGGAACATTTATCACTTTAATCAATTTAAAATACACCATTACATTAATTAAAACCTACAGGTCAAATGTACGTTTTAACTTACATTTATTACAATAAAGAGCATTTATCATTTTAATCAATATAACACTAATTAAAACTTACATTATCAAATATATGCTTTAATTTACATTTTTATTACAATATAGAGCTTTTATTATTTTAATCAATTACACTAATTACAGTTACATTATAAAATCTACGTTTTAATTTACATTTTTATTACAATAAAGGGCATTTATTATTTTAACCAATATTACACTAATTAAAACTTACATTATCAAATGTATGTTTTAATTTACATTTCTATTACAGTAAAGAGCATTTATTATTTTAACCAGTATTACATTAATTAAAACTTTACATGTTTCTTACATTAATTAAAACTTTACATGTTTCTTCCATTAATTAAAACATTACACATTCCTTTCATTAATTAAAACATTACATGTTTCTTACATTAATTAAAACTTTACATGTTTCTTTCGTTTTTGTTATTACAGTAAAGAAAATTTATTATATTAATCAACTAAAATATTAATTAAACTTACATCTCACATGTATGTTTTAACCTACATTTTTCCATTTTAAAGTCATAGCTATATATCTTACAAAACATAACATTTCATAAAAGAATATTTTATCATAGTTAATATAACAATCATATTTTCTTTATAGATCTATTCATTTAGACATCAATTAACTATTATTTTCTAGTTAAATAAATTTTATTACAAATTGTCCAATTAAAACTATATTCCATTTTACCAGTTCAAAATACATTGTTTATTATACAAAACATGTCCATTTCATAAAGTAAATTTCATAACAATTTGTAGGATAGATTTACATCTTCCATATTAGGTCATACTCAATTATTAAGTTATTTATCATCAATAAAGATCTTTAATTAAACTTAAAACCAATTATAACTTATAAATTTTAACTTACAGAAAAACCCAATATACCTTTATAATTTAAAGCATTAAATCAAACTTTAAGTTAAACTTTCATATATTTATAAACTCAAAATTAATTAATAATTTTTAGGAAAATATTATTTAAAAATACTAATAAATTTTTAGGAAAATATTATTAAAAGACAAAACCACGGGCCTGTATAATATTTTCTAACCTAGGTCAAGTGATATGTATATGTATCATTTCTATCCGTAATTTAAAAAGAAAAATCCGGGTTCTATCATTTCAAACCAGCAATCCCAAGTAAATCAAATACAATAAAAATCACTTGAGTCTATCGCTTCAGCCCATAATTTTTTTTCCTTATTCTAAAGTCCATTCAGGTATGTATCATATCAACCCACAGTGAAAGGGAACTTGCAGTGATAAACAGGAAATAAAATAACATCATAGCATCTAATATCATAACGGCAAATGCAATAGGTATGTAAACAGCATTTAATATCATATAAACATATCACAGGAATATATGAACATAGTATATTAATTTACACAATTCACTTGTCATCATTTCACAATTATATAAGCACATATGTCTAGAATGAATAACTCACCTTTTTAAAAGCTAGAATAAAATTCAAACACAAATGTAAACTCCGCAACGCACGAAAACGCACGACAAAGCACGACTATACTTTCGAGTGAATGAAGAGTCAGATCCAAATCTTGTATGCAAACAAATACAACATATATAAGAATATATTTCAATATAAAAGAATAGAAATTACAACAACGGAAAATACGAGATAAAAGTGACACAACCTTTGCTCTAACCCACAAGTGGGCTCGGCCTTGGTTTTGTCTTGGTCATAAGACATGGAAAAAGGTAGGGGATGGTCATGGCATGTGGATATGTGTGGAGTTTTGTTTGTGGTCGAGGTTAATAGGAGAGGTAGTGGTGAAAAATGGTGATCTAGGCTAGGTTTCAATCAAGTTTGGTGATGTTCTTTGCATAAATGGTCACAACATGGGGCTAGGTGGTGATGGAGAGGTGATGTAGGCTGAGCCAAGCATGGAGAAAACAAAGAGAAAAAAAGAAAAGAATAAAAGAGAAGAAGAGGAAGCAATGGAAAATAACTTGAGCTTGTTGTATTTTTTTTCTTCATGCAAATGATAATGAGATGTGGAGTTTTTTTGTATGTGATTTACAACTTAGTGGCAGCTAGGGTTACAACAAAATGAATGGCTAAAGATGTGTAGTGAATGGCTAAGGCAAATAATAAAGAGGCTAGGCAATAAAAGGCAAGAGTTTGAATGGTTTGGAAAATAAAAAGGCAACACTATAAAAAAAAATAACTTGATGTATTTAATTAATATTTTTCCTTTGTTTGCACGCAAATGGAAGTGAGATGAGAAATAATATGTACGTGACTGATAGGAGAAAATCACGGCTATGGATGTGGGAAGTAATTGGCTATGCAAATGGAAAGGCAAGGGAAAAGGAAAAGGCAACAAATAAAAACAAGAACTCAAGTCTCCAGAAATTTCCAAAGCCTACTATTAAAAATAAAACCAATCAAAAATCAAATAAATTTAATCAAAGTTTATACAAATAAAAATAGAAAATAAAATTAGGGAAATAAACATAGGAAAAAGAGAAAATAAAATATAGAAATCATTTAAATCCAAAACCCAAAACAATATATCACTTGTTCTTAAATTCAAATGAAAAAGAGGATATTGAGAAGGGAATGAAATATTCCTGTACGTAAATGGCAAAAGGAAACACAGCTAAAAGATGGTTTGGATGGCAAGTAAAAGAGTGAATGCTAGGAAACGGAAAAGGCATATTTTAAGGAGAAAGAAACGTATATATGTTTTATTCTTAAATGAAAATGAAAATGAGAGATGGGAAATAAATTTTGTACGTCAATTTTAACTAGATATGCACGGCTATGAGTTGAGAAATTCATGGCTAGGAATGAGGAGGAAATGGCTAGAAAATTAATAAAGAGGTTAGGAAATAAAACGACAAGAATTTAAACAATGTAACGTGTGTCCCGTTGATTTTCTCCAGCCATTTATAAAAAGATATAAAAAATAAATTCCAATAAACACAATAAAAGTCTAGACAAATAAACAGAGAAATAAAACAAAGATGGATAGAAAAATAAAAAATAAAATACAAAAATTTATTGCGTGTAACATGCTGTATTTTATCTAATTTTAAAAGTATAAATCAGAATTTAACGAAATGGAAAGCAGTACGGATATCACAAATATATTCTGCATTAGAGAAAAAGATTAAAATTTAAAAATTCAAATTTAAAATTTTAAATTGGAATTCAAATTTTGACTAGAGCTGACAAAAATATAAAATTTTCAAAGAATATTTATTTTATTGAATTTGGAAAAATAAATTGTAAAAAATTCCAAACTTACATTGCCAAATTCCAGAAATTCAATCTTAAATAATTTAAAAATTGAATTTTTCAAATAAAACGTTAATTAAAATATTTACAAATTTATGGGTTGTTACACTCTCTCCTACTCAAAAATTTCGGCCCCAAAAAGGAACGAGGTAGGAGAATAGAAACGACCAGAAAGAAAATAGATTGAAAAACATAATAAACAATAAATTTTTAATCCATATAAATTTCAATTTAAATTAATAATTGATTTCATCCATTGAATTTCACTTAAGTTAAATCAATCTTAACTATTCTAACTTGATTATCTTATCCTGTTATCTTTAACTAGAAATTTTCTAAAATCATAAATTTATTATAATCATATTTTAATCGTATTTTATTCAACCAATTTAATTCTCCGTTGTTCCACTTAATATATCTAATCACATATATCAAGCATATTTACTCCTACTATAACTATTCCAATTTATTTATAAATTCTTTTAACATCATTTTATATTGTAAATTATTCATTTAACCTTTTATTCTATTTACCTCTATTAATCCTTGATAACTAAAATTTAAGTTTATAACATTTACTATAACCACACAAATTTTATTTTAAAAATCCTTTTTATATTTTATATTATCCCATTACATAGTTAACTTTTGAATAATTTAGTTAAGTTATATAGGAATGTAATTGAGTATTATACAAACAAAACTTTCTAATTCAATTATATCAAGCTGGATATTCATTAAAAATTTGATTTCCTTTTTATAATTGAAATTAACCTTTAAGATAAAATTTTAGAATTAAATTTTCGATTAACTCCAAACTATTAGAGACAAATAGATATACACAATATATATCAAATCAAATTTTAAATCATATATCACGTATATTATAAATCAAGTCATATTTTAGGAATACAAATCAATTTAATTCTCTAAATCAAGACTGCAGCACAACTACAGAATGGTCTCTTCACTTTGAAACTCGAAAATGAATGTTGATGATGCTACGGTCATCACCGAAATTATTTTCCAGCGATAAAGAAATGAGCATTATTTTACGAATAAAAATTATTTGAAATAATTTCTACTTGAATTACTTTAAATAATACACCCTTTTAAAACTTTAAACCCAAAGTTTGAAACCATCAGAAATTAAAATTTTAGTTCCTTGTTTTAAATGCATTTAAATTTCCAAGTTAATTTATAACCACGTTTTAGTTCAATTATTTATATATGAAACCAAAGCCAATAATTAGAAGACAGAGTCGAATATTATTTCTTATCATCCAAGTCAATTAACTATCAAAATTCAGAAAATTTTACTTATATAATTATACAAAGTCTATTTCATTTTCTAAATTTGAAAACTATATTGTGTTGGTTTGCTCTGTTCAAGTGTTTTGGATATCCTATCGATAGTGTTGATCAGTCGAATCGATCAAAAACCCAAATAAACATCAACAACTCAAACAACATAATATATAAAACATTTTAAATATAGATTTATAGTATACAGAAATGAATTTCAAAATAAAGATAGGGGTTCAAATTTTATGGACTCAAATCAAAGAGAATTCTGATTTGAAGATAAGTTTGAACAAAAAGATAAGATGATAAATATCAGAGTAGAGGGATGGATAAGCTTATATAAATCACGGGCAACCTTAATCGGGTCAACCTTGATTCAAAGAATAAGATCGATGTAGAATTATGGGCAAATTTACATTCGATCTCGAAAGATAGAATTCGGGATAACAAAAGATATTAGCATCTAAACCGAGGTTATATATATATATAAATCTCCAGTGAATCAATGCTAATTTTAAAGGAGTTTCGCCCTATTATAAGTCATTTGGAGATTGGCGAGACCGTAAATTCATTATAAAGATCATCTGAAGTGGAGTTATGGGATACTCCAAAATCAAAAGAAGATGAAAAGTGGAGGACAAGAATGAAATTTGGAACTACAGGGAACGTTCCAAAATTCAAAGGAAACCGAGTCAAAAGGACGAGATTCATACTCGAATGAAAGTGATTCTGTAAATAAATTTACCATACATGCTAAGTTTTTACTTGAGCCAAAGCTCAGATACCAAATTGTAACTGCCCGTTATTTTCAACCATTCGCATCCGCACATGTCGGACTTGAATTGCTCAAAATACCAAATTGTAAAATAAATTTGTCAAATCTCAGAATATACAGCAAATAATTAAATTATAGTATCACAGACACAGAGTAATATAATGCAGCGGAAGCAAAGAAATAGTAGTTCAGAAGCTACTATATAAATACACCAGAGTTAAACAAAATACAACAGAAGTCTCAATATGATAATCAAGAACAAATCAGAATACATCACTGAAATCCACTAGATAACTAGAATCAACTGAACAAATGAAAGAGAAATAGATAGATGGATCTTCAAGCAAAACTCCGACTCCGAAGGTGAGTCTCAAATGTTGTATCGCACAGTCTGACCTGAGCGTAAAGCAAAACATAAAACACTCAAGTCAGGACATACATACTTATACAATGTAAACCAACTCAAGTGAACTATAATGCATGGTACAAGTAACTTAAAGGATGCTTGGAACTGCCCATCCTCTAAGGATCCGTTAAACTATTTACTATGTAGTAATATTTCGCTATTATAATAATGTCTATAGTAAAATAAACTTACTTTTAAATAGTGTTAAGGGGTTATCCATATAGCCCTTAACATGTAATAGTGCCAATATTCTATACAGTACCATAATAACTCCTAATCGGGAGGCTACCAAAGGATACTTCATAAGTACGACACAAATCAAACTCGAACAAGGCGTGTTAGGGTAGGTGACATAGCACAACTAGGTAATGCTAGGGTAGATATACCAATTACGCTTCCAAACCAGTGGTGACGCGTAGCAGCTACTACCGCCCACCTTAAGCCACACTCCCAAAATCAAAGGGACCCAATGAATCACAAAGTAATAGAATGGTATCGAAAGAGTGTGTCCAATAAAAGATGCTACCTTCTTAACCGGTCAATCGATCCTGATTTAGCCACCTTATGCTAACTCACGAGAGTCGAGTCCACGTATATACCTCAATAGAACGTCCATCCTACTTTATTCTGGAATCTCCACTGCGTACACGGTTGTTAAAGTGGTTTTCACAGTTGGCAGAGAGTATGACAACTTTAGATTTTGGTCTCTTCAACAACCTAATATTATTATAACCCATGGATATTTATATCAAAACCGTTTATATTTTCAAAACAAAACTAGCATATCCATTTCAAAATCAAATCATTTCTTTCAAAATAGTATATAGTTTCAAAACTAAAATATCATACTCATTTCAAAACAGCATCACAATAGTATCATTTCCATTTCAAAACTAATCCAATAATATATCATTTAAATAAAACCCAAATTTCCAAATCACTGAATATTTACTTCAATTTATTGAACTTAAAATGTTCCTTTAAATTATCATAGCATTTTGGAAATATAACCTAAAGGAATCATAGTATTTTTGGATTGTAATACTTTCCACTTTAACATTTTATAAAATCAAAGTACTTATTTACTTACAAATTTTAACATGGTCATTTTATCATAACCTTATAGTTAAATAAACTTTGTTACTGTAATATCCAATTTAAAGCTGAAATTCTTATGTTAAGTTAAAAGTACCTTATTAACTTACATTATTATTACAATAAAGAAACTTTATATTTTAATCATTTAACATATGTCATTTACATTAATTAAAACTACATATCATATATACATTATCAACTTACATTTTATTATTATAGTAAGGAACATTTAGCATTTTAATCGATTTAAAATACACCATTACATTAATTAAAACTTGCATGTCAAATGTGCGTTTTTACTTACATTTATTACAATAAAGAGCATTTATCATTTTAATCAATATTACGCTAATTAAAACTTACAATATAAAATGTACATTTTGATTTACATTTTTATTACAACAAAGAGCAATTATTATTTTAATCAATATTACACTAATTAAAACTTACAATATCAAATGTATATTTTAATTTACATTTCTATTACAGTAAAGAGCATTTATTATTTTAACCAATATTACATTAATTAAAACTTTATTTGTTTCTTATATTAATTAAAACTTCACATGTTTCTTCCATTAATCAAAACTTTACACGTTTTTTTCATTAATTAAAACTTTACATGTTTCTTACATTAATTAAAAATTTACATGTTTCTTTCATTTTGGTTATTACAGTAAAGAACATTCATTATATTAATCAATTAACATTTAATTAAACTAACATCTCACATGTATGTTTTAACTTACATTTATCCATTTTAAAGTCATAGCGATATATCTTACAAAACATAACATTTCACAAAAGAATATTTTATCATAGTTAATATAACAATCAAATTTTCTTCGCAGATCCATTCATTTAGACATCAATTAACTATGATTTTCTAGTTAAATAAATTTTATTACAAATTGCACAATTAAAACTATATTCCATTTTACCAGTTCAAAATACATTATTTAATATACAAAACACGTCCATTTCATAAAGTAAAATTCATAATAATTTCTAGGTTAGATTTACAACTTCTACATTAGGTCAAACTAAATTATTAAGTTATTTATCATCAATAGAGATCTTTAATTCAACTTAAAACCAATTATTATCTTATAAATTTTAACTTACAGAAAAACCCAATATACCTTTATAATTTAGAGCATTAAATCAAACTTCAAGTTAAACTTTCATATTTTATAAACTCAAAATTACTTATTAATCTTTTAGGAAAATATTATTTAAAAATACTTAATAAATTTTTAGGAAAATTTTATTTAAAGATATAACCATGGGCCTGCATAATATTTTATAACCTAGGTCAAGTGATATGGATATGTATAATTTCAATCCGTAATTTGAAAAGAAAAATCTGGGTTCTATCATTTCAAACCCACAATCCCAAGTAAATCAAATACAATAAAAATCACTCGAGCCTATCATTTCAGCTTATAATGATTTTTCCTTATTCTAAAGTCTGTTCGGGTATGTATCGTTTCAACCCACAGTGGTAGAGAACTTGCAGTGATAAACTGGAAATAAAATAACAACATAGCATATAATATGATAAAGGAAGATGTAACAGGTACGTAAACAACATTTAATATCATAAAACATATCACAGGAATATATGAACATAGCATATTAATTTACACAATTCACTTGTCATCATTTCACAATTATAAAAGTATATATGTTTAGAGTGAATAACTCACCTTTTTAAAATCTGGAATCAAATTCAAACAAAAATCTAAAATCCACAAAGCATGAAAAGGCACGACAAAGAACGACTATACTTTTGAGAGAATGAAGAGTCAGATCCAAATCTTATATGCAAACAAATACAACATATATAAGAATATATTTCAATACAAAAGAATAGAAATTACAACAATGGAAAATATAAGATAAAAGTGATACAGCCTTTGCTCTAACCCACAAGTGGGCTCGGCCTTGGTTTTGTCTTGGTCATAAGACATGGAAAAATGTAGGGGATGGTCACGGCATGTGGATATGGGTGGAGTTTTGTTTGTGGCCAATGCTAATAGGCGAGGTGGTGGTGAAAAATGGTGATTAGGCTACGTTTCAATTAAGTTTGGTGATGTTCTTTGCATAAATGGTCACGGCATTGGGCTAGGTGGTGATGGAGAGGTGATGTTGGCTGAGCCAAGCAAGAAGAAAACAAACAGAAACAAAAGAAAAGAATAAAACAGAAGAAGAGGAAGCCATGAAAAATAACTTGAGCTTGCTGTATTTTTTTCTTCATGCAAATGATAATGAGATGAGGAGTTTTTTTGTACGTGATTTACAACTTAGTGGTGGCTAGGGTTACAACAAAATGAACGGCTAAAGATGTGTAGTGAATGGCTAACGCAAATAATAAAGAGGCTAGGCAATAAAAGGCAAGAGTTTGAATGGTTTGGAAAGTATAAAGGCAACTCTATAAAAACAAATAACTTGATGTATTTAATTAATTTTTTTTCCTTTGTTTGCACGCAAATGGAAGTGATATGAGAAACAATATATACGTAATTGATAGGATAAAATCACATCTATGAATGTGGGAAGTAATTGGCTGTGCAAATGGAAAGGCAGGGAAAAGGAAAAGGCAACAAATAAAAATAAGAACTCAAGTCTCTAGAAATTTCCAAAGCCTACTATTAAATATAAAACCAATCAAAAATCATATAAATATAATCATCGTTTATATAAAAAAAATAGAAAATAAAAGTTAGTGAAATAAACATAGGAAAAATAAAAAATAGAATATAGAAATCATTTAAATCCAAAACCCAAATCAGTATATTATTTGTTCCTAAATGCAAATGAAAAAGAGGATATTGAGATAGGAATGAAATATTCTTGTACGTGAATCGCAAAAGGAAATACACGGCTAAAAGATGGTTTGGATGGTAAGTAAAAGAGTGAATGCTAGGAAACGAAAAAGGCATAATTTAAGGAGAAAGAAATATATATATGTTTTATTCTTAAATGCAAATGAAAATGAGAGATGAGAAATAATTTTTTTATGTGAATTTCAATTGGATATGCATGGCTATGAGTAGAGAAATTCATGGCTAGGAATGAGGAGGAAACGACTAGAAAATTAATGAAGAGGTTAGAAAATAAAAAGGTAAGAATTTAAACAATGTAACGTGTGTCCCCTTGATTTTCTCCAACCATTTATAAAAAGATATTAACAAATAAATACCAATATATACAATAAAAGTATAGACAAATAAATACAGAAATAAAACAAAGAGATGGATATGAAAAATAAAAAATAAAAATACAGAAATTTATTGCGTGTAAAACACTATAATTTATCTAATTCAAAAAGTATAAATCAGAATTCAACGAAACAAAAGGCAGAATTAATATTAAAATAAAATACATTTTCAAAGAAAAAGATTAGGATTTAAAAATTCAAATTTAAAATTTTCAATTGTGACCAAACTTTGACTTTTAGTTGACCAAAAAACAAAATTTTCAAAAATATTTATTTTATTGTATTTGGAAATTAATTACAAACAAATTCCAAACTTAAATTGTAAAAATTCCAGAAATTTAATTTCAAATAATTTAAAAATTAAAGTTTTCAAATAAAAATTTAATAAAAAATATTTACAAAATTATTGGTTGTTACAGATTCTTACCCATGTTTCGTTTTCTTTGCATAATATGGCTAATTAGTTTCGTAGAGCTACGATACCACAGCTACAAGGGCAAATGCCCAATACGACACCAGTAGGTGGAAATCACTTTAATCCGTATACACCAGCCGATTTTACTAAGCTATGCAAGGACTTCACTAGCATAGGGGGTGGAATATTTTCTTGCATGGAGGATTTCGAGGAGACACAAGCTAGGTTGGAGGATATGGAGGACCGATAACAAATTCAACCTACGTATTAGCAGCTGAAGGGAGAACATAAGGAGGTTCCTACAAGTTCTTAGAAGCAGCGGTGGAAGGACAAGAAAGATAAGGACAAGATGTAACGACTTGCCTTTTTGGATGTTTTAAGCAGACACACATGCCAAACTCAAACCATTTAAAAACCCCAAATTGTTTTGGGGTAAATAAGAAAAAGAGAAAGAAATAAAACAAATATAGAACCTCATAGCGGAATGAAAAAATATAATAATCAAATAACAGTTCATGAAGCTGTTTTATAAATACATTTGATTATTCTTTACAACACAAAAATCAAAGTTACATTAAACAAGGACAAAAAATAAATAAATGCAACAGAATAACATGAAGTAGTGGAATGGATATAATAAATAATAACAGCACAAATCTTCATCTTCATCCTTTAGAAATATGGTCTTCAACCCTAAAATACTCAGGCTGACCCGAGCGAATTGCAAAGACAAAACACTCTAGTTAGAACTAAAAGATCTTCTGTAAGTTAAATAAATGGTAAATATGAGTGTGGCGGCGTCAAAGATGTTTACGGGGTTTGACGTCTCCTATCCAGTGTCTAACTTGAGTGCAGTAACTTAAGAGATGTTCACAATTCATATCTACTAAGGATCCTTTAAACTATCTACCATGTAGTACAATACGCTATTATAATATGTCTACAGTAAAGTAAAAGTACTAAAATAGTGTTAAGAAATTACCCATATCCCCCTTAACACACTTTTATATATTCCCATAGTACATACAGTACCGTAGTTCCTTTGTAAACTGAAGGGCTATCAGAGGGCACTCCATAGGTAATGTTAACGCTTAAATTTGAACGCTAACACCCCGGTGTGTGAAGTATAGTTGTGAAAGCACCACCCGATAGATCGGGAAAGAATTATAAGCAAGTAATAGCGGAAAAGCAGTAAACAACAGCAATTTTATAGTGGTTCGGCTTATGGGTATAGCCTACGTCCACTTTAAGTACTTTTATTGATGATCACGTTACAAGTTGATACAAATCTTCTCAAGTACAACACATTTTGAATTACAAAAGACTTAGAACAAGTAACTCAAACTTCGATGTTGACAAAAAATCTTCAAATCCATGGTGGATGTAGATGATTTCTTCATGAAGTTCCTTTAGACTTTCTTTGAATCTCAAAAAGCTTTAAGTGTTGAAGTAGTCTGGAATTCGGCAGAGAAATGGTGCCTGAAATTGATTGACCAAAAGTCCCCTTCATGTTGGAAATGGTCGTGTATTTATAGGGGTTTCCGGTCTTAAGTCGTGAGTCGTACCCGACTCATGGGTTACTCGTGGCCGAGTCATGTTGGGTCGTGGACGACTCACCATGTTGAGCTCAAACTCGCCTTCGGTCTTCTGAATATAGCACAAGTTCTAACCCGTTCACGAGTCATCCTTTTTTAGTATGGACATCATAGCAGTGGACTACGACTTAGTGACCTTAGGTCGTGGACGAGTCATGGTGAATTGTCTCATATGATAAGTCGTGGGCTTGTCAGCGGTTCATGGTAGGTCGCGGCCGACCTACTGGATTTGACTCTCGGCTTGGTTTAATGTTATGCTCCTGTTCGAATGAACGATACAAGTGATAAGTCGTTCCCGAGTTAACCAAACATGACTTCCTTCGTGCTAGCATGAGTCGTACACGACTCATCATAAGTCGTAAGTCGTCAACGACTTATGTGTTGTTGACCCTTCCTTCCAATGTTTTGAGTCGTTACTCCTTTAAGTCGCATAGCTTTCCTTAGGCCGTTCAACCGTAGCCATTGTTAGGTCGCAACATGTTTTAGGTCGTAGGTCGTGCATCTCCTTAAGTCGTGCCATCCTTAACTCGTAAGGTTCCTTAACTCGTAAAAGCCTTAAACCGTGGAGGCCTTAAGTCGGAGACTGCTTAACTCGTAAGTCCTTCTAGAACTGTTTGCTGCCTTAAGTCGTAGGTCGTAAGCTTCCTGAGTCGTAGTTCTTAGGTCGCAGGCTCCTCAACTCATAGATCCTACCTTGTGGGCTCTTATCTCGTGGACTCTTTAACTCGTTGGTGAAACGGGATTAACACTTGCCCCTCGAAGCACACGTCTTAAGCCGTAAGTCGTGCGCTTCGACTCATCATAACCCGTGCCGATTCAAGTTCCAATGCCTCCAGATATAAGAACGCTTGAGTCGTTTCTCCTCTCCCACTTCTTATCTCACAGACGCATCCGCCATTAGAGACTCTCCAAGCTTACTGATCATTAATCCATCCTTTCCTTCACATCGCGTAAGTCATTCTGAACTTCAATCCAACCACGACCATCGCTAAGGCATAAATTTTCGCTTCTTGTTCCCAAATCACCATCGTACGTCGTACTCGGGCTTTGAATTGTGAACGATTCTGACCAGTGTTGGCTACGTTGTTGTTGTGATCCTTTAGATTACAACATCGCGTTTGATTCGCCGTACACTTGAAGCGATTCGAATTGGTTTTTTGGGTGCTTTCTGATGATGTGAGGAGAAGATGATGAATTACAATGTCTTGATTTGACTGGCCCGTGGGTTCGGAGGAGATGAGGAAGTTCCTAACAGGTTAACGGGTTAGAAAGGAGTTGACTGGTTGAGGAAATGACTTAGGATCTCACGACTTAGATGGTTTTGCTTTTTGGCCATTGATTCTGAAATACCTTGCAATCTCAACCGTACACGACTCACTGCTTTTAGCCATAAACCGCAGACGACTCAAGCTATAAGTCGTGAACGACTTAAGCCATAGGCCGTGAATGATTCAAACCATAAACTGTGAACGACTCAGCACTTGCTACTTTCCCGTGACTTATCCTTTAAACGGTACACGACTTAAACCATAAGCCGTGTACGACTCAGCAGCTTCCATGCGACCCAGTAGCCTTTACTATTGACTTTTAATCCGACCTAGCAAGTTTTACGACTCAAACCATGAGTCGTAACCGAGTTAGAACTTAGAAGGTTTCTTGTTGCTTCGATCTGGAGCCTTCCCCCTGTTCTTTGACTTACGACTCATAGTACTGCCGACTTATAACATCAGCGATTTAGAGTTGGAACAACCTAACTTAACTTGCCTCACTTTCCTTAGGTCGTAGCCGAGTCATCCAAATAACCAATGACTTAGCTTAACCCGTACAAAGGATTCTTGAGTCGTTGACAACTTAACACTTGTAAATTTTGCTTGAACTTTGAACTGTTGATCTTTGCTGCATTCTTTTACAGATTACTTCAACTTGTAAGCTAATAATCTGTTAATACAACATTCACAGAAAACTGGGACGAATACACTGTCATTGATTGCCCACATCGAACGACAGATTAGTTAATGATAGATGATTAACTTAAATAAATCGTGTGAACGAAGTGCTACCGATTTCAAGTGGAATATTAAAGCAGCACTGGATTAGTTAATTGAAACTGACCAGCCCGCATTAATATTATGCTTGAGCTTTAAATAACAAGTTCCGAAATTACCATAGTCAATCAATCGTCAACCAGTTTAATTTCAGTTATCTTTACTTGTTATTATTATTTTTTATTAGCTTTGCACGACACTTCACACTTTTTAGGAAACGTGCACCTTCGCATTTGAACATCCAGTTGCTTGTGTAGAATGACCTCTCATCAAGAAGAGCCGATGGGCCAGGCTGAAGATGTCTTTCCAGTAGCCATCCCTATAGACAACCCTCCGGAGAGAACACCCACAACTTTGAATCAGCGGGCATTTAACCAACTGCGCGTCCAGTTTGGC
The DNA here is from genome assembly GCA_030765085.1 of Allium cepa. NCBI lineage: Eukaryota > Viridiplantae > Streptophyta > Magnoliopsida > Asparagales > Amaryllidaceae > Allium > Allium cepa. The sequence continues at coordinate 111,275,087 of CM060943.1, forward strand.
ATTGATGATGCTGACATCTTATTTCCGGGGCCAAATGACACTGCTGACAATCCTCCCTACGGCTTTGTTGCAGTCAATCGCCAAATGTGCTTAAGTGGGGCGATTCCTCCTTTTAACGACTTTCTCCAACAGTTCCTGCTTCGGTTATCTATCTCTCCATTCCAATTACACCCCAATGGCTACGCCATTCTGATGGGGTTATGTGTTCTATTCAGGAGAGTTTTGGATCGGTTACCAAGCTTCGAGGAGATCTGCTATTTTTGCTCATTCACGAAAACTAAAGACCATCCCTCCATCGTGGTTGTAAGAAGTGCTCGAAATCGCAAACTTATTACTGATCTCTCCGAAAGCGCTCACGGATTTTTGAATCAGTTTTTCTTCGTTCGCTGCCCTCCAGGGTTTTATGCCATCTGGAGAGTGGGAAGTAAGATTTCCTGTCTCTACTTTTTCCGTTTTGAAACTTTCTCGAGATCTGAACTCTCAGCTGCTAATTTCATTCTTTTCCTGTTTTTAGCACTTCCACCCCCTGCTAGGGACCCAAGTCTTAAGCAAATTTTTGAAAGATTAAATGCCGTGCCGGTAGAAGAGAGGAGCATAAAGTTTCTGCTAAACGATGAACTTTTACATCAATACGGACTCCTCCATCTCCCTCGCTTTACTCGGCCTCGTGAAGCTCCAACGGAGGTTCCTGACTCTCCGGTGAAAACTCCTGATCTTCCGATCTCCACTAAAGAGCACATACGAGGAGAAATTTCTGCAGAAACCTTATTAGTAAAGTGCTCTACTCCCAGAGACGATACGGGACCCTCCGAAAAGCCCGCACTTGCTCCCATTATTGAGGAAGAAGAGGAGCCCCTTTCCCAAACCAGGGAGAGTGCTGACAAAGGAGATGATGGAGGGAATCAGGTTGGGCATGCCGGTGATGACGTCTTTGGGGATTTAAGTGACATAATTATTACTTCACAAGAGCTCTTCAAAGAAGACCCTGCTCATGGTAAAGTTATACCTCCGACGATTGAAGCAACATCTGCCCTCCAACAGACTCTAACTCCTTCATCTCAAGAGTTGTCATCAACAGTGAAATCTATCACTTCCCCCCAACAGAGGAGTGGTTCGTTAGTCCAACGCGAGTAGCTTGCACTTCACACACAACTAAGGATTTTCCAGCACATTTATGCACTTATCTTCTTATACTTTAAAGATTTCTAAAGCTTATCTTTTCTTATTTCAGATTCTTCAATGACACGCGGCGGGTCATATTATCAGGATTTCCAACGCTACGGGGGGCGTGGCCAATATGACTATCGGCGTTACTTTCCTTCCTATAGAGAGTCTGACGAAGAGAGGGCTGCTCGAAAGGCTCGTGAAAGGAGGGATGCAGAAGAGCGTTATGACAGAAGGGATAGGGATGAGCACCATGATTCTCTGCAGAGAAGTGATGATTCTCACAAAAGGAAATCTCACGACGACCGGGGAAAGGTCATGTAGTTGAAGATTCAGGCAAACGAGCCCGATATGGTGAGAGACACGCTTCCACTATTCCCGAAAAGCCTACTGTCCCTGCCCCTCTTGACATTACTTCCGACTCTCCTGCTCTTGGGAAGGAGGACATCCAGACAATAATAAGCAGGCCCAAATTTCAAGTGGGACCGGGCCCTGCCACTTTACAAAGTCGTTTTCCGCAGTGGTGTTTAAAGGGCGTGAGGTTCCATCTCGACCTAGTCCCTATTGACAAGCCTGCTATGCTACGAAATCTTGACGCCGTTAAACTTGATATCGAGAGGATGTCAAACTGGCAGAAGCTTGTTGATGAGCTTCAACGAGTTAACCGCGCCAACTTAGAGGCTATGCTCACCATGGAAAATGATAAGGCTGAGTGGCAAAAGGTCCTTGAGCAGCACGACAACGAAATGAGGAGCATTACTTCCTACAACGAGGAGCTCGAAGCAAAGGTTGAGAAGTTGAAAGATGAGCTTGCTGCTTCCTCTACTTCATACTCTCAAAAAGAAGAAGTGCTTCTCAGACAAGTTAGAGATGCTCATGCTAGTCAGAGGGACGCCGAAGACAGGCTCGAGGTACAAAAAAGAATCAATGAAGGCTATGTCTCTGATATTGCTGAGCTTCAAAAGAAAAACAACTCCCAGGAGGCGGAGATACAAATGCTTAAGCTTCAGCTTGCCAGAACTGAAAGGGAGCGCGATGAGGCTGTCGCCGGCAAAATCGCAGCCGAAGAATCTCATGAGGCGACCAAAAACAGCTTCGGCTCAACATTATTCGACTTTTACTTGCATAGCGTCTTGGGGCGTGGAAGCCTCGCCTTTCTTGGTCCCAAGTATGAGATCACTTTAGCTGAAGTGTGGGAGGCCGCCCTCGATATGCTTGGTGCTGAAGGTGCTGGTTATGACGAGCCAGCCCTGGAAAGGCATTATTTTGATGAAGACGCTCGCGCTGCTCTCGCCAGGGGAAAGGAACAACTTGCCAAACTAAGAACCGAAGTGACGGAAGGGGACCAGCTGGGGAAAACCACTTCAACTACTCTAGTCCAGCCACCTTCTTCGTCTGAAGTCGACATTATTGGTTCCAGTTCCCATCTCGCATCTCCCACCAAAGTTACCGCTGATATTACAAGCACACAAGGTGGAGACGAGGGTGAAGAGAGCGCTGATGCGCAAGCTTATGAAGTCGATATCAGGAAACCATCTTCTCCAGGTAACTTCACTGTTAATCTCGCTACTGTCAATTCTGCTCAAGCTGGTTACTCGTTTATTTCACATGAGTTTCACGAGCTCCTAGGCTATTTTCTCAACCTTGACGAGCCTTCATCTCCTCTCTTTACTGACTTCATTGGTGAACCCTCATCTCCTCTTTTTACTGACTTTAACCTTTTTTCTTCTGTAGAGAAAGTACCAAGCACTGCTCAAACTTCTACTCCTCCGGTCATCCTTCCTTCATCTCTTCAGGCGGTGCCTCCTTCTGCCTCGCAACCTGGATCACAGGAGGAACAAATAGAGGCTCTTCACGGCTTGGATGATCCCATCACTTCGCAAGAGCAGAAAGATGAGAGACCTGAGGGAGGTGACATTTCCCCGGAACGGACTCCTTCTGACGACATTGTTCTATCAAAACTTGTCACTCCGGGGAGTGAGTCTTCCTCACAAAGGAGAGAGAAGCGTGGGACATCAAAGAGGAGGGGGAAGAAAATCACCGCCACTGAAGAGGAGCCGGAAGTTGAACCGGTTACACCTGCCTCTCCTACTTCCCTTATACCCACTGGCCGACCTGAAAAGCTGGTTATTCGACCGAGTAAAGGGTCCAAAGGAGGGAAGAAGAAGTGAAGATTTTAGTTTTTTGCCTTTTGTATGAACTGGCCGAGAGTTGTGCGGGTATCGGCGCCCGCTTTTATTTTGAAAACCTGTATCTGCATTATAGTTGAATAAAATGATTCTTCGTTTGTACAAACTTCTGTTTGAATTTGAGAATGCATTTACTATTTATTTTTGCACAAGTTTATTTTTATAATATTGCAGCGGGCTTATGGTATGTTGTTTGAGTAGTACTTTACTGATGCAGCCATACCACTACACCATGTTGCCCCCATACCTTAAGCTTGCTGCAATATTTTATACTTCGAGGGGACTTGCACTCTTATTTGCTAAAGAATAATTATTTTATTCTTTAAAGAAAATTTTTATAGAGTACAACTCCCTTCGTATAAGTTTTTACGCTTTGTCGTTTGAAGAAATCACTTTTCTCTTTTGCTTATGTGCATATTTCACCAAGTGGATTCCTCTATGTGGTAAAGCGGACCTCTGAAGGGTACTTTAACTTCTTTTCTTTTTACAATCATTTTCCATTTGAAAGTTAAAGTACGCTTTTTGATGAGGAATTTTTTTTTTATACAAAATTGTACCTCTGAGGAGGGATTTTTCACGTTTCAACACTTGGAAGTTTTATTTCAATCTCGGTGAAACGTGTACCCCCAAAGAGTTGTGCCTTCGAAGAAAGCCTTTTCACGTTTCAACACTTGGAAGTTTTATTTCAATCTCGGTGAAACGTGTGCTTTCAAGAAGGTCTTTGTTTTTGCATTTCAACTTTGGTGAAGTGAAATTCCGAAGAGCGGTTGTTACACTTCAACTCCTGGCGAAATGTGCCTCCGAAGAGGGCTTTTATTTTGTTTACATTTCAACTCTGGTGAAGTGAAATTCCGAAAAGCGGTCACAACACTTCAACTCCTGGTGAAATGGGCCTCCGAAGAGGGCTTTTATTTTGTTTACATTTCAACTCTGGTGAAGTGAAATTCCGAAAAGCGGTCACAACACTTCAACTCCTGGTGAAATGGGCCTCCGAAGAGGGCTTTTATTTTGTTTGCATTTCAACTCTGGTGAAGTGAAATTCCGAAGAGCGGTCATAACACTTCAACTCCTGGTGAAATGTGCCTCAGAGAGGGTTTTCATCGCCTGGAAGTTACTCTCTCATGGTTGGAGGGTCATGACTTCTCCAATCTTTTTTGTTGAGTAGAGAACTTTCTTTTTTGTGGCGTATGACCCATTAGAGGTCTTTTTTCCTCCGAAGAGTTGCGCCTCCGAAGAGGACTTGTGCCGCTGATGGTAGCTTTGGTTGCTCCTCTGTTCACTTGCTTATGCCTTTTCAGCGATCCTCTTTTTTCTTTTTCTTTTTTTTTCTTTTTTTTTTTTTTAAGTCTTCATTCCCCTTTTCTCACAAGTGGCTTGTTTAATCCAAGGAAGTGTACTTTATTGCCAGGCAAGTTCGTGAGAACGGGCACTAGCTTCCTAATTGGATGTTTGTTTGTTCAAACAATCTCAATTTATCAGCAAGGGCTCGCTTCTATCGAAATCATTAGCCGTTCAATTGAAGTATTTCCTATCTAGGATTTGAATTCGGGGTCTTTGTGACTTGAAATTTGTTTGTTGAATGATGGTGAGAATCGCTCGGTTTTATTATGCGCAAGTTTTATTTCCATTGTCTGCAAAAATTTAAATCGACATTTCAGCAATACATTTTATGTATTTTTATATCGAAAACAAAGCAAACATATAATAATAATAAGGAACACACGATTTATAGTGGTTCGGCCATGAAATTGGGCCTACATCCACTTTATACTCTTTCATTATTTACTTGCATCAGTTTCACAGTTGCTTTCAATTACAGGAATCATACATTCATAATTCTTTTTACAATGTTTCAACAAAATTTTCAAGTAAAGTATGGACGCAAGTGGTTGCTGTTCCATGCCCTTGGAATTTGATCTCCATCAACAGTGGTGAGCTTGAATGTGCCGTCGAGAAGCTTCTGACCTATTACATATGGTCCTTCCCAATTTGGCCCAAACACACCTGTCGCGGCCATAATTCTTTTTAGGACTAGATCTCCAATTTCAAAGTTGCGTTGACGAACTTTGGAATTGAAATGTCTAGCTATCCTTTGCTGATGAGCTGCCACTCTGAGGTTAGCTTCATCTCTTTTTTCATCAAGGAGATCCAGCGCTTCAAGTTGCAACTTTTCATTTTCTGCTTGATTGAAATGGATTCTTCTGTGTGAAGGGACCTCCGTTTCAACCGGGATCATTGCTTCCGATCCGTATGCTAACGAAAAAGGAGTATGCCCAGTTGCAGTTTTGTGAGTAGTCCTGTATGCCCATAGTGCAAGTGGTAGTTTATCGACCCAACCACCTTTTGCTCTTTCGAGTTGCTTTTTGATGGTTGATTTGATGATCTTATTCACTGCTTCCACTTGCCCGTTTGCCTGCGGGTGAGCTACTGCCGAAAAGCTTTTCTGGATTTTGAATCGTTTGCAAAAATCCTGGAATTCCTCGCTTTCAAACTGAGTACCATTGTCTGTGATTATTTTCTGAGGCACACCGTATCTGCAAATGATATTCTTGGTCACAAAGCTTATCATTTTCTTAGAAGTGATAGTAGCCAATGGTTCAGCTTCAGCCCACTTAGTAAAATAATCTACTGCAACAATAGCGTATTTAATCCCTGATTTAGCAGTTGGTAGCGGCCCAATGAGATCCATTCCCCAAATTGCAAATGGCCATGGACTGACCATCTGTGTGAGTTCGGTAGAAGGTGCTCTAGGAATTTTGGCATACCTTTGGCACTTGTCACATTTTCGGGAGTAATCTGCAGCATCCCGATTAATTTCTGGCCAAAAATATCCGTATCGGAGAATTTTCTTTGCTAGTGTTTGACCACCTGAATGATCACCGCATTCTCCTCCATGCACTTCAGCTAGGATTGTTTTGGACTCTTCCCGGGATACACATCGAAGCAATGGCATTGAGAATCCCCGTCTGTACAATCGACCATCCTGAATTACATAGCGAGAGGCCTTCCTTAGAAGCTTTCGTCTTTCTATCGAGTTTTCTGGCAGAGAACCCCTGAGTAGGTAATCCAGTATTGGAGTCATCCATGACTCTTGTTCTTGAGATACATTCATAATCCAGTCTATATCCATCTCGTCTATACTTGGCGCTGAAAGGACTTCTACATGGACCAATCCCAATAGTTGAGCTTCACCAGAACTTGAATACTTTGCGAGGGAATCTGCCTTCATATTCTCTTCCCGAGGAATGTGGCTTATTGAATAGTGATCGAGTTCATATAGGAGTTCCCAAGCCTTTGACAAGTAGGAAGGCAAATTTCCACCTTTTGCTTGAAATTCTTTCTTGACTTGGCATACAATAAGCTGAGAATCACTGAAAATTTGTAATGCTCGAATGTTCAGCTCTTTAGCGATTTTCAGACCTGCAATAAGAGCTTCATATTCTGCTTCATTGTTTGTTGAAGGAAATTCCAGTCTTAGTGCATAACATAATGATCGACCTTCAGGAGTTTCAAGTACCACTCCGGCTCCAGAACAGTAGTCATTTCTTGCGCCATCAACATACATCTTCCACTGGATTGGAGAATCATTGACCGCTTTTTCCTCACCATTATCTTTCTCTGTGAATTCTGCAATGAAATCAGCTAAAGCTTGTCCGTTGATTGCTTTTCGGGGGTGATAGGTGATGTCATATTGACTAAGTTCAATGTTCCATTTTAGAAGACGACCCGAAGTTTCAGGGCGAAATAGGACTTGCTTTAGAGGCTGATCAGTGAGTACTTTGATAGGATGAGCTTGGAAATATTGCCTCAGTTTCCTCGATGCAACTAGTAGGCAATAGGCGAGTTTTTCCAACTTGGAGTAATTCAGCTCTGCCCCAGTGAGTCTTTTGCTGATATAGTAAACTGGATGTTGAATCCTTTTGTCTTCCCGTATCAGCGCTGCACTTAGAGCATGAGATGATACTGCCAAGTATATAAGAAGATCCTCACCATTGCCTGGCCTAGAAAGTATCGGAGGCGTTTCCATATGACGGATCAACTCTTCAAAGGCTTTTTGGCATTCGGGAGTCCATTCAAAGTTCTTCTTTCCTTTTTTCAGGGCATCGAAGAATGGGATGCATTTATCAGTAGCTTTGGAAATGAACCGACTCAAAGCGGCGACCTTTCCGTTGAGACTTTGCAATTCCTTCTTCGTTCTAGGAGCTTTAACTTCTTTTAAGGCGGTAATTTGAGCTGGACTGGCCTCAATGCCCCTAGCACTGACGATAAAACCTAAGAACTTTCCGGATTCGACCCCAAATGTACATTTCAGAGGGTTAAGTTTCATTCTGTATTTCCGGAGGACTGCGAACATTTCTGCTAAGTGTTCAATGTGATCCACTGCTTTCCTGGACTTCACTAACATGTCGTCGACGTAGACTTCCATAGTTTTGCCCAATTGCGGTTTGAACATAGCATTAACAAGTCTTTGGTAGGTTGCCCCTGCGTTTTTCAATCCGAAGGGCATAACTCTGTAGCAATAAAGTCCAACATCTGTGATAAAGCTTGTATCCTCCTGATCCGGCTCATGCATCATGATTTGGTTATAACCGGAGTAGGCATCCATGAAGGATAACAATTCATGTCCCGCAGTTCCGTCTACCAGTTGATCGATCCTGGGTAATGGGAAGCAATCTTTGGGGCAAGCCTTGTTTAGATCAGAAAAATCGATGCATACTCTCCATTTTCCATTAGCTTTCTTGACCAACACAGGATTTGAAACCCAATTCGGATACGTAGATTCTTTGATGAAGTTATTTTCCATGAGTCGATCAACTTCTTCTTTTAATGCTGCTGACCTTTCTGGACCTTGGGTTCTTCTTTTCTGTTTAACTGGCGTAAACTTTGGGTCAATATTCAGAGCGTGTACTGCAACTTCTGGGGATATCCCACACATATCGGCATGAGTCCAAGCAAAGACATCCAGATTTGCTTTCAGGAAAGATATTAAGACATTCTGAATTGACACATTAAGCTGCGAACCCACATTCAACACCTTATTTGGGTCCTTCGGGTCAACAGGTACCGGAATTGTCGTTTCCACCGGTACTACTCTATTCTCCCCTGTACTGGCTTTTCTGGGATCCATTTCTTTCCGTGCCCCGCTGTGTTCGCCAGTGCAGGGTCCGCTCTGTAATTGCTACAAAGCTGGTTCCTTGATGCGGATTGGAGTTGCCGCATCCTTTCCCATTTCTCTTTTTCTTGACTCTCGCAGCTCTGTCCAATAACATTCTCGCGCAGCATTTTGATCCCCTTTTATAACTCCTACTCCATTGTCAGTAGGAAATTTAATAGTGAGGCACCACGGGGCTAGGATAGCTTTGAATGCTGCGAGTGTTGGACGGCCAAGAAAAGCATTATAAGCAGAATATTCATCGACGATCACAAAGGTTTGCTTTCGGACCACTTTCCTTTCTCCTTCCCCAAGTTCTACAAACAAATCGATGGTTCCTACTGGCTGCTTTGGCTCCCCAGTGAAGCCCACGATTTTCTGTGATGAGGCTCGCACATCGATCATAGGGATTTTCATCTGGTCAAATGTCTTTTTGAAGAGGATATTACATGATGCTCCACAGTCAATGAGGACTCTTCTGACAATGGCTGGTCCAATACCAGCCGAGATGACCAAGGGATCTAAAGTAGGAGCTTCAATACCTATAGAATCTCTGGCTCTGAAAATAATATCATCACTGAAAGTTTTTTGTTGTTTAAGGGGCGTAGTGTCTTCTAGAACAAAGACGTTTTCTTCGGCTGGAGCGTATTTCAAAGCCCTGGAATATCTCTCCATCTCACCCCAACTCTTGCCAGCTAGGTGAGGTCCTCCGGAAATGACATTGATAACGGGCCTTCCAGATTCATGCCCCGTAGCTTTCTCACCTGCCCCAGGCTGATGAACAGGAGCCCGCTGCCCCTGACTCGATGATGCAGGATTGTTGCTATTCTTTTTCACAAATTGCTGCAACTTGTTTTCTCTTAGCAACTCTTCAATCAGATTCTTCAGCTGGCGGCATTCATCAGTTTCATGACCTGGTTGATTGTGGAAGCGGCAAAATTTCCCACTTTGTATGGCTTTTCTCCCAGTTCTCAAAGGGATAGGTTTAGGGAAATCGACGGAATCTTTGGTGGCAAGGTAGATGTGCTCCGGCGTATGTGATAATGGAGTATATTCTGATGGCTTGAAGGACCGGGGCTTTTTCAGATTACCCTGTTTCTTTCCATTATTATTCTCCCTTTTCTGCCCCACCGACTCATTCTTGCGTGGAGCGACAGTATTGTCTTCAGCTTTTTCCAACACTGCCTTTACTGGCAAAGGACGACTTTCCAAGCGAATGAATTCGTCCGCTTTTTTGTAGAACTTCTCGAGAGAGGTTGGCTCCTTCATATTTAACCATTTCCCAAATTCGCTTGACTTATCAATAGCCCTCATCAGATAAGTCAATATCATTCGTGGTTCAGCATTGTCCACCTCAGCCAATGCTATATTGAAACGGTTCAAGAAAGATCTGATAGACTCACCAGGATTCTGCTCTAAACTGGACAATGACATGATATCCTTGGCCTTCGAAGCATATAGCCTAAACTGCTACTTAAATTTTCTGGTCAAGTCTGAGAACTGATTGATAGATCGAACTGGCAACTTGGTGAACCACAGTAAAGCCACGCCTTCCAGGTATACGGGGAAATATCGGCACTTTATTTCGTCGGAGGCCCTGGCACCTGTCATGTGCCAATCATATTTATACAAGAACTCATTCGGATCACTTGTCCCTTTGTAAGCTGGAATAGTTGGAGGGACAAACTTCCTTGGAAATTCCGCCTTCAAGATTTTTTCAGTAAACGGAGTTTTACTTGGAGCGAAACCCCATTCCTTCTCATCTTCAACCCTTTGCATACTTTCTTTCATGATCTGCCGGACCATTCCAGAAAGATATTCCTCATCATGCCGAGTTCTAGATCCACCGGCGTCAGGTACTGCCTGCTTAAAGGGACTAGTAGGCCTTTCATGAGCATTCCTTTCATTAACATCATGAATGTTGCCAGCATAGTTCCCTTCATTACCAGCCGGTTGATTGTTTGCCCCAAGTAAGTCGTTCAACTTATTCAGAATCAGAGCATTCTGGGCACTTTGAGCCTCTAGTTGTGCATTTTGGGCGTTGATCTGCTGGTTTAGCCCTAGAATCACAGCATCCAATTCCGCTTTTGTAACTCCAACAGACGGAGTGGGTAGATTAGGCACAGGGGAAGCGGAGGTTCCCTCTTGAATGTTCCCAGATCTGATAGATCTACTTTTCCTTCCAGGAGCCATAATCTCAGATATACTTCTGGTTTTTAAAGAAATTCTTTCTTCTAATCTCTGCGAAGCAATGATGACAGCTGTCCTGAGTTCAATTCTCAGTGAAAGCACCAAAAATGTTAACGCTTAAATTTGAACGCTAACACCCTGGTGTGTGAAGTATAGTTGTGAAAGCACCACCCGATAGATCGGGAAAGAATTATAAGCAAGTAATAGCGGAAAAGCAGTAAACAACAGCAATTTTATAGTGGTTCGGCTTATGGGTATAGCCTACGTCCACTTTAAGTACTTTTATTGATGATCACGTTACAAGTTGATACAAATCTTCTCAAGTACAACACATTTTGAATTACAAAAGACTTAGAACAAGTAACTCAAACTTCGATGTTGACAAAAAATCTTCAAATCCATGGTGGATGTAGATGATTTCTTCATGAAGTTCCTTTAGACTTTCTTTGAATCTCAAAAAGCTTTAAGTGTTGAAGTAGTCTGGAATTCGGCAGAGAAATGGTGCCTGAAATTGATTGACCAAAAGTCCCCTTCATGTTGGAAATGGTCGTGTATTTATAGGGGTTTCCGGTCTTAAGTCGTGAGTCGTACCCGACTCATGGGTTACTCGTGGCCGAGTCATGTTGGGTCGTGGACGACTCACCATGTTGAGCTCAAACTCGCCTTCGGTCTTCTGAATATAGCACAAGTTCTAACCCGTTCACGAGTCATCCTTTTTTAGTATGGACATCATAGCAGTGGACTACGACTTAGTGACCTTAGGTCGTGGACGAGTCATGGTGAATTGTCTCATATGATAAGTCGTGGGCTTGTCAGCGGTTCATGGTAGGTCGCGGCCGACCTACTGGATTTGACTCTCGGCTTGGTTTAATGTTATGCTCCTGTTCGAATGAACGATACAAGTGATAAGTCGTTCCCGAGTTAACCAAACATGACTTCCTTCGTGCTAGCATGAGTCGTACACGACTCATCATAAGTCGTAAGTCGTCAACGACTTATGTGTTGTTGACCCTTCCTTCCAATGTTTTGAGTCGTTACTCCTTTAAGTCGCATAGCTTTCCTTAGGCCGTTCAACCGTAGCCATTGTTAGGTCGCAACATGTTTTAGGTCGTAGGTCGTGCATCTCCTTAAGTCGTGCCATCCTTAACTCGTAAGGTTCCTTAACTCGTAAAAGCCTTAAACCGTGGAGGCCTTAAGTCGGAGACTGCTTAACTCGTAAGTCCTTCTAGAACTGTTTGCTGCCTTAAGTCGTAGGTCGTAAGCTTCCTGAGTCGTAGTTCTTAGGTCGCAGGCTCCTCAACTCATAGATCCTACCTTGTGGGCTCTTATCTCGTGGACTCTTTAACTCGTTGGTGAAACGGGATTAACAGGTAAGGTACAAAACATACTCGTAGAAGGCACTCTAGGGCATGTGAATACGACACTCGAGGTAATGCCAGGGTTGATATACCAATTGCATATCCGGATTGGTTGTAACGCATAGCAGCTACTACCGCCCACCTCGAAACACACTCCCATTATCAAGTATCAAGGGTGGCTGCCAAATCAGCCACAAATTAATAGAATGGTATCGAAAAAATGTGTATGATTGGAGGAATGACCTCACTTGGCCCGGTGTGGCTCCTGTTTTAGTCACATCTAAGCTGACTCATGGAAGTCAGGGTCACATCATACCTTATACAGAAATCATTCGCCAAACCACCCTACTTCATTTATGGAATCTACACCACTTACACAGTTGTTAAAGTGGTTTTCAATATTGGCAGAGAGTATGACAATATCTGATCCCAGTCTCTTTAACAACAAAACGCTTATTACACACCAGATGGTTCATTAAATCATCAAAACCATTTCATAATTGATATCAAAATATCATATTCAATTTAAACCATATCACTTTCAAAATTTATTTTAAATTTTAAAAAATCATATTTTAAAAATGGTTTACAACACGCATTTCAAAACTTCATATTCAAATCAAATATGCAATCTAAATCTGAACTTAGGTTATAATATCGTTTAACCTTATCCATTTTAAAATCGAGGATTTAAAATATAAACACATCCACCTAATTTAGTTTGAAATTTAGAAGATAGTTTAGAAAGTTAGAAATACTTTTACCTGGTTATAGTTAGTTAAAATACTCTAAAATAGTTTAATTAAAGATTTGAGATAATGTTATATTTTTTTTGCAAGGCAAGCCGGTTTTATAGTGGGCCGTCCACTTTTATTACGAAAGCAATAAAGTTGAAGTACAGGAGAAAAGGTAAAAGCACCTAAACTACTATGAATATCGGAGAATACAGCACAGGTATGTGACAGACTTGTCACAGTAGCTAGACAACAACACAAAACTAGGACTCCTCCGAAGAGGAAGAATCACAATCATCAGGAGATCCCAACGGAACATTCCCACAACGACCAGCAAAGGGGCTGAAACGGCTGGCAAGACAAGGGTCGTAACCCGTTACATTAGGAGAGTAAATGAAAGATTGATCCCAAGAAGGATCAGCTAGCATTTCCAAATTCCTACTCACATCCACTCCCTCCACATCAAGAACTAAGGATTCACCAGACGGACGGTAATAAAGGCATCTAAGGTCCGTCACAACATCGGAAACAAATCTGAAATATGAGTCAGTCATAGGGTTAAATATGACATCAGAAATACGATCAACCCAACACCTCTTAGACACGTCCTAACCAATAGGATGCCGGGTAGAATCAGGAACTGATAAAGGAATAGCAGGGGAAACACAAGGATCCTCAGCAATAGTAGTAGAGGCAGGTCCATCATCAGGAGGAGGCAGACCCAGAACTGATAAGGGAGCCACAAGAGAGGGGTCTAAATGAGGGACGGCAGTAGAAACCTTAGGGATCCATTTCTGGAGCGGAGGTTAAGGCAGAGGAACCTTCGGAGGAGGCGCAGAGGATTTGGGGAGCAGGCAGACGGTGGATTGGTGGCCAAAGGAGTGACGGGAGGAGCATATATCTGGAACCCAACCGTAGCGAACACGGACGACCTCAACATGCCCAACATCAAGCTGAACAGGAATAGTTGCAGGCAGAGGCTTTAAAGGGGAAATCTCAATTAAAGCCTTAGCATACATCAATTTATCACGGGCCACCGTATTAGTGTCAAAGCATTTCAATTTTCCGACATTGCATGCTAACCAATTCAAGCCAAGCAATGGTTGAAGCGCAGAGGGGATTTGCGAAAAGTACACCCAAACGGGGATAGAAAGCACCTGCTCACGAGCACTTGCCACAGTGGGTGACCAAGGAGTAATGATAAACGGCCACAGTGGGTGACCAAGAGGAACCTTCAACACAACATTTTTTCTTGCTTGTGTTTTCTGAAGTAGCATTGGTCAACATATCATCCTCTGTCAAGTATTCTCGCCATTAAGGGTTTTCTGAAGTACATTTAAATTTCAAGATATACTTCAAGCCATTAAGGGTTTTCGTTTTTCATGTCCGCACTTCCATTGTCGTCCAGGCGACTGTCATGTCCGTTCCCCTCATAACTTCGCCTATCCCATTTCTTCCCCTATTTCATGTCCTCCGCTCCTCCAACGTTTCCTCTCTCCCCCTCCTCGACTCGCTCTGGTCGGCTTTTCAATCCTATGTCTAAAGCTAACCCTAACTTGAATCCTATTTTGCTTTCAAATGATGACTTTCCGCCTCTACCATCGCCGAATGCGCAGTATCCTCGCCCAGTTTTGGCTGTTGTTTCATGCGACCCATCTGGGGCCTGTTTGCAATTTCCTAATCCTGGTTTGCTCTGTCCATCTCCTGGTGCGTTGGTGAGACAACAGGTGATTTCGAATTGTGTTTTGGGGATGAATGTTTGAATGATGTTCACATTGTTGAGGGGATTGGTGGATTGTTTGATGGAAGTGTGGGATTGGGTCGGCCGTTTGCTATTGGACAATGCTCTTCATCTGTTTGTCCAAATGCTTCAGCGACCAATGGTTCTATTGTCAATGAAAAAGGTTTTTTAGTTTCTATGTTTGTTGTGTCCCCTGCCCGGCCCTTTCCTACAGTTCATCCTAGTTCATCACTTCCTTCCTCGCCTTCCCTCAAACCATGGTCTTCTCTTTTCAACTCTCTGCCTCGTAATGCGGTTGATTATAAGCCAGTGGATTTTGATATTGTTGAAGAGAATGGAGTAAGGATCCCTCCTCCTGTGGTTATGCAAGCTGGAATAGATTTCTGGTCGGATTATTTGGTTGGATTCTTTCTTAAGCCTTGTCATCGACTTCGAGAGCCGACGTCGGTTTTGCGTAAGTCGTGGAAGCTGCGTGGTAATTTTCATGTTAAGCTGATTGATTCCTTTTATTACCTCAAGTTCTCCTTCTCCGAGGATCGTCGTTTAGTTCTTAGTACTATTATATTGATTTAAGATAGTTAAATAGATTTAAAATAGGTTAAATATAAGTAAAAATAGATTAAATAGTTTTAAAATAGATTAATTAGATTTAAAATAAGTTAAAATGGGTTAATTAGATTTAAAATAAATTAAATGGTTTAAAATAAGTTAAAATGATTTAATATATGTCAAAATAGTTTAATAATTTGCAAAATCATAATAATTAGAAATTTTCAAATAATATATTTTAAGTAGTTTATATTAAAATATGAATTTGGAATTAATATCAATTTAAACTATCTATTTTATTCCAACACATGTGAACCATTTCAATTTCCAAATCAACAAAAACTAATTTTGAATCTTTCAATTCAAATTTTAAATAAACCATTAAATTCTATATCGGTCTCAATCCATGTTTGAAATACCAATTTAAATTATTCCAATTTCAAAAAAATTCAAAGTTATATTTCAAACAAATTAAATAACTCAATCCTGATAAATTTCACTTATATTTCAAATTCAACTTTAAAATTTCAATTTAATTCCTTTAATAATTCTTTTAAAACAATTCCAATTTTAACATAAAACTCAAAATTCAATAATGATTCAATTTATACAAATCAAATTTTTATTTCAAAATATCATTTAACTAGATTTAAAAATTAAGGATTCAAAATAATTTAATTTAACCAATCCGGTGTCCGTATATAATTCTCTACCCTAGGTTCAAGTGATACAAATATTTATCATTTCAATCCGCAATTTAAAATTTTATAGTTATATATTAGATCAAATCGTAATCCTACATTTTATATAAAGTCCATAAAATCGCTTGAGTCTATCATTTTAACTCATAACAATTTTTCCTAATCTATAGATCATTCGGGTATGTATCATTTCAACCCATAGGGAAATTGCAAAATTATAACAATATAAAATACAACATCCAGTCATCCAATGTCAACGATCAAACACACATCATAATCATCATCCAAATAAGTTAATAAACATGAATATATAACTGATAATCGATGTAGGTAATAAATTGGCAATTTAAAATTCAAAATTAAATTAAACGATAATTAAATGCAATACAAGTCAAATTAAATCAGAATGGCAATTTAACATACCACACAGAAATCAGTAAATTTTTAATCACATCGCAAATTTAATTTAACTAACATATGATAATCCAGTAGTTGTGAGTGGGTCAAAACACTCACCTTCGATTTTAAATCGATTTGAAATTCAAAATAAGGCCTAAATTTTTACAGTCTCAGAATTTGTCCAAACCCATGTCAAAATCTCTCGAATTTTGATACGATCCCAGTGGATCAAACCGTGCATGAATCGAACCTCGTATGTGAAAGTTATGTCGATTAGAACATTTGAAATAAAAATTTAAATAAAATAAAATGGAAAGTCACTGCAAATGAGCCAATACGTCAGCCCTCTAACGCAACAGAACCCTAGCCAATATCATGCTCGAACTCGTAGCCGCCACTGGAAATCTCCAATCGCATGCCACCTACATCAGGCCGCACCTTGCCAGGCGATAGCGCCGGCCATCCCACGACGCGGTCGACCACTTCCTTCATGCGACATGGTTGCGGTTACAACCTAGTGCCACCGTTTAACAAGCCCTAGTTCGAATTTTTAAGGACGATCAAGCCATCGAAAAAATGAACAAGGCACGCCAATGAACTCCCCTCGGTTCTCTCTATAATACTATACCCTTAATTTGACGATCCGACAAAGTTGATTATGACAGGATGAACGGCCGAGGCTTTATCACCCTATTCTGTCCATGTAGAAATCCTACAGATTTGGCCTGCACTCGTCGAGAGCTTCAAATTGATATATAATACGATATATTTTGAGGAGTCTAATTTTTGAAATTAAATTTGAAATTGAATGAGGGTCAGGAATTTTGGATATGCTCTGCCATTGTAAAGGAGGAGATAGACATGAAATGTACGTACGGACAAATGAAAATAAAATGTAGCTAGGTTTTATAACGGACTATTTATAGGCAAATCAGAAATAGAAATGAATGGACCAAATTTAATTTGGAAGTTGAACGATAAATGACCCGAAAAGCTCGTTCTGTCACCGGAACGAAAATGGGTCATCCTATATATCAAAATAGATGTTTTTATGATTTTAAACTCAATGGAATAGGTTTCAAGTCCTAATTCCATCGTGTGAATAAGTTATGTTAAAATGATCTTATTTCCATTTAATTTCAATTAAATTAATTTCTAGGCGTTTCGCGTTCATACGATCGAATGACAAGTTCGATCGTTATGAAACATGAAATCCTACATTAATTCACCGTTAGATCTGATGAAACTGATTTCATCGAAATCCAAGTTAGTTTCCTAAATGGCTATTTTCACATTAATTAAATAAATAAACTAACCAGTTTTTCAACTCAAATTTAGTAATTTACAATTTCTATCACCTTAGATTACTTAGTAATTTAAAATCCTTTAAAAAAATTCTATTACAACTTATTATTAATTATTGCACAACTTACAGTATTTAATTTCAATTTCAATAAATTCAAAGATTATAAATTAAATTTCCAATAGTCTATTTATTTGACTCTCAATCTCGTTATTCAACCGATTATCATCTTATGGATATGATTATCATGGTTTATATCTTATTACACTAATATTTTCCAATTCGTCTTACTTTCAGTTAATGCGATATTTAGTTTCAGTTAATTGCAATTAGTTCCTAACTAAATTTAATAGACCAAATAAATAGGTGACATATAATAATTATTACCATTAACATTTAATCACACTTATAAGTTATTATTTACAAAAAAAGTTACAATTTCTTACATAACCCTGATTTTATTCAATTACCATTTGTTATATACTAGTTCATTAATTTATACAACATTTACATTTATTTACTTATATTCATATTATAACCAAGTATAAAATTAAATTATTTCAATTGATTAGACTGTCGTTAAAATATATAAAAGTGAACTTAAATTTACATTATTACATTTCACTCTAGTTATTATCTTAACTCACATTAATGTAACATTTATCTACGTTTATTTGTAATTGATTCATTAAATTGGTAACAAATAATAATTGTCACCATTTCTTCATTTAATAACATTTATATGTTTATTATTTACCACCAATTATTACAACGACTTATACCATACAAATTCTATCCAATCACCATTTATTACAAATTAATTAATAAATTAATCAACATTTAAATTATCAATTGTTCTTTTATTTCAGTTATCAATTAATACATACATTACCATAATTTATTTACAATCTATATTAATTATAACTCTTTAATCCTTTTAATTAATTAGAATTTCATTTAAAGCAGTTATCAGTTGCCTTAAATTTATACTATTTCATTATGTTCCAGTTATATCCTTATTATTACATTACAAATTTTTATTTCTTCCTACATTAAATTATAAAATTTTATTAAATTAACTATTTTTAATTATTGATATTTACGGGTCGTTACACAAGAGGAAAGAGGAAGGCCCTTAGAAGAAAATCAAGAAATGAGCATAATGCCATAGTTATGGGATTATTGGTTATTACGCAAGAAACTACAAGAAAGATAAGATGAAGGGAAAGTGTTATACTTACGGACAGCCCAGTAAACTGGGCAGGAATTATCCCCGAAGGACGGGACAGGGAGCGAGTGCATCAGTAGTGCACATTTAGGCATTAGACGTAACACCTTCCAGCAGCATTCCGGATAAAGGTAGAAAGTCACTGTTTAAGGTCTGATTTCTATTTCATATTTTCCCATTCGGACTCTTTTCGATTCTGGAGCATCACACTCTTTCATCTCTACTCTATGGTAGATTTTTTGCACATAGATATCTCTTTAGTAGTAGACCCCATTATTGTTTCAAACCCATAGGAGGATCAGAATACTTAACTATGGCTTGTGGGGGTTTGAAAATTTTTATCCTATGCATAGAATTTGATTATGCTGCCTGTGTATTAGGATTCTCGGGGTATGGGATGATTTTGAGGATGGATTGGCTATCCACATATAGAGTTATATTAGATTGCAAGAGGAGAGTCGCTGAACTAGAGACATGCAGCGGTCGAACTCTCAAGGTTTCTTATGAACCGCAAGGGTCAATTATGTTGAGCTTTATTTATTCCCTCGATTCATCATCAGTAAAGTTAGATTCAGTTCCTGTCGTCGGAGATTTTCCAGACGTCTTTGAGGAGGATAGGGGAATACACCCTATGAGAAATTTCGACTTTAGGATTTATTTCACTAATATTGCTAAGCCGGTAGCATTACCCATGAGGCATATGGCACCCAGGGAGAGGAAGATGCTGAGCAAGGAGTTTCGTAAGCTATTGGATAAAGGTATTATTAAAAGGAGCATATCGGAGAGGGAAGCACCAATCGTCTTCGCTACTAAGGTGGATGGTTCCCTTCGACTTTGCGTAGACTATAGAGAATTAAATAGGCTCACGAAGAAGAACCGTTCTCCACTTCCTAGGATACATGATATTTTCGACCAGTTAGTTGGCTCTTCGTTATTCACTTAGACTAATTTAGCCACTTGATTTCATTAACTTATGGTCGCTGATAACAGCATTGATAAGACCACATTTAGGACATTCAACGGATTCTTTAAGTGGTTTGTTATGCCTTTTGGGCTAACTAATGCCCAGCCTATTTTGTAGATTTAATGAGCCTGTTTTTAGAGATGTCCTAAATAAGTTTGTGGTGGTATTTGTGGACGACATTTTAGTGTTTTTCAAGAGTATGGAAGAGCATGATGTTCATCTAAAAGAGGTTCTTCATCGGTTGAAAGCAAAATTCTTGAAGTATCACTACGGTGTAAGCAGGTGAGTTTCTTGGGTCATAGAGAAGGTCTACACATGGTATGAATTTGAGAAATGGTATTCTACACTTAGTTTGGGATTTACGGAAATCCAATAAGTGGTAGGAAAAGATTGGAAATGTACAATAGATGCATTTGATAAGAAAAGAAGAAACCCTATGTGTAGATAATTTCAGATATTATAATTGTTTCATATAAATAGATTTATCGGTAATGCCCCAGAATAAATATAAACATATAAGAGGAATAGGAATGAACGACTTTAGTTTAGGTAAGGTACTCCTAATGTGACGCCCTACCTCTATACCCACACTAGCCAAGAACACTACGGTGTAGAGTTGTCAACTAGCATGGAGAATAAGGCTGTTGAGGAGCGACCATCCTCGTGATTTCGAATCACGCGGTGGCTATAATAATCTTCGGAAACAAACATAGAAATATGCATAACACAAATCAGTCACAGACATCCATATCACAAAGGCGGAAGAAGATATGAATATATAACTAACATATGAAAGTGTACATCAGATTAGTGGTCAAAAAGATCCACAATAATACAAAAGGATAGCAACACGTGCTATGCAAAAGAATACATCTATGAGTCTATATCTCAAGTGTAAACGACAAAAACTGCTAATCTAAAAGGTCATCCAAAAGTCAGAGGAGTAAATCCCTAGGGGAGAAGTCAAGCAGAAGCACCTGTAACATCTCGGTCTGACCCGAGTATTATTTATAAGAAAATAATAAACGGATCAGTCTAGCTATAAATATCAAATAACATGATATAAACAATAGATATGGCAAGAACATATAGTAACCATAAAGACATACTATGATAAGCATGTAAATGAAGATCATCAAGAGATCAAACAATATCAGAAGAATCTTCTAAAAGATCCAAATTCACCTAAACATAAAAGTTGGAAAATCATAACAATGAAAGTCATGAAAATAGGTGAAGCACAAATTCCAGAAGACTACACAAGAAATCCAGAAATTACAATATAGGAGCATGAAAACTCACAAAATGGGAGCATGAAAACTCACCTACACGTGTAACAGAAAGCGAGAAGCTATCTCATGGTTGCAAGCCATTAATTTTGACACACGAATGGCCCGAAGACCGTGGGGCGCTACCCCACATATGTGATGGCGAAACATCACACAAATGAGATGGCGAAACATCACAAGAGCTGGGTCTAGTCTCCCTCGCAGACAAAGAGACATCGCACAGTTGCTAGTCTAAAACACAAAAATGATCGTCATGATCATCAAGAAGTGTCAATTACACTAAGTTAGTAAATATAAAAGTTTAACTTCATGTCCCATAACCACTTGCTTAACTCAAATATTTACTAACAAACTGTAGATCTCCACTAGGAAATTGTCATAAGAGATTCAATCGAACAAGTCCAAGAATTAACCGACGAAGTAAACGCAAGTGTTTCATACCACTTGTTTTACTAAGTCATTTAATTAAATTTCTCATACGAGTGAAGTAAAGGTTTGTATATACTAATAGATTGGAAAGCGGTTTAAGGAAAAAGCTTTGTTATTAAAAATAGAGTTGAAATCGTTTTGCTGAAAGAGTTTTGATATTTACTACTAGTATTGAAACCTTTATTTTATTAAAGTGACAAATCACAAAAACTTCGCGTTCAAAGACGTGAAAGAAATCCAAGGAAATCAACTCAAAATGCATCTTTCATCAAAGAGCCCCTACGGAGGGGGGGTCCGGAGGGGTAGCAACCCCCCAAGGTGGTGGTACGGGGGCAACGCCACCGCTTACGGGGTTCGACCTAGTGAAGACAAAATGAGGTCTAACGACCTAAGGGGAATTGGGTTGCGACCTAAGGGTCTTCGTGACCTAACGACCTAAACAAGGTCGAGCAAGTTAAGGTGATGCGCGACCTAATGTGTCACGCGACTTAACGAAGGCAAGGCCGAACGAGTTAGGGGGATGCACGACCTAACGGAGGCGAGCAACTTAAGGGACTCGCGACCTAACAGAGGTGAGCGACTTAAGGGACTCGCGACCTAACAGAGGTGAGCGACTTAAGGACCTCGCGACCTAACAGAGGTGAGCGACTTAAGGGTTATATGGTGGAACGACCTAACTGATACGCAGCTTAAAACCCACGCGACCTAACGACCTAACAGGTCATACGATCTAGTGGTCGAGCGACCTATCGATTTTAACTCGCGAGCGACCTATCAGTTCTACGACTCAAGGGGTCAACGACCTACGTGATATAGATCACGCGACCTAACATTTTAACACGTGAGCGACCTAACGTTATAAAGGCCAAACGACCTAAAGCTTAACTCGCGAACGACCTAACACTGCAGAGGGGGTCTAAGGCCAGAAACGACCTAAGTGTTAGCGACCTAACGACCTATGGGCCAAACGACCTACGACTTAAAGCCCAACGACCTAATTCCGAGATGACAATACGTGCAGTGCGACCTAGCGCGTTAACACGCGAGCGACCTAAGGTTTATGTCGCGAACGACCTAACTCCGAACACACGAAAATGGCCAGAACGACCTAAATGCAGAAAATTCACCAAAACGCTAAAAATTAGAGTTTTTCGCCAATCCAATCCAAACCGAATGCAAATGTGCATGCAAAAGTGATAGGGAATCATTCCCAACAGTCCAATATAGTTATAGGCTAGAATTGTGAGATAAAAATCTCACCTTTGCACTAAAATTTATGAAGATGAAGCTTGAAAGCAAGGAGAAGCAATCCAAATCTTGAATCCAATATCTTCTACTTGAATTTGGAGTTGAATGTTGGATTTGCAATTGAATTTGTGCTTGGAGTTTTAATTTCCCATTCTCTTCACCATTAATGCCAAAGCTTGAGTTAGTTAGGAAATTTATGAAGAGTGAGGAGAAGGGGGTTGGAACTTGGGC
Organism: Allium cepa; assembly: GCA_030765085.1. NCBI lineage: Eukaryota > Viridiplantae > Streptophyta > Magnoliopsida > Asparagales > Amaryllidaceae > Allium > Allium cepa. The sequence continues at coordinate 111,297,956 of CM060943.1, forward strand.
TTAATAGGCTAAACTAACCCAAAGTCCAAGGCGGGAAAAGTTAGTGAAATTTCACTAACTACAAACCTATCAATGTTTATACTTAAAAAAGTTGTAAATGGCATTTCGAACTCAATGGAAGTGGTCTCAAGTCCTAATTTGACCGTTTGCAAAAAGTAGCTTTTCGGACCAATATCCGATTAACGACAAAATAATTAAATAAAATATTTAAATATAAAATCGATAAATATGCGGGTTGTTACACCTAAGGTAGTAAGAAAGAAAATCCACTTTATGTCTGGCCCAATAAAAGGGAATGGTTGAAATTTGATAGCTGATAATATAATTGATAGAATTGGAAATTTTCATTGTCTTTTAGAATATGAATATGAGGTTTTTGAAAAATGGTATCTAATTTAGAATGGCTTTTATGATATAAGTTTTGTTAAAAGTGAGATTCTTTTTGAAGAACTATAACTTTCTAGTTTCTTCGTAGGAAAGCAAAGATTTTAAAATATAAAAATCTAGAGTTTGTTAAGTATCGAAAACATAGGTTACAACATTTATTGTTGTAATAGATGTTTTCGTGAGAAGTAATGGGAGCATAGACAATAGCACTATTGTTATACTAAGTGACTCCCAAAAGAAATGTTTTTATATAGTATATGAGATTTATTAGTATTTATTTAAATCCATACACTAGTATTTTTGGGTTGTAGTAACGGTGTTTTACACAACATTCATTTTAACCCAAATAAAAAAATGTGTGTAAATTAGACATTAGAAAATGTCTATCATGGGAGAATATAAGTCAAACACACTTTAATATATTGGGATGAAGAGAATAATAGTATAATTTTCTATGAAACCAATATAATAATTTGTGCAATTTATAAGGAATACGTTAAAGAGATATATAAGGTATGGAAAGCACTATATTTTGTATAACCTATTTCGAAAAGAAAAAATAATAAGTTCCTTGTAATTACACATAAACATGAAATTCCCTTTTAAAGGATTCATAGAAGGTTTTAATATTAATATTTTCTTATAATAGAAAGTAGTTCCAATACATTAAGGTATGAGATAGTTTGGTGTAATAATAAAATATTTTGAAAACACAATTTTTAAACACATTTAAAAAAATGGTTTGGTGAAAAGTAAACAAGTTTCTGGAAATGAAAAACTTAATAAAAGTAAAACTTAATGATCCTAAATTTTACAAAAACCTGCAAAAGTCTTTAAAAGAAAAGAGAAATAAGTTTTAGACTTAGAATTTGGATGTTTTCCTCTCTAGGGTTAGGAAATAAGATAAATTCAAAAAGCTACAAGGATGCAAGTCTGGAAAGATAAAATGTTAAGTAACCAAGTATTTTTGAATTTAATAGAAACTTAAAAATAACATTTTTGAAGACAAAGATTTTGGGATTTGATATTTTAAAAATTTAGAAACCTTAGTTATTGAAATGATAAAACCAAACCAAACTTATAAGCGTGGAGTAGATATGAGTCATTTCCTAGATATGACGGAAAAAGTTGTAAGACTATAAAGGAGAAGAAGTGATTACATTTAGAAGTAACAATGGAAGTCCCCGTTAAGTGTATAGGATGCTAATGTGAACCTAGGAGTGTTGATTCATGTGTGCAGACTAAAGAAGAATAATAAAGTGAAATTAGTACGATTGTAAGGCACAATGGTTGAGGACGTGTATTTTTGATTTTTGAGAAACGTGGGAGAATCATCTTCCACTAGTGGGATTCTCATATGATAATAGTTTCCAAGCTAGCAATAGAAGTGGCACATTTCGAAGCTTTTTATGGAAGACCGCGCAAGTCGTCTTCGTGTTAGATAGAGTCTACAAAGGGATTGCTTCAGTTCCGACATAGTTAAGGAGACATCGAAGAAGATTAGTTTGATTAGAAGAAAATTCGTATCTCATATCCATATCTCTTTTTCGAATTTCCTGTTTCCATCTTTAGTTTTGAATACGTTCTTTCCTTTATTATCCTTTAGGAGGGTAGAACTTAGGATTTAACTTATGAATGGTATCATTTGATGTAAACATGTTATTAGAGCATGTTATGTATGAGGTAGACAGTGATTGAAAGTGTTTTGCCAGTGGATGCTAATGGACATACATACTTACACTAGGTACTATTATCCTTTAGAGATCGGCCTAACTAGAACACTAAAGCATATGCATATGGATGTGTGTGCATTTGCAATTTTATTTTATTTTACAGTGCTAGAAATGGATGATTGTAACATGATTGGTGTATTTGGATGATGATTTTAGCGTGCATATAGAACTATCAGTTATTATTACGAATTTTTGCATTTATTTGGATACATGGCACGGACATGATTGCATAAAAGGAGGCCAACAGTGGACCGCCTAATCTTTTGCATTAATTAGGGACATTGATACTACACTAATTGCATATGCATCATAATTTGCATTAGAAAATATTAAGGACAATGGATAAATGGGTGATGATTGAGTAGTTGGTTGTAGAACTTGGATGAAAACACTTAGTTCATTATTTTTTCCTTAGAGATTTCGAGGACGAAATTCCTTAAGGAGAGGAGAATGTAACGACTCAAAATTTAACACATAATAATTAATTTATTAATTAGTTAAATAATGAAATAACTTTGTGCAATTATGAAATTGAGCCATGGGAGTTGCACCATTGTGTCCAGTGTAATTTTCTGGTCAATTTTCATATATAGAACGTAAGAATCTGAGCTAAAATGAACAAGTTACAAATTAAACAAGAATCAATGGAAAAAGATTATAAGTGTATATATATATATATATATATATATATATATATATATATATGTCGACTAGGAGGTCAACCAACCCCTTGTTAGGTCGACCATTTGGTCGACTGAGCTAGAAGGGCGGTCGACCCCTGGGTCGACCCGCCTCTTGTTTTGAATGAAGAATTAATTCTTCGTGGCAGGTGCGATTTTAGCAGCTCATTTGCATTCTTTTGCTCCAACTGGTCCTTCCGTGTTTCCATCCGATGGCTTTTATTTAGCCTATAAAGTGGTTGCATCCTATTCAATCTCCAAATCCAACGGTCTAAGATCCACTTCTAACCTTATTAGTAAGACCCTAGGCCTAGCGCTTCTTTTCATCTTAGATTATCTCTAGTTGGGTTCACCTTTTCAGGAAGGACCCTAAATGGAATAATTTTCCAAGAAGAAAATCGTTCTAAATTAAAATATTTAACAACCTTAAGTGGATCCGGGAAGACCAAAGGAAGAGATAAGGACCATATGTGAGTGATTGTAATTATTTTAGATTTTCAAACAATTTAAAATAATAGGGTTTCCAATGGTTGTAGTTTTACAACAATTTTGGAATAAACTTTTTAGCGGTTACTTACAGTTTTAGAGTTATTTTTAGTCTATTTCTTTTCAACTATTCTTTCAGTTAATTCTAGTTTATATTGTTAATTATATCTTTTCCATTTTTCTTAAAGTATATTTACAGTATTTAAGTTTATTTACTGTTATTTATGCTTTTTTGCATCTTTTTCTACGCTTTGAATTTTCTTCTGTAATTGTCAGTTTTCTTCTATTTCTCCTTTTTCTTCGTAAATGGATTAGAATAGACTAAACGTGAATATGGATTAAATTATAAGAATATCTGAATTATGGAAAATAAGATTTAACTATGAAGACTATAATTTAAATGAAATCGGACATAATTAAGCTTAATTATTGGACTTGGACTGAATTAATGAGATTGGCCTAGTTATAACATATAATTATAACTAAAATGAGTAAACGATGAAAGAAGCTTACTTTTACACTCAGACTTTGAGCTAAATAATAAGCATGATTATAACGAAGGTTATAAGGAGAAACAGAACAAAATGAGGCTTAATTTTAGACTTAGGATAAATTAATAACTAAAGATAGTAAGAATATAGTAAGGCTTATTTAAATAATTTATCTAAGTTAATAAGCAAAGACAAGAGTAGGATCGGTACCAACTGCATTCCCTATTAGACAAAATGATGTTCTCGCATTAGCCTGAAGTGAGATGATGGCACACCTATGCAGGTCGTGGTAAAGAAATGGTCAAATAATAGAAGTTCAAGTCATGAAGATTCGAACAAGGGGCAGAACTAGATATTATTTAGATGATGGACCAGTACCAACAACATTCCCTATTATTTCTATGCACACAGCGTCTCACATTAGCCTGAAGTGAGATGAGGGCATGCTTATGCCGGAGTAGTGGTAAATAAATGGTTAAATAGGTAGAGCTACAGGTAACATGAGCATAGTGGTGGTCACGCATGCGGCTTCCAGTTTGTGCTCAATAATCATTATGAGTTCCTTGCGCTTAGAAGGTGCCTTTCGTAGGCACTGGTGTCTAAACTTCAGTAGACACATGGTAGAAGGCAGATCGAAAGGGTAGAATTAAGACTTCAGCCTAATTAAAGTAGGATTGGGAACTCAGCCTAATCAATCAGCTATTAAGGACAAGTGCAAACAATTAAAGTTATCCATGTATTAATTTAGCAATAGTTAAATCATGTTTATTTCCAACTCCATCTTTCTTTCTATTTCCTTTAATAACTAGCATTGTTGCAAAGTCTATTATTTTACTTTACTTAAATATGCTAGTAATTACTATCATTCACCAGACTTTTAGCCTGACCCACTCCTCTATTTTTCCCTTTTCCCCATATAGGCAATCAAAGGCAAGGGCGATAGACTGTAGATTCTTGGAGACTCCTTTGGCAGAGATTCTAGCATGTATTCCTTTTCTTCATTTTCGTTTCTAGTTCTTTTGTTGTACTGGCGCTATTTGAGGGATGTTTCATACTCTAATTTTATTGAGACTATGTTTTTTAACTCCACAAGACATGTATGGTATTTTGAAATATGATGTTTTTAGTTGTCCGGTGACTTATTTGGTTTTTAAAGTAATTATAAAGTTTTATAAGTTATTATTCTAATTATTTCTGCTGTTTTTATCTATTTTTGTCTTGTGGATCTTAGTCTCTACATGCTTTAAATATATATATATATATATATAACGAACCATACCTTTTAGTGTGTCCTTTTAGGCACACTAAGGGATGTGTGGTGTTTCACAATAAGTGATCATCAGCTTTGATAGTTATAATAATCCGTCCTCACAAATGTTGATAATTTCAATAATAACAACAATGCAAAGTAGCGGAAAAATAAATAAATATGTATATATGTCATGAAGATCTCTAGCTCGCCCGTTGAAGAATTTAACATGTAAATATACTCGATCTGACCCGAGCATTGAAAGGGAAGAATGCCCGGCTCGGTTTGGCAAACCAGCGTGAGAAAAACACATCTCAACTGAATTTTAAAGTTTTAAAACTTTTCCTTTGTCAAAGCAAAGGTTTCTCGTAAAACAACATCGCAAATAAATACCCAACAATGTTTTTACCTTACGATAACCAAAACATTTCATATCAACTTCTCTTGTATTCTAATAGTGTCTATTATACAAACAATTTTAATCAGAGTGAAATTATTAAATTATTAAATTCCAACATACAACTTGTAATACAAGGCTTTCTACAATAGAAAATGGCAGACACATATTGGATTTTGGATTTTCATATAAATGACTAGGTGAAGGGACTATCTTTCCGAAACTTGGTACACCTCTAGAGGGATATACCTAGGGCCTAAGTACTAGATGCCTAAACCAACACAAGACCGGCCTAACCGTCGCTGGATAGTACCGAACATGTCATCACTCCGGTCGTTTTAGACCTAAAGCCATGGCCAAAAGCATACATCAACAATAATCGGATACACGACGTCATAGCATGTAAAGATATATGTAGAAGAGTGATGACATCTCCTGATAGGAGCGACCCAGTTTGTCTTACTGCTACTATCCCTATTTCAGTCATTATCTGGGGAGTGAGGCCAAAAGAAATATCGAATACCTTTTACATATCACATCATTCTTGAATGCCACATTACCATTCTTGTTTACTAATTCCTTCCACAAAAATATAACCCTTGAGCTTGTATGTCTTATGGAGGGTGTTAAGCTAAGAGTAGTTGCCTTCTCCGCCGCTACATGTTGTACATTTGTAAAAATCAATGTATGTAATCTTAGTGATGCAATGTTAGACACTCACACATCTAAGTTATCTGGGAATAGGACAAACCGAAGTTACTCTCCTACCACATCTTATACGATTGGTAGCGAAATCTCTTGCAATGGATATTTCATAATGAAGAGACTACTGCTACTATATGTATATTTGGATTTTAACTCCAAATGCTCAACAAGCAGTCCTTCACTATGAAAATCCTAAATATCAATATCATCGACCAACCAGCACAATTGTTGCAAATATGTTGGTCCGAATTGGTTTTCAGATAAATCTAATCCTGGTCCCTTCGCACCAAGAAGGAATCTCGATAGATTGTAGTAATCACTCCGCACTACACGAATCAACATTCTCAACACAAACGATAATCAAGCCTACACAGTCAGTTACGTACTAAGTGTACAACTAATTAGTTTCTACATCATGTTGAGACCATATTTGATAGTCAGTTATTTCACTATCAAAGCAACAAACAAAATCTGGCATATAAGTAGTCACTGGGCCTGATTTTATTAATCGTTTATAATTCAAATCACTTTCCAATTATTCACTTCAAAATATCTTTAAAAGGTTAGTATTCAAAACCATTTCACTTATCCGATATTTGGAAAAAAAATCATGTACTTATTTTAATAATAAGTTAATTCACAAATCATTTTATTTTCAACACTTAGAAAATATTTCATATACTTAAATCGATGATTAAGTATATATGCAAATCTTTTAAGAAAAACATTCTTCAAAACATATGTTATTTGGGTCAAAACGAATGTTGCGTAAAACATCGTTACGAAAAACCAAAAATACTAATACAGGGATTCAACTAACTATATTTAGTATTTCCTTTCAAAAATCATCTACTATAATAAAAATGTTACAGTCCATGCCATCCTTACTTTTCATGAAAACGTTCATTTCAACGATAAATGATGAAATCTATGTTTTCGATATTCAACACATTTTAAATTTATTTTCAAATCCGTTCAAAATCCATTTATACCTATCACTTCCAAAACATTAACTTAAAAGATTATTCACTTTAGAAAAAGTGTGAATTAATTCCTTTAAAAAAATCCATACTTAGCTATCAAATTAAATTGATTTCATCACTACAAAACAATGTTGTAAATCTTATTTTCACTTTATAAAACTTCCATTTTGTACTCACTTATATTTATAAAATGAATTTTATAAATCCATTCTTTTCTAAATTTCGTTTGCTATGGAAAATCCAATTATAACTCTTTCATAAAAAATCTAATTTAATTACATAAACCCATGCATAAAATATTCACTTCAAACCTAATATAAATATTGGTTTTAAATCCAATTATTAAATTATTAATCACATTTTAATTGCATAACCGTTTACATTAATTTATAAAACACCATTTAAAAGCTATTATGCTATTTATAAAATAAACTTTTATAAAACTATTCAAAATCTCTATTTAAAGTATTTCACAAACTATAAATTCGATAACTTCAAAAATCACACTTTTATTTATTTCACCAAAATCCTTCCTTTTAAATCCATTCAAATTATTAAAACGTATATATTTCCCAAATCCTTAGAAATCCATTTTAAATCAAAAACATCATTTTACTATTTGAAATTCCAAAATATGGCCTAATGCTAAAATGTATTAAATAAGGAATAGCAATCATGGCATCCATCTCATCAAACATCACATAATACAGCATACATAACAATATGTGTAAATAAACATCAACTATAGTGAGAAATCCTATTGGATCCCTCCAACCTGTCACCTGTAACAAATATGCGTATGAGAAAAATATGTACAATATCTGCTTCGAGGTAGACGTGCGTACAAAGAATCATGCGCTCATACATGCGAATGTATAGGGTCTCTTCTGCTCTAATCCATAGGAATATACCCAACTACTAACTACTATAGCATAACGTCCAAAAAAAAAATATATAACACCCAACAGTCATCAAAATAGCATAATAAAAATATTCCCACTTATATGAAAATAAAAGCAAGTCAGATAGAGTGATTTTTATCACTTTGGTTACAGTCGTCGTTGCAGCGTTTATTTCAGCTCCAAATACATCCAAACCTGCTCTAAAACATAGTTCTCAATAATACGAACCCAATGCAATTTGTTTCATGCGAAACCGACGTCGTATGAAAAAATTATGATATAAATAAGTTTACACGATTTTATATAAATTAATTTTTCAAATTCTTTTTTTATACCATGAATTAATCTCAACCATTGATTCCAGATCCAACTGCCGCTAACTCACTCCCCTTTCTTCCTACTATTTTGAAAACCCATCACGCTTCCTCCTTCTCGAGTTCACCGTGCCTTCCACGTCCATTGATAAGTCGATCAGGCACTGTAATGCGTAGTGCCAAATTCCACTCCTCCATCGCCATACATGCAGTCCTCTTTTATCACCTCCAGCACGCGTGATTCTTGCTCAAACGGTGAACAAATGCAACACAATCCCGACCACTAAATTCAATCACCATGGTTAAGATTATAGAGCTCGATGAGTCCTTCGATTTTCAAGTTGGAAGCTTTTCATAAAAGTCAATGGATTTGGAGATATTGGAGGAGGATCGATCGAGCTTTCGTGACCATTGAACACTAAGTGGGGGCTGTAGTTTATTAGGGTTAGGGTTCAGTGAATTTGGTCATCTGTTTATAGGCATTATAAGTCACTATTCACCTAAATATTTTCCAAACTCCAACTAAAGCATGCCACTTAGCGTTCATATGTCATACTCCTATTTTGAACACAACTGAATATATATCAGGAGCCAATTCCATTGTATTTGGAAGATATGTTTTCAAATCGAATTATTTTGATTAAATTTCCTTAAATAATTTTCTAGGCGTTTTTAATTCACACGATCAAACGGTATATCCGATTGACACGAAATTTGGAATCCTATAATATCTATCTATTACGGATCCGATGAAACTGGTCTTGTCAAAAATTGAGATAGTTCAAAAATATCTATTTTTACACTTTAATTAAATATTAAAATTTCAAATTTCTGTTTATTCACTTTTAAATCCAATTTTAAAAGTTTACTAACTTCAGTATAATTCAAATAGAATTTAAATCAACTTTAAAAATCATTTTTATTTATATTTGATTCAATATTCAATTAATTAACCGATTTAGCTTATAATATTCATTTTTCAATATTTAAATTCAATTAAATAAGCTTTACTCACACCAGACCCATGTCTGACCTGGAATTTGTTTTCTTCTTAATCTCTTGGGTGCTTAAATTTAAATGGGTAGCCAAGTAGATCAGGTTTTTCCCCAGATTCATTTGGAGGAGCTTGGAGCATGTGGCTTCATTGATAGCTAGATATTACTTTATCTTCTACTGTGTTATATGTATATAGTATCCGTTAGGTAGGGACAAGCTATTACAACTGTCTTAGGTAGAATTTATATTAGTGTGACTATGATGTAACATTTTTGAAATGAATTTGCAATATATTATGTTGAGTAATATAAATTATTCTATTGCATTGTGAGATTCTATGTTGTTTAGTTTCTTCTTTTCTATCTTTTCTTTCATCCCTAATGACCCATTTTTTAGAAAATAAAATGATTAGCATATGATACCTAGGATGTATTAAGTATCGTCTTTGGTAGTAAAAAAAGGCGGATCCGTACATTTGATATCAGAGCCTAGGTTGAGTGAACACCTAGGCTTTGGTGGGGTAAGCTCATTATAGATAGGGTCAGTAGTGCCCAAGAATCAGTTTGAGTGTAATATATATACACACACACACACATATATATATATATATATGTATGTATGTATGTATGTATGTATGTATGTATGTGTATGTATACGTATATGTATATATGTATGTATGTATGTATGTATACGTATGAATGTGTATTTGTTAGTAAATAAAAATGTTTTATATTATGTTGTTTGACCCGTTAAATTGCTTGAAAATTCTAGTCAATGTGCTTGATCAACATTATCAATAGGGATTTCCTAAACACTTGAACAAATTAAATTGACATAATATTATTTTAAATTTGGTAAATGTTTGCACCAAAAGTGGGCACAACACTCGTCGGATGCAATTGAAGAGATAAGAATCAAGAAATAAAATGAGCAATGTGGCTAATATAACAATCACACTAAGAAAAATATGCAGTAATAAAAGAAGACAAGAATTTATAGTCGTTCAGCATTATAGCCTACGTCCACTTTGAAGGATTTCATATTTATTGTTGATTATAAACTGAGTTACAGTAGTACAATGGCTAACACTTGAGTTACAATGGAGTTTAAGTAGAGTAGCAGCATAAAAATGCTTTTTTAGTTGCAATGGAGGTGCTATTTACAGGCGTAGAGCTGGAAATATCTGTCTTGAGTCTTGCAGTACCCTTTTCATGCATAGGTGGGCCCACACAATCGATTTGGAGCTGTTTGGGATCGATCCTGATCAAACCATGTTGGTTTTGCATTGATCAAGAATGGCTCTAATTTAGCTGCGGTCAATCATAGATGTTCCTAAGACGATATGCAACTTCTATGAAGATTTCATGGCATTTGGAATTATGGTTTGAGAGATATGATCGATCCCAATTGAGTTTTCTAGTGAGGATGAAGCATTCGTTTCGATACATTTTTGTTTCGATCTTCTCGTGTCGATGATGTTGCACGCACGCTTCATGGAGACCCTTATTTTATACTTAGAGACTGTTTCCTTTAGGTTGACTACTCCTTTCGTATCCATCCTATACTTTATTTTCTTGTATTGATGCTCTACTCCTTCCTTCGTATCGATCTTTGGCCCTCTCTTCGTATCGATCAGATTGATACGAAACATGAAGATACTGGTCGAATGAAGTGTGATCGATCTAGGGAGTGCTAAAGTCAATTGATATAGGTTCGAAACTGATGGATATGAATGATGGATGCCGAGTGATGGGGTTATGTCTACTTCATACCGATGGGATGGATATGAAATGATGGATGCCGATGGATGGATACAAAATGAAAATGATTCCATATGGACCTTATCGATTCATAACTTGAGAATACAAGATCTGATTGACCTAAAATTTGGAATGTTGCCTTTCATAGCTTTGCTTGTCATATCATGCTAATTGTAGCTCGATACAGACTCGAACCAAGTTTGCATGTATCCATCGTGAACATGTAGATAACCGATTCCCAAAGTGGATTGCCTTCAGCTTCTAGTCAAGTCCTTGGTATCATTGCCTTGCCAAAAGGCGGGATAACAGTAAATGAAATAATTTTATCAAGGAATAAATATTCTATATATAAAAAAGGATTATTTTCAAAAATTATGTAGTTATCTATAAGGGAAATGGGTTAGGAGTTAATAATATTTAAATTATTAGCATCTAGGGTTTAACTAGTCATGCTTGTCCAATTTTGAGCATTGACTATTATAAGATTTAATAATAGATTCTCTTTTTCCATTATAGGTTGAGTAGATAGAATTTGCAGGGACTTCGAATTGAACACCTTACGAATTAAGTTTCACAATTTGACTATAAGGCAGTCGACGTTATATAGGATTAAAATTTGAATTTTAATAAAGGTGATTATTGAAAGAAAATCTTCAGATAGTTTTATAAGATGGATTAAAAGAGATGTTTTTACAAATAATAACTATTGGATGTGTTTTTAAAAATGAAAACACTTTTGAGAATGTTAAATCCCTATGGCTTTGGTGAATTCCAAACGAATTTGGAAAATAGTATTAATATTTCTTAAAGATATTTTAAGATATAGATATTTTAAAATAAAGTTGAGAGTATTGCTTTCTTTATATGGTTTGGGAATAAGTCTCGATCTGTTTTGTGATAATAAGAATAATCCTCTATATGACAATCGAATGTTTACTTAGGCAGATATGATGGTGCACTCAGTAAATTATTCTCTTTGTTATTGTACAATCAGGACGAGATCAAATCCAAATGAATCCAAAGTAAGTGGAGGATTTTACTAAAAACTATTTGTACATAAATAGTATTATTTCGAGAAGAAATATGAAAAAAAATAAGAAAAATATTTTTATTAACTAGTTCGAGTGTCTCAAAAATGACTAAAAATGGGTAAGAGATTTGTTTGGATGTCAAACACTTCTCTTGAGTATTATCCTTCTCGGTAAGGGTTATATGGTACTATTAGGTAACTCCCAGTTCCTTGACATTATTTTGGAGTTACTCAAGCTATATGTATGTTTTCAAAGGGTTTTTGAAATAAAAACCGAGTACTATTCTAACGATCCTGACTCGACCTTCGAAAATCGGCACCCGTACTTCACTTTTACTCAAATGTCGTACATTAAAACGTCGAATCTGGCTCGCCGGGGCTTGTAACACATTAAGTATAACAATACAGCGGAAGAAAGAACGAATATATCATTGATACAACAATGAATACAATATCTGATACAATGAATATCAATATACATCAGAGATACAAGATATAACAGTGGAAAACAGTCTCCCAAAAGTTAATATCTTCTGAAGTCCTTAAGATAGATACTCCGATTAACTACAACACCGTTGTCAATGCTCCAAGACTAGAAAGTCTCCAATCCGAAAAACGAGAACCACTATCCACGCTGAAGTGAAGTAACAAGATCCAAATGCGATTGCCACATCCAGAGATTGAATGCGATCGAATCTACACCTACTATTTGATTATCTGAAAAATCCAACTCAAGACTGCCTGTGTGGAAACTTATGTGCGCCCACAGTTTAGATAGGGAAAAATCAACTCTAGGTCAGTCATGGGACTGGTATGAGCAAAAAAAAACAGTTTTATCTTTAATACAAAGAACAAAAGCTTTTAAAATTGAAATCTGCAATGCTTTTTGGAAAATGAAACTGCCATAAGGCCTCCCGCCACACACACAATGCAAGCGCAAAGTTGGAGGAGATTTCCCTTATGACAGTCAAAAATGCTTACTACGCAAAATCCTTTTTGATATTATTATTAGTGCATGGTGTACAAAATCTTCTGAAAGTATAATATTAATCTTAGCCAGCATAGGTACCATTATACTATGCCTACTATAGCTACCACCTGAGGTAGGTTATGCAACTGCAATCATAAAGGGCTCGTATTGGATAATTGGATTTCCAACAAATGATCAAGCCAAGGAAATTCCCATTGCCAAATGGATACGCCACTGAAGGGACGCCCCGAGAACCTGCCCAGCTCCCTGCCAACACAGGGCCGGTTTACTCCCTTCCTGGGAGTAACACCTAAGATGGGCCATCCCCAGTCGTTTGCGACCTTTATTCAAGGTACCTCAATCACAAAGCAGCATCACACAGTAATACAGTTTCCACGTGAGTTAAGTATCTAGGCTCCATACCATGATACCACCCTTTTCCAGAAGGAATGGACATACCCTAGGGGTGCGACCCTTACAACCTTAGTGCATCTTTCCTGTTTCGACCATTTCCGGTGTGTGAGGTCTTGATGTAGTCTCGTCCACAAAGCTACGCTTTGCACAAAGCTACGCTTTTCACAAAGCCACGCTTTTCACAAAGCCATTCTTCGATCAACAAATGATCAGCAGCACTTGATATGACACATTACCAAATTGGTAATGTATCACTAGTAACCATCAACTACATAACCTCTAACCTCGTACATCTCAGAGAAGTGTATTAAGTTAAGAGAATAAATCTCCGCCACCAAAGAGAAATGTATTTGATAGAAATCAGCTTTACATCTCAAAGTGTAATTTCAAACACACATCCATACAAGTCTATTCCAGATTCGAACAGAACCGATGGCACTTCCAAAGAAGCCCTTGCAATCCGGGTATTCACAATCCCGATCGGACTGCCCATCACATATGGAGATCTCTATACCGGTGCGACTCAGTGCAGAGACATTCGACGGGTTATCTTTTTGTTTTCGAAAATACCCAGTCTTCACCACCGGTCTTCAAATGCTATCCATACGTCGTATCATTATTCGAAATGGGTTATATGACACAAAGGTCCTCTCCTGGCTAAACTAAATAATGAGCACAATATTTAAAAACATATGGATATTGGGATTTCAGTTAAGTCACAACTGATTACCCAAAAACTTTTCTTTCAAATGGTTTAAACAAATTACCATTTTCAAACATTTAGACAAAAAGATTCACTTCACAAAGTTCACCTGTAACGACCCAGAATTTGACCACTTGAAAATATAGCATTTAGAGTGATTTTAAATATAAAATATAAAAGTTTTTATGATTTAAATAATATTCGATAGGATTTGGAAGTAGAAACATACATAAAAATAGTAACATTTGCCTATATGGACAAAAGTGACAAAATGTTGAATTCAAAAAAGTATGTTTCAATGGTTAAATAAATTATCTTGATTAATTTGTGAGTGTTTATATTTTTAAATAGCATTATACAAATTTATTTTTAAATTTGGTTTACATAAATAAATAGTTTAACCAAAATGTCAAAATGTGACCGTAAAACATTTTGTCGAAAAACGGCGTTTTGTCGATTAAAGTTGTCGCAACGTCATCACACCTTTATTTTCTTATATAGAAACATATAGTCAAATAGTGTAAGTATTAATTAATTCACTAAATGTGTTTACTTTTACTAAATATGATTAGAAAACTTCTAGAAGTCATTAGTAAAAGTAAGTAAGAATTAACAAAAGTGAGAAAAAGTAAACATCAAATCACATCAAATCAAAGCCAACATAATTATGATATTCTTTACTTAATCTTTAAGTGACTAAGACATAAAGTAAGAAGTGAAAGAATGCTGTTAAGTTTTGAAAAAGTGTAGATTGTTTTAGGTTGAAGTAAGGTCAGTTTGGTAATTTGGTAAGAGGTTATTTTGGTAAAATTATGACTTATTTCTTTTTCTATAAATATCCAACCACTTCTTCACTTTCATTCACATTTTCTTCTTCTTCTTTTATCAAGCTTCTTCATCTTCTTTCTCTTCTCTTTAATGGCTTCCAAGCCATAGAAAAAATTTTAAACAAATAATGTCAAAATATTTACAAAATATTCAAAAAGAAATCAATGTCCATTCTCTTCAAATCCAACTCATTTTCTCTCCATATTTTACCTCTTCTTCTCTCGGTCACAACATCTTAAAAATAGAACCAAAATATAAAATTATTTTCCTAAAATCATGTAATTTTCCATAACCCTACAACTTTCATGTTGACCACTTTGTTAATTTCTAAAGCGAACTATGACAAAAATACAATTCTTTCCAGTGCATTTTCTAGCCCAGTTTTTAAACCAAAGAATAGGCCATTTTGTTTTGATCGTAACTTAATCATAACTGATCCAAATTAAGAAATTATTTTTCCAAAACCATAGAAAATTCCAGTGGTTACAACTTTTATGTTGATAACTTCTTCCAGTTTTGAAGTTTGCTATACCTGAAACTGAATTCTTTGAAGTGCATTTTCGGGCTTTATTTTTGTCAATCCGACAGTACCTCTTCTTCATTCTACCATATCTCTGTTAGGAACTGAGTTGATGATGTTTTGATGACAACAACCTTACATAGTTATTATACTTTACTTTATAAAATATATACAAACATTTCCATATAGATAGATATATATATATATATGTATGTATATAGGAAGTATAGGCAGGTATCATCGAAGACTGATCAGTATAAAGACTCAAACATCAAGATTAAGATTAGAGATTCAAGATTCAAGACTCTAGAGAATCAAGATCTCAAGATAAGTGTCTAGTATTTTGTTAAAACTTCATAATAGCACTCTCATCTTTCTTCCAATTTTCTTTTGGGATGGAACCCAATTTCTATCGAAACCAGTGGCTCACAAACCCACGACAAGTAGCTTACAAACCTACGACAAGTGGCTTACAAACCCATGAAAATCAAAATCATTTAAACTACTTTGTACAAGTTCTCGAGTCCTATGGAGGAGCTCTGTAGGAAGGTTCTTGCAATTTCAGTTTGAATAGATTTTTCAAAATGTTTCTAAATCTGTTTTCAAAATGTTTTAGCTTTCAAAATCATGTTTTCAAAAATATTTTCAAACTTTGGTTTAGCCTTGAAATATTCCTCTATTCTGATTTTAAAAACTTCTATTTTTAAAACATCAAAACTTATTCTGATTTTAAATATTACTTATATAATTGACGGTCTAAATCAATTATATACATATATATATTTAAAAAAATGTTTTATATTCATTCTTTATCTCAAAATATTGTTTAAACACTTTACTTTGTTTCAGAGAAGTTTCAACTTGTTTTAAATTCAATTGTCTTTACAAAACAACATCTCTATAATTTTGAACTAAGGGATGTCGGCATAAGGGGATACCCCATGTCGACATGGTGATAGTTGGATTCAAAATTCAATTTTCAAAAGAAGTGTCCATTCGTTCGAAAACCTTTCGCCAATGGTTATGACTATTGTGCATCTATATAAAGGCTTCCAAAACGAATTTTTTAATAACTACTTTCTTATTTTCTTCACTCTTTCTTCTCCACCATTCCATATCCATAAAACTTCATATTTTCAAGATCGTGCCATCATTCTACCAAATTCTCAATAGGAAATCATTTAGATACTCTCTCTATTTGATTCTCCATCATTCTACTAAAGATCAAAGTGCTATTCAGAGTTATAGGATTAATTTTTATTCAAAAAGTCCATAGAGTCTATCCATTCAAAAGGATTGTTATTAAGAAGTATTAGGGTTATCTTGTGTCCCGTAAATCAAGAGAGTTTACCCCAAACTCGGAGATAGGAGGGCTCCTCATGGCCATAGAAATTGAGGGTTGTAATTTGATATTGGCTTATAAAAATCTGTACAAGGATATTGCCTTGGTGCAGGACTGGATGTAGGAGGATTCCGAACCAGTATAAAATCCGGTGTGTTCTTTCCTTTTACTTGCTTTACTTTACTATTTGCATTTGTTATATGTTCTGTGATCATTCTGTGTTAGAATTCTATTTAGATTTGTGTTGAAAGTTTTAATTTAGTCCTATAGTTCATATATTCTTTAAAACACTATTCACCCCCCTCTAGTGTTATTTCTGCCTTAAGATCCTTAATCCGCATCCCTAACAATTGGTATCAGAGCATTGGTTTTCATTGTTTTCATAATCTGAAACTTGAAAAATATAAAAATGGCATTTTTGGAAAATTGTGTTAAAACTGTTTGAATCTATGCATTTCATCAAAGTGTCATAAGTCTGCATATTGTTATTTTGAAAAATCAAGTTATCTACCGAATTGGTGTGTTATGCAGGGACAGACATGTTATATGGCTTTTGACGAATCAACACCCAATGGACAAACTGTGCAAATTGAGAAAGATAAATGGATACTTGATAGTGGCTGTTCGAGGCACATGACTGGAAATCCCGAGATACTCAAGGACATTACTTATCAAGATGGTGGATTAGTCAATTTTGGTGACAACTCTAAAGGATATGTGGTTGGCGTCAGCAATGTCGGTAACTCTAAAACTTTACTTATTTTTGATGTTTTATTAGTTAGGAACTTAAAACATAATCTGCTTAGTATAAGTCAACTTTGTGATAAAGGTTTTAAAATTAAATTTGGAAAAGATAAATGTCACATTGAAGATGATAAGTCTAATATAATTTTTGAAGGTATTAGGAAGAAAAATATTTATATCCTTAGTACGAAAATTTCAAATGATAATCTATGTATTTTGGCTAATACAAGTGACCCTTGGATTTGGCATAAAAGATTTGGCCATTTGAATTTCAAATTATTATCTAGGATATCAAAACTTGACTTATTTAGAGGTCTACCCAAGTTAAACTTTAAAGTAGATAGTATTTGTGATGCTTGTCAATTAGGAAAACTTAAGAAAAGTTCATTTAAATTAAAAGATGCTATTTCTACCTCTAGTCCTCTAGAATTACTTCATTTAGATTTATTTGGTCCATCTCAAGTTCAATCAATTAACCATAGTAAATATGTTTTTGTTATAGTAGAAGATTATTCAAGATATACTTGGATAATCTTTTTAAAACATAAAAGTGATGCTTTTGAAATATTTAAAAACTTTTCTAAAAGAATTCAAAAACAACATTCTTTCAAAATTAAAACTATTCGAATTGATCACGGTGGTGAATTTGAAAATGAAAATTTTGAGAATTTCTGTACTCAAAAGGGAATTACTCACAACTTTTCATTTCCAAGAACTCCACAACA
Source organism: Allium cepa (assembly GCA_030765085.1). NCBI lineage: Eukaryota > Viridiplantae > Streptophyta > Magnoliopsida > Asparagales > Amaryllidaceae > Allium > Allium cepa. Next base: position 111,316,315 of record CM060943.1, read on the forward strand.
AAACGAAGTAGTAGAACATAAGAATAGAACTGTAGCGACCCGACTTCCTATCTCCAGGAAATCGCATCACTAGTGAAGAAAGAAAGGGATAGAAGAAGAAAAGAAAGAGAAAGAAGAAACAGAACAACATCAGAGAACTCACAGCGGAACGAATAAAATATAATATTTAACATAAAATATTACATAGTATCTCAATACATCAGAGCTACACAACTATACAACACATATTAGACAGTTATAAACATCTCTCTAATTCATACAACTCAAGTACAACAGAAGAAACAGATACCAAACACAGCGGAACCAATATATATAATTATACATCGAAGCCTCCTGCTCCATTACTCCTCCAAAATTCGTCAAGCAAACCTGAATCACTTGACTACTCATACATAATATGAGTACCCAAGAGTTTAATAAAACAGAAAATAAACACTCGGGTCAGACAGGGGTCTGGTGTGAGTAAGCGGTTTAAGATTGCTTAACTTTAGAAAACCTTTGAATGAAAAGGTATCACGTAAGACTTCCCACACATAAACATGGAAAAGTTTTTACCTTACGCTAACCAAAACATTTGATAGGAAATCCTGTGATATTATAATAGTGTCTAGGGTTTTCAAGTAAATATGAAATAGCCGAAATTGTTACATTCATTAAATTCCAGCTACTAGCCACAAAAGTGGTAATACAAACAAAACCGTATGGTCTCGTAGGTAGAATGGGTTTCCATCAATGGTAGGGCTACTGAGGTACCGCCCGTCACAGTACGTGGCCTAGATCACCGTACCGAGGAGTACTCCCACTCCCCTGCAACACAAGGCCGGGGCCATTCCTTGCTGAACAGTCCCGAACAAGACAACCCCGGCAGTTGTCCGGATCAACCGCTCCACATAGCCGAATAAAAGGGGACTTCTAGACAGGAGTAAATCTTGCTCTCCAGTGGGAGCTACCCACGAAGCCTTGTTGCACCTCCACTGTTTTATCCATTCCCGGTTGATGAGGCTTGAGGCTGCGATTACCTTTATAGAACATATCTATCTTAGAATGATCATCGTCCGCCTGATGATGTGCTGAAAGCATTCAATCCATACAAGTCGTTCCGGGTTCGAACGAAACCGAAGGCACTATCTCGTTGCACTCATATTGGAATCACCCTCAGAGTCAACGACCATAGCCCTTGCACTCTAATCTCCATCTCGAACCTATAAGCACTATTCCGTCAACTCATTACGGAATCAACCACAGAGTTATACTGACGTATAGCCCTTACACCTTGAGTCTTCACTTGCTCCACTTGGATTAACGACCTAACGTTTAATTGGAATCGATGTGGTTTTTGGATTCCAAATATGGAAACCCGATCCCGGTCTCACCGAAACCAAACGCCATTTTAATGTCCAAGTTGTACTTAAGGGTTTTAAACAATTTAACTTATATTCGGGATGAAATAAAAAGATAGATGAATAACATTATCACAATAGATAATTCATATCAACATTCATCTCATAAAGCAGCATATCACAACATAGATATCCAAATCATCCAATATCAACCAATCACCCAATATCAATCATCCAATATCATTCAACATCGAATATCAATCATTCAATATCAACCATTCAATATTAATCACTCCCATAGCAGAGTTGATTAACTCTTAATCAATTTAATTAACCTCTAATTAAATTAATTACTATCCTTTAATCACTTGGATTATCCTAACTCCTGCTTCATTGATTTATTACAAATCAAATTCATTAATCATCTTCTAATGATCTTCCTAATTAATCTCCCTAGATTAATTATCTTTTAATACATTCAAGTAATTATCCTAACCATATTCAGTAATTATCTTTTAATTACTATCATTAATTACAAAATTAATGACCCTACATTAATTAATTAACTATATTAATTACATTAAACCTTAATTAATTACAATTAATTAATCATATATAAATTAATTACTTAATTTAATTACTTCATTAATTATATTAATTAATGATCTTTATTAATTAATAGTTCTTTAATTTATTAAATAATTAACTTGCAATAAATCATCTCATTAACCATAAACAATAATTAACAATTTGTAATTACTTATCTTAATTAATTAACTTCTTAATTAATTATTACCAAATTAATTATACTAATCCTTGATTAATATATCAAATTAATTAATCTTTAATTACTTCATTAAGTAATTAATAATCAATTTAAATTAACAATTGATCCTTAATTAATTACTTTATTAATTAATTACATTTTAATTAATTACAGTTAGTAATAAATCTTAAACTAATTCCATTTATTAATTAATTAATCACATTAATTAATTAACTAAAATAATTTAAGTAATTAACTCTTAATTTCTTACGTAAGTATACTTATTTAATAAATCTTAATTACTTCCTTAATTAATTACTTAACAAATAATTAATTACATTATTAAATAATTCTTAATTCATTAATTAATTAACCAATCCATAATTAATTAATTCTAAACAATTATATTAATCAATTCTTAATTAATATCATTAAATGATTGCCCAATAATCACTTAACTTAAATTACTCCATGAGTAATCTCTACTAATTACTTCCCTAAGTAATTAATATTCTAATTATATTCAAAACTAACCATTGATTACTTCATTAAGTAATCTTACTTAATTAATTCATAATTAAGTTATTATTTAAAATTAGATAAACAATTAACTAATTATTTAAAATTAATTAAACAACTAATTAATTACTTCTAACATATTCCAAAATCTTTAATTAATAAAGAAAACATCGTTCCTAATTAAACTTTTACTTATTAATGAGTCATTTAAAAAAGTATCCTTACATTCATAACAAAGATAAATTAACCTTATTTATCTTCATAAATAAATCATTTGAAATTAATCAAATTTTATTAACCTTAATGACAGATTTATTCAATTTGGATACATAATTATATCTTACACTTCATTTGGAAATAAAGCATTGAGAAATCAAATTTTAAAATTTTAAAATACTTTAATTATCTAATTTAAACTTATTATTTTTCAATATAAATTTGAAAACTTGTTATTAAAACATTGCTTTATACCTTACTTAAACTTTGATTTAATATTTAAATTCAAAACATTCTTTTTTTCTAAATTGAACTTCGAAATTTAAATTAGATAATTATTTTCAAAAACAATCATCTTAAGACATTTAAACTTGAAATCTAAAATTCAATTAACACTTTTATAAGTTTGATTAGCATTAACTTTTACATCAAAGAACAAGTTTAACTTTAATAAATTTGTTTCCCTTTTTATAAAACTTGTTTTATAATTTGAGGCTTGATTCAAAATAACAAGTTAACATGTAACCTGTACCATTCTTTTTTTTTTTACTGAACTTAAACTAGATTCCACCTTCCTTAATACTCGAGTAAAACTCCCAAATCCCACGCGACTTCCCTGAAGACACACACGAGCAACCCCCCTGCTCAAAGAGCTTCGAGTCGTACACGATCAATACGCGACATGCCACCGAGAAAACTCTCGTCTTCACCAACTCCTTCTCCCTAGTGCACACCACAATTACGGTGCACATGCACCAACAACTTCGGCCGACGTTGATCGACGCGACCATCTCCGACACTCCCACGTTCACATGCGAACCCAAAATCCCACCCAGAATCACGAATAAGCGCGCGACTCAAAATATCATGTCGCATTCGAAACTGCAGGGAACGAATCACCAGAAAAACCCCCATAGCCACCGAATGAAATGTTGATGAACTTCGCCGATCACCCTGAAGATTCGCCATACCATAACCATCATTTTCCCTTAGACGCGATCGCATTCGATCCAACATACACGAGGTAAAGCTTCACCATTCAAGCCGAAAGCATCTGCAGACATAACCCTAATTCGATTGAATTCCAACAAATCAGTAATTGGAAAAATATGATATCATTTTTCCCCTATTCTATGATCCATAAACTTGCTTCGAACCAAATTCTAGCTAAAATCATCAAGTCATCTCTCGGCAATTTGCAAAAACCCAATTTCCACACAAACACCAATTTCACAAGAATTTCTCAATTAAAAATTATGATATATATCTTAAAAATCATAATTTTTGATCCTTAATATATTCATGAAATCCAAATCCAAAATTAAATAAATTGAATTTTTGTCATATAACAATGTTTCACTGTGTCTTTTATTTTAAGAATTATCTGTGAATTTAAAAATTATAGAAACTATTTTATAATCTTTATCAATCATTAACAAATCAATTTCATTCAAATACTAAAGGCTAATATGGATTTGAGTTGTTGGTATTGAAATTTTTAAGCAGAACTTCCACAGAAATCAACAGAGAACCATTGAATATATAAAAACAGACAAACTCATAACATATTCATACCAATTTATTTAAACTCAAGCAAAAGAATTTTGATATAAGTAAATATCATCACATGCATGGCAATGAAACCAAATCAAACTGTTTTTAAGATTGTTTACTCACCTTATTCTTTGCAGTAAACAGAGAAGTTTTATTATTATTTTTTCCAGGCTATGCTATTGAAGTTAATTCCTTTGCATGCCTTTGATTTTGATGTTGTAATAGAATGCATGCTTCCAATTTGATGTTTAAAAGATTGAATCCTGCTGATGAACTCCATTTGAATTGCAGGTTTTATCTTTACTTTTAGTTTTGATTTCTGAGAAAGTGGTTTATTGTTTTGCCATTAAAACATTTGAATGAAAATAAACAAAGGAAAAAAAATGAAAGAAAGTTATGTTTATAAAATAAAATGAAGACACTTGTTCTTAAAGATTAACACTTGTCATTTTATCCCCTTAATCTACTCACCAGTGTTATTTAGATATGTTAATATGAATACACATGTCATTAAGTATTTTTTTAAATTGAATTTTATATAATTTCAAATGTAAATATAAATTTACATATTTACTTACTTAATTGATAAATACTTACATGTATATAAATAAGTTTTACTTTTAAAAGAAAATATCCTAAAGTAATTATAATATAAATATAATCTTATACATGTATTAAAAAATCTAAAACTTATACATTTATAACCATTTAAAATTTTAATAAACGAAAACAAAACAAAGCTTGTTTGAATCATTTTTAAACTATCTTATTTAAACATAAGTAACAATCTTATAATTTTGAAAACAAATAAATTAATCTTTAATTTATCTTTTGAGAAATCTTATTGAATTTAAAACAAAACTTTAATTGCAATATTCATTCATACATAAATTATAAATAGATTAAATTAAAATTTCAAAACAAATATCAAATTATAACATATGCTTACATATATTACCATTTGAAAATTCAACTTTTGATTTAAAACAAAAGATATTCCCATTCACAATATATATCAAACATATATATTATAAATAGAATAAAATTTCATTAGCTTTTGAAAAACAATTCTAACCAATTTTTAAATTGTTAAAAGGTATTGATTATACTTACTAAATTAAATATTTATTACCTTAATAAGAATAATTTCACCAATTTTAAATTAAAATTATAAAGAAAATTTATCAAACCAATTTAATTATTATTACAGATTATTAAATCGATATTGCCCAAAATTCCGGGTCGTTACAAGAACGATTCAAGAGTGTGCTCGTACAATGCTTTCTGATAGTAATTTACCTAAATATTTTTGGGCTGAAGTAGTTGCTACAGCTTGTTATATATTAAATAGAATTTTAATTAGACCATTAACAAATAAAACTCCATATGAATTACTTTATAATAAGAAACCTATAGTTGCTTATTTTAAAGTCTTTGGGAGTAAATGTTTTATACTTAATACAAAAGATAATTTAGATAAATTTGAACCAAAAGCTGATAAAGGATTCTTTATTGGTTATTCTAATAGAAGCAAAGCATTTAGAGTTTTTAATTTAAAAACTAATACTATTGAAGAAACTATGCATGTATCTTTTGATGAAAATCTTAAAGATATTGTACAAATAGATGATGAAGAAGATTTTATAAATTTAAATTAATCTAATGAAACTATTAGTGAAATGAATCAACCTAATAAGAGATTTAAAATATCAAAAAATCATCCTATAGAAAATGTTTTAGGAAATATTGAATCTGTAGTAAGAACTAAAAATCAATTAAGTAGTATGAGTAATGTAGCCTTTATATCAACAATTGAACCTAAAAATCCAAAGGAAGCATCGTCTGATGATTCATGGATTCTTGCTATGCAAGAAGAATTGAATCAATTTACCAGAAATGATGTATGGGAACTTGTTCCTAAACCTGAGGATAAAAGTATAATTGGAACTAAATGGGATTATAAAAATAAAATGAATGAACTCGGTGAGGTCGTAAGAAATAAAGCTCGTTTAGTCGCGCAAGGTTATTGTCAAGAAGAAGGAATTGACTATGATGAAACCTTTGCCCCCGTAGCCAGATTAGAAGCTATAAGAATTCTACTTTCTTTCGCTAATTATAATAATTTCAAATTATATCAAATGGATGTTAAAAGTGCTTTTCTAAATGGTTTTGTAAAAGAAGATGTTTATGTTGAACAACCTCCACTTTTTGAAGATAATAAATTTCCAAACCATGTATACAAGTTAAAGAAAGCTCTATATGGTCTAAAGCAAGCTCCTAGAGCCTGGTATGAAAGATTAAGATCTTATTTACTTCAATCTGATTTTGAAATTGGTAAAGTAGATACAACACTTTTTATTAAAAGAAATAATAAAGATATTCAACCGGTTCAAATATATGTAGATGATATAATCATTGGATCAACTAATAACATAATGAATAAAGAATTTTCAGATATAATGACTAAAGAATTTGAAATGAGTCACATGGGAGAATTAAGTTTCTTCTTAGGGATTCAAATCAAACAACTAGAAAATGGAATCTTCATAAGTCAAGAAAAATATGCTAAAGACTTAATCAATAAATTTGGTTTAAGCACCTCTAGTGGGAAACCAACTCCAATGTCAACAAATGTAGGTAAAGAAGATAAATCAAAAGATATTGATCAAACTTTATATAGGGGAATGATTGGTTCGCTACTCTATATAACAGCGAGTCGTCCTGATATTATGCATAGTGTTTGTCTCTGTGCAAGATACCAATCACAACCTAAAGAAAATCACTTAAAAGCTGTTAAAAGAATTTTAAGATGTGTAAAATACACTTTAGATTATGGTTTATTTTATTCTAAAAATAATACTTTTGATTTAATATCATATTGTGATGCTGATTATGCTGGTTGTAAATCAGACCGAAAGAGTACAAGTGGAACTTGTCACTTTCTAGGACATTCACTGGTTTCCTGGTTCAGCAAGAAACAAAATACTGTTTCCTTGTCAACAACTGATGCAGAGTATATATCTGCTGCTTTGGCCTGTTCACAAGTCATATATATGAAACAAACTTTAAAAGATTTTGCAATTAACATAAGTAAATCACCAATATATTGTGATAATACTAGTGCAATAAATCTATCTAAAAATCCAACTCATCATGCTAGAGCTAAACATATTGATATAAGACATCATGTTCTTAGAGATAATATAACTAAAGAAATAATAACTCTAGATTGTATAAATACTGAAAAAAATTGCTGATATATAAACAAAACCATTAACCGAACAGAATTTTACTAAATTTAGAAGAGAATTAGGTATTTGTTCAAAATCTGAAATATAAAATAATATAATATAATAATCAATAAAAATTCAAAATAAAAATTACACTTTTTTTTGAAGAACATGTCGACATGCCCCATCTCATGATGTCGACATACCCAACAAAAATTTGAAAATTGAATTTCCCTCCAAAGTTAGTTATTTGGTTATATATCTATTTATTTCATTTTCTCCCCTCTTTCTTCACTATATTCTCTGTAAATAACTTCTGAAACAATAAAATAATGGCCTCCGCTTCTACTAATGAACCCACTTCACCCACATCTCCTCATTCTGGTCCATTACAACGAACTACGCACGCTCGAGTGATCAAATTGCAAGAGAAGATGAAAGATATCCTTCAATTGATGAATGAAACTCAAGTAAGTCAACTTAGGATGGCTAGGGAACAACAAAGGCAAGGGAATATTATTAGGAATGTACAAAAATTCTTTATGGATAACCGTACAAATCCTATTAATATTGAAGACTCTTCACAAGCCATGGAATCCGAGGAAGAAGAACCTATGGAAGAACCACAAGAAGACCAAGAGGAAGATCAACCTTTACCTCAACCCGAAGTTCCTATGAATACGGACGAGAGCGTTATTTGCGTTGGTGAGATCCTTGTTGATACTAATGGAAACATAATTGAAAAACGTGGAAACTTTTGTCTCTACTACCCCAATTGTTCGATTCATAAGTCTCCTATAGTTAAGGATCGCCATTAAAGCGTACTTTCATTTTATTCTTCGTTTTAAATTGTTTTGTTTGTTCTTGTTTATGTATGTTCTTATATATGTTGTAATAACTAAAATGTGTTCACTTATACTCATTGTTTCATGCTTGTTCTATACATATTATTTGTTCATACTAATCATTCTTGAATTCTTAAGTAGTTAATAGTTTTTGTTGATGACAAAGGGGGAGAATATAAAAATATATGTTCTTGGTGTAAGAGGGTTTCATGGAGTAAGGGGGAGTTGTAGTTTTAAGAAGAAATCACGGAGTAAGGGGGAGTTATGGTATGGTAAGAATATTTTATAAATAAAGGTTGTCATCATAAAAAAAGGGGAGATTGTTAGGAACCGAGTTGATGATGTTTTGATGACAACAACCTTATATAGTTATTATACTTTACTTTATAAAATATATACTAACATTTCCATATAGATAGATATATATATATATCTGTATATAGGAAGTATATGCAGGTATCATCGAAGACTGATCAGTATAAAGACTCAAGCATCAAGATGAAGATTAGAGATTCAAGATTCAAGACTCTAGAGAATCAAGATTTCAAGATCTCAAGATAAGTGTCTAGAACTTTGTCAAAACTTCATAATAGCACTCTCATCTTTCTTCCAATTTTCTTTTGGGATGGAACCCAATTTCTATCGAAACCAGTGGCTTATAAACCCACGACAAGTAGCTTACAAACCTACGACAAGTGGCTTACAAACCCACGAAAATCAAAATCATTTAAACTACTTTGTACAAGTTCTCGAGTCCTATGGAGGAGCTATGTAGGAAGGTTCTTGCAATTTCAGTTTGAATAGATTTTTCAAAATGTTTTTAAATCTGTTTTCAAAATGTTTTAGCTTTCAAAATCATGTTTTCAAAAATATTTTCAAACTTTGTTTTAGCCTTGAAATATTCCTCTATTTTGATTTTAAAAACTTCTATTTTTCAAACATCAAAACTTATTCTGATTTTAAATATTACTTATATAATTGACGGTCTATATCAATTATATATATATATATATATAATATTGTTTTATATTCATTCTCTATCTCAAAATATGTTTAAATACTTTACTTTGCTTCAGAGAAGCTTCAACTTGTTTTAAATTCAATTGTCTTTAAGAAACAACATCTCTATAATTTTGAACTAAGGGATGTCGACATAAGGGGATACCCCATGTCGACATGGTGACAGTTGGATTCAAAATTCAATTTTCAAAAGAAGTGTCCATTCGTTCGAAAACCTTTCGCCAATGGTTATGACTGTTATGCATCTATATAAAGGCTTCCAAAACGAATTTTTTAATAACTACTTTCTTATTTTCTTCACTCTTTCTTCTCCACCATTCCATATCCATAAAACTTCATATTTTCAAGATCGTGCCATCATTCTGCCAAATTCTCAATAGGAAATCATTTAGATACTCTCTCTATTTGATTCTCCATCATTCTACTAAAGATCAAAGTGCTATTCAGAGTTATAGGATTAATTTGTATTCAAAAAGTCCATAGAGCTATCCATTCAAAAGGATTGTTATTAAGAAGTATTAGGGTGATCTTGTGTCCCGTAAATCAAGAGAGTTTACCACAGACTCGGAGATAGGAGGGTTCCTCAAGGCTTTAGAAATTGAGGGTTGTAATTTGGATATTGGCTTATAAAAATCTGTACAAGGATATTGCCTTGGTGAAGGACTGGATGTAGGAGGATTCCGAACCAGTATAAAATCCGATGTGTTCTTTCCTTTTACTTGCTTTACTTTACTATTTGTATTTGTTATATGTTCTGTGATCATTCTATGTTAGAATTCTGTTTAGATTTGTGTTGAAAGTTTTAATTTAGTCATATAGTTCATATATTCTTTAAAACACTATTCACCCCCCTCCTCTAGTGTTATTTCTGCCTTAAGATCCTTAATCCGCATCCCTAACAATCTCCGTCATAACTACTTGGATTAAAATGATTCTTTTTTTAAAATTCAATAGAAAAGAATTGTTAACAACTTTTCAGTTAACATATTTTTCAAATTTTGTGAGTAAGAGAGCCAAAAACAAGAGAGAAGATGATCTATTTTTTGGATCTAAATCTTGGAAATTCAAGTTCAAAGCTCTACCGCCTCTTCTCTATATTTTAGGCCAACCTGCATCTCAAGCCTCGACCAAGCTATTGGAATGGAAAAGGTATTGTTTGCTCGTTTTAATGGAGTAGGAAATTAATTAGTGAAGTGTTGGTTGATTAGAATGTTGGTAGGAAGTTAATCGCTTTGGTTTATGGTGAGAAACTATATCTAACATCTATCTATATGTATACATGTTTGATGTTGTGTTATGATTGCTATGGATGCTTATATATGCTTTGATCATGAAGTATTGATTGTTTGATATGTTCGTTAAAATTGTTTTACCAAATCACGTTGATACACGTCGATAAGCACAAAGGAAATTACTTTCTTTTAAAAATGAAATGGCGTATATGGAATGCTTAAACCTTTTGGCAATAGTTTTAAAATGAATTAGAAATGTTTTATAAACATTTAAATATGTATAAAGAATTAAAGGAAGAAAATCAAGATTTTATCTTGTATATTTTAAATATGTCCAAAATAATTTTCCAGAAAAATCACGCTTTTGTAGTAAAGTGACCAAAATTTAAAATTGATATTTTAAATGATTAAAAATATGAAATAAATTTAATAAATCTATTAAAATGGTTTAAAAGGGTTTTGGAATGGAAAATATGAATTTTAAAATATTAAAAAAAAAATAAATCAAATAAGCTTATATAGCACTTTCCGTAGTACTTTTGTGCTGCGAATTCTATAATCTTTTGAATATGAGTTTAAACTTAACAATTAGTTCCTAAATATTTTGTGAACGAATTTAAAGGAATAATTAAGAAATGTGAAGATGATTTGAAATTTTTAATAAGAGTTTGAATAAATGGTTAAGACGAATTGTTTATACCACTTAAACAAAAAGTGAAGAATATTGAATGTAATAACAAACTGAGTATGCGGAAACTACTAGCACATTTGTCCCACCTGTGAGATCTAGGATGATAAAACAAGGTGTTTAACTAAGGTTAGGGATGGAGCAACCAGTGCCCTGAACTTACCTGGCCTATGTTTTCTTTTCTTAGGCGAGGGGTGGAACAGATTGAAAGGGAATCACAAATGCTCTAAAAGATCATATTTAAGTTTTTTCAAGTTAAAAGACAAAGATATTCATGATGTAGGATTACTTGTCATTAGTCCCTGGTGGTGAAACTTGTCATTAGTCCCAAGAGGTGAAATTAGCCATTAGTCCTTGAAGGTGAAACTTGCCATTAGTCCCTGGAGGTGAAATTACCATATTTAAAGTGGCGGTAGAACTTTATTGTGAAAATCTTCGATTTGCAACAATATGATTTGAAGTGAAAAAAGGAAATCTTTGATTAAGATTTAATGAATGATTTGGAAACATTTTCCCTTATTTAGAACTTATAACTTGAATATAAGAAATCTTTGATTCAGATTCAATGAATGATTTGGAAATGTTTTCCTAAGTAAAAGAGAAAATGATTAGGATTTAAGAAAGCTTTAAATAAATCATATGATTTGATAAATGAGGCTTAATGATTCTATATATATTTGAAAAGAAAATGGAATAAATTGAAAATAATATATCTAAGAAAGATATTTGGTTTAAAAGATAAAGTAATTGATTGATGGTTGATATCCACATATGAACTTAACATCTTTTTAAAGCGATGATTGGCTTCGAAGGAACCAGAGTCGGATTTGGATGATTCATATCCGAAAACCACTTCGAACCAATGTATACGTTCAAAAGTGAAGACATGTTGAAGATGATGATTATTGAAGACCGTGGATCTTCATAGCGTGTGGACTACTTGTTGAACATGCTCTGAGTAGCTCCCATTATGGAGTTATTTATAGCAGTGGTCTCCTCGTGATGGAAATTTTTTGGATTGCAAGGGCTTCTCGCCTAGTAATGGCCAAGGAAAGTGCCTTCGGTTTTGTTCAGTCCCAGAACGAACTTGTATGGTTGTTTGTCTGACATTGTATTCTACGTTACGTTTGGGTGGTTTCTATAAACGTATATCAGTTGGTGGCGGAGAAGGCAACTCTCTTAGCTTAAACCCTTTCCCGAGACTACGAGCTCAGGAAGTTATACTTTTCTAGAAATCAGTTGTGTGACCTGGAATGGCAATGTGACATTCAAATTGGAACTTATTATGATCAAAGCATGGTTTTATATGAAAAGCATGGCTTTGAAGAAATTGATTGTAGCCTCGAGAGCCTCACACCCTGTTTATGATGGGATTCTACACGGTCAGAAGTATGCTTGCATTTCGGATAGTAGTGATTTGGGTTATCAGATGTTCTGAGCCCCAGGTACCAGATACATCTGCCCCTCATAGCAGGGATGCGCGAAGTCCGAGTCCTTGGAGGTTATTCGTAGATTGTATCCACTTTTAGCCATTTGCGTTGTTGTATAACGGCGTATGAGTCATGGACGTAATCCATGGATACAGATTGATCTTTCCACTAGTTTCCTATCATGTTGGAAAACCAAACCTAATACGAGATTTATGGTTTTGATTGTATTCCCAAAATAGCTGTAATGACTTGCAAAAATTTCAGCTACCCCTTTTGGTATCATATATTCCATTGGGATATTCTGGTTACCTAGTACGGATATATTACCTTAGACTTAGTCCAGATATAGATACCTTATTTGAATAAGTTTATTTGAAAAGTGTTTTCAAAAGAATATCATTAAAAATAATATCAACCATTTTAACATATAAAAGTGTTTTAGTTATCATAAGGTAAAAACCCGTCTGTGTTTACGTGTGGGCGTGGTCTTATGAGATACCCTTTTTTTCAAAGGTTTTGATAATATTGTCATTTAAATTTCGAGTATCTCACACTGGTTTATCAAGCCTGATTCGGGTATTTTAAATACTCGGGTCAGATCCGAGTAGTTTCGGGTTGAGTTGAAGATGGTTGGAGTTTCCAAAGGAGAGCTGGGGATCTTCATCATCATATGGACGTATTCTATTATCGCTATGGTTTGTTAGTTTTGTTAGATGTTAGTCAGCATTGTAAGGGCAGGTGTTATAACTGTCCAAGCTAAATTTAGGATAGACTATGATATTGTATTTTAAAAAAATTCGTTGTAAAGATTATTATTGAAATAATATATGTTATTCTATTCATGTGAGATTCTGTTCTACCTTTATTTTCTTTCTACCCTTAATGATCCGTTTATTCATGCAATTTGGGTTGGACATGTGTGGTTTATTGTCCATTCAAAGGTTACGGAAAAATGAGCCATTACATTTGGTATGAAAGCTGAAGGTTAAGCGGGAACCTTGGCTTTGGTTGGGTAAAGAATCATCAGAGATAGGGTTAGTAATACCCTAGGATGAGTAACTCATTAGAGATAAGGTTAGTAACACCTTAGAATGAGTTTGAGTGTATTATATATGAACGCGTATTTGTTAACGACTAATAAAAATATTTTTTGTTGATTTATCTGTTGAGTGAATTATGGATTCTGATCGATGCGCCTGATCACCGTTATCGATGTGGGTTCCTAAACACTTAAACAAGGCGAGCCAACACACTGATTTTGAAAAGATTGGTAAATGAAATAATTTTACATAGGATTATATCTTGAATATAATTTATGTATTTTGAAAAATTGTATAGTTAGAAATTAGGATTGGTGAAATTTAAATTGAACATCTCGTGATTAGAATTTCACAGTTTGACTAAAAGATGTTTCATAAACATTATCGATAAGTAAGAAATCTGATAAGGTAATTAAGATCTTTAATACTTATTCCCAAATAATAAATTAAGAAATGATAATGTTGAGTTACTATCATAGATTGATCGATTGTTTGATTTAAAAGTTTAAGTACTAATACCTTGTGAATTAAATTTCATGATTTGACTATAAGGTATTTGATAATAAGATTTGTTTAAGGAATAAACATATAAGATGAAAATGTATTTATATAATAGAAAATGATTTTGTAAAAGTTAAATATAAAAGGATTGAGAATTTAAGTTCGATTAAAACAATTGTGGTAATTTAAGTTAATTAATATAAGATAAAATGAATTTATAAGATAGGTTTTACAAAGTAATCTCTAAAGGATTTTGAAAACGGTAATATTTCAAATAAAAAAAAGAGATATTTTATGATAACTAATTTGATTGGCTCGAAAATAAACTAAAAAATGTGCAAGTGATGTGTTCGGATGGTAAGCACTTTTCTTAAGTATTACTCTTCTTATTAAGAGGATATATGATATTATTGGTAGTACACAGTTCCTTGGATTGTTTTGGAGTTACTCGATCTATGTAATTTTCTTTAGTAAGAGAAATAATCTGAATCAGTTATTAGTAATCTTTATAAAAGTGTTTTAAACAAAAGATAAATTGGAATCACTAATTGATAAGATAAAACAAAATTTTCGAAGATTTTGGATAGTCGAAAATTTTCGGATCATACATAACTCAAAGCTAAGAAATTTAGGAAAACTTGTGGTAAAAGATTGAGAAATATTCTGAATAAATGAAATTAGATAAGTATAATTTATAAATGTGATTATAAACAAAAAAGGAAATTATAAACTAGAAAATGTTTAATTAATGAATTCAAGAATTAATTAAGGATTTGGACTTAAGTCTTTAAAATATGAATGATTTGCATAAGTTATAAGATGTAATAAACTTAAGTAATAGTTTTACGAAATGATTCATAAATAATATTAGTGCTAAAGGAAATATACTGAATTAAAATATTATTGGGAATTTTTTTTATAAAGGTAAATTATCTTTTGAGTGAAAAATGGTTTCATTAGAATATTTTACTTTATTAAAAATATTTGGAAATAAATAATAAAAGGGATTATATAAAGAAGTACCTTTATAAAGTGATTGATCTTAAGATAAAGTTTTTATGAAAATTTTTGCGGGTTAATAAATACATATGTTATATGTAAATCATTTCATCACACAAATTTTGATCTAAGATTCGAGTTCGGAACTTTGAGGTGTTTACACCGACCCCAAAAAGGATTTATCACTCGATTCTTGACGGCGAACATTGATTAGGGTTTATGGTTGGGTACTTGATTTTTCTATCATAGTTGAGAACTATGCAAAGAAAGGTTTCTGAGCAAAGAGTCTGATTAAAGTCCGCACTAGAGGATCGTGGGATGGATACTAGTTCTGAAATAAAGTTGTATATTCAAATAAGAGATCGAATAAGATATTTCATATAGATGATCTGTGTATATTATATGGAATTAAATTTAAAGATAAATGTTTTAGGTAAACTTTTGTTTGGGTAATTTCGAGGACGAAATTCTTTTAAGTAGGGAGAATGTAACGACCCAGAATTTGACCACTTGATAATATAGTATTTGGAGTGATTTTAAATATAAAATATAATAGGTTTTATGATTTAAATAATATTCGATAGGATTTGGAAGTAGAAACATATACAAAAATAATAACATTTGCCTATATCGACAAAAGTGACAAAATGTTGATTTCAGAAAAGTATGTTTCATTGGTTAAATAAATTATCTTCATTAATTTATGAGTGTTTATATTAATAAATAGAATTATACAAATTTATTTTTAAATTTGGTTTACATAAATAAATATTTTAACTAAAGCGTCAAAATGTGACCGTAAAACATTTTGTCGAAAAACGATGTTTTGTCGATTAAAAGTTGTCACAACGTCGTCCCACCTTTATTTTATTATATAGAAACGTATATTCAAATAGTGTAAGTATTAATTAATTTAATAAACATGTTTACTTTTACTAAATAAGATTATAAAACTTCTAGAAGTCATTAGTAAAAGTAAGTAAGAATTAACAAAAGTAAGAAAAAGTAAACATCAAATCACATCAAATCAAAGCCAACATAATTATGATATTCTTTATTTAATCTTTAAGTGATTAAGACATAAAGTATGAAGTGAAAGGATGATGTTAACTTTTGAAAAAAGTGTAGATTGATTTAGGTTGAAGTAAGGTTAGTTTGGTAATTTGTAAGAGGTTATTTTGGTAAAATTACCACTTCTTTCTTTTTTTATAAATATCCATCTACTTCTTCACTTTCATTCACATTTTATTCTTCTTCTTTTCTCAAGCTTCTTCATCTTCTTCCTATTCTCTTTAATGGCTTCCAAGCCATAGAAAAAATTGTAAAAAATTAATGTCAAAATATTTACAAAATATTCAAAAAGAAATCAATGTCCATTCTCCTCAAATAAAACTCATTTTTTCTCCATATTTTACCTCGTCTTCTCTCGGTCATATCTTCTTCAAAATAGAACCAAAATGTAAAAAAAAAATTATTAAAATCATTTATCTTTCCAGTGGCTATAACTTTCATGTTGACCACTTTGTTAATTTATAAAGCTAACTATGTCAAAAATACATTTCTTTCGAGTGCATTCTCTGGCCCGGTTTTTAAACCAGAAAATAGGCTATTTTGTTTTGATCATAGCTTGATCATAGCTGATCCAAATTAAGAAATTATTTTTCTGACTTTATATAAAATTCCAGTGGTTACAACTTTTATGTTGATAGCTTTTTCTAGTTTTAAAGTTTGCTGTACCTGAAACTCAATTCTTTAAAGTGCATTTTCAGGCTTCATTTTTGTCAATCCGACAGTACCTCTTCTTCATTCTACCATATCTCCCACAAAACTACTTGGATTCAAATGATTATTTTTTTCAAATTCAATAGAAAAGAATTTTTAACAACTTTTCAGTTAACAAGTTTTTCAAATTTTGTGAGTAAGAGAGTCAAAAACAAGAGAGAAGATGATCTATTTTTCGGATCTAAATCTTGGAAATTCAAGTTCAAAGCTCTGCCGTTTCTTCTCTATATTTTCGGCCAAACTCCATCTCAAGCCTCGGCCAAGCTATTGGAATGGAGAAGGTGTTGTTTGCTAGTATTGAACGTAGTAGGAAATTAATTAGTGAAGTGTTGGTTGATTAGAATGTTGGTTGGAAGTTAATCGCTTTGGTTTATGGTGAGAAACTCTATTTAACATCTATTTATATATACATGTAAGATGTTGTGTTATGATTGCTATGGATGCTTATATATATGCTTTGTTTATGAAGTATTGATTGTTTGATATGTTTGTTAAAATTGTTTTACCAAGTCACGTTGATACACGTCGATAAGCACAAAGGAAATTACTTTCCTTTTGAAAATGAAATGGTGTATATGGAATGCTTAAACCTTTTGGAAATAGTTTTAAAATGAAATAGAAATGTTTTATAAACATTCAAAAATGTATAAATAAATAAAGGAAGAAAATCAATATTTTATCTTGTATATTTTAAATATGTCCAAAACAATTTTCCAGAAAAATCGCGCTTTTGCAGTAAAGTGACCAAAGTTTAAATTTGATATTTTAAATGATTAAAAATATGAAATAAATTTAATAAATCTATTAAAATGGTTTAAAAGAGATTTGGAATGGAAAATATGAATTTTCAAATATTAAAAAGTTGTTTAAATCAAATAAGCTTATATAGCACTTTCCGTAGTACTTTTATGTTGCAAATTCTATAATCTTTTGAATATGAGTTTAAACTTAACAATTATTTCCTAAATCTTTTATGAATGATTTTAGAGGAATAATTAAGTAATGTAAAGATGATTTGAAAGTTTTAATAAGAGTTTGAATAACTGGTTAAGACGAATTGTTTATAACAAAAAGTGAAGAATTTTGAATGTAATAACAAACTGAGTATGCAGAAACGACTATTGCATTTGTCATGCCTGTGAGATCTTGGATGATAAAACAAGGTGTTTAACTAAGGTTAGGGATGGAGCAACCAGTGCCCTAAAGTTACCTGGCCTATGTTTTCTCTTCTTAGGCGAGGGGTGTAATAGATTGGAAGGAAAGCCCGGATGCTCTAAAAGATCATATTTAAGTTTTTCCAAGTTAAAAGACAAAGATATTCATGATGTAGAATTACTTGTCATTAGTCCCTGGAGGTGAAACTTGTCATTAGTCCCTGGATGTGAAATTAGCCATTAGTCCCTGGAGGTGAAACTTGCCATTAGTCCCTGGAGGTGAAATTTACCATATTTAAAGTGGTAGTAGAACTCTATTGTGAAATCTTCAATTTGCAAGAATATGATTTGAAGTTAAAAAATTTAATCTTTGATTAAGATTTAATGAATGATTTGGAAACATTTTCCCTAAGTTAAAATTTATAACTTGAATATAAGAAATCTTTGATTAAGATTCAATGAATGATTTGGAAATGTTTTCCTAAGTAAAAGAGAAAATGAGTAGGATTTTAGAAAGGTTTAAATAAATCATATGATTTGATAAATGAGGCTTATTGATTCCATATACATTTGAAAAGAAAATGGAATTGAAAAGAATATATCTAAGAAAGATTTTTGGTTTAAAAGATGAAGTAACTGATTAATGATTGTTATCCACATATGAACTTAACATCTTTTTAAAGCGATGATTGGCTTCGAAGGAACCGGAGTCGGATTTGGACGATTCCTATCCGAAAACCACTTCGAACCAATGTATACGGTCGAAAGTGAAGACATGTTGAAGATAATGATTATTGAAGACCGTGGATCTTCATAGCGTGAGGAGTTCTTGTTGGACATTGTCTGGGTAGCTCCCATTGTAGAGTTATTTATAGTAGTGTTCTCCTCGTGATGGAGATTTTTCGGATTGCAATGGCTTCTCGCCTAGTAATGGCTGAGGAAAGTGCCTTCGGTTTCGTTCAGTCCTAGAATGAACTTGTATGCATGTTTATCTGACATTGTATTCTAAATTAAATTTGAGTGGTTTTTATAAACGTACATTAGTTGGTGGCGGAGAAGGCAACTTCTCTTAGCTTAACACCCTTTCCCGAGACTACGAGCTTAGGAAATTATACTTTTCTAGAAATCATTCGTGTGACATGGAATTGCAATGTGGCATTCAAAGTGGAACTTGTTATGATCAAAGCGTGGTTTTGTATGAAAAGCGTGGCTTTAAAGAAATTGATCATAGCCTTACACCCCTGTTACGATGGGATTCTACGTGGTCAGATGTATGCTCGCATTTCGGATAGTAGTGATTTGGGTTATCAGATGTTCTGAGCCCCAGGTACCAGATACGTCTACGCCTCATGGTAGGGATGCGCGAAGTCCGAGTCGTTGGATGTTATTCGCAGATTGTATCCACTTTTAGCCTTTTGTGTTGTTGTATAACGGCGTCTGAGTCATAGACGAAAGCCGTGGATACATATTGATCTTTCCACTTGTGACGCCCCACCTCTATGCTCACAATAACGAAGTGTATTCAAAGAAATACTGTCTGTTATTACGAAGAATTAGGCTGGATAGGAGCGGCCATCCGTAGTTAGGCCTTACACTAGTATTGGTTATCTCGATAGGAGTGGTATATATATTTTTCATCTCTTTGTTTATTTACTCTCATCGACATATCTAATTCCAGTATAAAACGAACTATGATGGTTCAAAATAGTTTAGGACAACATATATAATAATAACACAGATAAGCTAAATGCGGGACACATATAATATAAAATCTCATATATATATATATAACTGAAGTCAGTTACAATACATGTGATACAATACATATGATACGACTACAACTGTCGACACTGGAGTTATACATACAAGTACATTATTGTAAATAATATACATGAATACATATCATCCTATACTATGACAACAACTACTCCAAAAGGTATGAAGAGACTTCATAGCTCAAGCAGCAACCTAAAGCATGATATCAACAACCTAAAATAACTCGGTCTGACCCGAGTATTAATTCAAAAGAAAATAATACGCGGGTCAATCTAATTCGAACTCAGTTATTAATGCACGGAATCAATAATAATTAAACAATCAAATAGACGACAGTCACAATAAATCTCGCATATCCAATCCTTCAATAAGAGGATCGGATAACGGTAGATATAACACGAAACAGCATTAACAACAAATCAGCAAATTCAAATCATCAACAAAGATAAATAGAAAGGTTATCAATGAAGATAATTAGAAAACAATAGAATTGCCTAAACAGCAATTAACAACAAGTGGCCAAAGCAAAATTCAAGCTAGTGCAACAACATAGGCAACAAAATCTAATTATCGATACGATAATTAGATAACACATAATCTAATTATCCAGTAGATAATTAGATATCACAAAATGATCAAATTAAACCAATTTCAAAATACAATTTCAAAATATTGAATTGGACACACAAAACAATTCAAACAATTGAAATATCAATTAAAATGTCACTTCTGATAAGGCTGCAGCACACGCTCGCGTGCACTGCCTCGCCCCTACAGTGATGAAATACACAAAAGATCAATGAATCAGAAGCAAATAGCACGAACTCAAATCAAAATGAACCAGATGGAACTGCAACAGCTACCACAGCATCCACCCAGTAACCACCAAATGAACAAAGTGCACATGAATGCCCAATGAAAATTTACAAACGAGCACAAGGTCAAACCCGAGCTATTAGCTGGGTTCAACACAGGTATAAATTCAAATGAAATGGTCAAGACATAAAATCAAGCCTCGACCATAGTTCAAATCAACCAACAGAAAACAGAGACTGCAATAGCTCTAACCAAACAATAAAGTTCAATATCCAGTCAAGTTTAAGCATGGATATAAATACAACATAGCAATGTACAGACTTCGAGATAACACCACATGAATGCAAGGGAAAAAATGCAACAAGAATTGCAACGACCACATGAATTCAAGGGCAAAACGGCAACAAAATGAAACTGCACCAAAGGGATGGCAACAAGTATGCCACAGTTTTGAAACTCAAAGGCAAGCACAACTCTAACTGGCAGTACACATGAAGTGTACAAACTGCCAAACACAAAGAAGCAAAAATCCAAACCCAGTTCAAGTCTCACGAAAACAACTCAACTGCTGCAACCAAAACAAATACATCAATGGAGAGCAACAAACTCAGTGAAGCCCAAAGCCACACAACAATGAAGACTATAAGTACAAGTTCAGATGCGACAATGATATGGCAACACAGCACCAAAGCACGAAGGTTCTAATGACCCAGTGCACAAGGGCAGTGGTACAAACTACATGAACACAGCAAAATGAAGGTGGGAGCATGAAAAATATGGCACCCCAACACACAACAGTAAAAGACACAGAGCAGCTCCAATTGAAAATAATATCACCAGTGAAACATAGTGACCAAATGCAAATGAATACAATGCATCAATGCAATGTATCAGTGAAAAATGCATGAAGACTTGAACAGGACTCAAAGTCAAAAAATGCATAGGTAACCAAAACAGTGAAACACACTGTCTCAGAGCAACTCGACTAGAACAGTAGACAGAGCTCGATGCAAGAAGACTCGAGTGCTACCAGAACCCAAAACCAAGCAGTGAACCAGCTAATGAACAAAGTGTCAGAGACCAAAACAGATGCAAGTGCAGACTACACATAAGTGAAGACCATATGAGCTTAATGCAACACGAATACTCAAGTGTATATACAGGAATGCAACAGTGAATCACAAACCAAGTGCACCAAAGAGACAACATGTTTGCAACTGTGAAACTAGGCAGTGCAAGTATCAGACTCGTGAACAAAGGCATGAGTACAACACAATTCAACTACAAATGAGCAGCAACAACATGTATACATGTACATGAAGACAGCAAATACAAATACACACGTGAACTACGTGCCTCGAAGAGCAGTGAGCAAAGCTCAATGCAAACTCAATGCAACCCAGACTCAATTTCGTGAACCAGAACTAAGACAACATATACTCGATGCAAATAGAGTATATGTAACTGCGAGGCTATAACTTCAATCATGAATACTATGGACAACATTTATTAATATACAGTGAATGTATAAAGCAAGTCAAAGTCTGCAACACTATGGCAACTACAACTAATTAAACATCAGGTCAAAAGCAATGAAAAAGACACAGCAGTTTCAAAGCAAAGAATCAAACAAGTCAAGCTTACAAGTTTCAAATCAGAATTTTCAAAACAGTAGTTGTAAAGAAATCAAAGCAAAAAAAGTCGCGAATTTGAACAAGTCAGAAACCATAAAAAATTGAATTAGATGTGAGGGTCACTCACCTTGCTTCGAAGAATCCAAATCCAAAGATCGAACATCGGAATTGAAGCCGTGGCATCACGAAGACGAGCGAACTTTAGCAGCCATTTTCGATTTTCTTTTCGTTGTTTTTGGGCTTTGCGAATCGAATGAATAAAGGAGAAAAAGGAACCGGTATTCACTTGATAACACAACACCAAAAATGAAAAGATACATTGGCTAAAATAAATTTTAAAGCCCGCATAACCGCTTAACAAATTTTTAAAAGAATTTTCAACTGATTAAATCTTCCCATAGCAATTGGCCAACAATTTTAATCGTCCAATGACGATAATTAACTGATGCGAAATCCCGAGTTGTTACAGACTCCCCTCCTTATAAAAATTGCGACCACGCAATTTTCATAATTAAGGTCGTCAATAACAATTATTTTTCTAACATAAACTGGTTAAGCTAGAAAAATAAAGGTCAAGAATGCAAACGCCAAAGAAATCTTTTGATTTCATAAAAGAAATTCACAAATTCTCAACAAAAATCTAATTATCAAGAACGATAATCAGAAAACTCAATTATTTAATTATCAAAAACGATAATCAGAAATCTCAAATCAACAAATATCCGATTATCAAAAACGATAATCAGAAATATCAATCAACAAATATCTAATTATCAAAAATGATAATCAGAAAACATCAAATATCTAATTATCAAAAACGATAATCAGAAACAATAAATATCTGATTATCAAAAACGATAATTAGAAAACATCAAATATCTAATTATCAAAAATGATAATCAGAAACAACAAATATTCGATTATCAAAAACGATAATCCGAAACAACAAATATCTGATTATCAAAAACGATAATCAGAAATCAACAAATATCCGATTGTCAAAAACGATAATCAAAAATCACAAATATCTAATTATCAATAAAGATAATTAGAACCCAACAAATATCCAATTATCAAAAACGATAATCAGATATCTCAATCAACAAATATCTAATTATCAAAAACGATAATCAGAGAACTCAAATATTTAATTATCAAAAACGATAATCAGAAATCTCAAATCAACAAATATCCAATTATCAAAAACGATAATCAGAAATCTCAATCAACAAATATCTAATTATCAAAAAAGATAATCAGAAAACATCAAATATCTAATTATCAAAAAAGATAATCAAAAAACATCAAATATCTAATTATCAAAAACGATAATCAGTAACAACAAATATCTAATTATCAAAAACGATAATTAGAAAACATCAAATATCTAATTATCAAAAACGATAATCAGAAACAACAAATATCTAATTATCAAAAACGATAATCAGAAACAACAAATATTCGATTGTCAAAAACAATAATCGGAATCAGCAAATATCCGATTATCAAAAACGATAATCAGAAATCACAAATATCGAATTATCAACAAAGATAATTAGAACCCAACAAATATCCAATTATCAAAAACGATAATCAGAATTCTCAATCAAAAAATATCTAATTATCAAAAACGATAATCAGAGAACTCAAATATTTAATTATCAAAAAGGATAATCAGAAATCTCAAATCAACAAATATCCAATTATCAAAAACGATAATCAGAAATCTCGATCAACAAATATCTAATTATCAAAAACGATAATTAGAAAACATTAAATATCTAATTATCAAAAACGATAATCAGAAACAACTAATATCCGATTATCAAAAACGATAATCAGAAAACATCAAATATCTAATTATTAATAACGATAATCAGAAACAACGAATATCCGATTATCAAAAACGATAATCAGAAACGACAAATATCCGATTATCATCAGCGATAATCAGAAATTAACAAATATTCGATTATCAAAAACGATAATCGGAAATCACAAACATCTAATTATCAACAAAGATAATTAGAACCCAACAAATATCCAATTATCAAAAATGATAATCTGAAAACATCAAATATCTAATTATCAAAAACGATAATTAGAAACAACAAATATCTGATTATCAAAAACGATAATCAGAAACAACAAATATCCGATTATCAAAAACGGTAATCTGAAAACATCAAATATCTAATTATCAAAAACGATAATTAGAACTCATAACAGCAAATATCTAATTACCTACAGATAAATAGAGACAACAAATATCTAGAAATCAATTAAGATGACTAGAAAATCAACATAAAAGGTGGATCGATCCCATCATATGGCGAATCTAAGCTACGCCGCACGTGTATCTCATATGGCTGAAGCCTACCAAGTACTGTCATCATAATTTTGGCGCCCAACAAATGACCCGAAGGTCGGTAGAGTGACCTGAAGGTCTAGTACTGGTATTTGACCCGAAGGTCCATCATATGACCCGAAGGTCCAACATATGACCCGAAAGTCCATCATAGTGGCTCGAAAGCACACAAAATCATCAAAATCATCAAACAGCGAATATTTCAATTAACGAGTCCGGAATTAACCGAAATAGTGAACGCACATGTCCCATACCACATATTTTACTAAATCATTTAAATATCTTCATCGTTTCCTTGAAAGTGCAAAATTGCGTATTTTAAATAAGTAACATTTTACGTTCTCAAACGGACAATCCGGAATTAAGCGAATCGGTAAAAGTGAGGGTTAATAGTCTTCAATTTTGCTGAAGCGTTTAAACTTCTTCCTCATTCTTTTGAAAGCGCAAACTGTAGAAATTTTGGAAAATATTTTTTTTTTAAAACGATTTTTAAAATACGTGATTAAAACAAAAACAACTATAGCAATTTCGATAAAGAAATTGCAATTCTCAAAACACAGTAAGAACGCGTATCAAATCAGCATTGCAGGATAACCGCTTGAAAATTCACTTTAAATCTGACGGTTACTGAAGTCAAAGCGACAGTAATTTTTATATGTCAAAATCTCATCAAAATAATTCGCATCAAAATATAATACCAGTGAATTTTCATTCATTAAAAATGTCAACAAAACACCGTGCTTTATAAATTTAGCACCGTTGTAAAAATCCCGTTATAAAAATAACGGCAACAAAATACGTTTAAAACCAAATACCGGTTCAACGTAAAATTAATGCAGTAACGTGCAACTCATATTTGCACGCACACTACAAGATGAACAAAGAAATCACTCGATTATATCCTCTATGAAGATAAATTTAAAACAGCAAAAATCTCAACAAAATCACATAACCGCAATCGCTTCGGATCCTCAAATCGGATTCGAAATTTTCAAAGAAAACAAAAATAAACACATTTATGTAACAACATAATGAAATTTATTTCATTTTCATAATTTTGATTTTTAAATCAAAAGGGTTACCAGCTGTACTCAGCGAAGACAGTCTCACTGTTTTCGCTGCACACTCTAACAAACACAACACAAATTACTCAATCATCAAAACACAATTTCACTGTTATTTTTAAATAAGATATTTAAAAATTTCATCATAATTTCAAAAATTTAGTTTTGAATCAAGGCACAAATAAAAACATCAACAAATAGTTGTAACACATGTTACATCTAAGTTATGTTCTATATTATGTCCATAAACCCCTCACTCTAATACCAACTGTGCAGCTCCACCTCTATGCTCAAAATAACAAAGTGTATTAAAAGAAATACTGTCTGTTATTATGAAGAATACGGCTGGATAAGAGCGGCCATCCATAGTTAGGCCTTACACTAGTATTGGTTATCTCGATAGGAGTGGTATATATATTTTTCATCTCCTTGTTTATTTACTCCCATCGACATATCCATTTCCAATATAAAACGAACTACGATGGTTCATAATAGTTTAGGACAACATATATAATAATAACACATATAAGCTAAATGCGAAACACAGATAATATAAAATCTCATATATATATATATATATATATATATATATATATATATATATATATATATATATATATATATAAAACTGAAGTCGGTTACAATACATGTGATACAATACATATGATATAACTACAACTGTCGACACTGGAGTTATATATACAAGTACATTATTGTAAATAATATACATGAATACATATCATCTTATACTATGACAACAACTACTCCAAAAGGAATAAAGAGATTTCATAGCTCAAGCAGCAACCCAAAGCAAGATATCAATAACCTGAAATAACTCGGTCTGACCTGAGTATTAATTCAAAAGAAAATAATACGCGGGTCAATCTAATTCAAACTCAGTTATGAATGCACGGAAGCAATAATAATTAAACAATCAAATAGACGACAGTCACAATAAATCTCGCATATCCAATCCTTCAATAAGAGGATCGGATAACGGTAAATAGGACACGAAACAGTATTAACAACAAATCAGCAAATTCAAATCATCAACAAAGATAAATAGAAAGGTTATCAATGAAGATAATTAGAAAACAACATAATTGCCTAAACAGCAATTAGCAACAAGTGGCCAAAGCAAAACTCAAGCCAGTGAAACAACATAGACAACAAAATCTAATTATCAATATGATAATTAGAAAACACATAATCTAATTATCCAGTAGATAATTAGATATCACAAAATGATCAAATTAAACCAATTTCAAAATATTGAATTGGACACACAAAACAATTCAAACAATTGAAATATCAGTTAAAACGTCACTTCTGATAGGGATGCAGCACACGCTCGCGTGCACTGCCTCGCCACTACAATGATGAAATACACAAAAGATCAACGAGTCAAAAGCAAATAGCACCAACTCAAATTGAAATGAACCTGATGGAACGGCAATAGCAAGCACAGCATCCACCCAGTAACCACCAAATGAACAAAGTGCACATGAATGCCCAATGAAAATTTACAAACGAGCACAAGGTCAAACCCGAGCTATTAGCTGGGTTCAACACAGGTATAAATTCAAATGAAATGATCAAGACATAAAATCAAGCCTCGACCATAGTTCAAATCACCCAACAGAAAACAGAGACTGCAACAGCTCTGACCAAACAATAAAGTTCAATATCCAGTCAAGTTCAAGCATGGATATAAATACAATATAGCAATGTACAAACTTCGAGATAACACCACATGAATACAAGGGCAAAACAGCAACAATAACTACAGCCAGCACATGAATTCAAGGGAAAACAACAAAAAAATGAAACTGCACCAAAGGGATGGCAACATGCATTCCACAGTTTTGAAACTCAAAGGCAAGCACAACTCTAACTGGTAGTACACATGAAGTATACAAACTGCCAAACTCAAACAAGAAGAAATCCAAACCCAGTTCAAGTCTCACGAAAACAACTCAACTGCTGCAACCAAAACAAATACATCAATGGAGAGCAACAAACTCAGTGAAGCCCAAAGCCACACAACAATGAAGACTATAAGTACAAGTCCAGATGCGACAATGATATGGCAACACAACACCAAAGCACGAAGGTTCGAATGACCCAGTGCACAAAGGCAGTGGTACAAACTACATGAACACAGCAGAATGAAGGTAAGAGCACCAAAAATATGGCACCACAACACACAACAGTAAAAGAAACAGAGCAGCTCCAATTGAAAATGATGTCACCAGTGAAACATAGTGACCAAATGCAAATGAATACAATGCATCAATGCAATGTATCAGTGAAAAATGCATGAAGACTTGAACAAGACTCAAGGTCAAAACAATGCACAGGTAACCAAAACAGTGAAACACACTGTCTCAGAGCAACTCGACTAGAACAGTGGACAGAGCTCGATGCAAGAAGTCTCGAGTGCTACCAGAACCCAAAACCAAGTAGTGAACCAGCTAATGAACAAAGTGCCAGAAACCAAAACAGATGCAAGTGCAGACTACACATAAGTGAAGGCCACATGAGCTTAATGCAACATGAATACTCAAGTGTATATACATGAATGCAACAGTGAATCACAAACCAAGTGCACCAAAGAGACCACATGTTTGCAACTGTGAAACTGGGCAGTGCACGTATCAGACTCGTGAACAAAGGCAGGAGTACAACATAATTCAACTATAAATGAGCAGCAATAACATGTACACATGCACATGAAGACAGCAAATACAAATACACATGTGAACTACATGCCTCGAAGAGCAGTGGATAAAGCTCAATGCAAACTCAATGCAACCCAGACTCAATTTCGTGAACCAAAACTAAGACAACATGTACTCGATGCAAATAGACTATATGTAAATGCAAGGCTATAACTTCAATCGTGAATACTGTGGACAACATTTATTAATATACATTGAATGTATAAAGCAAGTCAAAGTCTGCAACACTACGGCAACTACGACTAATCAAACATCAGGTCAAAATTAATGAAAAAGTCACAGCAATTTCAACGCAAAGAATCGAACATGTCAAACTTACAAGTTTCAAACTGAATTCAAAACAGTAGTTGTCAAGAAATCAATGCAACAAAAGTCGCAAATTTGAACAAGTCAGAAACCTCTAAAATTTGAATTAGATGTGACGGTCACTCGCCTTGCTTCGAAGGATCCAAATCCAAAGATCGAACATCGGAATTGAAGCCGTGGCATCACGAAGACGAGCGAACCCTAGCAGCCATTTTCGATTTTCTTTTCGTTGTTTTTGGGCTTTGCGAATCGAATGAATAAAGGAGAAAAAGGAACGGGTATTCACTTGATAACACAGCACCAGAAATGAAAAGAAACGTGGGCTAAAATAAATTTTAAAGCCCGCATAACCGCTTAACCAATTTTTAAAAGAATTTTCAACTGATTAAATCTTCCAATAGCAATTAGCCAACAATTTTAATCGTCTAATGACGATAATTAACTGATGCGAAATCCCGGGTTGTTACACGACTAGTTTCCTACAATGTTGGAAAACCAACCCGAATACGAGATTTATGGTTTTGATTGTATTCCGAAAATAGCTGTAATGACTTGCAAACATTTCAGCTACCCCTTTTGGTATCATATATTCCGTTGGGATATTCCGTTGACCTAGTCTGGATATATTACCTTAGACTTAGTCCAGATATTGATACCTTATTTGAATAAGTTTATTTGAAAAGTGTTTTCAAAAGAATTTCATTAAAAATAATATCAACCATTTTGATATATAAAAGTGTTTTAGTTATCATAAGGTAAAAACCCGTCCGTGTTTATGTGTGGGCGTGGTCTGATGAGATACCATTCTTTTCAAAGGTTTTGATAATATAGTCACTTAAATTTCGAGTATCTCATGCTGATTTATCAAGCCTGATTCGGGTATTTCAAATACTAGGATCAGATCCGAGTAGTTTCAGGTTGAGTTGAAGACGGTTGGAGTTTCTAGAGGAAAGCTCAAGATCTTCATCATCGTATGGACGTATTCTATCATCCGCTGTGGTTTGTTAGTTTTGTTTGATGTTATTCAGCATTGTAAGGGCAGTTGTTGCAATTATCCAAGCTGAATTTAGGTTAGACTCTGATATTGTATTTTAAAATTTTCCGCTGTAAAGCTTATTATTGAAATAATATATGTTATTCCATTCGTGTGAGATTCTGTTATGTCTTTATTTTCATTCTACCCTTAATGATCCGCTGATTCGTGCAATTTGGGTTGGACATGTGTGTTTTATTGTCGATTCAAAGGGTACGAAAAAACGGGCCATTACATCACCCATTTTTCACAAAGATCCATTCACATTCTTTCAAAACAATTTCCCTTTTCAAATTGGATTAACTCATCCAATTATTAAATCAAAAACTCAATTTATAGATTACAAAACTATTTTCGAAGATCCATTTATAACTTTCGAAACAATTCCTATTTCAAATCTTTTATATATAAAAGATACACCATTTAAAATGCTCTTTGAATTCAAAACAAAGTTTAACAATCTTTCACAAAGATTCATTCATAGCTTTCAAAACAATTCACAATTTCATTTCAAACTTGAAATCTTTCGATACAAATTGGAAATCCTTTCTTTATATGAAAGCTATTGTTATTTGAAAACAAATAGTCCTCGTTTCGAAAAGATCAAATTATATTTGCACGAGTTAAAGCCCTTGAGTTAAATTCGAATTCTCAAGTCAATACCTTTAAAATGATTTAACCCATATATAAGTTGTATAACATCTTTAAATCATAGTTTCCAAACATAGAATTCAATTTTGAATTTTGAATTCAAATTTAAATAAAATTATTTAAATTTCAAAACTTAATCAAGTTATTCAAAATAACTTTTATTTTTGAAACTCTTTTTTAAAAGCTTTCAATTCCATTTCCCAAACTATTTTGGATTAAAAAAATCAAATCTTTAAAATCATTAAAAATCCATGACTTAACCAATTTCCTCTTGCAATCCATATTTGTGTGTGTATGGTGTAGTCCAGGGGTCAATAGTGCAACATCATTAATCATCACAGATTCAAACACATCAATATGGATAAGCGGTATATTCCCATAACGCTTATCTTCCATACACAGATTCACAGATAAATGATATACATTTATCACAGATAAAATAAATAAATTACATTCATCACAGATCACGCCAAAACAATTCATAGCATAAAGCATAGCATATCAGGGATATCAACAATTCAACAATCAATAGATTTCAAACATCTATAAGTAAATTCAATTAATCATCTGATTAATTTAAATCAGACCAATTACTTATGAATAATTTACTAATCATGGTTAATTATTATTAATTAATTACAATCCATTTTGATTAATTATTATTTATAATCATTTATTAATTAATCATTAATAATAGATTCATTAATTTTAATTTTTAATTAATCAACCTTTAATTATTAAATAATTAACCTTTAATTATTTAATTATCCTTCAATTAATCTCTCTTAATTAGTTAATTAATAAATTAATTAACTCTTAATCAATTACCATTGAATTAATTACCGCTAATTAATCAAAACAATTAATTAACCTTAAATTAATTACAAATTTGAGTGACCCTTAATTAAATCAATAAAATCATAATAAGTGATTTATCCTTAATCACTTTCATTAATTAATTAATTATCCTCAATTTCTTTTATTAAGCACTTGTCTTTAAATAATTAAATACCCTTAATTAATTACCTTTAATTAATTATCTTTAATTAATTACAATAAGTGATTATTCCTAATCACTTAATCAACTTTAATTTATTAATTACTTTTTAATCAATATTTAATTAACCTTAATTATGTAATTAATTGACCTTAATCATGAAATTGATTATCCTTAATTACCCATAAGTAATTATCCTTAAATTAATCATTTTTATAAATTAACCTTTAATCATCTAATTATCTTTTAACTTAATTAATTAAACATAAGTTTCATTAAGTGCTCATCCCATGAATTAATTAAATCATTTGAAAACCAATTTAAAACCACTTAGAGGTTTAATTAATAATTAACCTAAAAAATATTTTTAAAACCAAATCAAATTACTTTCAAATCACATTTGAATTTTAAAATTTTGTTTTGAAAGCTAACCCGAAACCTGTTTTTCTTTTAAAAACTAAAACCTGGAATCAAAACAAAAACGACCCGAGCCGAACACTGGTTTTCCCGATTCTTACTTCGAGTTCCCCCCACCATTAATTTGCTTCGAGTTTTCTTGCAAAAACCCCCGAATCGACCATGATACAACTGCTTCTTCCCTAACTTTAATTTAACCCAGATACGAGCATCTACTCGTGCATGTATACTGCGCTTCCGACGAACTTTGATCGATGCGGTGACCTTCGACAAGTCGGCGATAGGCCCTACAAACGCTACGGCCACCCAGATTATTGTATTCGATCAAAACACAAAATCGAACAGTTTGATCCACTTATTGGAATTGACAAAATTGCTAAAAAAATGCTTCGTTCCGACGAACTTGACTACGATCGACCAAGGTACTTCTACCAGAGCCTCATCACTCACCACTGACTTGATTCCATCACCCCTAAACAAGACTGATGCATCAATGGTGACAAAATCGCCTATTTTCTCTATCGAACAAAAACTGAAGCTCAAACCCTATATTATCCACGTTCTACCATCACGATCGCTAATAAATTAAACTAGCATTTTTCCTAGGTTCCCTGATGTACCAGCCATCATCCCGAGAGATGAGAGACTCTCGGATTATAATAGTTCATCAAAATTTGATAAAAATGTGTTTTTTGTTCAACTTGAATTATCTCAATGTTCCCAAGCTTAAAATTTATGAATTTATTTCCTCAATTCATCATTTCCTATTACAAATCAGAATTTGAAATCCAAACTTGAATTCATAAACATTGATTTTTTTTCTTTTTCTTAATACATTGACTTTATTTTCAATTTCTCAGATAAATTACTTAATAATTTCCTTAGTTTTTAATTTTAAAATTTTTATTATATCAAAACAAACAATTTTCTTTTAAACATCATAGCCTAAAAGAGATCAGAGGCAGAGGATTAGAATTTTGAACTAATTTTCAAAGCCTGTACACTAAAACAGAAGTGTTACTCTTTTGTTTCCCAAACACGCATACAAAAAACTCATACATATATTCACACAGGCATCATTCATATCAAATTTCGAAGGGAATCACATGCATCTGTAGATATAAAAAGATTTAACTCAAGATAGGTCTGTTTACTCACATTGAAGTTTGGGAGGAACAGAGACAGATTTGAGGCCTGGAACTTGAAATTTGAATTTTCTATTTTGATATGCTTTAGTTTTGAATACTTTAAACTTCATTTTGCTTTGAATCCCTCAGGTTTTGTTGTTGTTTGATTTCCAATGTTAATTACTTGCAGTTTTGATGAAGATTTAATCCCAAGTTGAATTCTTTTTTTTCTCCTTTCTTTTGATTTGGAAACTTGATCTTTTTTTTGCTCCAGGTTGTAGCTTCCATATTTATGATTGCTGCCTTGCTTAAGTTTGAATCCTATTTTCTATTTTGAATCTGATCATTGCTTCTGTTTTACTTCTGATCTCTATTCTTCTTTTGATCTGGTTTCTTTATTACAAGCTTTTGTTTTTTCTAAGTTTGATTTGGATTCATGGTCGTAGTTTACTTTGATTTCATTTTTAAGATTTGAAAATGAATTGAATAAAATGTTGCCTGGTTACTCCTTTCATTCACATTATTCATGTTTTTCAAATCTTAGGAATATTTTGTTTTTCCACTTGTATTATTATGTCATACTTAGTTTAACACTTGTAATTACACATTTTAATTTCTTTACAAATGTCCTATGTGAACAAATTTGTGTTAATTTCCCTAATTCAAATTATTTTATAATTTTATTTCAACCCTTTATGCATTTATATTTTCATATCATAACATATGTATTTTATATTGTTTACAATTTTTATAAAAAATGTTTTTATATACATAATTTATATTATTCAATAAATACATTCTCCTTTATCAAATCTTAAGAAAAACTGATTTTTAAAACAAATTATAATTTAATAAATAACACACATGTGTATGTAATAAAATTTAGCTTTTAAACAACATTCAAACTTTTACTATATATTAAACACTGTAAATAATATTTTAAATATAACTTTATATCATATTTCTTATTTAAATAAATACATTTTCTTTATAATTCATTTATATAATCTTTTAAAGAAAAAGATGGTTTTACAATTTAACTACACATGAATAAATAATTTTATTCTTAATTAGCCTTTGAAAAATCTATTATATCAAATTCAAAACTTCATTTTTAAATTATAATGCATGTTTAATAAAATTAGAAACAAATTCTTACTAAAATTTCAAATCCAATTTATTTCCAATATAATTATTTTTAGATCCAATTTTTATTTATAAAATACTTACCCTTAAATTTCAAACTAAAATTCTATTTATAATCTAAATTTTTATTTATTCTGGAAATTCCTAATTAATTCACAAATAATTTTTTACAATTTAATCCCAAAATTAAATTAATTGTCAAGTTATTCTTAGCTAAAATCTAGGAATGTTACAAATTCCCTCCTTAAGAAAATTTTCTCCTAGAAATTTGCTAGGCAGGGAAACAACAAAAAATATAGAAAGATAAAGGGGTGAATCACTTGATCAAGCTGAATATCTATTCTACATTTGGCTTACCAAATCAGAATATCAACAATATATACAAGAGTGAATCTACTTAACACTCCACGAAATACTCAGGTCATCCAGATTTGAAGTATGCAGGAGCATTGGTTAGTTCGAAGGAATAAATGACCATTCGTAGAACATATCTGGACCCTCAAAGAATAGACAGATATTTGGACACAATTTCAAAACTTTTTAGTTTAGAAACCAAAGTATACCTATCAACCATAGCAACTAATCAAACAATTCATCCAAACAAACAATTTTGACCTATCTAGAGTTTATGTCCCATACCAACTCATCTTTTGATTTAACCAAAATAATGATCTCTCACCAAAACTTTTCTCTCGAGCTGCCACGAAAACATCGAAGAATTGGAATCAGATGATAAACAAAAGAGATTGATAGAGAAAGATCTTTCCTTGTTGTTATAGGTATTGACCATTTGTAGTGGTACTTCCCTATCCCCTACCTCGTCCTCTTCTTGCACTCATACTCACTATTATTGAATTATAAGAGAATATACCGAGGCATTCGAATGGATACCTTAGGGATATACTCATTCTAGGGTATACTTCATCCTATCTCTGCTGAGTTACCTAATGTGTTATACTCCTGAGCTAAAGTTTCAACCTTCAGCTCTGATACCACTGTAAAGATTCTGACTCGACCTTCGAAAATCGGCACATGTACTTCACTTGTACTCGAATGCCGTAGATTCAAACGTCGAATCTGGCTCGCCGGAGCTTATAACACATTAAGTATAATAACACTGCGGAAGAAAGAACAAATATATCATTGATACAACAATGAATACAATATCTGATACAATGAATATCAATGTACATGAGATATACAAGACATAACAGTGGAAGACAGTCTCCCAAAAGATAATATCTTCTGAAGTCCATAAGATAGGTACTCCAATTAACTACAACACCATTGCCAATGCTCCAAGACTAGAAAGTCTCCAATCCAAAAAACGAGAATCGCCATCCATGCTGAAGTGAAGCAACATGATCCAAATGTGATTGTCACATCCAGAAATTGAATGCTATCGAATCTACACCTACTATTCGATTATCTGAAAAATCCAACTCTAGACTGCTCGTGTGGAAAATTGTGGGCACCTAGAGTTTAGATAGGGAACAATAAGCTCCAGGTCAGTCACGGGACTGGTATGAGCAAACAAAAACAGGTTTATCTTTAAAACAAACAACAAAAGCTTCTAAAATTGAAATCCGCAATGCTTTTTGGAAAATGAAACTGGCATAAGGCCTCCCGCCACACACATAATGCAAGCGCAAACTTGGAGGTGATTTCTCCTTATGATAGTCAAAAATGCTTACTACGCAAAATCCTTTTTGATATTATTATTAGTGCATAATGCAGAAATCCTTTCGAAAGTATAATATTAATCTTAGCCAGCATAGGTACCATTATACTACGCCTACTATAGCCACCACCTGAGGTGGAAGGTTATACAAGTGCAATCATAATGGGCTCGTATTGGATGATTGGATTTCCAAAAAAGGGTCAGGCCAAGGAACTTCCCGTTTCCACATAGGTATGCCTCTGGAGTGACGCCCGAGAACCTTCCCGGCTCTCTAGCAACACAAGGCCGGTTTACTCCCTTCTTGGGAGTAACACCTAAGATATGCCATCCTCGTTCATTTGCGGCCTTTATCTGAGGTACCTCAATCACAAAGCAACATCACACAATAATAAATTTACAACGTCTACATGAGTTAAGTATCTGGGATCCTTACCATGATACTATTGTTTTCCAAAAGGAATGGACATACCCTAAGGGCGCAACCCCTGCAACCTTGCTACATCTTTCCTGTTTCGACCATTTCCGGGGTGTGAGGTCCTGATGCACTCTCGTCCACAAAGCTAAGCTTTTTCACAAAGCCGTGCTTCGATCAACAACTGACCAGCAGCACTTCATTTGCCACATTGCCAATTAGGAATGTATCACTACTAACCATCAACTACATAACTTCTGAGCTCGTACATCTCAAAGAAGGGTGTTAAGCTAAGAGAATAAATCTCCGCCACCAAAGAGAAATGTATTTGATAGAAATCCGCTTTACATCTCAAAGTGTAATGTCAGACACACATCCATACAAGTCTATTCCGGGTTTGAATAGAACAGAAGGCACTTCCAAAGAAGCCCTTGCCATCTGGGTATTTACAATACCGATCGGACTCCCCATCACATATGGAGATCCGTATACCGGCACGACTCAGTGTAGAGACATTCGACGGGTTATCCTTTCATTTTCGAAAATACCCGGTCTTCACCACCGGTCTTCAAATGCAATCCATAACCTCGTATCATTATACAGAATGGGTTATATGACACAAAGTTCCTCTCCCGGCTAAACCGAATAATGAGCGCAATATTTAAGAACATATGGATATTAGGATTAAATTAAGTCACAACTGATTACCCAAAAACTTTTCTTTCAAATGGTTTAAACAAATTACCTTTTTCAAATCTTTAAAAAATGATTCACTTCACAAAGTTCACCCATTTTTGACAAATATCCATTCGCATTCTTTCAAAATTTCCCTTTTCAAATTGGATTAACTCATCCAATTATTGAATCGAAAACTCAATTTATTGCTTTCAATACTATTTCCAAAGATCCATTTATAACTTTCAAAACATTTCTCATTTCAAATCTTTTATATATAAAAGATACACCATTTGAAATCCTCTTTGATTTCAAAAAAAAGTTTAACAATATTCTACAAAGGTTCATTCATAGCTTTCAAAACAATTCACAATTTCATTTCAAACTTGAAATCTTCCGATACAAATTGGAAATCCTTTCTTTATATGAAAGCTATTATTATTTGAAATCAAATAGTTCTTGTTTCGAAAAGATCTAATATATTTGCACGAGTTAAATTCCTTGAGTTAAATTCAAATTCCCAAATTAATACCTTCAAAATGGTTTAACCCATATATAACTTGTATAACAATTTTAAACCATAGTTTCCAAACATAGGATTCGATTTCAAATTTTGAACTTAAATTGAAATCAAATTATGTAAATTTCAAAACTTAATCAAGTTATTCAAAATAACTTTTATTGTGGAAACTCCTTTTCAAAAGATTTCAATTCCATTTCCAAAACTATTTTGGATTTAAAAAATCAAACCTTTAAAATCATTAAAAATTTGCGACTTAACCAATTTCCTCGTGCAATCCATATTTATGTGTGCATGGTGTACTCCAGGGGTTTTGCACAATAGTGCAACATCATTAATCATCATAGATTCAAACACATCAATATCTATAAGCGGTATATTCCTATAACGCTTATCTTCCATATCACAGCTAAAATAAATAAATTACATTCATCACAGATCATACAAAACAATTCGTAGCACAAAGCATAACATATCAGGGATATCAACAATTCGACAATCAATAGAATTTGAACACCTATAAGTAAATTCAATTAATCATCTGATTAATTTAAATCAGATCAATTACTTATGAATAATTTACTAATCCTGGTTAATTATTATTAATTAATTACAAACCATTTTGATTAATTATTTTTTTAATCATTTATTAATTAACCATTAATAATAGATTAATTAACCTTTAATTTTTAATTATCAACCTTTAATTATTAAATAATTAACCTTTAATTATTTAATTATGCTTTAATTAATCTCTCTTAATTAGTTAATTAATAAATTATTTAAATCTTAATCAATTGCCATTTAATTAATTACCCCTAATTAATCAAAAAAATTAATTAACCTTAAAGTTAATTACAAATTTGATTAACCCTTAATTAAATCAATAAAATCATAATAAATGATTTATCCTTAATCACTTTCGTTAATTAATTATCCTCAATTTCTTTTATTAAGCACTTGTCTTTAAATAATTAAATACCCTTAATTAATTACCTTTAATTAATTATCTTTAATTAATTACAATAAGTGATTATTCCTAATCACTTAATCAGCATTAATTAATTAATTACTTTTTAATCAATACTTAATTGACCTTAATTATGTAATTAATTGACCTTAATCATGAACTTGATTATCCTTAATTACCCATAAGTAATTATCCTTAAATTAATCACATTCATAAATTAACCTTTAATCATCCAATTATCTTTTAAATTCATTAATTAACCATAAGTTTCATTATGTACTCATCCCATGAATTAATTAAATCATTTTAAAACCACCTAGAGGTTTAATTAATAATTAACCTAAAAAATATTTTCAAAACCAAATCAAATTACTTTCAAATCACATTTGAATTTTAAAATTTTGTTTCGAAAGCTTGTTTCAAAATGTTGTTAAATATATTGACTTTGAACTTGGTTGATTCCTTTTTATTTTAAGCTTTGAAAAACTTATTTCATATAATCTTTTAAATATTTAAAACCTGGTACAATCTACTTCAAATTTTTAAAACCTGAAACCTGTTTTTCTTTTAAAAACTAAAACCTGGAATCAAACAAAAATGACCCGAGCCAAACATTGGATTTCCTGATTCTCACTTCGAGTTCCCCCCACCATTCATTTTCTTCAAGTTTTATCGCAAAAACCCCCGAGTCGACCCCGATGCTACTGTTTCTTCCCCATCTTTAATTTAACCCAGATACGGGCATCCACTCGTGCATGTGCACAGCGCTTTCAACGAACTTTGATCGATGTAGTGACCTTCAACAAGTCGGCAATAGGCCCTACAAATGCTACGGCCACCCGTATTATCGTATTCGATCGAAACACAAAATCGAACAACTTGATCCATCTACTACAATTGACAAAATCGCTAAAAAATGCTTCGCTCCGACGAACTTGACTGCGATCGACCATGGTACTTCCACCAGAGCCTCACCACTCACCCCTGACTTGATTCCATCACCCCTAAACAAGACCGATGCATCAATGGTGACAAAATCGCCTATTTTCTCTGTCGAACCAAAACTGAAGCTTAAACCCTATATCATCCACGTTCTACCATCACGGTCGCTAATGAATTAAACTATCATTTTTCCTAGGTTCCTTGATGTTCCACCCATCATCCCTAGAGATCACGACTTTCGAATTATAACAGTTCATCAGAATTTGATAAAAAAGTGTTTTCTATTCAACTCGAATTATATCAATGTTCCCAAGCTTAAAATTTATGAATTTATTTCCTAAATTCATCATTTCCTATTACAAATCAGAATTTGAAATCCTAACTTGAATTCATAAACATTGATTTTTTTTCTTTATCTTAATACATTGACTGTATTTTCAATTTCCTAGATAAATTACTTATTAATTTCACTAGTTTTTATTTTTAAAATTTGTATTATACCAAAACAAACAATTTTCTTTTAAACATCATAGGTTAAACGAGATTAGAGGGAGAGTATTAGAATTTTGAACCAAATTTTTAAAGCCTATACACTAAAACAGAAGTGTTACTCTTCCGTCCAAACATGCATACAAAAACCTCATACATATATTCACACAGGCATCATTCATATCAAATTTCAAAGGGAATCACATGCATTTGTGGATATAAACATATTCAACTAAAGATAGGTCAGTTTACTCACCTTGAAGTTTAGGAGGAATAGAGACAGATTTGAGGCCTTGAACATGAAATTTGAATTTCCTATTTTGATATGCTTTAGTTTTGAATACTTTAAACTTTGTTTTGCTCTGAATCCCTCAGGTTTTGCTGTTGTTTGATTTCCAATATTAGTTGCTTGCAGCTTTGATGAAGATTTAATCCCAAGTTGAATTGATCTTTTTCTCCTTTCTTTTGATTTGGAAACTTAATCTTTTTTTGCTTCAGGTTATAGCTTCCAGATTTATGATTGCTGCCTTGCTTGAGTTTGAATCCTAATTTTCTGC
This sequence comes from Allium cepa, assembly GCA_030765085.1. Lineage (NCBI taxonomy): Eukaryota > Viridiplantae > Streptophyta > Magnoliopsida > Asparagales > Amaryllidaceae > Allium > Allium cepa. The sequence goes on from CM060943.1 coordinate 111,356,953, forward strand.
TTTGAATCTAATCATTGCTTCTGTTTTGCTTCTGATCTCCATTCTTCTTTTGATCTGGTTTCTTTATTACAGGCTTTTGTTTTTTCTTGGTTTGATTGGGATTCATGGCTGAAGTTTACTTTGATTTCATTTTTCAGATTTGAAAATGAATTGAAGAAAATGTTGCTTGGTTACTCCTTTCATTCACATTATTCATGTTTTTCAAATCTTAAGAATATTTTGATTTGCCACTTGTATTATTATGTTATATGTAGTTTAACACTGTAATTACACATTTTAATTTCCTTACAAATGTCCTGTATGAACAAATTTATGTTTATATCCTAATTCAAATTATTTTATAAATTTTATTTTAACCCTTTATGCATTTATATTTTCATATCTTAACATATGTATTTTATTTTGTTTACACTTGTTATAACAAATGTTTTCATGTATATAATTTGTATTATTCAATAAATACATTCTCCTTTATAAAATCTTAAGAAATATTGAATTTTAAAACAAATTATACTTTAATAAATAACACACATGCGTATATTATAAAATTTAGCTTTCAAACAATATTCAAACTTTTACTATATATTAAACACTACAAATAATATTTTAAATATAACTTTATATCATATTTCTTATTTAAATAAATACATTTTCTTTATAATTCATTTATATAATCTTTTAAAGAAAAATATGGTTTTACAATTTAATTGCACATGAATAAATAATTTATTCTTAATTGGTCTTTGAAAAATCTATTATACCAAATTCAAAACTTCATTTTTAAATTATAATGCATATTTCATAAAATTAGAAACAAATTATTATTAAAATTTCAAATCCAATTTATTTCCAATATATTTATTTTTGATCCAATTTTTATTTATAAAATACTTACCCTTAAATTTCAAACAAAAATTCTATTTATAATCTAAAAAAAATATTTATTCTGGAAATTCCTAATTTATTGACAAATAATTTTTTACAATTTAATCCCAAAATTAAATTAATTGTCAAATTATTCTTAGCTAAAATTCGGGAATGTTACAATTGTGTTCTTGGATCTCTTATGAGGAAGAGTTTTTGAAATAAAAATATACTTTGATTAAAAGGGTGGATTAATAAACGAAGTTTAATTAGTTAAATTTAATAAGGAGGTTTAATGAAATTTGTTTATTTAAAACTGTGTCCTCTGGCTTTAACGTCTAGGATGTGCAGAATTATTTGATGTCATTAGGCCTTAGACATTTTTATCTTAGTAATGTCTAAGTGAAAGTAGAATCTACGATGGAATTTGGATACCAACGTCCTACTCTTTTTATATGCTTACCAGGAAAATTACGATAAAGTGGGTGATTTAGTCGACTTAGTTTCAAGATGTAGGTTGTATGCAGATCATTTCTTCATTTTGCATAGTTCTCGATCCTAGATTCGAGTATATGGCTGAAGTCGTTTTACACTATTCCGAATAAGGATTTATCCCATATTTTTGAACGACGAGCGTTAGTGAGGGTCCTTATGTGGAACCAAAGTTATCTATCACAGTTTATGGCTATGCAAGGAGAATAGAGGTTTATGACTTAAGAGGCCTGATCAAAGTCCGCACTAGGAAGTTGGGTGAGCGATACAAGTTCGAAAGTGAAGTTATGTCTTCGAGTGAATTATCAAATCAGATTTTACATAGGGATGATCAATATGCATCATATGAATTGATGAATGGTTTAAGTCTTTCTAGGAGTTAGGGTTGCATTGCAATTTTGGGGACAAAATTCTTTTAAAGGACAAAGAGTGTAACGACCCGAAATTTTGTTGCCTTGATTTGTGAATATTTAATAAATTTTAAATATTCAAATAATAGGTTTTATAAATTAAAAAATATATGACTCTTTTGAACAATAACAAGTGATGGAAAAAAATAGATTTGTAACGACCAAGGACTTTGCCACTTTGAAATAGGTTGTTTAAATATATTTTATATAGTTAATAAATGGATTTTTATTAACAAATAAACATATTTTAATTATTTAATAATGATGATAAAATAGTTTTCAAAATATGTTTACCAATATTGATAGTTCAAATAAAAATAGAAAATGACCGAAGAACTTTTTTAAACTTTCAACTTTCCAGCACCAAACATGCACATGCCATGTTAAGTAAATTAGTAAGTTAATACTAAATGAATCATGCTTAGTTTAACTTAAAACTTGATTTGACATATTATGTTTATTTAATATGTATATAATAAAAGAATAAGCTCTCATGTATCACCATACCTTCAACCTCATATCTTAAGTACACATCATGGAGGCTCCTTGGGGATATGGTGATGCATGTGTGTGTATTTTTAATTCAAGCCAATTTACATATTTTAATTTTTTTTTCCTAAGCTTATAAATACTCATTCCCTTTCTTATTTTTCATTTTAAAATCCACTTCTTCATTTCTAAAATTCCTAAGAGCTTGAGAAAATATGTCATGGTTTCTTTTCATATTTTTTAATTTGAGAAAACGTTTCTTTTCTACTTAAAACACCTCAAAATTCTTGCTAAAACCACTTCTACATATACTACAACTCCTCACTTCCAAAATACATGCAGCCATCTACCCTAAAAATCGAATTCCATGCCCAGTCTCCCCAAGTCTAGCCCAAACTCGATGCTTAGCAACTCATCGAGTCCATTTTTGCACGGTTCTAGGTTGCATTCGAGCTCTAGTTGAAGTTTGGTTTTATTTGGATAAGTCATGGTGAGTAAAGTTAACGCTTTCTAAATAATTAGTTAACTTTATTAAAGTTATCAAATTTATGATGTGTATTGGTGTATGAATGTTAAATATGATGTGTGCTTGATTATGCCATGATTTTGTGATAATTGTGTATGCCGAAGTTCGAGTAGGCAAGAAAGTCTCTATCTTGTATTTTGGAAATAAATTAGTCAACGATTGTGAAAATAATATTATAGCATATGCTAATGTTATGATGTACGCTGTGATATGGTGTTTGGAATGCGTTATTTGTTGCATACAGGTTCATGACACGAAGTTAGCGACTTTCTACCCCAAAGCGATGTAGAAATCCACTATTTTGTCGAAATTTTTGTTTTTATTTTCAAAGTAAAAAAGTTTTTAATTTAAAGCTTTAATATGGTAAGTTTTAAAAGTTAAAAAGTAAGATTTAAAAGTTTTGGAATTATGGGTTTGTATAGCGATAGTCGCTATACGCCAGTTCGCAAAAACCCTACTATTTCCAAATTGAAAACTTATTTCCACCTAAAAACTTTTTGAAAGGTGTTTCCTAACTTTGTTATAAGTTTTAAATTGTGAAAATAGAGTTTTGAAGTTAATTTGGTCAATAACCAAGTATGAAATTACGGGTCCGTATAGTGATATTAGTTATATGCGCAGTTTGGGAAATCTAACTATTTTTCTAATCTAAACTTGTTTTCACTTAGTAATCATTTTAAAAATATTATATAACTCTAACGAAGTAATTAGAGAACAATTAATTAATTAATTAATAATTATTTAATTGATAATTAATTAAAAAAGGTAATTAGTACTTAAGATTTGTTAATAATGGTTTTTAAACTTAATGTTAATTAAGTTAATCATGATTTATTAATTAATTAAAAAATAATTATTTAATTTGTAATTAAGGATTAATCAACTATTATTTAGTTATTTATTCAAGATAATTGTTAATAAATTATTATTATAAAAGGATTTTTATTTAATTAATCTTGTTAATTATGTTTTAATAAGATTTAATTAATGATTAATTACATGAAATTATAATTTAATCGCTATTTATAATAAGGAGTTGATTCTCATTTACAAGGGTTTAAACCGCTTTGAGTGTAAAGTTTTGTTTTAAACTATTTTCTTTCTAAATTGTTTTAAATCAAGGGATTTCTATGTTGCTTACCCTTAAGTAACCCTATATGATTAGGAAAACTAAATGACATCCAATAGCAGAACAAAAGACTATTTTGCCATTACAATTAACTTGGACATTTACTTAAGTTGGTTGATTGTTATGTGTTGACCCCTTATGTACTTGTTATTGTGTGATGCATTGTTAAACTAGATAAGTAAAACCAAATTAAAAGCACCATTTTGGTTGCTAAGCCTTCATTTGATTTTGTATAGATAAATATTTCATTTTGTTTTTGAAATGGTTGCAAAGTTATTACATTTTGAAGAAGATATTTAGAAAAATGATTTGACAAATGCTTTACAAAAGATGTTTCTAACTAACGGGAATAGTTTTCCATGTTATGAAAAGAAATTTTTATTAAGAGTTTTATAAATGAATTTGGAAATATATAAGGTAATCTGGGTAAATGGATTTTAGGTTTTAAGCAAAGAAGATTTCATAAATAAGAGAGATTTATGAAATGGATTTGCTTATTAAAGAAGTTAATTTGAATTAAGATTATTTAGGAAGTTATCTTTAATAGGAAGGCTTATAAAGAAGTTTATAAATGATTTTAGGTATTTATAAAAAAAGTTTTAGAAAATGACATGGATATTCATAAAAGGAGTTTATAAAAATGTTTTGATATTTATATGAAATTTATATGTAAAGTTTGGATATTTTTGAAAGAAATTATTATAAATGATTTTGAATAATTCATAAAAGGATTTTATAAATGAATTTGGAAGTTTGGAAAATAACCATTTTAAAATGGTGGCGTGGAATATTCGCTCCACACTTAACACGGAGGGAATAATGTTTAGGGAAGTCCTTACCTCCAATTTAAACAACATTTGTTTAATCCTTTTTAGCATGATTTGAATGTAAGAAGTTATTCACAAATGTTTCGTGTATATACTTATTTCTAGGAGATAATTAAATGAATGTCTTGGACATGCATTTTGAAAAGAGATTTATTAAATAAAGATTTGTTTTGAGGCTTAGTCATTGCTATGGATAAATAAATCATAAATGGAATTGGTTTTTTATTATTTGATAGTTAAATAACCGTCTATCAAATTTGGACCCAAAGTATAACTTTGGAAATGAATAAGAGAAACACGCGAGCTATATAGCATAGTCATCTCCGATAATGATGTACCGTGCGTGTAAATCTCATTTCGTTCTCCTAGAACAATGATAAAGAAATCCTCCACTAACGGTTAGGATATGATGTCTGCTCTTATCTTTGACTATTTATTTTATGAAGAACTGGGTTGTGTTTACCATATCGAGTATTGTTTTAAAGAGATTGGGATCGGATATATTATTCAAAAACCACTTCGATGCAACACATGTTTTCGAAGTGAGGACGTCTTGAAGATAAAGGAATTGAAGACGGATCTCTCAAGCATTTTGTCCAGTCTAAGAACGAACTTGCATGATGAATGTCGGCTTTGCACTGCTTCTTAGAGGGTAGTATTAGCATTCGAAGATGGTCTACTAAGTGAAAGAAGGCAAAGACATGACCTTTGAGCCTTACAAATTAGGAAATGGTAAAACTACGATATGCAGTAGAGCTATGTGGTCAACTACCATTAAGAGTCGCCATCCCATTCTAGATTGTCCGTATTTAAATTGTTTTATGCACAAACACCGTGGTAGTATAAGGCCTCAGTGTCAAAAAGAGATAGGGTAATCCAACTCGTCATGTTAAAGGGGCAGTCGGCCCTATGGAGCAGGGCTACAAGAAGTTCTTGTCGGACTCCGGTATATTTTCTAGGGTTGTACTATCGGAAGGCAGTCCCTTACCGTGCCTTAGTATGGAATCCAATCTCCAATACGTGCCTTTACGCCTTTTATTGTAGAGCCTAGCATGATGGAATTTAATGTGGTAACAATTTCAGCTATTTTGATATTTATTTGAAACCATGGACATTATTATAATATCACTAGATTTTTATGTACAATGTTTTGGTTATTGTAAGGTAAAAAGTCATCTGTGTTTATGTGCAATGTGGACTTATGATATGCCTTTGATTTTAAGGTTTTTATAAAGTTAAAGACTTATACTTTACTGATACCAGACCCATGTCTGACCTAGAGTTTATTTTCTTTTCTTAAACTCTTGGATCCACAAATTTGAACAGCTGCCAAGTATATTTGGTTTTCTGCAGATTCATTTGGAGGACCTTGGAGCAGGTGTCTTCATCAATAGTTAGATATTAATTTATTTTCCACTATATTATATGCATATAGTATCGGCTAGGTAGGGGCAAGCTGTTATAACTTTCCTGGAGTAGAATTTGTATTAATGTGACTCTGATGTAACATTTTTGAAATGACTTTGCAATATAATACGTTGAGTAATTTAAATTGTTCCATTGCATTGTGAGATTCTATGTTGTTTAGTTTCTTCTCTTCTATCTTTTTTTCTTTCACCCCTGTTGACTCGTCTTTCGGACGACTAAATGATTGGCACACGAATATGGAGAATGTACTAAGTGTCATCTTTGGTTGTAAGAAAGGTAGATACTTGCAACCATCAAAGTTAACATTATTTGAGCCTTTTGCAAATGAAGTTCCCACAACTGCTACTTCATCCATTCTACAGGGAAGGAAAAAAGTAATTTGATCACTCGAGATCAAAGGTTAGCACAAAAAATTTGAAGTGCCACTTGACAAATTATCATTTAGGCCTAAAGAAAAAGATTTCACTAGCATAAAAATAGTGGTATCTAATGCGTATGTGTAACGACCCAATATTTTCAACCATTCGCATCCGCACATGTCGGACTTGAATTGCTCAAAATACCACATTGTAAATAAAATTTGGCAAATCTCAGAATATACACTAAATAAATAATCACAGATCACAGACACAGAGTAAATAATAATGCAGCAGAATTAAAAGAGATGGTAGTTCATGAAGCTACTATATAAAAATAAGATACATCAGAGTTATACAAGATACAACAGAAGAGTAACAAGATACATTAAGTACAAATCAGAATACATCACTGAAACACCGTATACAGAAAGCAAAATAGATGACTGGATCTTCAAGCAAAGCTCCTACTTCGAAGGTGAATCTTGAATGCAGAATCACTCAATATGACTCGAGCGTAAAGAAAAACACAAAACACTCGAGTCCGGACATAAATACTTATGAACTGTAAATCAACTCAAATAAACAGTAACAAAAATGCATCAGTAACTTAAAGGATGCTTGGGATCGTCCATCCTTTAAGGATCCGTTAAACTATTTACTATGTAGTAATATTGCGCTATTACAATAATGTCTATAGTAAAATAGACTTACTTTAAAATAGCGTTCCAGGCTTACCCATATCACCCTTCACACATAATAGTCCTAATAGTCCATCCAAACACTTAATAGTCCCAGTAGTCCATCCAATATCATGATATCTCCAGATTGGGAGACTATCAGAGGATACCACACGGGCTACGGGAGAAAAAAAAATCGTAGTAAGGTTTGCTATGGTAGGTGACACTGCGCACAAGGCAATGCCAGGGTAGATATACCAATTACGCACACGTGCTGGTGGTAACGTAGCAGCCACATATGCCCACCTCAGAACACACTTCCATATCAAAATCGAAGGATGGCCATCAAATCAACCACAAGTAAGAGTATGGTATCGAAGGAATATATCCGACCAGAGGAGCTACCCCTTTTGGCCCGAGATCGCTCCTGTTTTAGCCACCTTAAGCCAACTCATGGGAGTCGGGTCCACGTAATATCCCTCAAGAACGTCACCACCAACCTACTTCATTTTAAAATCTCCACCGCGTACACAGTTGTTAAAGTGGTTTTCGGGGTTGGCAGAGAGTATGCCAACTTCCGATCCCAGTCTCTTTAACAACCAAACGTTATTATAACGCCGTAGTCATTTCAAAATAGTTTATACTTCAAAAAACAAATCATTTCATTTCAAAACTATATTCCTTTCAAGATAGTTTATACATTGAAACCAAAACCATTTTTACTTCAAAACAATATTCAAATCAAAATAGTTTGTACTTCGAAACCAAAACCATTTTTACTTCAAAACTATATTCAAATCAAAATAGTTTATACTTCGAAACCAAAACCATTTTTATTCCAAAACTATGTCCAAGTCAGTACGATATCATTTCCATTTCAAACATATATTCACCTTTCAAAAATCATTATACCTCAAAGTTATAACTCTTTCGAAACCAAAATATTTGAAATCATTACACTTTGAAAATCATAACATTTTAAAATCATACATTTGAAAATTTTCAAATTTATTCAATTAAACTCAATTTTCAAATTTCCAATTTAATTCAATTCAAACCATCAGTTTCAATTCAATTCAGTTTTCCAACAAAACTTTTCAAATCTTATAAATTTCAAATATAGATTTGATTTACAAAATAAACCATTCAATTTTAATATATTTCCAAAATTTAATATCCCACATTTCAAATCTAAACTTTAAATTTCATAAATTCATATCTCAAACCTAATTTCATTATTATTTAGTTTTGAAATATTCATTTCATAAATCCAATATTGTTTAGATAAACTTAAATTACAATTAAACCAAATATATTTTCATACAAATATAAACTTCAAATATTCATTAATCAAAATCAAATATCATTGCAAATTCACGTTCTTTATCAAAATAAAGATTATATCATTAAAAACCATTTCAAAATCATTAAAATACCATATCCTTCAAAACCTCATTATCAAATCATTACTTGGATTCAATTTCAAATATTCAAATTTAAATATCATTTAAAAATCAAATATGTCATTCATTTATTATTTCAAATGTCATTACAAAAATACATTTCAAAATTCCATTCAAAAATTCATTTATCTCGTTTGATTTCATTCGATTTAACACATAACCAAGTAAACCTTATTTAAATTCAAATTCAATGTAAATTCCTTAAAATTCAAATTTTAAATATTAAATTATATTCAAAACTCGTTATATTTCACAAATAATAAATTCCAATAGTTAAATCATTTAACATTTTAAAATATAACACAAACAGTGTTAAATTCTATAACATTTCAAAACATTGACAAAATATAGCAACGACGGCATTAATAAAGTACTATCGTAGCTTATAGTTTCCAAAATAGTTAGTTCAAGAATAACGGCACTTATAAAATGCTGTAATAGATATTTAGTTATTTCAACATAGTTACGTTCAAAACAACAGCATTTAAAATGCTGTCACAGCATTTTTAGGAAATGCTGTTAACAAAATTTCAGATTTTATTTTAACTTTTCAAAAAAAATAAAACTTCAAATCTTGTTATTTAAATTTATAAATCATATTTCTAGACTTCAAAATTTCACATTTAAATCATCTTAACATATTATTTATTATTATAAAATTTTAAAATCAAATGTTCAACTTGTAAAACTCAATTCATTTATTAAGTCAAAATTTCACTATTTCTTAACTTATAAATTTCAAAAAACTTAACAAATATCATTTCAAAACTTTAATTTAAGTTCCATTATTTACTTACATTTTTAAAATAAAATTTAAAGTCGAAAATCACATTTACTTCAAATTTACATACTTAAATTCACAAATTCAAAACTTAGTATTTAACTTTCTTAAAACCATAAAATATATATTTTTAAATCAAATTCATACTTTTAATAATACATAATTTAATAAAAATCATTTAAAGTTATACCATGGGGTCTGTATATAATTTTCTAACCTAGGTCAAGTGATACCGATATATATCATTTCAATCAGCAGTTTAAAAAGAAAACCCGGGTTCTATCATTTCAAACCCGCAATCCCAAGCCAAATAAAAATAAATAAAAATCGCTCAGGCCTATCATTTCAGCCCATAATGATTTTTTCCTATTCTAATGTCCGTTCGGGTATGTATCGTTTCAACTCATAGTGATTCTATTCTAATAGGGAACTTGTAGTGTGAACATATACATATACATATACAACATAAGCAATGTCAATATCACAATATAATGTCAAATATCATATGTCAGGTGATAATTATCAGAGTTAACATGGTAATGACATGGAATAACATAACATATAATCATCATTAACTTGCATAACATTTTAATTACTAAACACTTGTTATCGATTCACCATTTCATAAGTAAATATGTCAGAGTGAGAAAGACTCACCTTTTCAAGCTGGAGTTAGCAAGTCAAACTACACAAATGAATTCCAGAAAAACAGGATATGGCACGACATAGCACGACTATGGATTCAAATGATTGGAGAGAGACAAGGTATGATCTTGTAAACAATCAAAACAACAGACAATATATACATGAATATTTAACCAAAATAGCATTAAAGTAAATGGAAATACAAAGCAACAAAGACAAGAATGATTAGACCTTGCTTTAATCACTCCAATTGCTTGGCTATAGGGTTCATATGCTCAGCTATGAAGGTGCTAAAGCTCGGGTCATGGCATCATATAGGTGCGGCTACAAGTGGAGATGATGGTAGAAGTTACATATGAAGAGGGCAAAGGGTCAAGGCAAAATAGGATGGTTTTGGTGCACCATTTGACTCGGCTATGCCAAGTTTTGGGTTCAGACCTACATACTTCCGGTAGGGTCAGATCTGAAGTGATGTCTAGAGGTGGTGTAGGAAGGTGGTGGTGGAGCTAGCGGTGTGGCCAAGTCAAGATATGAAGGATATAGTGGAGTTTATGGCTAGGCTAGGCAATTTTTGTGGAGTTTTATGCAAAGTTGTGGTGTTTTGGTCACATGGAGGTCACGGCTTGAGGTGGTGATCAGAGGAGAGGCTGATGGTTGCTACGGCTGGTGATGGTGGAGAGGATGGAGGTGATGATGGGTGGTAGGGCCGAGCAAAGTTAGGTAGAGGCAAGGCAAAAAAACAATGAAAAGAAGAAGGAAGAGTAGGAAGAAGAAAGCAATTTTATTTTATTTTATTTTTTTGAAACCATGAGTTTTTTTTAAGAGGAGGAGAATGTTTTCTCATGTGAATTAGAAGGAAGTCACAGCTGAGCAAGGAGAAGTGGTCGGCTAAACAAAATGAAAAGGCAAAAGGAATTTGGAAAGGCAAGTAAATGAAAAGACATAGAAAAATGAAAGGTCATTGCCTCTTCACGTTTCCATTTTCATTTAAATCAAAATAAACTAAATAAATTCAGAAAATAAAATAAAATACTGAAAAAAAAATGAAAAATAAAATAAATAAATATTTTGTAGAAAATATAAAATAATTAAGAAAATAGCACAATAATAGAAATTACGGTGAAAAATTGTCGATAAAATACAATAAGCTTTAGAAAATTAAAATCACACTTTTAAAATGTTTTAAAAACAAAATAAATACGTAACATGACATATTACACATATTAGAACATGTTTTGACAAATACAAATATTATTTATATAAATTAAAATAGATAATTTTGTTAAATAAAACAATATACACACAATATTGTAAATAGCATAACTTTCACAACATTATTCGGATTTCAACGAAACAAAAAGCAATATTCTTAAAATTTAATTTAATTTCATAATTAAAGATAAAATTCAAAAATTCAAATATTTAAATTTTAATTTAAAAAGTCAAAGACAAAGTTTGACTAAATTGACCAAAATTCACATTTATTGGAAAATATTCCATTTATTCCTGTTTGAAACTATAATTCACATCAAAATTAAAATTTATATTTGAAATAACAAAAATTATTCTTTTTAATAACTAAAATAAAGTTTTTAAATCAGGAATTTAAATTAAAATAATTAAAATAAACAACTAAAATGATCACAAAATATAGGGTTTTTACAGTACGGGTTAGGTTAGGTAATAATACTAGATAATGAGTATATTTCCATGTTTTATTTATTGATCTCCAAGGAATCTAAACTCTATTGCAGTTGTCAGCACTTGCATGCTACAATTAACACTTAAAAATCATGTGAATTGGGAGTTGCATATAAGATTCATTGACAATGAAAATTTTTGTTTTTCTAATATTCTTGTACATTACTTACCATCAAACAAGTAAGAAAGTGTCACTCCAACCATGAACCTAGCTATTTCTGAGCAAAATGATGCACATATATGGATAGGAGCATGAACACCCCCATCTTCAATTATACAAAGAATGCTGGACGAATTGAATGAGAGATTCCAAAATGCCCCAACAGCTGTCTCATGACTATCCTAAACTATCAAAGCGCAAAGAAATTATCGTAATATGTATGTTCTAAAGATATGCTTCGTGGTACTCTCTCCATCATTTGATCCCTTATGATTAGATCTTCTAGTATACATCATTTATCCCATGAGGAACTAACATGGTCAAGTGATATCAACGATATTCCTCTTAGTTATTTGCCCAAGTACGAAATTATATGGCATAATATGTGATATTTTACTAATAACATATTATGTCAGTTTATTACGCGGGAAATATATTTTTCGTTTTTAGAGAGAAACTGAATCAATATGCCATGGTAAGTGGAACAAAGCAGCAATGGAGCTTACTACAATGTTGGAATGTGCCAAAGCAACTAGAGGTACTGTAACAACCCATATATTTTATGATTGAATATTTAAATATTTTATTTAAATATTTTATCGACAGTCAGATTTTAGTCCGAAAAGTTACATTTTTGCATACAGTAGAATTAGGACTCCGGACCACTTCCATTGGGTCCAAAACGCCGTTTGCGATCTTTTTGAGTATAAACTTTGATATGTTTGGAGTTAGTGGAATTTTGCCATTTTTCACTTTGGGCTTTGGGTTTGCTTTAGCCCATTAGCCCAAACTATTAATTCTAACTCCACCCCCTCTTCCCTTCATAACTTCACTTTCATTTCCTAACACTCAAGCTTCATCAAAAATGGGGAGAGGAATGGAAAATTAAAACTCCTAGCCCTAGTTCATTTGCAAATCCAACATCTAACTCCAAATCCAAAGAGAAGCCATTGATTCAAGCTTCTTGTGTTGAGATTGAAGAGTGGTAGATTCTTCCTTTGCTTTTAGGCTTCTTCTTCATTGATTTTGTGAAAAGGTGAGATTTTTATCTCACATCTTTGTCTATAACTATCTTTGATTGTTGGGTATGAATTCCTAACACCTTTTCATATGCATTTGCTCTTGGTTTGGATTGAATTGGTGAAAATCCCAATTTTTAGTGTTTTGGGTTCAAATCTTTAAAAATCCTAACTTTGATGATTAGACACGTTTTTGGAGACGCATCGAGGAGCCAATAGGACCGGGTAGCCATGGGCGTAATCCCCTAGTGTCTGTGCTCGATCGGTTGCAAATTGAGAGAGTTTTTGGCATTTTTGTTGCTTAGGTCGTTCGGCCTGCACATATGGTTCTTGACCTGCAGTTAGGTCGGCCTCCCTTAGGTCGCAACCCCCTTAAGTCGCTCGGCATATTCTTCACAACTTAGGTCGCGCCATTTGTCTCCTTAAGTCGCTCGCCTTGTGTTAGGCCATTCCATGACTTAGGTCGCAAACCCCCCTTAAGTCGATCGGCCTATTCTTCACCAACTTAGGACGCGCCATTTTTCTCCTTAAGTCACTCGGCTTGTCCCTGTGCCTTAGGTCGCGCTAAACCTTAGGTCGTTCGGCCATTAGGTCGTTCCACCCATAGGTCGCTCAACCATGTTAAGTCCCACCTGCAATATCACGCAACCCCTTAGGTCGCGACAAGATAGGTCGTTCCCACTTAAGTCGTTCCCCCTTGGGTCGCTCGTCCTGCTTGCACTGATTAGGTCGCGACATGTTAGGTCGCTCCTTTCCATAAATCGTTCGGCCTATTCTTACCCCTTAGGTCAGCCATGCCATAAGTTGCAACCTCTTAGGTCGATGACCACAGAGGTCGCTCGGTTTTCCACTTATGCCGCTAGCTCCTTAAGTCGTTGCAGCTATCTTCTTAAGTCACGCAGTTAGGCCGCATGCTATTCCTTAAGTCGCTGATCCCTTGTGTAGTATGCCGCGGAATCGTATGAGTTGAGCCGCTGATTTCTTGTGTTGACTTATGTTAAGTCGTAAGTCGTGGCTATTAAGTCGCAAGGGTATTTCCACTTTGATGGATTTGGAATCGAATTCTTTGGATTTCTATTCACGCCTTCAAATGTGAATTTTTGTGATTTATTGTTTCTACAATCATTTTTGTGATTTGTCAATTTATCTCACTCGTACGAGAAATCTAATTAAATGGCTTAGGAAAACAAATGGTATGAAACGCTTACGTTTACTTCGCCGGTTAATTCTTGGACTTGTTCGATTGAACCTCTTGTGACAATTTTCGAGTGGAGATCTACAATTTGTTCGTAAATATTTAAGTTAAGCTAGTGGTTATGGGACATGAAGCTAAGCTTATATATTTACTAGCTTACTGTAATTGATACTTCTTGATGATCGTTGATGATCATTTTTGTGATTTAGACTAGCAAATGTACGATGTCTCTTTGTCTACGAGGGAGACTAAACCCCGTTTCTGTGGAGCTTCGGCTCAATTTGGTGGGGTAACGACCCATGGTCTTCGGGCCGTTTTATGGAGCTTCGGCTCAACATTAATGGTTAGCAACCATGGAATAGCGTTCCATTTTGTGATACACATGTTGGTGAGTTTTCATGCTCCCGTTTTTTGATAGGCCTCCCCCTTTTTGTGATTTCTGGATTTCCATTGATGATTTCTAGAATTTGTGTTTCACCAATTTCGTGATTTACATTGATAAGTTTTATCAATATTTGTACATTGGTGAATTTGTGTGTCATTAACTTTTGTGATTGGCATTGATATTATTGTCAGTATTTATGGTTCGGTGAATAAAAATAAAGAGTATGACATTCCTTTTGATCTTTGAGAAGATTCTTGTGATATTGATTAATCCCTAGTTGATTTTCAATTGCATACTTATCACAGTATGGCGTTATGGTTATCATATGTTTTTGTCATATCTCTTATTCTATGTCATTTCATCTGATATTTATAGCTAGACTGATCCGTTTATTATTTTATTAAATAATACTCGAGTCAGACCGAGATGTTACAGGTGCTTCTGCTTGACTTCACATCCGGGATTATCACCTTGACTTTTGCCTAACTACTTAGATTAGTAGTTTTTGTTGTATTCATTTGAGATATAGACTCATTGATGTATCCATATTCTTTTGTTTAGCACTTGTAGCTGTTCCTTTGTGATATTGTGGATCTTGTTTGACCACTACTCTGATGTACACTTTCATGTGTTATATTCAAATCTTTTTCCGCCTTTGTGATATGGATATCTGTGACTGATTTGTGTTATGTTTATTTCTATATTTGTTTCTAAAGATATTATAGCCACTGTGTAGTAGCTTTGAGTTTGCATCGGTATGTCGGATTTCCTCTTGATTTTGTAAGAAAATGCATGTTGTACTATCTGACATATCGGTGCCTCGCACAAAGCCATTACACGGATGGTCACTCCTCAACAGCCTTATTCCCCATGCTAGTTGACGGCATTACACCATAGTGTTGTTGGCTAGCATGGGTATAGAGGTGGGGCATCAAAGTTTGGTATCGGAGCGAAATTTCGAAACAATGTAGAATAATTTAACAAGGATTATCATCCTAAGTCCATCTTAGGAGTCGTGCTTTAGGATTTAATTCGAGTCTTCGTACCGATTCATCCTATTTTCTTTATGATTCCTTGTTTTATCTATCAAGATTGCTTGATATTCATTTGGTGAATAACCTTTTCCTTCTTCTTTCTTTCTTTCTAAAGGAAGAGAAATGGTAAGACCTGGTCATCCCAACGCCGGTCAATCTAGTGCTACTCCCCAGGATGCAGTATTTATGTCTGCCCAGCAGCTTCTTGATCTCATAAAGAATGCTCAGGCAGCCGGTTCAAATCCGGAGTCTACTCGGCCTAAGTCTGGATTTGCACGTTTGTGCAACGATTATACCAATTTGGGTGGGAAGCCATTCAGAGGTTCTAGAACTATTATTGAGGTCCAGGCTTGGCTGAGAACATGCGATCGAATTTTTTCTCGCATGAGTTTTATTGATCTTCACCGAGTTTAGGTGGCCTCTAGTATGCTCCAAGAAAGAGCATTAGATTGGTATGAGCTTCTTATTTCTGAAATAGTTGAAGCGGATCTTACTTGGGAGAAATTCCGGGAACGCTTCGAATTAAAACTTGTGCCGGAAGCTGAGAAGGTGACATTGGCTCGTCGTTTTATAGACCTTGTTCAAGGTGAATCTTCCATGGCAGATTATGTCACATCCTTCGTGTCACTTTCTAAATACGGGGTCGAGTACATAAACACCCCATTGAAGAAGAACCAAAGATTTGTCTATGGCTTGAATAAAAATCTCAAGAAGCCATTACTTCTAAAATTAGAAGTTTCTTTTGATCAACTCATTGATATCACTCTTCGACTTGAAGAGGCAGATAAAGAGAGTGATGTTGAATTTATGGGTGCCAAACCAAACTTCAACAACAAGAAAAGGCATAATAAGTTCAAAGGTCCTTATCCCAATAAGAAAGGGAAGCAAGCAACTTCGGTGGCAAAAACTTCTACCTCTAGTCGTGGGAAATGCTACAATTGTGGTTCTAAGGACCATTATGCGAACAAGTGTTCAAAGCCTCGTGCTTCTCGCTATTATAAAAGCTCGGATCATTATTTATCTTCTTGTCCCAAACTTCAGGGCAAGAAGGAGTGAAAGCTTAATGTTGCTCAAGCCCCTGGCAACACATCTCGTGGTCAAGGTATTTCTCATTCTATCCTTGATGACATTATTTTATTTCGTGATCACCCTATTCGAGTCTTTTTGATACGGGTGCGTCCCATTCTTTTATATCAAAAGAACTTTTTGATACTTTTTCTTTGAGTGTTGTCGCTTTAACGACTTCTTTGAGAATTGCGAATCTAGTTGGTGGATCCGCAACAATCAGTTTATTGTGTAATGATGTCGAGATTATTTTGTGTGATTTTTCTTTCCGAGCCGATTTGCATGTTATGCGCTACTTAGGCTTTGGAATGATTTCGAGAATGGATTGGCTTAACCGCTATGAAGCCCAAATCCTATATCCTAAGCGGACTATTTATCTTCGACATCCTCAATCTGTTAAGCAGATTTCTATTGATCTTAAAGAGTCGGATTCCAGCTTGGTTGCATCTTTATATTCTTTATATCCTCATGATGACGATAATGATGATGATGAAGATATTATTTCTCTTATTAACATTGTTTGTGAATTCTCTGACATATTTGAGCCCGTTTTAGGATTACCACCTAAGCGAGAAATTGAGCTCAGAATTAATCTCATCCCCAGAGCTCAACCTGTCACTCGTCCTCCTTATCGCATGTCCAATAAGGAAAATAAGGAGATGCGCAAACGATTATCCGAATTGGAGACGAAGCAATTTATTCACTTTAGTTCCTCGCCTTGGGGAGCTTCGGCTATTTTTGTGAAGAAATCTGATGGTACACTTAGGCTTTGCATTGACTACCGCAAGCTTAATGATCTTACTATCAAGAATAAATATCTTTTACCTCGGATTGATGATCTATTCGATCAACTTAGTGGTGCTAGAGTCTTTTCACAATTAGACCTAGCTACCGGTTTTCATCAGCTTCGTATTGCAGAGGATAGTATTCCTTTGATATCGTTCCGTACTCATTATGGATCGTATGAATGGCTTGTTGTGCCATTTGGTTTAACGAATGCTCCGGCTTATTTCGTTGACCTTATGAATTGAGTTTTCAAAGACTTCCTCGATCGATTTGTTCTCATCTTCATTGATGATATTCTTGTGTATTCAAAAACCGAGGAGGAGCATGAAAAGATCTTCGGATTGTGTTGGAAACTCTTAGGAGTAATCAATTAAAAGCAAAAATTTCTAAATGCCACTTTTGGCAATCTCGTGTGAAGTTTCTCGGTCGTATTATTTCTGAATCCGGAATTTCCATGGATCCTTCAAAGATTGAAGCAATTCGAAATTAGTGACCAAAGAGTGTGACGGAGATTCGTAGCTTCCTTGGATTGGCGGGCTATTGCCGTCGTTTTATTAAATACTTTTCTAAAATTGTCGTGCCTCTTACTAGCTTAACAAAGAAAGGTGTTAAATACATTTGGTCGGACAAATGTGAAGCTTCTTTTCAGAAATTAAAAGAACTCCTTTCCGATGCTCCTATTCTTGTGATTCCCGAGGGAAATCAAGATTTTGTTATTTATATCGATGCTAGTCGTGATGGTTTGGGTGTCGTTCTTATGCAAAGAGAACGTGTTATTGCTTATGCTTCTAGGCAATTGAAGTCAGCCAAGACTAGATATGCCACTCATGATTTAGAACTCACGGCTATTGTGTTCGCCCTTCGTATTTGGCGTCATTATCTTTTGGGAGAGAAATTTGTTCTCTATACCGATCATAAATCTTTGAAGTATCTATTTTTCTAAAAGGAACTTAATCTGCGTCAACAACGTTGGCTCGAATTTCTTGCAGCTTATGATCTTGATATTCTTTATACCCTCGGAAAGGGAAATCGTGTTGCGGATGCACTTAGTCGCAAGCAATAAGCGGTTGTTTCCATGATGATATCCGAATGGAAGGATCTCGAGGTTTTATCCACTTGTGAGATTCAAGATCGTGTTTCTGATTTATGTTCATCTCTTGTTTTATGTAGCCTTGAGGCTCATCCTTCTCTTTTAGACCGCATTCTTGAAGCTCAAAAGCTAGATCCCGAATTGGCTCTTCTTAGCCAAAATTTTAGGGATAAAATTGATATTGAAGGTTTGAAAGACTTTGATATTGATTCTCGTGGCGGCATTCAAAAATTTGGTAGACTTATTGTGACGACCCAGAATTTTTAAGCCTTTAAAATCGTAATATTTAATTGATTTTAGTATTTAAAAGTAAAATTTAACTTGAGTTCAAATATCACTAATTATTGATAATTAAATTATAGAATTAAATAATTTAAAGTTGGATAAAATAGTGAATCTAGAATTCTAAGCCTATTAAAAATAATTTGAAGGTTTGTAGAATTTATATTGATCACACTGAAGGTAATAGAAGTAGTAAAATTGAAATTAACAGTGGTTTGTTCAGTTCTAAAATTTATACTGTTTAAATTGAATTTAAAAATAGCCTTCCGAGATGTAGTCTCGGAATTCGACGAAACCAGTTCCATTGGGTCCGTAATATTGAATTATTATCGGATTTCAAATTTCGTAGCGATCAGAGTTGTTGTGTGAGCGTACTTTATATAAACGCGCTGAAATCTATATCGAATCCAATTTAATAATTGGGTACCTAAACAAGATATTTATGAATATAAAAATATTAATTTTTAATCAGCTGCTACCCTGTAATTACTTTAGCTAGCATATCTCTGTTGTAGCCGACACACATAAACAATTTTTTACGCGAAACATATTTTCTTGTTCCCTCTGTTCTTTCTTTAAATTGCAGGCTCGCTCAATAATATCTCGTTCAAAGCTTTCAGAAGAAAATTAAATTAATGGCCGATGCTTCCAGTTGAAACCAAGTTCGATTTATGGCCGAACCGAACCTTTCTCTTCTTTTCAAAACCCCAAATCAATTCGTTTAAATAAAAAAAATTGATCGCGATTGAATCGCAAATCGCGAGGGAGGGGAGGAGGGATCATTCGAGTAGGCGTAGGCGTGAGTCGCCTCGTTTAAGGATGGGCGTGTCTTTCTCAAGTTAAAGCAGCGAGAGGTGATAGGGAGAGAGAGAGCGATTGGTGCTCGCGAGTGGCCTTGGACAACCGTGGTGGGCCTAGCATGGTGGCTGCTCGCGATGGCGATTTGTGGTCTGCGATGTTATGCGTGTGTTGATGGCAAAAAAGGGTTGACTTCGGGGTCGCGTATGAAGGGTGAGGCGACTTGAGCGATAGTCGATGAGGTTCGTTTTCATTTTACAGATGTAGTAACATTTTATTCGGAAGATGAATAGAGTTTTAAATGTCTTCCTATATATATTTATATACACATAAAACACACGTATACCTTTTATTCTTTGCTGATTAATGTTAAAAAAAAGTATTAAAGTGATCTATCTATTACAATATCATATTAAAAAAAATATTTATAAACAAATAAAGTGTGATGAAGTGGTAAATTTAGTTTGAGTATTTTTAAATTGATATTACTCAAGTCTGAACTCGAGTTTTATTTGTTGATTTTTGTTTTTGTAACCCATTGATTAGAAATTACTTTTGTAGATAAGATTTTGAAAGGAAGTTATATACATATGTGCACACTTAACGTATTTAATTATTTTAATTAATTTATGAAAGGAAAATTAATTTAAAATTTACTGCCTTGGTTAAATCAAATAAAAGGTTAAAAGTTAATCATTAGCTAAATTAAATAAACAATTGGTGAATAACTGTTTGATTGGTTCAAACGATAATAAATTGTGAATTGTTTATTCAAGGTCAAAAATCGAGAAAGAAGTGGGTTGCAAACAGGAATCAAAGGTGAGTTAATCTCACTCGGTAAATTTAAATTTAAATGATTAAATTTAATTAATTGTTTGAATGGCTGAATTGATTGATGTGATATAGTATGATATTTTGGAATTGGTGTATTATATTGTGCTAACGTTTGTGGATGCAGGAAAAAACAGGTTTGAGGGATCCAACTGGACCCCTCAACATTTATTTAAATTATTTAATATTCTCTGCTGTGAATATTGATATTCTATGATGAGTCATATTGGAATATTGAATGTTATGGTTTGATTGGGTATATTTGGGTATAATGAATTACCAAAAATATATAAATTGGATTTTGGAAAGGAAATAAAAGAAGTGAATTTATAAGTAAAATAATTATAGAAATTTGAATAAATTTAAGAATGAATTGGAAAAGAAATAAAGTGACTTTAAAATTCTAATAAATAAATCTTGAGTATAGAATGGAAATTTTGAATAATCAAGAGATTAATGAATTTTAATCTTCAGTATGATTATTTTTAAAAGAACAAACATTTATTTAAAATTTAAGATTGAAAATATTGAAAGGAATAAAGAACGAATTGGGATAAGATCTGAAATTTGTATATTTCAGTTAAAGATTTAAAATCAAACAGAAATTAATAACACTAATGTTAAAGCCCATAACTCATGAATTTTGAAATGAATTGGGTAAGTAAAGAGATTTAATTCAAGTAGAATAAAGTGGGAATCAATTTGGAAAATTGATTTAAGTGATTGAGATTGGAAATTCTCCCTGGAAAATCAAGTACGTTTTTAAAGTAATTTTTTTTAATATAAGTTAATAGTTTTAAAGTTGTTTTAAAAGGCAAGTTTTGTAAAATTTATTATTTCTAATATTTAAAGTCTAAAGTAGTTATTTTCTTTTAATCTATTTTAGCAGTAATTATTAAGAAGTAACTAAGTATTTTGTTTTTAAAAGTAGAAATCTAGTTTTATATTTTATTAAGTAACTTTATTTTCAAGTGTTTATATAGTACATATTTTTAACCAATTATTGAAGTAGTTTTAACTTAAATGTTTTAAAATAAATTCCAAAACAAGCATTTTGTTTAATCTATTTTCGTAATAATTATTTAAAGAATGATTTGATATTTTAATTAAAGAAGAAATCTAATGTATAGTTATAAGGTTACCTTTGTTAGGGATGCGGATTAAGGATCTTACGGCAGAAATAACACTAAAGGAGGGTGAATAGTGTTTTAAAGAATATATGAACTATATGACTAAATTAAAACTTTCAACACAAATCTAAACAGAATTCTAACACAGAATGATCACAGAACATATAACAAATGCAAATAATAAAGTAAAGCAAGTAAAAGGAAAGAACACATCAGATTTTATACTGGTTCGGAATCCTCCTACATCCAGTCCTGCACCAAGGCAATATCCTTGTATAGATTTTTATAAGCCAATATCCAAATTACAACCCTCAATTTCTAAGGCCTTGAGGAACCCTCCTATCTCCGAGTCTGGGGTAAACTCTCTTGATTTATGGGACACAAGATCACCCTAATACTTCTTAATAACAATCCTTTTGAATGGATAGACTCTATGGACTTTTTGAATACAAATTAATCCTATAACTCTGAATAACACTTTGATCTTTAGTAGAATGATGGAGAATCAAATAGAGAGAGTATCTAAATGATTTCCAATTGAGAATTTGGCAGAATGATGGCACGATCTTGAAAATATGAAGTTTTATGGATATGGAATGGTGGAGAAGAAAGAGTGAAGAAAATAAGAAAGTAGTTGTTTAAAAAATTCGTTTTGGAAGCCTTTATATAGATGCACAACAGTCATAACCATTGGCGAAAGGTTTTCGAACGAATGGACACTTCTTTTATAAATTGAATTTTGAATCCAACTGTCACCATGTCGACATGGGGTGTCCCCTTATGTCGACATCCCTTAGTTCAAAATTATAGAGATGTTGTTTTGTAAAGACAATTGAATTTAAAACAAGTTGAAACTTCTTTGAAGCAAAGTAAAGTGTTTAAACAATATTTTGAGATAGAGAATGAATATAAAACATTATTTTAAATATATATATATATATATATATATATATAATTGATATAGACCGTCAATTATATAAGTAATATTTAAAATCAGAATAAGTTTTGATGTTTTTTAAAAAATAGAAGTTTTTAAAATCAGAATAGAGGAATATTTCAAGGCTAAAACAAAGTTTGAAAACATGATTTTGAAAGCTAAAACATTTTGAAAACAGACTTAAAAACATTTTGAAAAATCTATTCAAACTGAAATTGCAAGAACCTTCCTACAGAGCTCCTCCATAGGACTCGAGAACTTGTACAAAGTAGTTTGAATGATTTTGATTTTCGTCGGTTTGTAAGCCACTTGTCGTAGGTTTGTAAGCTACTTGTCGTGGGTTTGTAAGCCACTGGTTTCGATAGAAATTGGGTTCCATCCCAAAAGAAAATTGGAAGTAAGATGAGAGTGCTATTATGAAGTTTTAACAAAATACTAGACACTTTTCTTGAGATCTTGAAATCTTGATTCTCTAGAGTCTTGAATCTTGAATCTCTAATCTTCATCTTGATGCTTGAGTCTTTATACTGATCAGTCTTCGATGATATCTGCATATACTTCCTATATACATACATACATACATACATATATATATATATATATATATATATATCTATTTGGAAATGTTAGTATATATTTTATAAAGTAAATTATAATAACTATATAAGGTTGTTGTCATCAAAACATCATCAACTTAGTTCCTAACAATCTCCCCCTTTTTGACGATGACAACCTTTATTTATAAAATATTCTTACCATACCATAACTCCCCCTTACTCCGTGATTTCTTCTTAAAACTACAACTCCCCCTTACTCCATGACTCCCTCTTACACCAAGCACATATATTTTTATAACTTTCTCCCCCTTTGTCATCAACAAAAACTATTAACTACTTAAGAATTCAAGAATGATTAGTATGAACAAATAATATGTACAGAACAAGCATGAAATAATGAGTATAAGTGAAAACATTTTAGTTATTACAACATATATAAGAACATACATATACACGAACAAACAAAACAATTTAAAACAAAAAACAAAATGAAAGTACGCTTTAATGACGATCCTTAACTATAGGAGACTTATGAATCGAACAATTGGGGTAGTGGAGACAAAATTTTCTACGTTGTTCAATTATGTTTCCATTAGTATCAACAAGGATCTCACCAACGCAAATAACGCTCTCGTCCGTATTCATAGGGACTTCGGGTTGAGGTAAAGGTTGATTTTCCTCTTGGTCTTCTTGTGGTTCTTCCATAGGTTCTTCTTCCTCGGATTCCATGGCTTGTGAAGAGTCTTCAATATTAATAGGATTTGTATGGTTATCCATAAGGAATTTTTGTACATTCCTAATAATATTCCCTTGCCTTTGTTGTTCTCTAGCCATCCTAAGTTGACTTACTTGAATTTCAGTCATCAATTGAAGGATATCTTTCATCTTCTCTTGCAATTTGATCACTCGAGCGTGCGTAGTTCGTTGAAATGGACCAGAATGAGGAGATGTGGGTGAATTGGGTTCATTAGTAGAAGAGGAGGCCATTATTTTATTGTTTCAGAAGTTATTATAGAGAATATAGTGAAGAAAGAGAAGAGAAAACGAAATAAATAAATAACCAAATAACTAACTTTGGAGGGAAATTCAATTTTCAATTTTTTGTTGGGTATGTCGACATCATGAGATGGGGCATGTCGACATGTTCTTCAAAAAAAATGTAATTTTGAATTTTTATTGATTATTATATATTATTTTATATTTCAGATTTTGAACAAATACCTAATTCTCTTCTAAATTTAGTAAAATTCTGTTCGGTTAATGGTTTAGTTAATATATCAGCAATTTGATTTTTAGTATTTATATAATCTAGAGTTATTATTTCTTTAGTTATATTATCACTAAGAAAATGATGTCTTATATCAATATGTTTAGTTCTAGCATGATGAGTTGGATTTTTAGATAGATTTATTGCACTAGTATTATCACAATATATTGGTGATTTACTTATGTTAATTCCAAAATCTTTTAAAGTTTATTGCATATATATAACTTGTGAACAGGCCAGAGAAGCAGATATATACTGTAACGATCCTGAATTTTTATTTAATTTAAATTAATAATTAAAAGAAATTTTGAATAAAAATTATAAAATTTAATATAAATGGAAGCGAGTTTCCTCGATTCAAATAGAATATATATATATATATATATAGTCATATGGATTTGAAATTTTGTATATATGTGAATATATATGTATATATTGGATTTTAAATAAATTCTTATATAAATGATTTTGAAAAATAAATAATATACTTTGGACACAAGTATAAAAATAAATAAATAAATTGATTTTAAAATTTATAAATAATGATAATTTGAGTTATATAAAATATATGTGTATATATAGAGAAATATAAAACAATAATTTTTAAAGTAAAATTTATGATAATTATTTAAACTAAAAATAGAAGTAAATTTAAAATGCAAGAATAAAACAAAAACAATAAGTAAACATATATAGGAAGTATTACAAAACAAAAATACATACAAGTATGTACACTTGTAAATGAAAACAAAGTAAGCATATAAAACAAGGCAATATAAAAGCAAAGACAAAAGAATTTATACAAAGTAAAATAAAACACAAACATAAATAAAACAAAATATCTTTTAAAATATAAACTATTGAAATAAATATATAGAAAGATACAAAACAATTTGTATGTAAGATAAAATAAATACTCAAGATAAAAATAGAAATGTATTCATATGACAAGTGATAAAATAAAAGAAGAAATACACATAAGAAAAGGGTATGTAAACAAACTCAGCTCAATATAAAACTGCAAACAAATAAAGTATAACAAAATGAAGCAACATATTTATAAAATTATGTAAAATATAAGTAAACATATTAACTAAAAACTAACATTTTAGAACTCATGTACATTTCAAAATATAAAACAAAAGAAAGAAAACAAAATAAAATTTATGGTAAATATTTAAACTAAAAATAGAAACACAATAGAAATAGAAATATATGTGAGATAAACTATAAACTATAAAGTCAAAGCAATCAAATCAACAAAATAAAATAAATAAAATAAAGTACATGATATAATACATTTCAGCAAAGTATACAAAATAATAAAATACAACACAAATAAACAAATGCATAAGAAAGAACAAAATAGAATACAAAGCAGGTTACAAAGCTAAATAAATAAACACATAATAACAAAATATGAAACCAGGTTAAGTAATAAAGCAAGCCAAGGCAAGTGGAATCTTATCTGTAAAATTTAATATGCAAGACAAGTTCATTCTTTCAAAAGCAAAACAAATAAATGTTTTCAGCTGAGCAAATACATTCAAGTATGAACACAAAGTGGAAATAGAAACATATGTACCAACTACCATCATTTCAGCCAAAACAAAGAAGTATATAATATCATTAGCTGTAATCAAGTACAAGCAGAGAGTAACTACTTTGTAAAAGCAGTCCATAATGTAAGATCACTTCAGCCATACCTCTAGCCACGATGTGTATCCCATCAGCCATGTTCTAATTAGTACAAACAAGATTTTCAGCCACCATAAAGAAAGAAAGAAAATCTCTACCTATTGTACAAATATACATCCCTGTAAACTTTTTTTTATATCAAGCTTCTCAGTTCATTTTCGTTCCTTCAAAGCCAAGAAAAAAAAACTAAAATGAATACCATCTACAACTTAAACAAAATTCAGTCAAACAACAAACATCTCAATAAATCAGAGATTCAAGAAAAGGTTTTCAATAGCAAATTTTAAAGCCAGTGTCAAAGAGCTCTGTTCTTCTTCTGGAAATTTGTGAGTAACTTATTTTCTTAAATGTTTAAAGTATAAACTGTTGCTTATATATAGATGTATCTATGAATAAGCTTGTTTATATATATATATATATATGTATATATATATATATAGATCCTCTGAGTGAAATTGAGAGTTGGAAGTGTTATACAGGCTCACTGTTATGACTCTGAACACCAAAATTTGATTTCAAAAATCATTTTCACCTAGCCTACTTGATATTTAGACTTAGTGTTAAAACAACACTTGTTGTTGTAATATATATTGAAGATTAAAAATCAGTTTAAGCTTAAACAACTTAGTAGTTTCACGAGAAAACATGATCTCTGGGAACAGTTTAAATGAGTCAAAATTTTAAATTTTGAAATTCACGAATTCAGGAAGATAAATTGCATTCTCATACTAAAACGTGATTTTTAAAAGAAAAATCAAAAATTTTAGAGCCAAGATTCGATAGTAGTTCAGTTTTGTTCAAATGTCATTTTATTGGCGAATTCGGGTGATCTACTGGTTTGTGATGGCTTGAGTTTTGCGTGGAGGTGGAGGATTCCACGGTGGTGGTTGGAAAATTAATAGGAGGTGGCATCGTCCACGGTGGTGGCGGCGGCGAACATTTGTAATTTGTAAACCAAAATTTTTGCGAGGCTGAGTTTTCTATTCGTTCGTCCTCGTCAATGGATCGAGTGCTATGAGGTTTTGGAAGGTGAAAGGGGAAGCAACGTCAGGTAGATGGCCGAAGTTTCGTGTATTCCGATGATCGGAGCTTCGTGGAAGGCGCGATGACAGGTTTGGGGTTGAAGCGGTCTCACTGTTTCCAGGTTTCGTTCTCGTGCTCGATTTTGAACTCGAGAGTATGGTGAAGTTTTTGGCGATCGGAGATTGAATCGTGGGTGGAGTTCGACTTGCTCAACGATGAAGCACCGACCAGAGGCGAGCGGCGGCGCCGTACACGTGCACGGTGGCATCGCGTGCATCTGGAAAAAAAAGAGAAAAACAGAAGAAGAAGAAGGAACGCGAAAGGAAAGGAGCAGGGGGGGAACTCGAGACGTGCTCGAGATTTTTGCAGGTTGGTCTCGAAGCAAGAACAGGGGTGTCTCGGGTCGAAAATGCTGTACAGGTTTTAACAGAACCTGTTTCTCTTTTTATTTGAATATAAACTGAATTTTAAAGTTCAAAAGCAAAAGTTTATCTATGTAGAAAAAAAAAATCAAAGCTTAACATAACTCAAGTTCAGGTTTGAAACTTAGTTTAAAAATTTAAATTTGTTTTAAATAAAAGAGTTTAAGCAATTAAAGTATGTTTTAAAGAATTTGAATTTAAAATGGAATTTGGAAATTTTAAGGAAATGAATTCTAATAAAGGTTTAATCAAAGTTTAAATCTGGAATTCAAATCTAAATTTGAATTTTAGTTTTGTAATAAAAGAAGTTTTTGAATTTTAAATTGTTCTGAATAACATGAATGATTAAGTGTATTTTTAAATTAAATTGAATTTAAAATTTAAAGTGCAATGATAGAAATACACTTAAATATTAATGAAGTCATTAATAAAGAAATTAATTATCTTAGAGATAATTAAGGTAGTGAAAATAATTTAATTAATAAGGTAATAAAAGAATGATTTATTTTATTTATAAATTAATGAATTAGCAATGATTAATAATGATTTTAATCTATGAAATTTCCTTAAGTAAGTAATTAAAGAAGTGTTATTAGTTAATAAAGACGATTTACTAAGGATTGTCAAATATTAATTAAGGTGATTAATTTTAATAGTTAATTGGATTTATTAATCCAGATAATTAAAATTATAAATTGCAAAATGCAATTACTTAATGAAAGTAATTGAAGATTTATCACTTATTGAAATTAATTTTGGATAAATTGATTAATTAAAGTTAATTTATTTAGTTTAATTAATTTAAGAAGATCATTAGATATATTGGGAATTAATGATGAATTGTTATGAGATGATTGCTTTATGGTAAGTAATAAAAGGTTAAATTTCTTTAAATAATTATGAATAGTTAATGAGAATCATTTACTTGAAATTTATTTGATAATAAATGTGAAAAGAATTATTCATAGAAATTTAATCTGATTTAAATTAATCAGATAATTAAATTAACCCTACCTATGGATGCTTGGATTATATTGGATGGTAAACTGTTTGATATCCCTGTTATATGATGCTTTATGATTATCCTGATTTGTGTTGTGATCTGTGATATAGTTTATTATCTGTGATATATATATCTGCGAATCTGTGTATGAATGATAAGCGTCATAATTTATATCGCTTATCAATTATATTCCTGTATTCTGATCTGTGATAATTGTATGATGTTGCACTATTGAGTAAAACCCCTGAACCACACTTATACACACACAATTATGGATTTCACGAGGAAATCGATTAAGTCACAGATTTTAGAAATAGTTAAATTTGAATTTTTAAATTCAAATGTTTTGGAAATGGAATCGGAATAAATGTGAAAAGCTTTTGGAATGGAATTTCAAAATAGAATTTATTATTTTTAAATTACTTGATTAAGTTTTGGAATTTAAATAAGTTGATTTAAATTTAAATTCAATACTTGAAATTGAATTCTGTAATTTGAAATTAGGGATTAATGATATTATACTAGTCATTATGAGTTAAACCATTTTTAAAGTATTATTTTTGGGAATTTGAATTTAACCCAAGGATTTCAACTCGTTACATTTTTATCTTCCTGAATGTAACGAGTCGGATTTTGCCCGCTCAAAAATCGACATCCATACTTCAAATCGTACTCGAATGTCATAGATTCGACCGTTCAAATCCGAATCGCCGGAGCTTATAACAATCATTAAGTAAACAATACAGCGGAATAAAAGAATAATACATTGATATACAGCTTTGATACAATATCTGATACAACAGATGATCCAATAGATATCAATATACATCAGAGATATGATACAATAAAATAGCAGCGGAAAAGAAAACGATAGATAACATCTAGCAGTGGAACAATATAACTCTAAGATAGTCTTCAACGAAGAACTCCAAAAATAACTGCTACTCCATTTCCAAGGATCAATCCAGCAATAGCTCGAACTCCCCATAACGATGCACGAAGATAAACAAGACTGGTGCGATCCAAAGACTGAACTAACTCCAGATAATCCACTATATCTAACTATCTGTAAAACCCAACTCTAGACTGCTCGTGTAGAAAATAATGAGCACCCAGAGTTTAGGAAAGAAACAATAAACTCCGGATCAGTCGTGGGACTAGTGTGAGCAACAAAAACAGTTTATCTCTTAAAACATTCAACAAAAGATTTTCACAGTCAATTCGCAATGCTTTTTAAAAATGAGACTACCATAAGGCCTCCCGCACACACACACAATGCAAACGCAGAATCGGAGGAGATTTCTCCTTATGATAGTCAAAGATGCTTGATACGCATTAAAAAGAACATTTGATATTATTACTAGTGCATAGTGTAGAGAAATTCATTTCGAAAGTAGAATATAAATCTTAGCCAACATACGACCATTAACGTATGCCTACTATAGCTACCATCCAAACAGTGTTGCGACACCATAAGTGAATGATAGGTTCTACAACTAATACCGTACAAGTTTCGTATTGTTTCTTTGGATTTCCAACAAATGGCCAGGCCAAGGAACTTCCCATTGCCACATGAGAATGCCTCTGGAAAGACATCCCCGAGAACCAAACCGGAACTCTGCCAACACAAGGCCGGGTTACCCCTAACTGGGTAACTACTGACACAAGCACGCCATTCCCCGATCGTAAACGACCTTTCTCACGGGATCCCGAAAACCAACAACCACAAAGTAATAAATTCGTAGTAACCACATAGGTTAAATATCTGGGCTCCATACCATGATACCACCTCTATCCAGGAGGAAATGTACATACCCTAAAGGGTGCTACCCCTCATAACCTTGCCGCATCTTTCCTGTTTTGACCATTTCCGGGGTGTGAGGTTCGACGAAGTCACGTCCACAAAAACATACTTTATACAAAAGCCATGCTTTGGGTCAACAAATGATCAACACAATGATCACTAAGATAGACGATCAAATAAACGATCCTATCACAATAATCAACACAATGATCATTTCAGCAACACTCAGCATGTCACATTACCAAATTGGGAATATATCGCTAATAACTTCAACTATATAACCTCTGAGCTCGTACGTCTCAGAGAAGGGTGTTAAGCTAAGAGAATAAATTCTCCGCCACCAACAGAAATATATTTGAAAGAAATCTGCTTTATATCTCAACTTGTAATGTCAGACATACAATCCATACAAGTCTGTTCCGGGATCGAACAGAACCGAAGGCACTTACAAAGAAGTCCTTGCAACCCGGATATTCACAATCCCGATCGGATTTTCCATCACTTAGGGAATTCTATACCAGGAGCTACCCAGTGCAGAGACAATCGATAGGTCATCCTATCACTCTCGCAAATACCCGGTCTTCATCACCGGTCTTTAAATGCTATCCATAACGTCGAATCACTTATTCGGAATGGGTTATACGACACAAAGGTCCTTTCCCGGTTAAACCGAATAGTGAGCACGATATTTCAAAAACAAATGGATAATGGGATTTCAATTAAGTCACAACTTAATAATTCAAAATTTTCTTTCAAATGGTTTAAACCGATTACCATCTCAAATCTCTTAACAAAAAGATTCATTTTCACAACCTTTAACGGTTTAAACAGTTTTCACATTTTAATCTTTTAAACAAAAGATTCATTCACAGATTTTCCAAATCAATCTTCATTTCAATTTGATTAACTCGTTAAATCTTTAAATCAAAGATTTAACTTATAGCCTTCAAAACAATTTCATTTCAATTTGATTTAAACAAATCATCAATTTAAATCTGTTAAAAATAAACAGATTTAATTCATAGCTTTCAAAAAGAATTCATTCATAACTTAGGAAAATCATTTCTCTATTCAATCTTGAAAATTCCCTTAATTAACTGGAATCTCAGTTCTTATCTAAAAGTGTTTATCATTTGAAAACAACAGTTTTCATTTTGGAAATCTAATTCATTTATACGAGTTGAAATCCTTGGGTTAAATTCAAATTCCCAAAAATAATACTTTAAAAATGGTTTAACTCGTAATGACTAGTATAATATCATTAATCCCTAATTTCAAATTACAGAATTCAATTTCAAGTATTGAATTTAAATTTAAATCAACTTATTTAAATTCCAAAACTTAATCAAGTAATTTAAAAATAATAAATTCTATTTTGAAATTCCATTCCAAAAGATTTTCACATTTATTCCGATTCCATTTCCAAAACATTTGAATTTAAAAATTCAAATTTAACTATTTCTAAAATCTGTGACTTAATCGATTTCCTCGTGAAATCCATAATTGTGTGTGTATAAGTGTGGTTCAGGGGTTTTACTCAATAGTGCAACATCATACAATTATCACAGATCAGAATACAGAAATATAATTGATAAGCGATATAAATTATGACGCTTATCATTCATACACAGATTCGCAGATATATATATCACAGATAATAAACTATATCACAGATCACAACACAAATCAGGATAATCATAAAGCATCATATAACAGGGATATCAAACAGTTTACCATCCAATATAATCCA
This sequence comes from Allium cepa, assembly GCA_030765085.1. Taxonomy (NCBI): domain Eukaryota; kingdom Viridiplantae; phylum Streptophyta; class Magnoliopsida; order Asparagales; family Amaryllidaceae; genus Allium; species Allium cepa. The sequence goes on from CM060943.1 coordinate 111,388,980, forward strand.
AGCATCCATAGGTAGGGTTAATTTAATTATCTGATTAATTTAAATCAGATTAAATTTCTATGAATAATTCTTTTCACATTTATTATCAAATAAATTTCAAGTAAATGATTCTCATTAACTATTCATAATTATTTAAAGAAATTTAACCTTTTATTACTTACCATAAAGCAATCATCTCATAACAATTCATCATTAATTCCCAATATATCTAATGATCTTCTTAAATTAATTAAACTAAATAAATTAACTTTAATTAATCAATTTATCCAAAATTAATTTCAATAAGTGATAAATCTTCAATTACTTTCATTAAGTAATTGCATTTTGCAATTTATAATTTTAATTATCTGGATTAATAAATCCAATTAACTATTAAAATTAATCACCTTAATTAATATTTGACAATCCTTAGTAAATCGTCTTTATTAACTAATAACACTTCTTTAATTACTTACTTAAGGAAATTTCATAGATTAAAATCATTATTAATCATTGCTAATTCATTAATTTATAAATAAAATAAATCATTCTTTTATTACCTTATTAATTAAATTATTTTCACTACCTTAATTATCTCTAAGATAATTAATTTCTTTATTAATGACTTCATTAATATTTAAGTGTATTTCTATCATTGCACTTTAAATTTTAAATTCAATTTAATTTAAAAATACACTTAATCATTCATGTTATTCAGAACAATTTAAAATTCAAAAACTTCTTTTATTACAAAACTAAAATTCAAATTTAGATTTGAATTCCAGATTTAAACTTTGATTAAACCTTTATTAGAATTCATTTCCTTAAAATTTCCAAATTCCATTTTAAATTCAAATTCTTTAAAACATACTTTAATTGCTTAAACTCTTTTATTTAAAACAAATTTAAATTTTTAAACTAAGTTTCAAACCTGAACTTGAGTTATGTTAAGCTTTGATTTTTTTTTTCTACATAGATAAACTTTTGCTTTTGAACTTTAAAATTCAGTTTATATTCAAATAAAAAGAGAAACAGGTTCTGTTAAAACCTGTACAGCATTTTCGACCCGAGACACCCCTGTTCTTGCTTCGAGACCAACCTGCAAAAATCTCGAGCACGTCTCGAGTTCCCCCCCCTGCTCCTTTCCTTTCGCGTTCCTTCTTCTTCTTCTGTTTTTCTCTTTTTTTTCCAGATGCACGCGATGCCACCGTGCACGTGTACGGCGCCGCCGCTCGCCTCTGGTCGGTGCTTCATCGTTGAGCAAGTCGAACTCCACCCACGATTCAATCTCCGATCGCCAAAAACTTCACCATACTCTCGAATTCAAAATCGAGCACGAGAACGAAACCTGGAAACAGTGAGACCGCTTCAACCCCAAACCTGCCATCGCGCCTTCCACGAAGCTCCGATCATCGGAATACACGAAACTTCGGCCATCTACCTGACGTTGCTTCCCCTTTCACCTCCCAAAACCTCATAGCACTCGATCCATTGACGAGGACGAACGAATAGAAAACTCAGCCTCGCAAAAATTTTGGTTTACAAATTACAAATGTTCGCCGCCGCCACCACCGTGGACGATGCCACCTCCTATTAATTTTCCAACCACCACCGTGGAATCCTCCACCTCCACGCAAAACTCAAGCCATCACAAACCAGTAGATCACCCGAATTCGCCAATAAAATGACATTTGAACAAAACTGAACTACTATCGAATCTTGGCTCTAAAATTTTTGATTTTTGTTTTAAAAATCACGTTTTAGTATGAGAATGCAATTTATCTTCCTGAATTCGTGAATTTCAAAATTTAAAATTTTGACTCATTTAAACTGTTCCCAGAGATCATGTTTTCTCGTGAAACTACTAAGTTGTTTAAGCTTAAACTGATTTTTAATCTTCAATATATATTACAACAACAAGTGTTGTTTTAACACTAAGTCTAAATATCAAGTAGGCTAGGTGAAAATGATTTTTGAAATCAAATTTTGGTGTTCAGAGTCATAACAGTGAGCCTGTATAACACTTCCAACTCTCAATTTCACTCAGAGGATCTATATATATACATATATATATATATAAACAAGCTTATTCATAGATACATCTATATATAAGCAACAGTTTATACTTTAAACATTTAAGAAAATAAGTTACTCACAAATTTCCAGAAGAAGAACAGAGCTCTTTGACACTGGCTTTAAAATTTGCTATTGAAAACCTTTTCTTGAATCTCTGATTTATTGAGATGTTTGTTGTTTGACTGAATTTTGTTTAAGTTGTAGATGGTATTCATTTTAGTTTTTTTTTTTTCTTGGCTTTGAAGGAACGAAAATGAACTGAGAAGCTTGATATAAAAAAAAGTTTACAGGGATGTATATTTGTACAATAGGTAGAGATTTTCTTTCTTTCTTTATGGTGGCTGAAAATCTTGTTTGTACTAATTAGAACATGGCTGATGGGATACACATCGTGGCTAGAGGTATGGCTGAAGTGATCTTACATTATGGACTGCTTTTACAAAGTAGTTACTCTCTGCTTGTACTTGATTACAGCTAATGATATTATATACTTCTTTGTTTTGGCTGAAATGATGGTAGTTGGTACATATGTTTCTATTTCCACTTTGTGTTCATACTTGAATGTATTTGCTCAGCTGAAAACATTTATTTGTTTTGCTTTTGAAAGAATGAACTTGTCTTGCATATTAAATTTTACAGATAAGATTCCACTTGCCTTGGCTTGCTTTATTACTTAACCTGGTTTCATATTTTGTTATTATGTGTTTATTTATTTAGCTTTGTAACCTGCTTTGTATTCTATTTTGTTCTTTCTTATGCATTTGTTTATTTGTGTTGTATTTTATTATTTTGTATACTTTGCTGAAATGTATTATATCATGTACTTTATTTTATTTATTTTATTTTGTTGATTTGATTGCTTTGACTTTATAGTTTATAGTTTATCTCACATATATTTCTATTTCTATTGTGTTTCTATTTTTAGTTTAAATATTTACCATAAATTTTATTTTGTTTTCTTTCTTTTGTTTTATATTTTGAAATGTACATGAGTTCTAAAATGTTAGTTTTTAGTTAATATGTTTACTTATATTTTACATAATTTTATAAATATGTTGCTTCATTTTGTTATACTTTATTTGTTTGCAGTTTTATATTGAGCTGAGTTTGTTTACATACCCTTTTCTTATGTGTATTTCTTCTTTTATTTTATCACTTGTCATATGAATACATTTCTATTTTTATCTTGAGTATTTATTTTATCTTACATACAAATTGTTTTGTATCTTTCTATATATTTATTTCAATAGTTTATATTTTAAAAGATATTTTGTTTTATTTATGTTTGTGTTTTATTTTACTTTGTATAAATTCTTTTGTCTTTGCTTTTATATTGCCTTGTTTTATATGCTTACTTTGTTTTCATTTACAAGTGTACATACTTGTATGTATTTTTGTTTTGTAATACTTCCTATATATGTTTACTTATTGTTTTTGTTTTATTCTTGCATTTTAAATTTACTTCTATTTTTAGTTTAAATAATTATCATAAATTTTACTTTAAAAATTATTGTTTTATATTTCTCTATATATACACATATATTTTATATAACTCAAATTATCATTATTTATAAATTTTAAAATCAATTTATTTATTTATTTTTATACTTGTGTCCAAAGTATATTATTTATTTTTCAAAATCATTTATATAAGAATTTATTTAAAATCCAATATATACATATATATTCACATATATACAAAATTTCAAATCCATATGACTATATATATATATATATTCTATTTGAATCGAGGAAACTCGCTTCCATTTATATTAAATTTTATAATTTTTATTCAAAATTTCTTTTAATTATTAATTTAAATTAAATAAAAATTCAGGATCGTTACATATACTCTGCTTCAGTTGTTGAGAAGGAAACTGAATTTTGTTTCTTGCTGAACCAGGAAACCATTGAATGTCCTAGAAAGTGACAAGTTCCACTTGTACTCTTTCGGTCTGATTTACAACCAGCATAATCAGCATCACAATATGATATTAAATCAAAAGTATGATTTTTAGATTAAAATAAACCATAATCTAAAGTGTATTTTACATATCTTAAAATTCTTTTAACAGCTTTTAAGTGAGTTTCTTTAGGTTGTGATTGGTATCTTGCACAGAGACAAACACTATGCATAATATCAAGACGACTTGCTGTTATATAGAGTAGCGAACCAATCATTCCCCTATATAAAGTTTGATCAATATCTTTTGATTTATCTTCTTTACTTAAACCTACATTTGTTGACATTGGAGTTGGTTTCCCACTAGAGGTGCTTAAACCAAATTTATTGATTAAGTCTTTAGCATGTTTTTCTTGACTTATGAAGATTCCATTTTCTAGTTGTTTAATTTGAAGCCCTAAGAAGAAACTTAATTCTCCTATGTGACTCATTTCAAATTCTTTAGTCAATATATCTGAAATTTTTTTATTCATTATGTTATTAGTTGATCCAAAGATTATATCATCTACATATATTTGAACCAGTTGAATATCCAGATTATTTCTTTTAATAAAAAGTGTTGTATCTACTTTATAAATTTCAAAACCAGATTGAAGTAAATAAGATCTTAGTCTATCATACCAGGCTCTAAGAGCTTGCTTTAGACCATATAGAGCTTTCTTTAACTTGTATACATGGTTTGGAAATTTATTATCTTCAAAAAGTGGAGGTTGTTCAACATAAACATCTCCTTTTACAAAACCATTTAGAAAAGCACTTTTAACATCCATTTGATATAATTTGAAATTATTGTAATTAGCGAAAGCAAGTAGAATTCTTATAGCTTCTAATCTTGCTACGGGGGCAAAGGTTTCATCATAGTCAATTCCTTCTTCTTGACAATAACCTTGCGCGACTAAACGAGCTTCATTTCTTACGACCTCATCGAGTTCATTCATTTTATTTTTATAAACCCATTTAGTTCCAATTATACTTTTATCCTCAGGTTTAGGAACAAGTTTCCATACATCATTTCTGGCAAATTGATTCAATTCTTCTTGCATAGCAAGAATCCATGAATCATCAGACGATGCTTCCTTTGGATTTTTAGGTTCAATTGTTGATATAAAGGCTACATTACTCATACCACTTAATTCATTTCTAGTTCTTACTACAGATTCAATATTTCCTAAAACATTTTCTATAGGATGATCTTTTGATATTTTAAATCTCTTATTAGGTTGATTTATTTCACTAATAGTTTCATTAGATTGATTTAAATTTATAAAATCTTCTTCATCATATATTTGTACAATATCTTTAAGATTTTCATCAAAAGATACATGCATAGTTTCTTCAATAGTATTAGTTTTTAAATTAAAAACTCTAAATGCTTTGCTTCTATTAGAATAACCAATAAAGAATCCTTTATCAGCTTTTGGTTCAAATTTATCTAAATTATCTTTTGTATTAAGTATAAAACATTTACTCCCAAAGACTTTAAAATAAGAAACTATAGGTTTCTTATTATAAAGTAATTCATATGGAGTTTTATTTGTTAATGGTCTAATTAAAATTCTATTTAATATATAACAAACTGTAGCAACTGCTTCAGCCCAAAAATGTTTAGGTAAATTACTATCAGAAAGCATTGCACGAGCACACTCTTGAATCGTTCTATTCTTACTTTCTACTACTCCGTTTTGTTGTGGAGTTCTTGGAAATGAAAAGTTGTGAGTAATCCCCTTTTGAGTACAGAAAATCTCAAAATTTTCATTTTCAAATTCACCACCGTGATCACTTCGAATAGTTTTAATTTTGAAAGAATATTGTTTTTGAATTCTTTTAGAAAAGTTTTTAAATATTTCAAAAGCATCACTTTTATGTCTTAAAAAGATTGTCCAAGTATATCTTGAATAATCATCTACTATAACAAAAACATATTTACTATGGTTAATTGATTGAACTTGAGATGGACCAAATAAATCTAAATGAAGTAATTCTAGAGGACTAGAGGTAGAAATAGCATCTTTTAATTTAAATGAACTTTTCTTAAGTTTTCTTAATTGACAAACATCACAAATACTATCTACTTTAAAGTTTAACTTGGGTAGACCTCTAACTAAGTCAAGTTTTGATATTCTAGATAATAATTTGAAATTCAAATGGCCAAATCTTTTATGCCAAATCCAAGGGTCACTTGTTTTACCCAAAAGGCATAGATTATCATTTGAAAATTTCATACTAAGGATAAAAATATTTTTCTTCCTAATACCTTCAAAAATTATATTAGACTTATCATCTTCAATGTGACATTTATCTTTTCCAAATTTAATTTTAAAACCTTTATCGCAAAGTTGACTTATACTAAGCAGATTATGTGTTAAGTTCCTAACTAATAAAACATCAGAAATAAGTAAAGTTTTAGAGTTACCGACATTGCCGACGCCAACCACATGTCCTTAGAGTTGTCACCAAAATTGACTAATCCACCATCTTGATAAGTAATGTCCTTGAGTATCTAGGGATTTCTAGTCATGTGCCTCGAACAGCCACTATCAAGTATCCATTTATCTTTCTCAATTTGCACAGTTTGTCCATTGGGTGTTGATGCGTCAAAAGCCATATAACATGTCTGTTCCTGCATAACACACCAATTCGGTAGATAACTTGATTTTTCAAAATAACTATATGCAGACTTATGATACTTTGATGAAATGCATAGATTCAAAATAGTTTTAACATAATTTTCCAAAAATGCCATTTTTATATTTTTCAAGTTTCAGATTATGAAAACAATGAAAACCAATGCTCTGATACCAATTGTTAGGGATGCGGATTAAGGATCTTAAGGCAGAAATAACACTAGAGGGGGGGTGAATAGTGTTTTAAAGAATATATGAACTATATGACTAAATTAAAACTTTCAACACAAATCTAAACAGAATTCTAACACAGAATGATCACAGAACATATAACAAATGCAAATAATAAAGTAAAGCAAGTAAAAGGAAAGAACACACCGGATTTTATACTGGTTCGGAATCCTCCTATATCCAGTCCTGCACCAAGGCAATATCCTTGTACAGATTTTTATAAGCCAATATCCAAATTACAACCCTAAATTTCTAAGGCCTTGAGGAACCCTCCTATCTCCGAGTCTGGGGTAAACTCTCTTGATTTACGGGACACAAGATCACCCTAATACTTCTTAATAACAATCCTTTTGAATGGATAGACTCTATGGACTTTTTGAATACAAATTAATCCTATAACTCTGAATACCACTTTGATCTTTAGTAGAATGATGGAGAATCAAATAGAGAGAGTATCTAAATGATTTCCTATAACTCTGAAAATATGAAGTTTTATGGATATGGAATGGTGGAGAAGAAAGAGTGAAGAAAATAAGAAAGTAGTTGTTTAAAAAATTCGTTTTGGAAGCCTTTATATAGATGCACAACAGTCATAACCATTGGCGAAAGGTTTCGAACGAATGGACACTTCTTTTGAAAATTGAATTTTGATTCCAACTGTCACCAAGTCGACATGGGGTATCCCCTTATGTCGACATCCCTTAGTTCAAAATTATAGAAATGTTGTTTTGTAAAGACAATTGAATTTAAAACAAGTTGAAACTTCTCTGAAGCAAAGTAAAGTGTTTAAACAATATTTTGAGATAGAGAATGAATATAAAACATTATTTTAAATATATATATATATATATATAATTGATATAGACTGTCAATTATATAAGTAATATTTAAAATCGGAATAAGTTTTGATGTTTTTTAAAAATAGAAGTTTTTAAAATCAGAATAGAGGAATATTTCAAGGCTAAATCAAAGTTTGAAAACATTTTTGAAAACATGATTTTGAAAGCTAAAACATTTTGAAAACAGATTTAAAAATATTTTGAAAAATCTATTCAAACTGAAATTGCAAGAACCTTCCTACAGAGCTCCTCCATAGGACTCGAGAACTTGTACAAAGTAGTTTAAATGATTTTGATTTTCGTGGGTTTGTAAGCCACTTGTCGTAGGTTTGTAAGCTACTTGTCGTGGGTTTGTAAGCCACTGGTTTCGATAGAAATTGGGTTTCATCCCAAAAGAAAATTGGAAGAAAGATGAGAGTGCTATTATGAAGTTTTAACAAAATACTAGACACTTATCTTGAGATCTTGAAATCTTGACTCTCTAGAGTCTTGAATCTTAAATCTCTAATCTTCATCTTGATGCTTGAGTCTTTATACTGATCAGTCTTCGATGATACCTACATATACTTCCTATATACATACATACATACATACATACATATATATATATATATATATATTTGGAAATGTTAGTATATATTTTATAAAGTAAAGTATAATAACTATATAAGGTTGTTGTCATCAAAACATCATCAACTCAGTTCCTGACAACCTTATTTTAGTTATCTCTAAAGTATTATTAAAATTAATTATTAAAGTAAATTTTTCTAAATTAAATGTTAAATATATTTTACAATAAAGTGTTTTTAAATTATTTTAAAAATCTAAAGTTTGTGCTTGGTGATTCCAGTGGAAATGAAAATACTCGGAATTTATTCTGAGAAAAGGAAGATAGTTTGAAAACTGTTTTCAAAAGGGTTTGAAAGTGAAATTATATCTTGTAAAGATATTTTGATATAAATAAATAATTTGGGAAATTATTTATTGGTTGATGGATGTTTGTTCATATTAATTGATAGTTAAATAACCGACTTTCAATATTGGACAAAAATGCGTTGATCGTTTCGAAGAGACCGGGATCGAGATTTATTTCTCGAAAACCACTTCGATCTGGTTTGTACGTTTCGTGGAAACGAGTTTGGATTCGAAGATGGAGTAGTGAAGTGCAAGGGCTAGTCGCTACTAATCCTGAGGATATTTCCAAAATGGATGTAGTAGGAATAGTGCTTTCGGTTCCGTTCGAACCCGGGACGGACTTGTATGGATGAATGCTTGCGAAACATCGTCAGGTGGACGATGGGCATTCTAAGGGATATGTTCTAAAAGGTAACGCTTAGCCTCAAGCCTCATCAAATGGGAATGACTGAAAATCAGGGGTTATGCAGCAAGGCTAGGTGGGCAGCACCCAAGCAGGGTGAGGTCATTTCTGTCTAGATGTCCCTTTTTATTCTGGCTTAGTGGGCGGTTGCTGATCCCAACCGCGGGATGATCTCACTCGGAATTATCCAGTAAGGGGTAGTCCCGGTCTTGTGTTGAAGGAAAGCGGGCGTGCTCCTGGTATTGTGATCTAGGCCACATACTGTGACAGGTGGTACCCAGTGCCTAGTCATTAGTTGGAAATCCATTCTCCCTACGAGCCTTGTACGAGTTTTGTTTGTATTACCCTCTCTGTGGCTAGTAGCTGGAATTTAATAGATGTAACAATTTCGGCTACTTTATAAGTATTTGTATATAGACCCTATTATAATATCAGAGGATTTCTATAAATAGTGTTTTAGCTATCGTAAGGTAAAAACCCGACATGTTTATTTGCGGCGTGCTCTTACGAGATGCTTTTGTTTTCAAAGGGTTTTTGAAACTTTAATAATCAATTGGGTGTGATTTTCTCACGCTGGTATTCCAGACTGACTCGGGTGTTATTTAACTGTAATGCTCGGGTCAGGCCGAGTATTATAGGATACAGGATATGATGCTGTGGAGCTCAGGAGACGAGCTGGATGGCGATACGTACTTCCGTACTTGTTTATATGTATATTCCGCTATGTTGAGTTGATGTGTATCCATTTGTATGTTACTGATGTTGAGCTTTGATTGATGTACTCTGATGATGTAATATATGAACAGATATATTTGCTTTGTGTAAAGATCATTTATTATCTATTATATTTTTTCCGCTGCGATGGTTAGATTATGTTTCTTCTTCTACCTCTTCTTCTTTAACCCAAATGGTTCGTATTTCGGTACAACTTGAGTTGATTTAGGTAGAATAGAGTTGACTCAAGGGGTATGGATTTGCGGGCCGTTACACTTGGTATCAGAGCTAGGTTAGTGATAACCTTGGCTCTGGTGGGAAATTGCTCAACTAGAGTCCGTCGTACTCTAAAATGAGTTTGAGCGTATTAATAGATATGAGCGCGTATTTGTTAGCGAATATAAATTGTTTTAATATTGTGTTGATTGGTTTGTTGAGTGGCATATGAACCTTCGTCGGCACATTCTGTACAACTGTATCGAAGGGGTTTCTAAACGCTTGAGCAGAACAGTCGACACGGTATTATTTCAAATATGAGTGAATGAAATAATTTTACCCAAAAATATATTTTGATATAAATAAAAGTTTCTGTAAACTATTTTAGCGAATATATGTTTGCTTGGATGTTAGAAATGATAATATTAAATTATTATCATCATTATGTAAAAATTTAATTAGAAATTGAAAATTTAACTAAAGGTTAAGGAAATAAATTAATTATAAAATGAAATTTATAAATATGAATTATAAATGTAAATTATAAATTGAAATATAATTAAATGGGAATTTGTATAAGAATAAACTATACAAATGCATTATAGTTAAAATTGAATTAAAACAGAATTTGAAACTTTAAAACCCCAGAGATTTTGGGAGTATTTTGAAGAGAAATAGTAGCATTGCTGTTTTTGGGGTATTTCTGAAAGGAAATTGTTCCAATTAAATTTTGGAAAGAAATATAGCATTGAACTCACTTTAGTCGCTGGAAAATAATTTTGGTGATGACTGCAGCATCATCGATGTTCATTTTCGAGTTTCTAAGTGACAAATTGCTGCCAAATTGATTTGTTCAGGGAAACCTGTTTGTTTTTGAAATTTCAAAGGCAATTTGTTGGGAATAAAACCAGGATTGGTTTAAATTTTTGAGAAATGCGATTTGAAATGTTGGAGATTTCAAAATGATTTGTAACTGAAAGCCGGGTGTTTGAAAATCCTGATGAGATGGGTTATAAGCTTATAAATTAAGATGATTTTTAAATCAAGAAGGAATATAAGCTTGAATGGTGGAAATTTAAATTTAAAGTGAGAAGTTAAAAATGAAGTTAAATTGGATTGGAGAATAAAATTTAACTGGATCGAAATTAATTAAATAGGCTGAAAATAATATCCAGTTGTTTTCGAATTAAGTCGAAATCGAATTGAGTTAAATAAATATGAGCTAAAATAAAATTGAATTGGAATAAAAATTCAATTGAGTTATTGAATGGAATTAGATTCTTACCTGAATAAATGGAAAATAAATTGGTTAAGGATTGGATTGAAGTAAATAAATTAGAATAACTTATAAAGAATCAGAATTAAAAATCCATAGAATAAAATATGCTTGGATTATAAATAAGTGTAAAACTCAAATTAAAAATAAAAGTAGAAAATATTCAAGCCTATACTGAATGGAATCGTGTAAATTGTAAGTTGTGACTTATAAATTGGAAAGTGAAATAGAAAACCCAAAATAAACATTATCTGATGAATTGGAAAATGAAACCAAAAAAAAGGAAAAAATATATCCGAACTTAAATTATAAAATAAATTTGAACTTAAGAAAATTAAATGAAGAGATTTTGAGATTTAAAATCAAGTATTGGATTTTAAATAGGGAAAGAACAAATTAGATACTGAATTAATTAATGAAATATGTAATGGGAACCTGATGTAGTTAAATAGAAGATAAATTGTGGGTTAAGGAAGAAGTTTGGAATTAAAACTCAAGTTATAAATTTAATTCGATTTGAATTGTCAGTAAAGTTAATGAAATTGAATTGTGAGTCAATAAAATTGGATGGTAAATTGGAAATGGATAATGGATCCAGAACTTGAGTTATAAATTAAAATTTAACTTGAGGTGTTAGCAAATTAAATATAATTGGAAATGTGTCGAATAAAGGAAAATGAAAATGGATTAAAATAGTAATGGTTTGAATTGCAAATAAAATCCAAATAAGTAGAAACAAAATGGAAATGGCCTTGTAATCAATTAAATGAGTTAAATCTAAAAATTAAATTTTGTAATAACCAATCAAACGGAATTGTAGATTAAAAATGGGATTTAATTGAGATAGAATTAAGTTGAATAGAAGAGAAAAATTTACTTGTAAAATGAAAACGAGCTTAAGTATAAAAATTTGAATAAATTGAAGTAAATTGACTTAAGCTAAATAGATGGGGGAGTTGAATTTAATTCAACTTAAACTAAGTTTAATGATTTTGGGTTGGATTTGAATCAAGAAAAAATAAATCTAATCGAAATAAAATTCGGTGAGTTATAAATAATATTTAATGGAATGGAATTCTTGAATAAATAGTTGTAACCATTTAAATTGTTAAGGGATTGAAATAACTTGGAGACAATAAGAAAATAATAATATATAGAGTGGTTTTTAATGAATGCAGATAAGAAATGAATCGCAAATAAATAGATCGTAAATAAAATTGAGATGGTTATTGAATGAAATAGCCTGGATTGCCTTCGAGCTAAATAAAGTAGTTTGGAATAAACAAATATGGAACGAAATGCAAGTGAATGGATTCAAATTTAAAATGCAATGAAAATGAGAATATATGGATTGTGAATCAATTTAAAATGGAATAGAATTAAGTATAAATTGAGTTGAAATCAATTTAAATTTGTTATAAAACATAAGTACTTATTTATTCACATAGATCTCGTCGAATTGCATAGAATAAATTGTCATTTGATGTAAATGGAAGTAATTAAGATGCTATGAATTGATAGGTGTAAAATAAATGGATTTTGAGAGCAATTGAATTAAATATGAGTTCGTTTTGCTCAAAAATAAATTAATGTAAAAGATTGAGTTTTAAACCATTCAAATTGATGAAGTTGTAAACGAATGGATTGAAAACCATTCAAATTGAATGAAAATGGTTTATAAATTAATTGAAATAGTTGAATTAGTATGAAAATTATAAATTGCTTACGGAAAGTGTTTGGTGTGCATTTCTTTTAGAATTAATATGTTTTAACTATTGCAAATAAGTGAAATGTTGTTAAACTTCAATTATATGGCACTTACATGTTTAAATTAAGCAAGTACAGGTACCTGGAAGCCGTATGGCTGTATTTGGTTATGCTAATTGCTTAATAAATAAGCTGCTTGCTTAAAAATGCTAAATAAAGTACGCCTACGCAATAAAAATAGGAAATATGAACTGTTTTTGGGTTTTTCTGACCGGGTGGGTCGATGTATATATATTTATATCTCTAGTCAAATTGCAAAAGCTCCTCCGTACAAAGGAGACTCTGCCAAAAAATTTCGAAAATTTTGGGAGTTAGAAAATTTTTGAAATTTTTGGAAAAATTTTGTTAACGACAAAACGGTTTCGAATTAGAGATTGAAATTAATTAGTAAATGAAACTGATTAAAATAATGACATAAACTAGTTATAAATGAAAAATAAAATTCAAATATTCAGAGTTAAAGATAAATTGAAATTCATATGGAAATGAAAGAATCAATTTGAATAGAAATAGATATAAACTAAAGTGGTAAGGTGAAAATGAACATAAGGAACATATTTCATGCATATACTAACTTAAGAAGGAATGGTGAATTCTTAAATGAAAGATTGATACTACAAATATAATCTAAAATAATATTGGAATGAATAGATATTGACATTTTGTAAGAAAGTCGATAAAATGTTTTTAAATGTTGTGATTGGATATTAGTGCTAAAAAGGATATGCAGGTATTATAAAAGGAAAAAGGAAAATTGGTTTGAACTCAGAAGATAAATTTGAATTGCCCGACCAAAAAGGTATGTGCTTAAATTTTGGTATGAAATTTGATTGGGTTTTTGGATTTAGCCACTTGGCTTTTTGTTTTCTTTTTGGATTTGGGAGGCTGTAGAGCCATTTTGTAGTTGTACCGAGCTAGCCGCGCAAAGGAGACGCTGGCGAAATTTTTCGGAAATTTAGGGAGTTGGAAAATTTTTGAGGAAATTTTGATAATTCGAATTTGGTTTTAAATTGAAACTAGAATGATTGAACAAGTAATATTGGTTGCAAACTATGTGGGAGTTTAGGAAATTAATAGGGGTGTAGTGTCTTTAAATGACAAGATTGTTGGGTTGATGTTAAACAGTTTGGTTTTGGACAATAGTAATGGGTATTGGATCATTCTTCCTAATTAGTAATTTCGGGGACGAAATTCTTTTAAGGGGGGAGGAATGTGACGACTAGGAATTTTTAAGCCTTTAAAATCGGAATATTTAATTGATTTTAATATTTAAAAGTAAAATTTAACCTGAGTTCAAATATCACTAATTATTGATAATTAAATTATTGAATTAAATAATTTGAAGTTGGATAAAATATTGAATCTGGAATTCTAAGCCTATTAAAAATAATTGGAAGGTTTGTAGAATTTATATTGATCACACTGAAGGTAATAGAAGTTGTAAAATTGAAATTAACAGTGGTTTGTTCAGTTTTAAAATTTATACTATTTAAATTGAATTTAAAAATAGCCTTCCGAGGCATAGTCTCGGAATTCGACGAAACCAGTTCCATTGGGTCCGTAATATTGAATTATTATCGGATTTCAAATTTCGTAGCGATCAGAGTTGTTGTGTGAGCGTACGTTATATAAACGCGCTGAAATCTATATCGAGTCCAATTTAATAACTGAGTACCTAAACAAGATATTTTTGAATATAAAAATATTAATTTTTAATCAGCTGCTACCCTATAATTACTTTAGCTAGCATATCTCTGTTGTAGCCGACACGCATAAACAATTTTTCACGCGAAACATATTTTCTTGTTCCCTCTGTTCTTTCTTTAAATTGCAGGCTCGCTCAGTAATATCTCGTTCAAAGCTTTCAGAAGAAAATTAAATTAATGGCCGATGCTTCCAGTTGAAACCAAGTTCGATTTATGGCCGAACCAAACCTTTCTCTTCTTTTCAAAACCCCAAATCAATTCGTTTAAATAAAAAAATTGATTCGCGATTGAATCGCAAATCGCGAGGGAGAGGAGGAGGGCTCGTTCGAGTAGGCGTAGGCGTGAGTCGCCTCGTTTAAGGCTGGGCGTGTCGTTCTCAAGTTAAAGCAGCGAGAGGTGATAGGGGGAGAGAGCGATTGGTGCTCGCGAGTGGCCTTGGACAACCGTGGTGGGCCTAGCATGGTGGCTACTCGCGATGGCAATTTGTGGTCTGCGATGTTGTGCGTGTGTTGATGGCAAAAAAGGGGTTGACTTTGGGGTCGTGTATAAAGGGTGAGGCGACTCGAGCGATAGTCGATGAGGTTCGTTTTCTTTTTACAGATGTAGTAACATTTTATTTGGAAGCTGAATAGGGTTTTAAATGTCTTCCTATATATATATTTATATACACATAAAACACACGTATACCTTTTATTCTTTGCTGATTAATGTTAGAAAAAAGTATTAAAGTGATCTATCTATTATAATATCATATTAAAAAAAATATTTATAAACAAATAAAGTATGATGAAGTGGTAAATTTAGTTTGAGTATTTTTAAATTGATATTACTCAAGTCTGAACTCGAGTTTTATTTGTTGATTTTTGTTTTTGTAACCCATTGATTAGAAATTACTTTTATAGATAAGATTTTGAAAGGAAGTTATATACATATGTGCACACTTAACGTATTTAATTATTTTAAGTAATTTACGAAAGGAAAATTAATTTAAAATTTACTGCCTTGGTTAAATCAGATAAAAGGTTAAAAGTTCATCATTAGATAAATTAAATAAACAATTGGTGAATAATTGTTTGTTGGTTCAAACGATAATAAATTGTGAATTGTTTATTCAAGGTCAAAAATCGAGAAAGAAGTGGGTTGCAAAACAGGAATCAAAGGTGAGTTAATCTCACTCAGTTAAATTTAAATTTAAACGATTAAATTTAATTAATTGTTTGAATGGCTGAATTGATTGATGTGATATAGTATGATATTTTGTAATTGGTGTATTATATTGTGCTAACGTTTGTGGATGCAGGGAAAAAAAGGTTGGAAGGATCCAACTGGCAACATTTATTTAAATTATTTAATATTCTCTACTGTGAATATTAATAATCCATGATGAGTTATATTGGAATATTAAATGTTATGGTTTGATTGGATATATTTGGGTATAATGAATTACCAAAAATATATAAATTGGATTTTGGAAAGGAAATAAAAGAAGTGAATTCACAAGTAAAATAATTATAGAAATTTGAATAAGTTTAAGAATGAATTGGAAAAGAAATAAAGTGACTTTAAAATTCTAATAAATAAATCTTGAGTATAGAATAGAAATTTTGAATAATCAGGAGATTAATGAATTTTAACTTCAGTATGCTTATCTTTAAAAGAACAAACATTTATTTAAAATTTAAGATTGAAAATATTGAAAGGAATAAAGAAGGAATTGGGATAAAATCTGAAATTTGTATATTTCAGTTAAAGATTTAAAATCAAACAGAAATTAATAACATTAATGTTAAAGCCCATAACTAACGAATTTTGAAATGAATTGAGTAAGTAAAGAGATTTAATTCAAGTAGAATAAATTGGGAATCAAATTGGAAAATTGATTTAAGTGATTGAGATTGGAAATTCTCCCTGGAAAATCAAGTATGTTTTTAAAGTAAATTTTTTAATATAAGTTAATTGTTTTAAAGTTGTTTTAAAAGGCAAGTTTTGTAAAATTTATTATTTCTAATATTTAAAGTCTAAAGTAGGTATTTTCTTTTAATCTATTTTAGCAGTAATTATTAAGAAGTAACTTAGTATTTTGTTTTTAAAAGTAGAAATCTAGTTTTATATTTTATTAAGTAACTTTATTTTCAAGTGTTTATATAGTACATATTTTTAACCAATTATTGAAGTAGTTTTAACTTAAATGTTTTAAAATAAATTCCAAAACAAGCATTTTGTTTAATCTATTTTCGTAATAATTATTTAAAGAATGATTTGATATTTTAATTAAAGAAGAAATCTAATGTATAGTTATAAGGTAACCTTATTTTAGTTATCTCTAAAGTATTGTTATAAATTAAGTATTAAAGTAAATTTTTCTAAATTAAATGTTAAATATATTTTACAATAAAGTGTTTTTAAATTATTTTAAAAATCTAAAGTTTGTGCTTGGTGATTCCAATGGAAATAAAAATACTCGGAATTTATTCTGAGAAAAGGAAGATAGTTTGAAAACTGTTTTCAAAAGGGTTTGAAAGTGAAATTATATCTTGTAAAGATATTTTGAGATAAATAAATAATTTGGAAAATTATTTATTGGTTGATGGGTGTTTGTGCATATTTATTGATAGTTAAATAACCGACTATCAATATTGGACAAAAATGCGTTGATCGTTTCGAAGAGACCGGGATCGAGATTTATTTCTCGAAAACCACTTCGATCCGGTTTGTTCATTTCGTGGAAACGAGTTTGGATTCGAAGAAGGAGCAGTGATGTGAAAGGGCTAGTCGCTACTAATCCTGAGGATATTTCTAAAATGGATGTATTACGAATAGTTCCTTCGGTTCCGTTCGAACCCGGGACGGACTTGTATGGATGAATGCTTGCGAAACATCGTCAGGTGGACGATGGGCATTCTAAGGGATATGTTCTAAAAGGTAACGCTCAGCCTCAAGCCTCATCAAATGGGAATGACTGAAAATCAATCAGGGGTTATGCAGCAAGGCTAGGTGGGTAGCACCCAAGCAGGGTGAGGTCATTCTTGTCTAGATGTCCCTTTTTATTTTGGCTTAGTGGGTGGTTGCTGATCCCAACCGCGGGGTGATCTCACTCGGTATTATCCAGTAAGGGGTAGTCCCGGTCTTGTGTTGCAGGGGAGCGGGCATACTCCTTGGTACTGTGATCTAAGCCACGTACTGTGACAGGTGGTACCCCAGTGCCTAGTCATTAGTTGGAAATCCATTCTCCCTACGAGCCTTGTACGAGTTTTGTTTGTATTACCCACTCTGGGGCTAGTAGCTGGAATTTAATAGATGTAACAATTTCGTCTATTTTATAAGTATTTGTGTATAGACCCTATTATAATATCATAGGATTTCTATAAAAAGTGTTTTAGCTATCGTAAAGTAAAAACCCGACATGTTTATTTGTGGTGTGGTCTTACGAGATGCTTTTGTTTCAAAGGGTTTTTGAAACTTTAATAGTCAATTGGGTGTAATTTTCTCACGCTGGTATTCCAGACTGACTGGGGTGTTATTTAACTGTAATGCTCGGGTCAGGCCGAGTATTATAGGATACAGGATATGATGCTGTGGAGCTCAGGAGACGAGCTGGATGACGATACGTACTTGCTTATATGTATATTCCGCTGTGCTGAGTTGATGTTTATCCATTTGTATGTTATTGATGTTGAGTTGTGATTGATGTACTCTGATGATGTAATATATGAACAGATATATTTGTTTTGTGTAAAGATCATTTATTATCTATTATATATTTTCCGCTGCGATGGTTAGATTCTGTTTCTTCTTCTACCTCTTCTTCTTTAGCCCAAATGGTTCATATTTCTATACAACTTGAGTTGATTTAGGTAGAATAGAGTTGACTCAAGGGTTATGGATTTGCGGGCCGTTAGACTTATCGTGCCAAATATTAGTGATCTTCGTAAGGATATTTTAGAAGATTCTCATCGTTCTAAATTTACCATTCATCCCGGTAGTAGTAAAATGTACGCGGATATAAAGCGACTTTATTATTGGGAGGGAATGAAATCTGATATTGCTAACTTTGTTAAGCGTTGCATGACTTGCCAACTTGTCAAGGCCGAACATCAAAGGCCCGGTGGGTTAATGCAACCTTTGAAAATTCCAATTTGAAAGTGGGATCAAATTTCTATGGATTTTATAGACGACCTTTCCCGTTCTCGTTCGGGTCATGATAACTTATGGGTGATAGTTGATAGACTTACTAAATCCGCCAATTTCATTCCCGTTCCGTCTAATCGAACCGTACCTCTTTTGGCCAAACTTTTATCAAAGAAATTGTTAAATTGCATGGAGTTCCTACTTCTATTGTTAGTGATCATGATCCATTGTTTACTCGTGGATTTTGGAAGAGTCTTCAAAAGCTTTGGGAGCGAAGCATAATTTTAGCACCACTTATCATCCCCAGTCCGATGGACAAACCGAGCGTGTGAATCAAACTCCTGAAGATCTTCTTCGTGCATGTGTTCATGATTTTGGTAGAAGTGGGGAAGATCATATTTCTCTTGTTGAGTTTTCCTATAATAATAGCTTCCAATCTAGTATTGGTATGGCACCTTTTGAGGCACTTTATGGAAGACCATGCCGATCTCCTTCTTGTTGGCTTGAGGCCGGTGAGAGGCTGGTTTTAAGTCCAGATTTTGTTTGTGATTCCACAGAGAAGATTGACCTTATTCGTCATAGGATGAAAGAAGCCCAGAGCAGACAAAAATCCTATGCCGATAACCGAAGAAGGAAATTAGAATTTTTTATGGGAGATCTTGTGTTTATTCGTGTTTCACCTATGAAGGGTGTTGTACGTTTCAGTCGATCGGGAAAACTAGCGCGTCGATATATTGGGCCATTTTCTATCACCGAACGTATTGGTTCTGTGGCTTATCGCCTTTTATTACCGGCTCAGTTTTCTGCTATTCATGACGTGTTTCATGTTTCTCAATTACGAAAATGCCTTCGAGATTCCGATTTTATTCTTAAGCCCGGTGTTGTAGAAGAAATTGAAGTTTCGCCTAATTTAACTTATGAGCAACATCCTATTCGTGTTATTTCTTTGGAGGTCAAGCGCCTTCGAAATAAAGATGTTCCGCTTGTTAAAGTTCAATGGTCCCCAAATCCTAAGGATTGCTCTTGGGAATCTAGAGAATTCATCGAGCGAACACATCCGTACTTACTTTCCTGCGCTCTTTGAGGTGAATTTCTTATTTCAAAATTTCTTTTGTGTTGATATGCTTTCATGGTTGTTACCTTATATTTCGTTCTTAAATATTGCGTGGACGCAATTTCTTTAAGGTGGGGATCTGTAACAACCCACATATTTTACGATTGAATATTTAAATATTTTATTTAAATATTTTATCGATAGTCGGATTTTAGTCCGAAAAGTTACTTTTTTGCATACGGCCGAATTAGGACTCCGGACCAATTCCATTGGGTCCAAAACTCCGTTTGCGGTCTTTTTGAGTATATACTTTGATATGTTTGGAGTTAGTGGAATTTTGCCACTTTTTCACTTTGGGCTTTGGGTTTGGTTTAGCCCATTAGCCTAAACTATTAATTCTAACTCCACCCCCTCTTCCCTACATAACTTCACTTTCATTTCCTAACACTCAAGCTTCATCAAAAATGGGGAGAGGAATGGGAAATTAAAACTCCAAGCCCTAGTTCATTTGCAAATCCAACATCTAACTCCAAATACAAAGAGAAGCCATTGATTCAAGTTTCTTGTGTTGAGATTGAAGAGTGGTAGATTCTTCCTTTACTTTTAGGCTTCTTCTTCATTGATTTTGTGAAAAGGTGAGATTTTTATCTCACATCTTTGTTTATAACTGTCTTTGATTGTTGGGTATAAATTCCTAACACCTTTTCATATGCATTTGCTCTTGGTTTGGATTGAATTGGTGAAAATCCCAATTTTTAGTGTTTTGGGTTCAAATCTTTAAAAATCCTAACTTTGATGATTGAACACGTTTTTGAAGATGCATCGAGGAGCCAATAGGACCGGGTAGCCGATGGGCGTAATCCCCTAGCGTCCGTGCTCGATCGGTTGCAAATTGAGAGAGTTTTTGGCATTTTTGTTGCTTAGGTCGTTCGGCCTGCACATATGGTTCTCAGCCTGCAGTAAGGTCGGCCTCCCTTAGGTCGCAACCCCCTTAAGTCACTCGGCCTATTCTTCACAACTTAGGTCGTGCCATTTGTCTCCTTAAGTCGCTCGTCTTGTGTTAGGCCGTTCCATGACTTAGGTCGCAAACCCCCCTTAAGTCGCTCGGCCTATTCTTCACCAACTTAGGTCACGCCATTTGTGACGCCCCACCTCTATACCCACGCTAGCCAAGAACACTACAGTGAATGCTGTCAACTAGCACGGAGAATAAGGCTGTTGAGGAGCGACCATCTGTATAATTGCTTTGTGCGAGTACCGATATGCCAGATAAAATTATAACTTTTCATCTCAAGAGGAAATCCGACATACCGACACAAACTCAAAGCTACTACACAGTGGCTATAAAGATCTTCGGAAACAAATATAGAAATAAACATAACATAAATCAGTCACAGGACAATTCATATCACAAAGGCGGAAATAGATATGAATATTACACATAAAAGTGTATATCAGAGTAGTGGTCAAAAGATCCACAATAATACAAAAGAATAGCAACACATGCTATACAAAAGAATACATCTATGAGTCTATCTCTCAAATGTATACAACAAAAACTACTAATCTAAGTAGTTAGCCAAAAGTCAGAGGGATCAATCCCAAGAGAGAAGTCAAGCAGAAGCACCTGTAACATCTCAGTCTGACCCGAGTATTATTTAATAAGAAAATAATAAACGGATCAGTCTAGCTATAAATATCAGATGAAGTGATATATAATAAGAGATATGACATAAACATATAATAATCACAATGCCAAGCTGTGATAAATAAGTAAATTGGAAATCAACAAGAGATTAATCAATATCACAATAATCTACTCAAGATAAAAAGGAATGTCATACTCCTAATTTCATTCACCAAGCCACAATATATGACACATATATCAATGCCCATCGTAAAAGTTGGTGAAACATAAATTCCAGAATTCAACACACGAGATCCAGAAATCACAAGGAAAAAGGAACAACGACGTCGTACAACGGGACATCCGATGAACCAAATCATAATAAAAAGGATGGCCAATCCCCGGAAAAAGAACTGGACATCGACACACCTAAAAAGATGTGCCCCATGAACAGTCGAACATCGACGCACCTAGAAAGATACGCCCCATGCTCTAGCATCGACGCACCTAGAAAGATACGCCCCATGCACAAATAAATAAACATCGATGCACCTAGAAAGATACACCCCATGCTCTAGCATCGACGCACCTAGAAAGATACGCCCCATGCACAAATAAATAAACATCGATGCACCTAGAAAGATACACCCCATGCTCTAGCATCGATGCACCTAGAAAGATACGCCCCATGCACAAATAAATAAACATCCATGCATCTAGAAAGATACACCCCATGTAATGTCTAACATCGATGCACCTAGAAAGATACACCCCATGCTAAGTCGAACATCGACGCACCTAGAAAGATACGCCCCATGCATAGACGAACATCGACGCACCTAGAAAGATACGCCCCATGTCCCGACTTATTGAGCCGATTGCTCCACGAAGTAAACAAACATCGATGCACCTAGAAAGGTACACCCCATGCATAATAAAACATTGACGCACCTAGAAAGGTACGACCCATGTATAAAATGAGACGAAACTCAATAAAATGAGGAACAGTCCTCCACATAGACAAAGAGACATCGCACATTGCTAGTCTAAATCGCAAAGATGATCGTCATGATCAAAGAGAAGTGTCAATTACAATAAGCTAGTAAATATATGAGCTTAGCTTCATGTCCCATAACCACTAGCTTAACTTAAATATTTACGAACAAATTGTAGATCTCCACTAGAAAATTGTCACAAGAGGTTCAATCGAACAAGTCCAAGAATTAACCGACGAAGTAAACGCAAGCGTTTCATACCACTTGTTTTACTAAGTCGTTTAATTAGATTTCTCAAACGAGTGAGGTAAAGGTTTGTATGTACTAATAGATTGGAAAACGGTTTTATAAACGAATTTGGTATTAAAATAGTATTGAAATCGTTTGAGGAAAGAGTTTTGATATTTACTACTAGTATAGAAAACCTTTATATTTTTAAAGTGACAAAGCACAAGGGGGATTGTAGAAACAATCAATCACAAAGATCACATTCGAAGATGTGAATAAAATCCAATGAAATCGATAAAGGATCCATCGAAGTGGATATATCTAAAATTCCCAAAGAAAATAAGTCATCAAAGATGATAATAAATGATGACAATAAATAGGATCATCACGAATCGATTTAAATTGGAAATTCAATCCAAAAAGGCAAATTGGACTCAAACAGCAGGTTCAGTCGACTGAACAGAGATTTTCAATCGACTGACCCTGTACTTGGAAATTTTCCAGGTTCAGGAAACTTTATGTTTCCAGTTTCAGTCGACTGTGCAGAGTTTTTCAGTCGACTGAATCATGCCTGAAAACTCTCGGGTTTCAGGTTCAGTCGACTGAACAGAGTTTTTCAGTCGACTGAATCATGCCTGGGCTGTATTCCAGCCTTATTCAAATGAAGAGCAAACTCTTCCAAAATGCAACCGAACGAACATTGGCTCTAAGGGTTTATACCAATCGGCGACCCGGCCCTATATGCTCCTCGATGCATCACCAAAAGCATGATCAAACATCCATAAAAGGATTTTCACACAAATTTGGTTTTAAAAACCCAAAAATTGGAATATTCACAAAACCAATCCAAATCAAGAGCAAATGCACAAGAATAAGTGTTAGGAATTCATGCCCAACAACCAAAGATAATTATAGTCATAGATGTGAGATAAAAGTCTCACCTTTGCACCCAAATCAATGAAGATGAAGCTTGAAAGCAAAAGGGGAATCAACCACTTTTCAAATCCAACTCTAGAAGCTTGAATCTAAGCTTAAAAGAGAAACATTCCCAAAATTAGGTTTAGGAAATTTATGAAATTGAATGGAGAAAGAGTTGGAGAAGAAGAAGGAGATGCTTACCAAGGGGTTCTTCTTGAGTTTGGAGCAAGGAGATGGATTTGCTAAGGAAGTTAGGGCTTGGAGTTTTAATTCTTTTTCCTCTCCACCATTTTCAGTTGGAGCTTGAGTTTGAGGAGTTGGAATGAAGTAATGAAGAGGAGAGGGGGATTGGGACTGAATACATAAGTGGTTAATTGGCTCAGCCCAAACCAAAACCCTAAGCAAAAAGTAGCAAAATTCAACTTTCTCCAAACATATCGAAGCTTATGCTCAAAAAGGTCGCAAACGGCACTTTGAATGCAATGGAGGTGGTCTCGAGTCCTAATTCGACCGTATGCAAAAAGTAGCTTTTCGGACAAAAATCCGACTAACGATAAAATATTTAAATAAAATATTTAAATATAAAATCGATAAATATGCGGGTTGTTACAGACTCCCCTCCTTAAAGAAATTGCGTCCTCGCAATAAGTAAGAAGGAAATACATGAAGTAACAACCATAGAAGCATATTAACACAAAAGAAAATTTTGAAATAGGAAGTTCACCCTAAAGTGCACAAAAGAGTTAGCAGGAAATCTAGTGAAACTTCAATTTCCACAATAACACCGGGCTCAAGAATGAAAACCGGAATCCCTAAGGCATTCCCGTAGATAAAAGACGTGGGGAACGTCAAGAATAGCAGAAAATTGAGCCGGTACAACGGCGTAGTACAAACTCGGTACGTCCGAAAAACTAGAAACTCAAACAATTTGGGACATCAGCGTAGTAC
Source organism: Allium cepa (assembly GCA_030765085.1). NCBI lineage: Eukaryota > Viridiplantae > Streptophyta > Magnoliopsida > Asparagales > Amaryllidaceae > Allium > Allium cepa. The sequence continues at coordinate 111,413,587 of CM060943.1, forward strand.
AAAAACGGTACGCCCAATGAACCCAAGCAAAGACATCGATGTAGTACAAACGGTACATCCGATGAATCAAAAGCAAAGACATCGATGTAGTACAAACGGTACATCCGATGAATCAAATAGCAAAGGCATCGATGTAGTACAACGGTACATCCGATGAATCAAAAGCAAAGACATCGATGTAGTACAAATGGTACATCCGATGAATCAAATAACAAAGACATCGATGTAGTACAAACGATACATCCGATGAATCAAAAGCAAAGACATCGATGTAGTACAAACGGTACATCCGATGAATCAAAAGAAAAGACATCGATGTAGTACAACGGTACATCCGATGAATCAAAAGCAAAGACATCGATGTAGTACAACGGTACATCCGATGAATCAAAAGAAAAGACATCGATGTAGTACAACGGTACATCCGATGAATCAAAAGCAAAGACATCGATGTAGTACAAACGGTACATCCGATGAATCAAAAGCAAAGACATCGATGTAGTACAACGGTACATCCGATGAATCAAAAGAAAAGACATCGATGTAGTACAACGGTACATCCGATGAATCAAAAGCAAAGACATCGATGTAGTACAACGGTACATCCGATGAATCAAAAGAAAAGACATCGATGTAGTACAACGGTACATCCGATGAATCAAAAGCAAAGACATCAATGTAGTACAACGGTACATCCGATGAATCAAAAAGCAAAGACATCGATGTAGTACAAGCGGTACATCCGATGAATCAAAAGCAAAGACATCGATGTAGTACAACGGTACATCCGATGAATCAAAAGAAAAGACATCGATGTAGTACAACGGTACATCCGATGAACCAAAAGCAAAGACATCGATGTAGTACAAACGGTACATCCGATGAATCAAAAGCAAAGACATCGATGTAGTACAACGGTACATCCGATGAATCAAAAAGCAAAGACATCGATGTAGTACAACCGGTACATCCGATGAATCAAAAGCAAAGACATCGATGTAGTACAAACGGTACATCCGATGAATCAAATAGCAAATAATTCGGAACACTGACGCAGTACAAAAACGGTACGTCCAATGAACCGAACACAATAAAAGGACATCGGACGCAAGTACTTAAAAGGAATGAGATAAAGCTCAATAAAACGAAGTATACCAAAACGTCCGATAAACTTGATAGAAAAATAATTCCATTCAGACAACATCAAAGAATCAACCACTTGTTGCCTACGACAAAGCGCATTGGCAACACGATTTCCCCTTCGGGAATAAAAAGGAATATCAAGATCATAAGATGTCAGGAACTCGAGTCAACATGAAGTTCCTTATGAGAAAATAATTATTCCAAAGATTTATGATCGAGGTAGAGAACAAATTTCTTCCCCAAAGATGATGATGTCAAATTCCAAAAGCAAAAACATTAGCCGAGAGCACTAGATCATAAGTGGCTATCTAGTCTCGAGAAGCTATAATGATTTAGAAGCACAAGTGATAGCACGTTTTCCTTTGCAAGAGAATGGCATTCCAAACCAATAGGTACAAATAGCAAAGTCTTGGTTCCCCTTCAGGAATCACAAGAAGGAATAAGAGTATCGAAAAGAAAGAACTTCTTTTAAAATAATTCTCTTTCCCGAAAAGTTAAAACTTCCAAAATTACATTTTTACTTTTATGTAATAATCTTTCTACAAAAATTTTACATTTTTACAAGTCAATATATCGTGTCTGATTGTCACATCAAAGCATTTAGCAAATTCCTATCGATAACGTTGATCAAGCGCATCGACCAAAATTCTTAAAGCACTCAACGGGCAATACAATCACAAAAATCATATTTTATAGGATAAATAAATTTCTTGAAAAGTTTTAAGAATATTCTTTGCTCGTTTCAAGAACCAAATCAAATTGCACTTATAATTAAATCTTATGAAAAAGATTTGCAAAATTTTAAATTTCTATTTTCATCCAAAATCAATAAATACAAGAATGGTCTCATCGAAATATTCATAGAATATTCGATTTATAAAATGGATGAAATAATTTGGACAAATTGAATGACAAAATAAGTCATTCATAAGAATCATAACGAGTGCGGAATGCGGTAAGTGGAATGCTAATTTCCGCAACTCGTAGCAAACGAAAACCGGTGGTAAAGTCAAACTGAAAAGACCTTAACACCACACAAAAGATTTCTTAGGTGATAATCCTAAGACAAACTCAAAAATACTGGAAAATTTCTCAAACTACATGAATGAGAGAAATAACACTTTCCTTATAAGTGGGCTTAAGGAATAAAATGATGCCATCAAGTTGGAATCAAAATCATAGAGGAAAAATAGAAATCTACTTAACAGATTAAAAATGTCGAAGATGAATAGTCCACTCGAAAAATAGGATATGGGCTTCACAATGATTAAGCCAATCCTTGCAGAAAGGTCAATTCCGAAGCCAAAGCAAAAATATCGGCTCGGAAAGAAAAGTCACATAAAACAATCTCGACACCTAAACAAAAGCAAATTGAGTGTTGCGGATCTACCATCCGGATTCACAATCCTCAAAGAAGTCATCAAGTCCAAAATATTCAAAGAAAAAGAATCGACAAGTTCTTTTGATATAAAAATAATGAGATGAAACTCATATCAAAAAGAACACAAATAAGAAGATCACAAAATAAATGTAACCAAGGATTAAATGAGTAATACCTTGACCACGAGAAGTGTTTCTAGGAGCTTGCACTACATTGAGCTCTCTCTCCTCCTTACTTTGAAGTACGGGACATGTAGTAATATGGTGACCCGAATTTTTACAATAGCGACAAAAGAGGGACCTCGGACACTCCCTTGCATAGTGGTTCGTGGAACCACAATTGTAGCATTGACCACGACTAGAGGTAGGAGTCTTTGCTACCGGAATTTCTTGCCTCCCTTTCTTGTTAGAAATGGGGCCTTTGAATTTGATTGGTCTCTTCGAGTTATTGTTGAAGTTCTGTTGGGCACGCACAACTTCAACATCACCTTCATTATCGGCCTCTTCAAGACGAAGAGCGATATCAATAAGCTGATCAAATGAAACCTCAAGTTTCAGGAGTAATGGCTTCTTAAGATTCTTATTCAAGCCATAGACAAATCTCTGATTTTTCTTCAATGGTGTATTAATGTACTCAACCCCGTATTTAGACAGAGATTCGAAGGATGCGACATAGTCTGTCACAGAAGATTCACCTTGAACAAGGTCTATGAAACGCCGGGCTAAGGTTACTTTTTCAGCCTCCGGCACAAATTTCAATTCGAATCTTCCCCGGAATTGCTCCCAAGTAAGATCCGCCTCAACGATTTCAGAAATTAAAAGCTCATACCAATCCAATGCTCTTTCTTGGAGCATGCTAGAAGCTACTTGGACTCGATGAAGGTCAATAAGATTCATGCGAGAAAAGATGCGATCGCATGATTTGAGCCAAGCTTGAATTTCTATAACACTCTCGGATCCCGTGAATGGCCTTCCACCCAAATCAGTGTAGTCTCTGCACAAGCGTGCAAAACCGGATCTAGGATGAGTAGGCTCCTGATTGGGTCCGGCTGCTTGAGCGTTCTTAACAAGATCTAGAAGCTGCTGAGCAGACATGAATACTCCATCCTGAGGAGTAGCGCTAGATTGACCGGCGCTGGAACGGCCTGGCCTAACCATTTCTCTTCTTTAAGAAAGAAAGAAAGAAGAGGAAAAAGTTATTCTCAAAATGAATATGAAGCAATCTTGATAGATAAAACAAGGAATCATAAAAGAAAGTAGGATAGAACGGTACGAAGACCCGAATAAAATCCTAAAGAACAACTCCTAAGAAAGACTTAGGACGATGATCCTTGTTAAATTATTCTACATTGTTCCGAAGTTTGGCTCTGATACCAAGCTGTGACGCCCCACCTCTATACCCACGCTAGCCAAGAACACTACAGTGAATGCTGTCAACTAGCACGGAGAATAAGGCTATTGAGGAGCGACCATCTGTATAATTGCTTTGTGCGAGTACCGATATGCCAGATAAAATATAACTTTTCATCTCAATAGGAAATCCGACATACCGACACAAACTCAAAGCTACTACACAGTGGCTATAAAGATCTTCGGAAATAAATATAGAAATAAACATAACATAAATCAGTCACAGGACAATTCATATCACAAAGGCGGAAATAGATATGAATATTACACATAAAAGTGTATATCAGAGTAGTGGTCAAAAGATCCACAATAATACAAAAGAATAGCAACACGTGCTATACAAAAGAATACATCTATGAGTCTATCTCTCAAATGTATACAACAAAAACTACTAATCTAAGTAGTTAGCCAAAAGTCAGAGGGATCAATCCCAAGAGAGAAGTCAAGCAGAAGCACCTGTAACATCTCAGTCTGACCCGAGTATTATTTAATAAGAAAATAATAAACGGATCAGTCTAGCTATAAATATCAAATGAAGTGATATATAATAAGAGATATGACATAAACATATAATAATCACAATGCCAAGCTGTGATAAATAAGTAAATTGGAAATCAACAAGAGATTAATCAATATCACAATAATCTACTCAAGATAAAAAGGAATGTCATACTCCTAATTTCATTCACCAAGCCACAATATATGACACATATATCAATGCCCATCGTAAAAGTTGGTGAAACATAAATTCCAGAATTCAACACACGAGATCCAGAAATCACAGGGAAAAAGGAACAACGACGTCGTACAACGGGACATCCGATGAACCAAATCACAATAAAAAGGATGGCCAATCCATGGAAAAAGAACTGGACATCGACACACCTAAAAAGATGTGCCCCATGAACAGTCGAACATCGACGCACCTAGAAAGATACGCCCCATGCTCTAGCATCGACGCACCTAGAAAGATACGGCCCATGCACAAATAAATAAACATCGATGCACCTAGAAAGATACACCCCACGCTCTAGCATCGACGCACCTAGAAAGATACGCCCCATGCACAAATAAATAAACATCGATGCACCTAGAAAGATACACCCCATGCTCTAGCATCGACGCACCTAGAAAGATACGCCCCATGCACAAATAAATAAACATCGATGCACCTAGAAAGATACACCCCATGTAATGTCTAACATCGATGCACCTAGAAAGATACACCCCATGCTAAGTCGAACATCGACGCACCTAGAAAGATACGCCCCATGCATAGACGAACATCGACGCACCTAGAAAGATACGCCCCATGTCCCGACTTATTGAGCCGATTGCTCCACGAAGTAAACAAACATCGATGCACCTAGAAAGGTACACCCCATGCATAATAAAACATTGACGCACCTAGAAAGGTACGACCCATGTATAAAATGAGACGAAACTCAACAAAATGAGGAACAGTCCTCCACATAGACAAAAAGACATCGCACATTGCTAGTCTAAACCGCAAAGATGATCGTCATGATCAAAGAGAAGTGTCAATTACAATAAGCTAGTAAATATATGAGCTTAGCTTCATGTCCCATAACCACTAGCTTAACTTAAATATTTACGAACAAATTGTAGATCTCCACTAGAAAATTGTCACAAGAGGTTCAATCGAACAAGTCCAAGAATTAACCGACGAAGTAAACGCAAGCGTTTCATACCACTTGTTTTACTAAGTCGTTTAATTAGATTTCTCATACGAGTGAGGTAAAGGTTTGTATATACTAATAGATTGGAAAACGGTTTTATAAACGAATTTGGTATTAAAATAGTATTGAAATCGTTTGAGGAAAGAGTTTTGATATTTACTACTAGTATAGAAAATCTTTATATTTTTAAAGTGACAAAGCACAAGGAGGATTGTAGAAACAATCAATCACAAAGATCACATTCGAAGATGTGAATAAAATCCAATGAAATCGATAAAGGATCCATCGAAGTGGATATATCTAAAATTCCCAAAGAAAATAAGTCATCAAAGATGATAATAAATGATGACAATAAATAGGATCATCATGAATCGATTTAAATTGGAAATTCAATCCAAAAAGGCAAATTGGACTCAAACAGCAGGTTCAGTCGACTGAACAGAGATTTTCAGTCGACTGACCCTGTACCTGGAAATTTTCCAGGTTCAGGAAACTTTCTGTTTCCAGTTTCAGTCAATTGTGTAGAGTTTTTCAGTCGACTGAATCATGCCTGGAAACTCTCGGGTTTCAGGTTCATTCGACTTAACAGAGTTTTTCAGTCGACTGAATCATGCTTGGGCTGTTTTCCAGCCTTATTCAAATGAAGAGCAAACTCTTCCAAAATGCAACCGGACGAACATTGGCTCTAAGGGTTTATACCAATCGGCGACCCGGCCCTATATGCTCCTCGATGCATCACCAAAAGCATGATCAAACATCCATAAAAGGATTTTCACACAAATTTGGTTTTAAAAACCCAAAAATTGGAATATTCACAAAACCAATCCAAATCAAGAGCAAATGCACATGAATAAGTGTTAGGAATTCATACCAAACAACCAAAGATAATTATAGTCATAGATGTGAGATAAAAATCTCACCTTTGCATCCAAATCAATGAAGATGAAGCTTGAAAGCAAAAGGGGAATCAACCACTTTTCAAATCCAACTCTAGAAGCTTGAATCTAAGCTTAAAAGAGAAACATTCCCAAAATTAGGTTTAGGAAATTTATGAAATTGAATGGAGAAAGAGTTGGAGAAGAAGAAGGAGATGCTTACCAAGGGGTTCTTCTTGAGTTTGGAGCAAGGAGATGGATTTGCTAAGGAAGTTAGGGCTTGGAGTTTTAATTCTTTTTCCTCTCCACCATTTTCAGTTGGAGCTTGAGTTTGAGGAGTTGGAATAAAGTAATGAAGAGGAGAGGGGGATTGGGACTGAATACATAAGTGGTTAATTGGCTCAGCCCAAACCAAAACCCTAAGCAAAAAGTAGCAAACTTCAACTTTCTCCAAACATATCGAAGCTTATACTCAAAAAGGTCGCAAACGGCATTTTGAACGCAATGGAGGTGGTCTCGAGTCCTAATTCGACCGTATGCAAAAAGTAGCTTTTCGGACAAAAATCCGACTAACGATAAAATATTTAAATAAAATATTTAAATACAAAATCGATAAATATGCGGGTTGTTACACTATTTGTCTCCTTAAGTCGCTCGGCTTGTCCATGTGCCTTAGGTCGCGCTAAACCTTAGGTCGTTCGGCCATTAGGTCGTTCCACCCCATAGGTCGCTTAACCATGTTAAGTCCCACCTGCTATATCACGCAACCCCTTAGGTCGCGACAAGTTAGGTCGTTCCCCCTTGGGTCGCTCGGCCTGCTTGCACTGATTAGGTCGCGACATGTTAGGTCGTTCCTTTCCATAAATCGTTTGGCTTACTCTTACCCCTTAGGCCGCGCCATGCCATAAGTTGCAACCTCTTAGGTCGCTGACCACATAGGTCGCTCAGTTTCCCACTTATGTCGCTAGCTCCTTAAGTCGTTGCAGCTATCTTCTTAAGCCGCGCAGTTAGGCCGCATGCTATTCCTTAAGTCGCTGATCCCTTATGTAGTATGTCGTGGAATCGTATGAGTTGAGCCGCTGATTTCTTGTGTTGACTTATGTTAAGTCGTAAGTCGTCGCTGTTAAGTCACAAGGGTATTTCCACTTTGATGGATTTGGAATCGAATTCTTTGGATTTCTATTCACGCCTTCGAATGTGAATTTTTGTGATTTATTGTTTCTACAATCATTTTTGTGATTTGTCACTTTATCTCACTCGTGCGAGAAATCTAATTAAACGACGTAGTAAAAAAAATGGTATGAAAGACTTGCGTTTACTTCGCCGGTTAATTCTTGGACTTGTTCGATTGAACCTCTTGTGATAATTTTCGAGTAGAAATCTACAATTTGTTCGTAAATATTTAAGTTAAAATAGTGGTGGACATGAAGCTAAGCTTATATATTTACTGGCTTACTGTAATTGACACTTCTTGATGATCATTGATGATCATTTTTGTGATTTAGACTAGCAAATGTGCGATGTCTCTTTGTCTACGAGGGAGACTAAATCCCGTTTCTGTTGAGCTTCGGCTCAATTTGGTGGGGTAGCGACCCATGGTCTTCGGGCCGTTTTGTGGAGCTTCATCTCAAAATTAATGGTTAACAACCATGGAATAGCGTTCCATTTTGTGATACACGTGTTGGTGAGTTTTCATGCTCCCGTTTTGTGATAGACCTCCCCCTTTTTGTGATTTCTGGATTTCCATTGATGATTTCTAGAATTTGTGTTTCACCAATTTTCGTGATTTACATTGATGAGTTTTATCAATATTTGTGCATCGGTGAATTTGTGTGTCATTAACTTTTATGATTGGCATTGATATTATTGTCAATATTTATGGTTTGGTGAATAAAAATAAAGAGTATGACATTCCTTTTGATCTTTGAGAAGATTCTTGTGATATTGATTAATCCCTAGTTGATTTTCAATTTCATACTTATCACAGTATGGCATTATGGTTATCATATGTTTTTGTCATATCTCTTATTCCATATCATTTCATCTGATATTTATAGCTAGATAGATCCGTTTATTATTTTATTAAATAATACTCGGGTCAGACCGAGATGTTACAGGTGCTTCTGCTTGACTTCACATCTGAGATTATCACCCTGACTTTTGGCTAACTACTTAGATTAGTAGTTTTTTATTGTATACATTTGAGATATAGACTCATTGATGTATCCATATTCTTTTGTCTAGCACTTGTAGCTATTCTTTTGTGATATTGTGGATCTTGTTTGACCACTACTCTGATGTACACTTTCATGTGTTATATTCATATCTTTTTCCGCCTTTGTGATATGGATATCTGTGACTGATTTGTGTTATGTTTATTTCTATATTTGTTTCCGAAGATATTATAGTCATTGTGTAGTAGCTTTGATTTTGCATCGGTATGTCGGATTTCCTCTTGATTTTGTAAGAAAACGCATGCTGTGCTATCTGACATATCGGTGCCTCGCACAAAGCTATTACACGGATGGTCGCTCCTCAATACCCTTATTCTCTGTGCTAGTTGACGGCATTACACCGTAGTGTTCTTGGCTAGCGTGGGTATAGAGGTGGGGCGTCACAGGTACAATCCTACCTTATCGTTCAGTCATAATGCTAAAATGGCATAAAAATGTACAAATATGATGAGAAAAGAATCATTATATACCGAAATGCAACGAAAAATCTAGGTGCAAAAGAGAGAACTATGGAGTTGACAAGATATAGTTATAGCTTATGAGTGCACTTGCAAAGTTATTTTATACCATGTGTTTACAAAATAGTTTCTAAGAGGAAATAAAATTCCAACAAGTGGACCGTTGAAAGCATCATTTTGCTTTTATAACTACCGAAAAATAGCACCGCAAATTTATAGTACTCTAAAAATAAAACGAAAATAGATTAAAGGTAACTTCTCTCTTTAAATAAACTAATTTTTCACCACAAATGGTAAATGAAAATTTTTCAGAAATAGAACCTTAAATTGTAAATAAAAATGGAAAGGAATGAGGGAAAAACAATGAAAGGAAATGCGTGTGTAGTTATGACAGATGCGTTAAAAGCAATGGAACAAAAGGTAAAGATTAAGGAAAATTAATCCAATTCTTGTGTTTACTTTTTGAATGCAGATGCTGACAGATTACAGATATTTTTAGGTATAAATTGATACGCTTAACTAGATAAATTATGTTGTAAAAAGAAGAGCTATGCAAGAGCAACCACATCAAATCAAAATTTGATGATATAAATGTTAAATTAGAAGTATATTAATGAAAAATAAATAACAGCAATGACCAAAAGGCGTACAAAAAGGCCAACAGGTGCTTCAACTCCACCACAAGCAGCGATCAATTGTCGATTTCTATCATCAAAAATCTAGTTGTATAGTGCACCAGCCAGTTCTTGTCTTCATTTGCATGCAAACATATGACGATAGAATAGAGTTAATATATGGGAGAGCTGGGTGTTTAAAATAATCAAAATATATTATGGATGAAGTATAAAAGTGAAAATTTATGTGTACTAAAGAGTGAATATTGGCTTTTCTATCGTCACAAAAGATAAATAATTGATGCACACATAGATTTTGTTCCTTATGTCCTTTTTTAGAGGCAGGTAACATTCAGACCCAAAAAAGTGCATGAAACTACATCATGTGCTTAAATGAATATAGTGCAAAATGAAAGGCGTTTTGTTTTTTTACAATAGATATACGTGTTGCTTAACAATCGCTTAAGGGGGAAAGATATAAATTCTGATTAACATCGATGAGGATTTACATTTGAACTTAGATTTGAGTGGTGCAGAGCCAAGTATTGAGTAAAAGTACCTTACACCCTATTAAGCTATGAGAATTATGGAATATCGACCAAACCTTCTATTCAGTATATGCAGCAATATATAATACATCAGGACGAACAGAAACCTTGTTTGCCAATCAACATGAACGACAAATTAGAGAATCCATAATACTAGGAAATTATATATCCTAAATACATCACAATATCTCTATCTTCCACAATACTATAATTTTATCTCCTAAATATATCAAAATATTTATATTTTCTATAATACTTCCCCTCAAGTTGGAGTGTGTAAGTCACGAATGCACAAATTGCGTGGTAAGTAGTAGAACTTTTGTCTCCCTATAGCCTTTGTCATAATATCCGCCAATTCACTACCAATGGGAACATAGGTAGTACTAATATTTCTTGCCTGCACTCATCACGGAAAAAATAGTGGTTAGCTTCAATATGTTTCATCTGATCATGAAAATGCGAGTCGTCGCAATATGAATAGCAACTTGACTATCACAAAATAATCGCATAGGGTGAGTATGAACAACAGAAAAAGAACTCGGTAAAGACTTCAACCTCTTCAACTCGCAAGTAGCAATGGTCATAAAATGATACTCAGCTTTTATAGAAGAAAGAGAGACATTATGTTGCTTTTTAGTTTCCTAGGAAATAGGAGACAACCCAAGGAGCTCAAAACAGCCTATCAAAGAATGTTTGGGCAAGGGGCAAGCTACCCAATCACTAAAAGCGTTCAAGCGCAAGTCATTATGCTTACGGTGTAATATATCTTGACCCAAGCTCCCTTTAAGCATCTTAAGACACAAAGTGTAGCATCCCAATACTCAATTTTAGGAGCGCTTAGAAACTAAGTTAGTGTATGCACCAAGTAACTAACATCAGGGTGAGTAATTTTCAAATAGACTAAACACCCAACACAACGACCATATTGCTTCGGATCAGACAATGTATCTCATAACAGCAGTAGCTAGACGAAGGTTCATCTCTATAGGTGCGAAGGGGTTTACAACACAACATTCCAGCTTTCGTCAAAATATCTAACTTATACTTACGTTTTGAGAGGAAAGGACCTTCATCACCACGAGCAACCTCAATACCCAGAAAGTACTTTAAAGTACCAAGTTTCTATATAGAAAAGCATTTGTTTAGACACGTCTTTAAATTTTGAACTACATTATTAGAAGACCCTACAATAAAAAGATCATTGACATGCACAAGCACATGAAGAGACACATTGCCCTTGGAATAACTGCATAACGAATAATCTACATAAGATTGGTTAAAGCTAAAATGTTTCAAGGCATTGCAAAGAAATTTCTCGGAGCTTGACGTAGTCCATATAAAGATTTCCATAATCTGCAAACCTTCCAAGGAGTAATACTCATATAACCTAGAGGCAATTTCATATAAACTTCTTCCACCAAATCACCATGTAAGAAGGCATTGCGTACATTCATTTTATGTAGTTCCTAATTCAAAACAATAGCTACCGCAAGAAAAATACGTATAGCACTTATTTTAGTAACATGAGCAAATGTTTTAGTATAATCATTCCTGGAACTTGCCAATTGCCAAAGACCATAAGATGCGCTTTTAAGCATTCAATAGAGGCATTAGACTTGTTTTTTACTTTGTATATTCATTGACAACCAACAGCCTTCTTTCCCGGTGGAAAATCTTCAAGAGTCCAAGTACCATTACGTTTTAGAGCTTCAATTTCTTTTGAATTGCTTTTCGCCAATCTAGGTCATTCATGGCTTCTTTAAAAGAAATCAGTTCCTTAACTATAGCAATTGCTACCAGAATATGTTTGTATCTCATAGAAAACTTTTCATAATCAACACAACAAGCAATAGGAAAAGGAGAACCTACGGTTCATGATCGAGTAGCTGTAGCAGTTGACGTTGTGGGGTCTATTTTACAAGCAACGGTGGCAGTATTACTAGCATAACTCTTTAACTTTGAGGATGGCTTTTCAAATTCTATGACCATGGCCCTATTCTTTTTCAACACCCACATTAATATTACTTGTCTCATTTAAAGAATTGGTAGTGGAACTAGGAGGTAACTCACTTCTCCTTACTGCAGCATCATTTTCAATCATACGAGGAACTTCCCCAACAACGACATAAGTGGGAGATGATGGCTCAACATTAACGCCATCCGCACCCATGTCACCAGTAGCGACAACAAGCTGCACCACCTGGTTGTCAGCATGGTCAATAGCCACAACTTTACTCGTCACCAACTTATCTTCATCCAAGGATGGCTGGTGTAAAAATGCCTCTAATTAGGCATCATTTAGATTCATTGCAGGCTTAGAAAATGGGAAATCATCCCTAAAATTTCTACATCCCTACTCAAAAAATATTCACCAGTCTCCAAATCAAACATACGCTAAGCCTTTTCCCAAATAGGTAACCCACAAAAATACACTTTCCAGAATGGGAATCATTTTTTTTTTTTTTATTACGAGGTCAATTTTTAGCATAGCATAGGCACCTAAAAACACGTAACGCAAGCATAGAAGGAGATTGGCCAAATATAATTTCCTTTAAGAATGAGAGTAGGTTTCCGATTAATTAGGTGTACGGTAGTTAGAGCACGCTCACCCTTAAATTTTTTAGGAAGACGGGCTTAAAAAATGTAATGCACGAGCAATATTCAACACATAACGATATTCTCATTCTACCCTCCCATTTTGTCGGATTGTATCAATATAAGAGGTATGGTGAATAATACCACATTCAACATAATATTTCTTTATTCAAAAAAATATTGGCCATTAGCATTTATCAAAACTTTGATATTTTTATCATATTAGGTTTTCACCATAGTGCAAAAAAAATTAATCAATTAAGGCACTTCATATATTACACCCATCAAAAACACCCATGTAGCCCTTGAACAATCATCAACAATAGTTAAGAAATAATGAGCTCCATTATTAGCGTACACACTTTTAGGGCCACATATATCTTAAAGTTGACATACTCATTACAATCTCGTGCAGATTACGTCTGTTGTATCTTGGGAGAGTTTTGAAATAAAATTCTTAAGCAAATCGTTACGACGAGCCTCAGACATAATCCGGTTAGACTAATTATATATTTATATACATTATTCTATATTCTATCCGTTATTCTGGTTATACTATTTATTCAAAATAGTATAACGCTGTTGTTGTAATTCATTTACAACATTCATATTGTTATAATAATTACTACAGAATTCCAGTGTAGTGGAAATCTGAGTTATAAACTTGTGCGACGAGTTTATAATTGATTATTCTATGTTTTGGTATACTAGACGTATAACATCTTAAGAATTTTACTGTTTTACACTAAAACAGAGATGTTAACAGTTGACAACATGAAAATGGATAAGTCCAACTTTTCAGCGGTTATTTCTGAATGCAATTTGATTCAGAACTCTAACCAATGGTGGGTTGACACAGGAGCTACTCGTCATGTTTGCTCTGAAAAATCCATGTTTTCAACATACCAGAAATTCGATCAGAAAGAAAGACTTTACATGGGTAATTCTGCAGTTTCCATGATCGAAGGCAGTGGCACAGTTATCCTCAAGTTCACTTCTGGAAAAACTGTCAAATTGAATGACGTGCTTCACGTTCCAGACATACGCAAGAATCTCATCTCTGGTGCAGTCCTATCAAAGAAGGGATTCAAGATGGTGTTTGAGTCAGACAAGATGGTTCTGTCCAAAGCTGGAATGTATATAGGAAGGGGATATTTATGTGATGGCCTATTTAAGGCAAACATAGCTGTTATCGGCAATAAATCTATGTATTCTGATTGTGCTATTAATAAAGTTGAAGTTTCTTACTTGCTTGAGCACGAAATTTTACTATGGCACGATAGATTAGGACACATAAACTTCCGAAAAATGAAGAAATTATCAAACTTGGAATTGATTCCAAATTTCCAAGTAGATAAGAACTACAAATGTGAGACATGTCTAGAAGCAAAAATGGTCAAACAACCATTTAAATCTGTTGACAGAAGCACCGAACCATTAGGTTTGGTACATAAAGATTTATGTGATTTTAAATCACTACCTACAAGAGGTGGGAAAAAGTATTTCATTACTTTTATTGACGATTATAAGCGATATTGCTATGTATATCTTTTAAATAGTAAAGATGAAGCAATAACAACGTTTATAAAATATAAGGCTGAGGTAGAAAATCAGTTAAATAAAAAGATCAAGATATTGAGATCTGATCGAGGTGGAGAATATGAGTCACCGTTTGAACATTTCTGTGCAGAGAATGGAATAGTTCATCAAACAAAAGCACCATATTCACCACAAAAAAATGGTGTACCCGAGAGGAAGAACAGAACGTTAAAAGACATGATTACTGCCGTGCTTTTAACTTCTGGTCTACCGACGAACTTGTGGGGGGAAGCATTAAATATGTCTAATCACATATTAAACAAAGTTCCTCACAATAAAACGGGAACAATTCCATATGAGATATGGAAAGGACACAAACCAAGCTTTAAATACCTCAAAGTGTGGGGGTGCTTGGCAAAAGTTCCAGTTCCGCCTCCCAAGAGAGTCAAACTTGGACCAAAAACAGTAGATTGTTATTATCTTGGGCCAGCCCAAAATAGTAGTGCCTACATATTTTTTGGTATTCAAGTCTGATATAAATAATATTCATGTAAATACAATCATGGAATCAAGAGATGCCTCGTTCTTTGAAGATGTGTTCCCACATAAAAGAAACGATGGAAATCCTGTCCCAAAAAGGACAAGAGATAACAGAGATGAGACATGTGAAGATGAAACTCATCAGGACAACGAGGAGGTTGAACCAAGAAGAAGCATAAGGGCAAGAACTTCCAAAACATTTGATTTGGATTTTTTAACTTATATGTTAGAACACGAACCTCAAACGTACAAGGAAGCAATGTCATCTTCTGAATCTTCATGTTGGAAAGAAGCAATCCAAAGTGAGATTGATTCAATTCTAAGTAATAAAATTTGGAAAATAGTTGATATTCCACCTGGAATAAAACCAATTGGCTGCAAATGGATTTTCAAGAAGAAATTGAAATCAGACGGCTCTATAGATAAATATAAAGCCAGATTGGTAGCCAAAGGATATCGTCAAAAAGAAGGAGTAGACTTCTTTGATACCTATTCACCGGTTACACGAATAACCTCTATAAGATTGTTAATAGCAATTTCTTCCATATATAATCTGGAAATTCATCAGATGGATGTCAAAACAGCATTCTTAAATGGAGATCTCGATGAGGAGATTTACATGGAGCAACCTGAGGGTTTTATTTCCAAAGGAAATGAAAACAAAGTATGTCGGTTAGTGAAATCACTATACGGACTAAAACAAGCTCTAAAACAATGGCATGAAAAATTTGATAGTGTCATGATGAAAAATGGTTTTCGTATAAATGAATGTGATAAATATGTTTATTACAAATAGGTTGGACAATCATATGTGATGATTTGTCTATATGTAGACGATATGCTAATCTTTGGTCCTAATACTAAAGTAATAGAGACTATAAAGAAGATGTTAATCAACAATTTCGATATGAAAGACTTAGGAGTTGCGGACGTTATTTTGGGAATCAAAATAATAAGAACACCTAATGGAATTGAACTATCTCAGTCACACTATGTAGACAAAGTGACTGAAAAATTCCAAGAGTATGGAATTAAAGGAGTGAGGACACCTTTTAATCCATTGGAAGTACTGCATAAAAACACTGATGAGAGTGTAATACAACTGGAATACTCTCGTGTAATAGGATGCTTAATGTATCTGATGAATTGCACCAGACCAGATATTGCTTACGCGGTAAGTCGACTAAGCAGGTATACAAGTAATCCAGGGAAGGAACACTGGAAACCACTAATGAGAGTGTTGGGATATTTAAAAAATACCACTAATTTTTTCTTACATTATGGAAAATATCCTGCCGTCTTAGAAGGATATAGTGATGCAAACTGGATTGCAGATTCAGAGGAATCAAAATCAACGAGTGGTTATGTCTTTACCCTAGCAGGGGCAGCAGTGTCATGGAAATCTACTAAACAAACATGCATAGCTCGATCCACTATGGAATCTGAGTTTATCGCATTAGATAAAGAAGGCGAAGAGGCAGAATGGCTTCGTCAATTCTTAGAAGATATTCCATTTTGGCCAAAACCTGTGACGGCCATATGTATTCACTGCGATAATCAAGCAGCGCTAAGTAGGGCGAAAAACCTTGTGTATAATGGCAAATCACGACACATACGTCGTCGCCATAACACGGTTAGGCAGTTACTCTCTAATGGAACTATTTCCATAGATTATGTGAGAACAAATGATAACCTAGCGGATCCATTTACTAAAGGTTTATCAAGAGAGAAAATTGACTGCGCATCGAGGGGAATGGGTTTAAAAGCCTAAACCAACAAGAGTTACCTTATACGGAAACCTATCCTAGCGACTGGAGATCCCACGGACTAGGATCAATAGGCAAACTAGTTATGAGTAACTCAAGAAGTAATGCATTTGTCTGTACTTGGTCCTACTCCATTCCTATGGTGCAAAATATAATGCATGCCTACAGAAGTTTTAAAGGTTAAAAATATGTTTTTTAATGATGACCATATCTTAGAAATAACAAGTGGGGTATATGTAGGATACTCTTAATGGTTGCGATCACCTATGTTAGTGTGAGCTAGGTCGGCTCTATGAGAATATTAAAAGGCTTTTATTCTCTAAAAACACTCGCAGAACCAAAAATTGTTCAGGACCAAAATGAACACAACCAAGAGATTGGATGAGAAGGGAATCAATGCTTCGTAAAGCTTATTATCTGGATATACAATGAAGGCCGACGGTTCAAGATGAAATAATTCACCGATTAGCCAAGTAGATCCGATAAGTTTTAACTAGGGAAAGTTCAAAGTGAAATATCTACTTATCCACGACAAAGCATTATTCCATATGTACTCCGTGATATTTCGCTTTGTGTGGGGGATATGTATATTATCATTTATGTGGGGGATTGTTGGAATTCCTTAAGAATAAGTTGAATGAAATATACAAAGTCCCACATCTCCAAATTGTGAGAGCTATATTGGTTTAAATATAGCTTTCTCATGAGGAGGTTGGGGGCCTGGGGCTCCCAAATGTATGCTTCGTTATTAGGAGGGAGATTATGCATCACCACCACACACGCGCGCGCGCCGCCGTCGCCGCCGTCCGACCGAACGAACCGGGCCGGGCCGGGCTCGGGTACGGGTCTAAAATGACCATTCTTTTGTTGGGCCATTGTTAACAGTTTTTTGGGCTTCGGCTGAAACTGGGCTGGGCCTGGAATATGAAGAGAAGCAGCAGGCGGGTAAAAACGGACGCGGGACTGAAGAGACATGACTTCTGAAGCGAGCGGGTTGAATAGACGCGAACATTAGCGGGTGCGATGAACGAAAAAAATAAACTATGTAACAACCCGGGATTTAGGAGATTACCATAATATTAAATTAATGTAAATTATAATTTAATATGTAAATTATAAATTTATAGATGGAACAAATTGATGATAATATTGTTTATTTAAAATAAAACAATGTTTTTTGATTAAGAGTTGGGTTTTTAATGCAAACGAATGGGAAATAAAGTTTAAAACACTTTATCGGTGGTATGGAATGAGAGTAAATGATGAAAATAAATTATTGGATAAAATTTATAATATTGTAGTTTTATTCCAATATTAGTCTTTTATCCCAAAAAAAAAGGACATGAAGGAAGTTAAAGCTATATGGGATGTTAAAAGCATTTTTATACACATTAATGAACTTAGTAATAAATTTTTATTGGTGGAAAATGATGAAAAAGGTGATTTTTCACTGTTAATGTGAATAATGGTAAATAATTGGTACTAACTTTTGAAAATAATATTTTTAGTTGGAAAATTAAGTTTATAACATTTTTAACATGGTCTTTTATCCTAAACATGAACATTGTAATTTTTTCATGCGATTTGGAGTTTTATCAAAAAGTTATGAAGGAATTAGTGTTAATAACATATATAAACACAACAAAATTATTCTAAGTGTTCTTTTAGGTTTGGGTCCAAAGATTAGCCTACCCATTATCTGTATGATGCTTCTAGCAACCAGCGTGGTCTTTCTTCTTTCTCATTCCAGAAGAAAAATATACAGAGAGCTTTTAAAACAAATAGGGAAATCAATAATGGCCTCTTTTTAAAATCCAAAATCCACCTAAAATTGTTTGAATCTAGAGTCAAATTAGATTCTAAGCTATCCTACAGGTAATCTTCAACCTTTTAGATCTTCTAGTCCATCCAAAGTTTGAATTTTTATTTACTGTAATTTTATTTTGATTAATTTTCTTTCTGCATGTTCCTATTTTGCAATCTACATGCTCTTGAAAGCCATTTCCTTTTCAAATCCATCATTTTGTTGCCGAACTATTGCTAAATCAAGTGATGAGCAAGGTAAGAGTTTTCTTACAGCAAGCTAAAGTAAAATATCAAATTTCAGTATCGATTTGTTGCTTGCAATGCTCAGTATATTGAATGGGTTTTCTCGTTTGTTGGCTGAAAAAGTGCTATTTTCAAAAAATCATGACTTCTTCAATTTGTAGTGAATTACTCTCAATTTTTGATATGTTGTAATATTCGCGCTATACTATATTTCTGTAAATTTTAATTGGATTTGGAATTGTTTTGTTATAGCAAATCGTTGGTTCAAAACAGCCAAAAATCCTTCTCTGTTTATTGGCTGAAAAAGTGCTATTTTCAAAAAATCAAAACTTTTTCAATTTGCAGCAAATTACTCTCAATTTTTGACATTGTTGTATTTGTGATATACTATAATTCCGCAAATTTTCATTGAATTTTGAATTGTTTGATATAGCAAATCGTTGGTTCAAAACAGCCAAAAATCCTTCTTTGTTTGTTGGCTGAAAAGTGCTATTTTCAAAATCATAACTTCTTCAAATTGCATAATCTTACTCTCAGTTTTTGATATGTTGTAGTATTTGTGCCATAATTATTTTTGCAAATTCACATTTAATTTAGAATTTTTTTGATATAGCAAATCATTGGTTAAAACAGCCAAAAACCCTTCTCCGTTTGTTGGCTGAATAAGTGTTGTTTTCAAAAAATCATAACTTTTTCAATTTGCAGCGTATTAGTCTTAATTTGTGATATGTTGTACTATTCGTGCTATACTATATTTTCACAATTATCGTTGAATTTTGAAACATTTTGATATAGAAAAAAGATGGTTCAAAACAGCCAAAAATCCTACTTTGTTTGTTGGCTGAAAAAGTGTCATTTTTAAAAAATCACAACTTCTTCAGTTTGCAGCGAATTACTTTCAATTTTTGGTATGTTGTAGAATTCGTGTTGTATTATATTTATGCAAATTTTCATTGAATTTTAAATTGTTTTGTTATAGCAATTCATTGGTTGAATTCAGCCAAAAATCTCGCTCTACTTTGCTTGCTGAAAAGTGCTATGTTCGAAAAATCATAACTCTTTCAGTTTGCAGCAAATTGCTCCCAATTTTGGATATGTTATAGTCCTATTGATGTACTATTTCAGCGCAAAAATATGTTGAAATATGGATTTTTTATTACCCCGAATTATCGTCCAAAGTCAGCCGAAACTCAGTTGCTTGGTAAATTGTTCCTTTGCTCCTATTTACAGCTTTGGCTAACCGTTTCACTGCACATTTTGATGATTTTGAATATTTTATAAAAAAGTTTGATGATTAATGTTTAAGCTTTATTATCGGACAATGGACTGGCTTGATTTTGGAAATTTTTAGAATTTAAATTTTATTTAAATTCTATTTCAATCTAAATATCTATAAATGTCGATATTTGAATAATTCGATGGTTTTAATTGATTTTGGTTTCGAATAAGTTTCTGAAAATTCTTTATAAATTGTGGTTAATTAAATAAATGTTTTTGAGACATTTTAAAGGGTTTTTAAGCAATTATTTAATTTTAAAAGTATTTTATAAATAGTTAATCTATTTGATAAATGGATTTTTCCTTATATAACTTATTTAAAAATCTCTAAAAATTGTTTAAAAATCCCGTTTTCTCTATATAATTATTCTAAATATATTTTAGCCTATTTAGATGATTTTTGGCGTATAAGAATTAAAATCAAATGATTTGGCAGAAATACGTGGTACGGGACATGTGTTTTCACCTAATCGCTTAATATCGGACTTATACTGTCGAATCTTCTTTGAAGTACTATTTTATGATTTTTTACTTGCCGAGGACATGAGGCGGGAATGTTATGATAGATTGATGATGGTTTTGATGTTTAAGATGGATTTTTACCTGTCAACGAATTGAGACAAGTCTCGATGCCACTTTAAACTCATCAAAGTATGAGTAATGAGTTGGGTGCTTTACACTCGCCAATGAGACGAGGCAGTGTATGTTTGATTTGAATGTTTATGAATGTTTTCTAATGTGGCATTGGCTGACGATTAATAAAGCAATATGTACGAATGTATGGTATGGGACATATATTAACATCCATTGGTTTCCTATTCGAGAAGTTGTGACACTTTAAGATGTTATTAGTACTATAAACCGAGCATACGATTGGAATCATTACGATGTTCTTGATGTCATTACTTGATTTCATTCATCATGATGTTTTGCTCTTATTTTATGATTTGGGTGTCATCGCGATATTCGACTATAGTCAATCAAGATGATCACGATGCTAAGATGTTAATGACACAAAGTCATCACGACATATGGTGCCAAATAATAGTAGTACTAGTCAAGATGAAAAGCATGTGCAATCTTCTATGAAGTTTTCTATGTTCGATTTCACCTTTTTGTGATGTTGTTATTTGAATATGGCCTTGAGTATGATATAGGCTACATTTATATTACACTATATGATGATTTCGATTACGATTGCCTTTAACCCTTATTGATTTCCTATGATAGATTATGATGATTTGATGTTTCTTTATGAAGTTATTATATGGTTCTCATCCCTTATCCACTTTACTTATAGATGTTCTTAAGAGAAACCATATGCATGTTACTTATTGAATTCCCTTCAAATAGATATATGAATACTGATGTCCCCTTTCTTATGAATGATATAATGAATAATATGTTGTTCCGTTGACAACAACGGAGTGATTCTCACCCTTCCGCTTATTACTGAGATCCTTGCTACTGATAAATTTAGCTTGCCTGACCCGTGTGCTATTCTCTTGGGTCAGATCTAGTTGCAGGTTAGTTTGGATTGCTTCACTTCTTGGATCAGCATGATAGCTTTTGTTGGACTTATCATTTTGGCTTGGATGTCGTTTTAGAGTCGTCTGCTTTTATGTTATCTTATTGTATATTATTTTGTGGGATGGTGTATATGTGATTCAGCAGTCCTTGCTACTTATGTATGATCTATTATTATGGAGATGTATGGTGATGTATGTGTGTATATATACACACACACACTGATCGGGGATTGCTATTCTTGACTGATGGTTTCTATCTGCATGTATATTACATTATTTCTAAAATGGTCCAAATCCAACATAGTGTGCATTAGTTAGGGACTAAGCTTGTCTACCCCTTATGAGGTAATAGAAAAAGAATATTGAGACATAGTTGACATGCTTAGCTCTTAACTAACGTATTACCATGATGGTCGCCCTTAACCAGCCCTATTCTCTGCATTAGTAGATAGGATTACTTAGTAATTCTCATTACTAGTGTAGGTCTCGAGGTGGGGCGTCGCAAACAACGAGAAAGAAGAATATACAGAAGCACACAAATTAGACTAGGGTTCAAAAGCAGCACATGATCGGAAAAATATTTCTAAATTTTAGATGGCTTAGATACCATATTAAGCTACAAGAATGGTACACTAGGACAAAGGGAAACCTACTTTGCCAATCAACATACACAACAAATTAGAATATCTCATAATACTAGGAAATTATATCTCCTAAATATATCATAATCTCTATTTTCCATGATACTAGAAATTATATCTCTTAAATATATCACTATATCTCTATTTTTCATATTACACCTACACTTAAAGAAAAGTTACTTGTAGTTAGCCTCAAGAAGCACCTTCTTATTGACTGACGGAAGCACTGTTGCCCTTGTTGTCTCCATAGCAGCTAAATGGGTATGAAATTTGAGTTGGATTTTAGATTTTTTGAGTTGCTAGCGGCGATGATAAAAAAAGGAATATTAGGAAGATCGAGAGGGTGGAAAGTGAAAATTAGTAGGGAAATAGAAAGGGAAATGAAAAGAACCGCTCACACATTTCTATTCCATATGGTATTATTGGAATGTATAGCGCTTAACTGAAATTACTATTAATTTATGCATACATGAGAAATATATAACATTTAGAATTCTTTGATATGTATTAATAGTACTACAAGATGAAATGCTATGAATGGGTGTTATAAATAACCTTTGCATGTCTATTCTATGATTAACCCATATCCAAATAATGACACTAATCCAAACACAACTAAAAATCAAATGGTGGATGCCGGAGCGATGACAAAGGAATATGAATAATTGATTACATGGGGATATTCACAACACAGATTTAAATTCACTATTAACATTGTCGTACTAGTGAGTTAGAATACTTAACTTGGATTTAAGAAACTCTATTTCCCTTCAATCTTCTTCCTTCTCTTCTGTTCTCCCTTTTTGTATATGGCTTCGATTTCAAATCGATGAACAAACCCTTAAATCTTCAATTGATATTTAGGTGTGGTTGTCAAGAAATTATGATTTTGATATTAGAATTTTTTACCAATTTCATTTTCATTTTAATTTGAATTTTGAAGAGGTAGAGTTTAGGTGAATTTTTTAATTTCTAAAGCAAATAAATGAATACATTAGGTTATATTTATAATTAGGGAAGGAACATCTAAAGAGAGAAAATTTTAGAGATGGCAAAGTCTTGAAGTAAAGGTTTTGGTTTTGGGCTTGGGGATATTTTACTTGATATAAGTCCTTATTCATTCCTTTCTTTTCTTTCTTACTTTTCTTTTTCTTATAATTCACAAACATTTCTAATTCAAGCTCATAAATAAAACAATTATTCTCCACTCAAATACTTACTAATAAATCATACCACTAGCTATTTTACAAGAAATATTTTCTATAATTTATTTATTTAATTAATCATTATACTTAAATTCATTTATTAATTAATTTATAAACTTTATTAATAAAATACTTTCCTACATCAAAATAAGTTTCAAATTTATAAAATGGAATTTAAAATTGTATTCCAAATAATTAATTCATATTTTCATGTCTCTAAATAATTAAATAAATTACTGAACCATTATCCTTTTTATTTTAAATCCATATCATTTTTTTGATTAAATGGATATGAAATTGACAGCCGCACAACCATATGATGCATAAAGAAAATCAAAATAATCTGACTAACGGGCTTGGTCGATGACCAATATAATCCAATATGCACATCCATAAGTTCACCAGCATAACAAGGTCTATTATTAAAATCCACAAGAAAATACCAACCTAGATCAAAAGAATATATATATATATATATATATATATACACATATATACATACATATAGTCATCCATTACCCGGCCATCGTCTCAACGTACAAACTTGCCTGATTTTTGCTTTCCGCCGATTCAGGTCCCTGGAGGAAACCTTTGAGGTTTCCTTGAGCTGCACATGTCCAAACATTACACATGTACATAATTTTGTAATCAACTGTCAAATAAGGGTGAGATTTAGAATAGAAACAACGGTCATTTCTTTCCAACCAAACCACCTAAAGGAAAGCAACGGTTAGTAAAGATGTGACATCCCCCATTCTGAAGCATAAAAGAAACTGATGTGGACGCTGCAGTCATTCATGTTTATTAACGTTTAGTGATAAAATATTCCTATTTTAATCATATCAATAATCAGAAGCACATGAATATGAAAAAAAATTCAAACATAGGTTAATAACAAAATTTTCACATCTCATTTCATAGCTGAGATTTCATATTCATTGCATAATCTCATTTGTAATCTCAAGTTTAGAGAAAATATAATTATTACAAAATACTCCAAGAATGACAAATGAAGATGCCTACTTGGTCAATCAAAGTCAAATACTTAGCAGTTATACAACATTTCCATTACGTCTAATAGACAAAACCAAACTACGCAGTAGATATAGATAAAACACCTAATAGCTAGATTGCCTCCTGCATATCTCTGAAAGCTTATTCATCTAACTAGAACTAAAAGCCCTTACTCATGGTCCGCTCAAATGAGTACTCAAGAATTTAAGGGAAAAAGTAAAAACTTCAGGATATACAATTGTCTGGTGTGAATAATAACTTACCATCTCAACTATGCTGTTGAGCGGAATGGGTTTTCCCTTCACTGTTATCTTATCAAATCATAACAACCATATACTATGCTCCTACAGCCACAATGATTAGAACATAAAAGATAGCATTTATAATCATGTAATATATGTTGGATGACCCATCCCAATTCCTTTGATTATCCATCTTAAATTCAAATGTCTAGCCACCACAATTTAAAATTACTATCCGTCTTATTTTAATCTAACTACCTATCTTAAAATTTTGTGGACTACCCATCACATGTTTAAACATATTCAAAATTATGTGGACTTTCCATCTCACATGTATTTATTACTTGGATTATCCATCCTTTGGTTTAATCATTTAAAAAATTTATGGACTATCCATCACACATATTCCATTTAACTAAAAATGATTTGACAATACATCACACATCCAAAAGTTTTCTTAAGATGACTATGAACCCTTCATTATTCCCATAGAGACTATCCATCTCTATCATGATGTAGACTATCAATTTCATATCCCACGGTATTCTAGGATGACTATGAGCCCTTCACTTGGATTTTTAAATCTTTTTATCAACATGTTTCTCTTTAATCCATTTTATCCACGTGTTTCTGTTTAATCCATGTTACCCATATGTTTAACCTATATTGTGAAGGCCCGCAAATTCGTGCCCCTTTTGAGCAGGCAAAATTCCACAACAATTCAGCCTAAAGTGGAACAAAAGTACGAGTCTTCGGGTTTAAAGAAGAAAGAGGTAGCATAAGAAGAAAAGGAAACAATAACAGAATCTCACAAATCACAACGGAACAAATATAATAGATAAATGAATATCTTTAAAACACAGAACTATATCAGTAATTACATTACATCACATTACATTATCAGAGTATTGCAACAACAAACAGTGAAAAAGAATATAACATATACTAGTGATATGCTTCGCCATCCAGCTTGCTCCTGATCTCCACAGCATCTCTTTTTCGACTTCGCTCCAGAATAATGATAACATGACTCTAGGCTGCCCGTGTGGAAATTTATGGACACCCAGAGTTTAGAAAGGGAACAATAAACTCCAGGTCAGTCATGGGACTGGTGTGAGATCTTAAAAACAGTTATTTTCATAAAGAAAATAAAAAGAAATCTGTTATGCTTTTGGAAAATGAAACTACCATAAGGCCTCCCGCCACACACACAATGCAAACGCAGAATTGGAGGAGATTTCTCCTCATGATTACGCAAAATCTTTTTAATATTATCATTAGTGCATAGTGCAGAAAACATTTTGAAAGTATAATATTAATCTTAGCCAGCATAGACATTCCTAACTATGCCTACTATAGCTACCATCTAAACAGTGGTGACTACCATAAGTAGATGGCACATTATACAACCAAAACCGTACAAGGCGCGTATTGGAGTTAGGATTTCCAACAAATGGTCAGGCTAAGGAACTTCCTACTGCTACATGGGTACGCCTCTGGAGAGAAGTCCCGCGAACCTACCCGGCATTCAACATCGTCTTCAAATACAATCCTATTTCATCATATTGTTATTCGGAATGAGTTTTATGACACGAGGTCCTCTCCCGGCTAATCCGAATAACGAGCGCCTATTTTTAAAAATAAGTGTTACGTTCAGATTTCAACAAATTACAACGATTTTCACTTTGATCTTTTAAACAAAAGATCTATCACAATCACAAAGGTTCGATGTGGTTTTCGAATATCCACTTGGAATCCAAACCCCGGTCGCATCGAGATTCAAATGCCATTAAAAGGCCAATATTGATAGTCTAACTATCAATCAACATCCACAACAATTGCCGGATTTAAATAAATTTCCCAAATTATTTATTTTAAAAGTATTTCCACAAGATATATTTCACACTTCAACCATTTAAAAACATATTTCAAATTACTTTCCATATTTCAATAATTTGAAAACAAATTTCAAATCACTTTTCCTTATGCAGAATACATTTCCAAAGATTTATTCATTTCCACTGGAAATCTGCTGAGTTAAAGTAATTCAAATCACTTATCCAAAATATTCTAGGAACATTTAAAATAAAACCATCTTAAATACTTACTTAAAATATTGGTTATGAAAACATTATACTAATTATCAGATATAAGATTTTAAGTCCTAACTAATTTTTAAAATAACATTAGTAGATAAGGTATAACTATTTAAATAATCGTTTCTCAAAACAAATTTCAATTTTAATCTTTAAAATAATCCCTTTCATAAGTAATTAAATAAATCCATACTTTAAAGATTTGAAACCAGTTAAGAAAATAATTTATCCAAAGTATCCTTTCTAAAACCATCCTTAAAATTTTCAGTTATATTTATAGGCTACTTCGAAATCATACTCATCTTTCCAGGGAAAATACATTTTCCATTTCAAAATGGTTCATTCAAATCAATTAATAAATCTTTCTTGATTTATTTTAAATTTACGTTCCGAATTTGTAAATTCCTTTCACACTTTTAAAAATATCCAAATGTTTATTTTTAAAACAAATTTATCTTTCCTTTATAAATTCCCATTGTGAATTTAAACTTCTAAATATCCATTGATATACGATTTTCAAATCGATTTTCAAATATTCATTTTCAGCACCGAATTAAATTCTAAATTAATTCCCAAATTTATTTCAAATATCAAATCAAATTCAAAAACTGATTTCTAAATTTATTTCAACACCAAATTTATTATCTTTTGAACAAATTCTTTCTTTTTAATTTATTCAATTTCCTAAAATTAATTGACTCTAAATTTTCTACTAAATTTCAAAAGTCCGATTTTATTTATTGCTGATATCGTACGATATCAAAAATATATTTGGCTAAATTATGGCCTTCAACAGTCTCAATCACAAATAGTCACATACAGATTATAAGTAATCAACACACAACACTGAAACAAATTCAAATATTTGAGGAATCCAGTTGGATCCCTCCAACCTGTTTCCCTGCATCCATAGATGTTAGCACAACAATTAAATACCAATTCCACTTCGAGATGGAATATCGTGGTATATGAGATTTATAAAATATCATCCGCTATTGTGCGGCGCATAAGGTCTCATCCGCTATATAATGCGGGAAATCAATAACTCTAAATACACATATATTACCAATTCCACTTCGAGGTGGAATATCGTGATATATGGGTTTAATATATATAATATCACCCGCTATTATGCGGTGCATAGGGTCTAAACTAATATAACTGATAAGAAATTAATCATCCAAGCACACAATCAACAGATTCTAAATTTAACTATCACAATTCAACAATCAATCAATAACTAAAAATTTTCAATTATTATTCTGAGTGAGAAGATCTCACCATTGCTCCTTTATTTTACAATCCATTTCCAATTTGACTTGTTTCTCGGTTTTAGACCTTGTATCAAACAATTATATAATTTATTAACATATAAATAAATCAAACAATTTATCACCATTTATTATTTAGTATAACTGATAAATTTGGGTTTAGACTAAAAATTTATTTTTAAAAAAATTTCCTTTCAAAAAAAATATTTTTAGTGACAGAAGTAATTAAATAGGTTTATTAAATGAGTTAATCACCCAAATTCATCAATTTAGAATAACTTAGTCCATGCAACTGCATGTATATTTTTACCAGATGGGTTTATATATAAACTTTATGGTATTATAAAATTTCCTTTCAAACTCACATGCCTATATTAAAACAAAACTGCCCTTCATTTTAAAAGTTTTATTTTTCTCCTTCTATTTTCTTTTAAACAAATTATTTTTAGTGCCTTAAATAAATTAAATCAATTTATTAAACAAATCAATTTCTAATATACATTAATTTAAAATTGACTAGTTGATTTAAATATTTAAACTAATAATCTATCTCCAATTTTTTTATAATAATAACAACAGCAGTATTTTATTGTAGATCAAAAATAATTTTTTTCTTTTCATTCTAACTTATACTTTACTGAAAATATATACTTATTCATAGAACTCAAAACAACAAGAAGTTTAAACCTTACTGTGATTATTTTTTTTCTCTGCGTAAATACAAACACACACACACACACACACATATATAAAATAATAAAACGAAAAGAAAATATTTTACCTCGTTACTGAGCAACAACCGCCCTTCCCAGTCGTGACCGAACACTGACTCAATCACGAGCTCGCCGTCGGGATGTCCAGTCGCTGCCATGAGCTTGCGACGCTCGATGCCTAGAATCCTAAATCGATCGACCTCGAGATTCCATCGCCCAATCGCTGCCCCATCTTTCACCTGCAGCCGTGCCCTTCGAGCACGACCACTCAATTTGACTCGCGATGCATGCACTGTGCGCTGCCGCGAGACCCAAAATGGCGCGCCTCCTTCAGATTCCAGTCACGCGAACCTGCGCGCTCACGAACGCGATAAAGCACTCGAGCTTTACCCCTCTTCCACCTTTTTATTTCATTCGAATTGATTTGGGATTCTGAATTTTTGAAAGAGGCTCGGCTATTTGATTTTACTCGAGCGCGGCCATTTTTTTTTAATTTCTGCTTTGAAATGATGTTGCGTGAGATTTGTAAAGGAAATGGGGAGACAAGGATGAGATGTTGGCGTGTGGAGGAAGGTAGGGTTTGACCTCCTAATTAATTTTTATAATTTTATATTCAAAATATCTCGTATAACCTAACTCGAAATCTCGAACTCCTATCGAGGCGTGCCGCCTAACATTTCTAATGTTATAACCCTATTTCGAACCTAATGGAACAAATCTCGTGCTCCAAATTGATCGTATGGAGAAGATAGCTTTTCGAATCCAGTTATTAAATTAAATTTCGATTTAATTTTCAACGCGTTTTCTTATCGTACGGCCAAACTCAACTCCAAACATTACGAAAATTGAAATCTGATAATAATACTCTGTTACGGATCCAATGGAACTAGTTTCGTTGAAATCCGAGACTGTGCCTCGGAAGGCTATTTTTAAATATCGATTTAAATGATATAAATTCAAAAACGAACAAAGTATTTCCAAATCGAATTCTGAAGCTTCCATTAACCTTAGTATTATCAATATAAATTTTCTAAGCCTTGAAAATAGTTTTAATCAGCTTAAAACTGAAAATTCAAATTTTTTACCCATCATTAATAAATTAAATTCAATAATTTAATTGCCGAATTCATACTTATATTTGAAATTCAAGTTAAACTAACTTCCAGATATTTAAAATCAATTAACTATTTTCAAATTCAAATACCAAAAATTCTGGGTCGTCACATATATCTATCGGTGTCCCCAATTAGGTTATTTTCCCTTATGACTTAACATTTCAAAGTGATATACCACTACGCCATAGATGGCCTATTGCAACGAAAATATAAGATGTTGCTAGCTACAATGTAACGATAGCTATGCTGATTTTTGTCTATTACGATATTAGCTTCAGGATGTTAGCATAGATATCACACTATATTGCAGTAGCTATAGACTTATAAAAATATTATAAAAATTGAGTACGGGCTGAAAAAAAAGCGGGCTGAAATAATTTTTAACGCGGGAAGCAAAAACAAAGCGACAATAGTTGACAAGGGTTTCACTTAAACGCTTAACCAAATACATACTCTGCCGCCACTCTGCTCTTTCTAAGCGAACCAATTCTAATTCACAAATCAAAAGAAAAAATAAAAAATTTGCAAATTCAAAATCAGTTTCAGTTCGATGGTTTCTGTCATTCACAACCCAGTTAACAGCTTGATTCGCAGCTCGAGGTGAGTCAATTTTCGGCAGTGGTTGGTTTCGTGGAGATTTTGGGGCATTGGTGGAATTGCAGTGATGTCGTAGTAGAGGTGATTAGATGCGAGGTAGTTGTGGATGTCGTGACTGAGTATTCGATGTTATGATTGAGTATTCGATGTCGCGATTGAGTATTCGATGTTTGATTTAGGGGATTCGGTTGCTTTGATGTTCATGGTGGGTGGTCTGTTGTCATGGAGATTGACTAGGATGATGACCGGATGATGATGCAGATGATTGACAGAAGAAGAGGTGACTGTTGTGTTGTAATGGTAGAAGTGGTGAATGCAGCAGAGTCTATGATGAAGTTGATGTTGCGGTTGGTGAACAATGGTGATGGGAGGTTGATATGGAAAGAAGTAGGGGATGGTCAGCTGGCTGGCAGTGTGCTTGATGGTGGTCCAAGTGGAATTTACAGTGGTGATGAACTGAGATGTACACTGTTGTTTGGATAGTGGACTGCAGACAGTGAATGCAAATTGATATGTGTCAGGTAGAAGTGTTGTGTATGTATCAGGTAAAAGTTGTATTGTGTCAATTTGGTTGTGAAGTTGTATTGTGTCAGGTAGGGCAAGTTGCTTGTATGCAGCAGTAACGAGCAGAGTTGGTCAGTTGCAATGCATGATAGTGAAGTGGTGAATGACGGCTGCTGATTATGATACATCAAACTAACATTTGGATCATGTTCTTGATTACCTATTTTGAGTAATGTTCACATTTTCTGACTGCCTTTTACTATTATTAGGTTCTTATGGAGCTAAAAAAAGCACTTGGCAAATAGTATAAATGTTGTTTCTCATGAATAATGCAAATAATTTGGAAAGTTTATCCAACGTGTGTGAATATTTGTATGCTTTCTTTGTTGACAATTGATGGCTTAATTGATTATGCTAGGTCAAATTGCATTTCACTGAGGCATCGCTACGGTTGATTGCGAAGAGGACTATTACTAAAAAATCTAGAGCTCGAGGTCTACAATCAATATTCGAGAAAATTTTGATAGAAGCAATGTATGACGTAAAGTTTGATGAAAGGTTATGTTGTGGAAACTTTTCTAAACTGTTACCCTAAAATAATGCACTCTTTTAAAAATACTTAGCTTTTGCTTTGCTTGGTGTTTAGCCTGTTCCAGCAACTTATTAACTGTTGTTTTCTCAATACAGCGAAACTCTCTAGTGTTTCTTCTAGATTTTTTATTTTCATAGTTAGTAATATCCGTTGGGTTGGTTAAGCATCTTTATTACGTCATAGAGTAAATAATGTACCAATGTTAAGATATTATTACACAACCATAAAAGATTGATATACACAAGACAAGACAAAGCATTATCTATTTATAATTTACCTTGTTGCTCTTAATTCAAAACATGGTTTATTAAAGTTGCAGAAGTATTTAGAAGTTATAACATAGACAAGTTTATCTCAATCATTAAATTTTCATGATATGCTTAAACATAAATTTTAACAGTTAGTAATATCCGTTCTTTTTTTTATGCATACATCATGATGTTTCAACCCAGAGACACATCTACACATACCCACACTATTAACCTTAAGCTACCATAATCCTTTATTTTCAATAACATATGCACTGATCACTAATGTTCAAATGAAGTTACTGAACATGATTTTTTTCCCTATCGAATTGCAGGTGATACATGACCTACAATTTCTGTTTAATGAAATAGAAGAGATTACCTTGCACTCATACTTGGAGTTCTTGAGTCTTGCCCTGCTGAAGTTCTGGGTTTTGTGAAACAGTATTTTACAAGCAAAGAAGTCATTAGGGGAATGTTTACCTACAGCAATGGATACAATAATTGAAGCTATAGTCAAACTGTCTGTTAAGGTAACTTCATCCCTTGTATGTGTGTGTGTAAGTGAGAATGCATGTATTTATTTGACATATGTTTTGGGGATCACAGCAATAGTCAAGATGCCCAATAAAGTTCCAGTGAGACACTCATCTTATGTACTATGGATGTTGAGACCACTCTAGATTTTCCTAGAAGGGGAATGCATTAATTTGTTAATAGAATCAAACAAAGTAGAGTTAAAGCTTGAAACTGCAAGACGGATTACAAATTTGGAGCCAGTTCTGAAATATCATTAGCCAATGTAAAGTTGGAGCAGCTACATCAAGTGAGAACAGTTGGTTTAGAATCCTTAAATAAAGTTTTGCGGGCTCACGGTTCTTATTGAACCATTGCTTTCTATTTTATTCATTTCTAAGAAGTAGATCTAAAGTAGATCCAAATACTTTTGTGGTCTTATTGTTTTTTGACTTTGTTTGAAACTTTCAAAGCTCCTCGGTTGGGCAAAGAAAATCAATTAGATTATGTCTGCTGGTTAGTATCTGAAAACTTCGGTTAAATTTTCCTTGATTGGGCTCAAGTTTTTTAATAGGGATGATGTAGAGAAGAGGACCGCCCTTGAAAATCTGGATCTGATTCTCCTTTGCATTGATGA
Organism: Allium cepa; assembly: GCA_030765085.1. Lineage (NCBI taxonomy): Eukaryota > Viridiplantae > Streptophyta > Magnoliopsida > Asparagales > Amaryllidaceae > Allium > Allium cepa. The sequence continues at coordinate 111,446,636 of CM060943.1, forward strand.
AATTGTCGATGGCGGGTATGATGTTTCGGTTTCAGTTCTTCTGTTGCATATTTTGATATATTCATGTACGTTCATGAGTTTATATGTTATGATCGTTGTATAGAAAGCAATTGTTCATGATTTTTTTATTAATGCAGAATCATACTAGAAACAGATGGTAATGTAATTGCTGGAAAAGTTGCAACTAATAGTTCTGATAGTCCAACTACGTTTTCTGAACAGGTGATTGTTCGTATGAATCATTTACGTATTAGTATTTTGATCAAGTTCATTTGCAACTTTTATTATTTTTTATATGTTGTTTTTATACCATATTTCAGAACATTTCTCAAGCTCTGGCAACTGCAAGGGACCATTTTACAAGATCTTTCCTCCAATAATTCTGTTATATTTACAACTATTGACAATGAATCAAATATTATATTTTTTGTTGCTTTAATGATTGTATTGCATGTGTCTTCTTACTCTATAATATATGAATAAAAGAAGATGGTGTAGCTAAATTCTGCACAATTTGTACTTGACTAAGTAAAACTTGTGTTGCTGGTTATTCTGAAATGAAAAGTTCTTTGTTGGAGTGTAATGTTGCCATTAAATATGATATAATGTTGCAGTATAATGTTGTCATAGATATGATATAATGTTGCGGTATGTGATGTTAAATGTTGTAATAAGCTGGCAAAATGTTGCCATTGGATGTTAAAAGTGTTACCATAGATTAAAGAACATGGGCCCTACAATAGGGTTTCCTAAAGGTAGGCTACATAATTATTGGGCCCCACAATGTAGGCCCACATGTTGGGCCCAGATAGTGGGGCCCACTTTTTAGTAAATTTGGTACCTGTGGCAACAACAAAACCGATGTTGCCCTAGGGCAACAAAAATGTTGCCTTTGACTCTAGGGCAACGCGACAAAATGCATCACCGAGAAAGTGTTGCCTTTGCCCTTTTTTAGCCTACAACAACATTTTTTGGCACTTCCTGCATCACTTCTTGGTGTTGCAGTATGCAATCTATGGCGTAGTGTACATTGGTATCACCAAATGTTCCATGTCATAGTTTATACTTACCAGTATCCCCAATCAAAGTGTCGAAATCATAATTTAAATTAATATTAGTATGCTTGGGGATTTAAAATCAAAACACATAGCATGTGGATCATCTCCATTCATTATGTTATTATAGAACAACATCGAAGTTCATATTTTAAGACGACATTGGTATCCCCAAGGATGTCATCGGGGTAAGAATAAGACTCTCCGCCTTTATTAAAATATTCGCACGTGGGTTTTAAATGACATCAACCTCTATCCAAGGTGAAACAAACTTAAATTCTTTTTAAGTACAAAGAATATTGAAGATAATGTTGTCCACTATCATAAATTGTAGATTAACCACCTATTAAAACAAAGCATTAAATTATATAAGTTAGATGGATAATAGCCAAAGATATAGGGTCTTCGACCCTTTTGAAACATTGGCTTCTTCGCCTTGTTGAAAAGTGCGACATCGAGACTAAGATGCATCGATGCTCGAGCATAAGTTTCTGACCTTGATGCACATCGATCTGAAGACCTTCACCGATGCTATGAACTTTTGTACTCAAACTACTTTGGCTATTATGCCACAGTTCCTAATGTCAAAGTCATATATGGTTGAAATCAATAAACGCAGCATCACCACTGTAACGACCCGTATTTTTCCAACAATTAAAATAGTAATTTAAATAAGATTTTGAATTTAATATTGTGAGAAATTGAAAATTTGTGATTTATTAATAAGAAAAATAACTAGACTAAAATGTAATAATGTTAATTTAAGGTAATGATATCTACTTTTCAATTAATTGAAGTGATTATAAATATAAAATTTGGTTATAAATTGTAAATAAGTAAATAAACCAGAAGTTGTATTTAAATGGTAAAATTTTATATAATTAATTGGAATTAGTTAAAATGAAATGATTAACCAGTATATGAATTTATTAGTTTAGCTAGTAAACAATAAACATAGAAATCAATTTAATGAAATCAATTTAAAATAAGCTGATTTTAAAAGCTAATTTCTTCATACCATGGAAATCAGACATGAAATATATTCCATTGAATTCAAAAATATCAAAAACATCTATTTTGATATATGGGATGACCTACTTTCGTTTTGGAAATGGAACCGGCTTTTCGGATCATCATTGTCATTTAAACCAATTTAATATGTTAATTCGTTTTATCCGGCTTTGTTCATATAAATAGACTTTGTTTCTTAACCCTAATAGTCATTTAGTTTATTTATTACATACAACTCCATCTGTCTGTTCCTCCTTCTCAAATGTCAAAAACCCTAATTCTTAGATACAATTGCAAATTCAAATCAATTTCAAAATTTTGAACTCCTCAAACCATAACAAATTATATACCATTTTGAAGCTCTCGACGATACGAATCAGATTTGTTGTTCGTTTGTTATAACAGTACTTCATTCATCATCTAATCATAGTTAAAATTGGAAAAGCGATATTAGGGATGCGATTTGGGGGTTTTTGATTTTGTCGTTGATTGGCGATATTGTTTTATGGGTTTGGTAGAGGACATCGAGGGGAGGATAGTGCCGGTGGTAGTGTGGGCTAGCTCGGCCGGAGGTATTCAAATTTTTACGGTTAGGGTTGGAAAGCATAAAACTTCAATGTGGCGGCGTGGCGTTATAGGGTGGTCGGAGGATGGAGACTGGGCCAGGAGGACATTGCTTGGGAAGGCGGAGCGGATGGTGGTGGTCGATGATCGCCTAGGGGTAAGTGGCACATGAATTTGGTGGTCAAAATGGGGGCTCGGTTGTGGGTTATCTCAGGTTGTCGCGACTTCGAACGGAGAAGTGTGTGATGTGATCGGATTTATGCGCGGTTTATTCTGTTGCGATCATTTCAAAATTTCAGACATAATGGAACTGGTTTGAACGGATTCTGAGACTGCTCAAATTTGGGCCTTTATTGATTTTTACATCGACTGAAAATCAAAGAAGAGTGATTTAACCCACTCACAACTATTAAATTATCTTATGTTAGTTAAATTGTATTTATGATGTGATCAGAAGTTGATTGATTGTTGTTTGATATATTTGAAATTGTCATTCTAGTTAAATCTGACTTTTAATTAATTTAATCGCAATTTAATTTAATGTTGAATTTTACAGTGTCAGTTAATACCTATTGACGATAAGAAGTCAAATTATTGTTATTTATTGGTTGATTTGAACGATGATTGTGATGGATGTTTGATTGTTGATATTGGATGACTGAATGTTATAATTATATTGTTATAACATTAAACGTTCTCTTAGTTATTGCTAGGAAAATCACTGTGGGTTAAAATGATACATACCTGAATGATCATAGATTAGGAAAAATCGTTATGGGTTGAAATGATAAAACCGAGCGATTTATGGATTTTGAGTTTTTTTCAGGATTGCGGTGATATGATATATCCATAAAAATAAAATATGTGCGGATTGAAATGATACATATCCGTATCACTTGACCATGTGATAGAAAATTATATACAGACACCGGATTAGTTAAATTAAATGATTTTAAAATATTAAAATTTTGAATTCAGTTAAATGATATTTTGAAATAAAATTTGATTTATATAAATTGAATTATTTTCAAAAATCCAATCTTTAAATGTTAAAATTGGAATTGGTTTGAATGAATTGTTTAAAGAAATTAAATTGAAATTTTAAAGTTAGATTTGAAGTATAAGTGAAATTTATCAAAACTAAGTTATTGAAATATTTGAATATTCAAACTTTGAAATCTACTAAATTTGAAATAGTTCAAAATTATTGTCCGAACACGGGTTTAAAATCGATATTGACTAAATGGTTTTAAATGAGAATCTGAATTGGAAGACAAATTTTAGTTTTGTTTACTTGAAAGCTGGACATGGTCTAGATGTGTTGAAATGAAAGAAATAGTTTAATTTGATATTAATTTCAAATTAATTATTTTATTATAAATTGTTTAAAGATATACTATTTTTAAAATTCTAATTTATTTAGATTTTCAAAATATATACTATATAAATCATTTCAATAATCAAACCATTTTATATTAAGCCATCAAAACTATATTTAATCTATTTTTAGACTACTTTAAACCATTTAATATATTTTAATCTATTTAAACTATTTTAAACCATTTTAAAATATTTTGAACTATTTTAAACTACTTTAAAACAATTTAAACTAATTATGACTATCTAAACTATTTTCATAAAAATTCAAATTGCGCAAGGCTAAATTGTTTGTAATTAAATCCTGGATTTAAAGCGAATATGGTTAATTGATGTTATAACTAAAGTTGGAATTTGAAAGGATATTTTCTAGTGAAATGGCTTATTTTGAGTAAATATGATGATTTTGTAATAAAGTTTTAACATATCTTGTGGATATTATTTCGAAAGTGATATGATTTCGAAGTTGATATGATTGCGAAAGTGAACATGACTTCGAAAGTGATATGATTTCGAAGGTGATATGATTGCGAAAGTGAATATGATTTCGAAAATGACATGATTTAGAGAAAAAGATATTTTGATATCAATATGAAATGGCTTTGGAAATGTAAAAGAACCATCCGGTATGAAATAAGCATTTGCTTGTTAAAGATACGGTGTGACGCCCCACCTCTATACTCATGCTAGCCAAGGACACTACGGAGTAATGACGTCAACTAGCACAAAGAATAGGGCTGTTGAGGAGCGACCATCTGTGTAATTTCTTTATGCGAGCACCGATATGTCAGATAGTATAACACGCATTTCTTTTCAAGAGGAAACCCGACATACCGATACAAACACAAATCTGCTACACAATGGCTATATGATCTTCAGAAACAAATATAGAAATAAGCATAACACAAATCAGTCACAGATATCCATATCACAAAGGTGGAAACATATATGAATATAACACATAGAAGTGCACGTCAGAGTAGTGATCAAATAAGATCCACAAGGTCACAAAAGAATAGGTACAAGTGCTAGACAAAAGAAAAAGTATACATCAAGGAGTCTCTATCTCGAATGTATACCAACAAAAACTAATAAACTAGAGTAGTTAGTCAAAAGTCAGATAATGTTCCAAGAAGAGGAGTCAAGCAGAAGCACCTGTAACATCTCGGCCTGACCCGAGTATTATTTGATAAGAAAATGATAAATGGATTAGTCTAGCTATAAATACTAGATAAAATGAGATAGAAGAAGAGATATGACAAAAACATATGATAGCAATAATGCCATACTATGAAAAGTATACATTAGACAACACAAAAATCATACAATATCTCTAAAAAATCTCAAAGCACTAAAAGAATGTCATATTCTTTATTTTATTCACCAAACCACAAAAATTGACATGCCAATCACAAAATTGGTGAATCGCAAATTCTAGAAATCATCAACTAGAAATCCAGAAATCACAAAAGGGGAGGCCTATCACAAAACAGGAGCATGAAAATCACCAACACGTGTATCAAAAACAGGACTCTATCCCACAGTCGCTAACCATAGAGCCGGTGCAACGACGCAGTACAACATCAGTACGCCAAAGGAACATGAAACTCAAATAATTCGAAACAATAGCGTATTACAACGATACGCCCGATGAACCTGATAAGCCGGACAACGACGTAGTATAATGGTACGTCCGATGAACCGAACTCCATAAAAGAGAATGGGTCGCTAGCCCACAAAAATGAGTCGAAACTCCAAAGAACCAATAGGACATTGGCCTATAAAAGAAATGAGACAAAACTCAATAAAACAAGGTATAGTCCCCTCGGTGGACAAAGAGACATTTCATATCGCAATTCTAAATCACAAAATGATCATCATCGATCAATAAAATGTGTGAATTACACTAAGCTAATAAATAAATGAGTTCATCTTTATGTCCCATAACCACTAGCTTAACTTATGTATTTACAAACAAATTGTAGATCTCCACTCGAAAATTGTCACAAGATTTTCAATCGAACAAGTCCAAAAATTAACCGACGAAGTAAACGCAGGCTTTTCATACCACTTATTTTGCTAAGCCGTTTAAGTAGATTTTCTCATACGAATGAGGTAAAGGTTTGTATATACTAATAGGTTGGAAAACTGTTTTATAAAGAGCTTTGTATTAAATATAGAGTTGAAATCATCTTTGTAAAAGAGTTTGAATATTTACTACTAGTATAGCAACCTTCGTATTTTAAAGTGACAAATCACCAAAAATTATTGTAGAAACAATCAATCACCAAAAATTCACATATGAAAACATGAATCAAATCCATAGAAATCGATACCGAATCCAACAAGATGGATATTCCCAAAAATCCCAAAGTAGAATTCATCAAATTCGATAATAAATGGTAACAACAATTCGGATAATCACGAATCGATTAAAATTGGAATCTCAAGCAAAAACAAGTAAATTGGGCTGAAGCATGCGGGTCAGTCGACTGGGCCAGTGGCTAATCGACTGACATAGAGCCTTGAAACTTTTGGGTTTCCAGGTCAGTCGATTGGACCATCAGGTTAGTCGACTGATACGGGGACATAGAATTTTCTGCACCTTGGTTCAGTCGACTGACCCCCTGGTTCAGTCGACTGACCCCCTGGTTCAGTCGACTAAACCTGCTTCATCAGCAGTTTCAGCCTAGCCCCTTCGTGGGGCAAAACCCATCACACGGAACGGAAGCGAACGAGCGAGCAACGCAAACTAAGGATTTACGCCTATCGACAACCCAGCCTTGTATGGCTCTCCGAAACACCTCACTAACGTGTTCAAACATCAAAGATTGGATTTTTAAAGATTTGACCTCAAAACACCAAAAATTGGAATATTCACCAATTCATTGCAAATCAAAAGTAAATGAACATAAATAAGTGTTAGGAATTCATACCTAACAACAATGATAGCTATAGATGTAGATGCGAGTTTCAAAAACTCACCTTTTACATAGAAACAAGGAAGGAGAAGCTTGAAGACAAAGGAAGATCAACTACTCTTCAACCTCAACTCTAAAAGCTCCAATCTAATGTCATAAGCAATTATTTCCTAAGTTAGGTTAAAGGAAATTTATGAAATTGGAGAGAGAATGAGATGGGGAAGAAGAAGGAGATGCTTACCTAAGCTTCTCTTTGATTTTGAAGCAAGAACTTGAATTTGCAAAGAAACTAGGGCTTAGGATTTTCTAATCTCTTTTCTCTTCCCCTATTTTTCTAAAGCTTGAAGTATTAGGAAAATATTAGAATGAATGAAGAGGAGAGGGGGTGGAGTTAGGATCTTATGTTAGGTTATTGGGCTGAAACCCGAACCCTGAGCCCTGAGTGAAAATGTCAAAATTCAAGCTAAGTTCAAACATATCGATGTTTATACTCAAAAAGGTCGCAAATGTCATTTTGAACTCAATGGAAGTGGTCGAGTCCTAATTCGACTGTTTGTAAAAAGTAGCATATCGGACTAAAATCCAACTAACGATGCTATATTTAAATATACAATTGTAAAATATGCGGGTTGTTACATACGGAGATCAAATATTATCATACGAATAGGATGTTGCTCATAAGTCAAAATTGGTGAAACTTCAATTTCTTCCAAAACACCGGGCTCAAGAATAGAATCAGAGTCTCGAAGGAAATTCCGTAATTGAGAGACGTGGAATACGTCATGAATAGCAGAAAACTGAACTGTTAATAAAAGGCGATAAGCCATGGAACCAATACGTTCAGTGACGGGAAACGGACCAATATATCGAGGTACTAATTTTCTCGATTGACTGAAACGCACAACACCCTTCATAGTTGAAACATGAATAAACAACAAATCTCCCACAGAAAATTCTAATTTCCTTCTTTGGTTATCGGCATAGGATTTTTGTCTACTTTGAGCTTCTTTCATCCTATGGCGAATAAGGTCAATCTTTTCTGTGGAATCATGAACAAAATCTGGACCTAAAATCAGCTTCTCACCGGCCTCAAGCCAACAAGAAGGAGATCGTCATGGCCTTCCATAGAGTGCCTCAAAAGGTGTAATACCAATACTAGATTGGAAGCTATTATTATAGAAAAATTAACAAGAGAAATGTCATCTTCCCAAATTCCACCAAAATCAAGAACACATGCACGAAGAAGATCTTCAAGAGTTTGATACACACGCTCGGTTTGTCCATCGGACTGAGGATGATAAGCGGTGCTAAAATTAAGCTTTGTTCCTAAAGCTTTTTGAAGACTCTTCCAAAATCCACTAGTAAACTATGGATCACGATCGCTAACAATAGAAGTAGGAACTCCATGCAATTTAACATTCTCTTTAATAAAGAGCTTGACCAAAAGAGGTATTGACGCAACGGATAATTAACAAAACGATATGGATCGATGAAAGTAGCAATCGGTGGATTGATGAATACCAAAATGCCCAAATTCGTTGATCTAAAGATACCGAATTCTAGCTATCTCTAACACGTTGATCGCGCACGATACCGTGAAAGAAGATCTTCAATTCTTCAAGCGTTGATCAAGCGCACTTGATTCTGCGAATCGGCTTCAACAATCGTTGATTCGAGCGCACTCGAATATCCGAAAGTGGAGATAGGAGATTACACTCAACTACCAATTTAAGATGAAAGCACACAGCAATCAACAAGAAATTTTATTCAAAAATCAACTACCAAAAAGTTACAACTCACTCCCTATTTATAGTATTTCACCAACTGGCCCTTAAGTCGTATGCGACTTATGACTCAACATAAGTCGGCGGCGACTCAACGCATACGGTTTATCACTTACACACAATACCGACTCAATGAATCCACGACTCAACAGACTCACGCCTCACGACTTAGGAGCATTACAACACATACATGCATCAGAACATAGTACACGACATACGACTCAAGGCAATTACGACTTAACAGTTTACAATGACTCATGACTTAGTACAAACAGATTGACCTGCGACTTACGACTTAGCTTAAGTCGGCGGCGACTTAAGGAATGCCTTCAGAAACTCCATACGACTTATCATGAGTTGTAGCTTGTGCCATATCAATATCTTCCCACAACTTATCCCCGAACGACTCAACCCCAAACGACTCAATTAGGTCATGCCCTTCCTCCGACTCAAGGCCTTTAATAGCTGCAACTTTGCCCTGCTTCATGTTAAGTCGTAGACGACTTATGGATGAGTCGTTGTGTCGTGTACGACTCATCAAACTCGAACACCTCAAACTCCTGTTAAGTCATAACTCCTTCTCTTCATTCTTGTTAAGCCGTAACTCTTTCCTCCAAGCTTTGTTAAGTCGTAGACGACTTAAAACTTCCTCATTAACTCTGTTAAGTCGTAGACGACTTAAAACTTCCTCATTAACTCGCAGCTTCCCCTTAGGTCGTAGACGACTCATGCCACTAACTCGCAATTCGTTGACCCAGGTCTGAGCTGCATCATCCTCCCCTGGTTGAGAAAAATTCGTCCTCGAATTTGTAAATTCTTCCCCATCAGATTGTCCATCTCCATAATATGGCACAAGATGCTTAACATTGAATACGTCAGAAGTGTATACCTCCTCCGGCAACTTCAACTTATAAGCATTCTCATTGATCCGTTTCACAACTTCTACCGGACCAATTTTTCTGGCTTTCAACTTGTTATAAGCGCCTACTGGAAAACGATCCTTTGTTAACACTGCATACACCAAATCACCCTCATTAAATTCAACATTTCGTCGCTTCAAATCTGCAAATTTCTTATATTTCTCATTTGACTTTTTCAATCGTTCCTGAACGATTCTATGACATTCCGTCAAACTTTCAACAAAGTCAGCAGCCCGTTTAACCGTCCTCTTCGGTTGTGGTACTATCGCCAAATCCAACGGTCCCCTTGGCAAACTTGAATATACAATCTGAAATGGACTGAATCTCGTACTACGATTCACTGTATGATTATGAGCAAACTCTGCCTGGCATAACTTCATGTCCCCACTCTTCAGATTGTCCTTCACAAGACATCGCAATAAATTCCCCAACGTTCGGTTAACAACTTCGGTCTGTCCATCCGATTGTGGATGATAAGCGCTGCTAATGTTCAACTTCGTTCCCACCATCTTCCACAAACTCAACCAAAAATGGCTTAAAAATCTAGTATCCCGATCAGAAACAATAAATCCTGGTAAACCATGCAATCGATACACCTCCTTAAAGAATAATTGTGCCACTCGAACTGCATCCGCTGTCTTCTTACAAGCAGTAAAATGTGCCATCTTTGAAAATTTGTCCACCACAACAAATATAGAATCATTCCCCCTTTGAGTTCTCGGCAAACCCAAAACGAAATCCATGCTGATATCCACCCATGGTTTTGACGGTACAGGTAATGGCATATACAGTCCCGCATTTGTCGCCGTTCCTTTCGAAACCTGACAAATATGACACCTCTCCACAAACCTTTCAACTTCTTTCCTCATCGACGGCCAAAAGTAAGATTGAGAAATCAACTGTAATGTACGATCACGGCCCACATGTCCTTCCTCGTGCAACTCTTTGATAATCTTCAATCTCAAACTGCTCTCTGGAACGCATAATCGATTTCCTTTAAACAAGAATCCATCAACCAACATAAATTCATCAGTATCTCCATCCTTAACTTTCTCAACGAACTTTGCAAAGTAAGGATCTTCATCAATTAACTCTGGCAATGATTCACACCCTATCACCTCAACTTTCATTGTAGTCAACAAATGACTCCTCCTACTCAAAGCATCAGCCACACGATTTGTTACCCCAGATTTATGTTTGACAACAAAAGTAAACTGTTGTAAATAAGCAATCCATGATGCATGTCTCGCAGAAATCTTATCCTGTCCTTGCAAATGCTTCAAAGCTTCATGACCAGTGTAAAGAACAAACTCTTTCTGGAATAGATAATGCCTCCAGTGTTTCACAGCTTGCACAACAGCGTAAAACTCAACATCGTATGTACTATATCTCAGCTTTGCCCCTGATAACTTCTCACTGAAATATGCAATAGTTTTTCCATACTGACTCAACACTCCTCCAATCCCAACCTTTGATGCATCGGTGCGTAGCTCAAACAACAAATGAAAATCTGGTAATACAAGAATTGGTGCTGTCGTCAAAAGTTCTTTGATTCCTTCAAAAGCAACTCCTGCTTCCTCCGACCAAGAAAACTGCTTCCCTTTCATACAATCAGTAACCGGTGCCATCACGCTACTGAAGTGTGGAATAAAACTTCGGTAGAATGATGCCAATCCATGAAAACTTCTAACTTTAGTGATAGTTCTCGGTTGTGGCCAATTTCTAAAAGCTTCAACTTTACTCTGGTCCACTTGGATTCCCTTCTCAGATACAACATATCCCAAAAATAATACACTTCGAGTCATGAACATACATTTCTTCGTAGCTGCATAAAATTGTTCCTCACGAAGAATAATTAACACCTTTCTCAAATGCTCTACATGCTCCTCTGTGCTCGCACTATAAATCAGAATATCATCAAAGTAAACTACAATAAACTTCCCAATGTACGGTCTGAAAATTTGATTCATCACCCTCATGAATGTACTCGGTGCATTTGATAGACCAAACGGCATAACCAACCATTCATATAACCCTTTTCTCGTCTTGAATGCGGTCTTCCATTCGTCTCCAGGTCTAATCCGAATCTGATGATAACCACTCTTCAAATCAATCTTCGAAAAGATAGTAGCCCCACTCAACTGATCTAGCAAGTCATCCAACCTTGGCATAAGAAATCTGTAGCGAACAGTAATCTTGTTCAAAGCTCTACTATCGGTACACATTCTCCATGTTCCATCCTTCTTCGGCACCAACAATGCTGGTATTGCACAAGTACTCAAGCTTTCCTGAACACGTCCCTGTTCTAACAACTCTTCCACTTGCCTTCGTAACTCTTCATGTTCCTTCGGACTCATTAGATAATGTGGTCGATGTGGTAAAACTGCTCCCGGAACAAGGTCAATTTGATGTTGAATGTCCCTCAGTGGCGGTAACTCCTTAGGCAACTCTTCTGGAAATACATCTTCAAATTCTTTCAAAACCGGCTTCGCTTCTTCGGGAATTTCAACCTCTTCATGACTCTCTCGTCCAATCAACAAATACACTTCAGGCTCCTCTTCAACTTCCTTGACAAACTCCTTCAAAGATAGCAAAGTTTTCAGTTCTTCGATCTCCTCTAGCTTGCTCTCCTTCTGTTGTTGCATCTTGGGAACCAAAGTGATTTTAGTACCCTCGAACATGAAACTATAGCTATTAGCACGACCATCATGTTGCACTGCTCTATCAAACTGCCATGGTCTGCCCAACAACAGATGACACACATCCATGTCTACAACGTCACACCAAATTTCATCTTTGTACCTCTTTCCAATAGAAAAATTCACACAAGCCCTTCGACACACCTTCACTTCACCTCCCTTCCTTAACCATGCTAGCTTGTACGGTTTAGGATGCTTCTCAGTTTTCAAGTTCAACTTCCTTACTGCTTCTGTAGAGATAATATTATCACAACTCCCGGCATCAATAACGAACTTGCAAACTTTTCCCAAAATAGTTCATGTCGACTGAAAAATATTGCTTCTCAACCAACTAGAATCCTCCTCTTGCTTTGGTGTAAGACATGACCTCCTCATCATAAGATTACAACCTTCATCCCCAGACAATTCTTCTTCCTCCTCAACATAAGGTGCATTTGAACATTCTGCCTCCTCACCATTATCCTCAACTCAGCAACCATTGCTCTCTTCTTCGGCTTCGGACATTCATTGCTTTTGTGACCCAACTCCTGACAATTATAACATTTGAAACCACTGCTAACCTTCGCCTTCTCAGCCTCCTTCACCACTGGTTTTGTAACAGGTTTAGGAACATTAGAACTTCCACTAACACCCTTCGCTTGATTATTGGAATTAGTAAACACACCACCTCCACGCCTTCCTTGGTTCTCCCAAGCCAACGCTTTCTGATGTGCTTCTGCAACAGATCTTGGATCAAACATATTAACTATGTCCTGGATCTGCATTCGCAAACCTCCAACAAATCTAGCAGTTAGCTGTTCCTCTGTTTCCATAATGTCATTTCTAGCAATGAGTTGGTAAAATTCATCATCATAATCACTAACAGACTTCGTCCCTTGCCTCAGATTCTGCAACCTCTGGTACATAAGTGATTGATAGTTGTAAGGTAAAAATGTAGCTCTCATCAACTTCTTCATCTTCTCCCATGATTCAATCTTTGACTTTCCCATTCTCTCCCTTATAAGTTTAGTTTGCTGCCACCATGCCAAAGCTCTCCCCCTCAACCTCGTAGCAACCAACTTCACTTGACGATTCTCCGGAACCTCCTTGAAATCAAAGATCTCCTCCACATTTGACAACCAGTCTAAGAATTCTTCAGCAACCATCCCACCTTTAAATTCTGGAATTTCCATCTTCATACCCGATTCCCATCGACGATCATCTTCAACATTTCGATAAGAATTTCGAACTTGGTCTCGATCTCGATAATGAATGCTAGCTCTATCACCCTCTTAATCAAAATCAAACGTACGCCTACATCGATCTCGACCATCAACATCCCTTCGTTCATGCATGCTTCTTCGACTATGTCTCTCTTCATCTCTATACGCCTCATTCTCAAATTCTCGTGAAATTCTTCTTTCTTCATGTTCATAGTCATGATGATCTCTCCGTGATGAAATTGATGTTTCTCTTCTATCTCTAAAAGAATGCGGTGATACCCTCCTCGCTTCCGTAACCGATGGCGAAACTCGGTTTCCTCCTTGGTTCGAGTTTGGTGATCTCCTCCTTTGAGTTTGATTCAAATCATTCATCAACTTCTCTAACTTTCCAATGCCTTCATCAAATTTCTCATTAATACGTTGTTCCATAAGCTCGGCTTCTTCTCTTCTATACAATGCTTCAACATTTTGATGACGGTTAGCTCTCCTTGGTGGCATGATTGAAAACTTCTCAAAAACTCAAACACTTCACAACTTTAAACTTCAAAAAGACTTCAAAACTCTCCAACGCAAGCCAAACAATGCACGGCTTAACACCACTAGCTCGCACAAAACTCCTTGGCTCGGCTATACCACTACACGACTTCAAACACTTCAATTCAAACAACTTTCGCCTTTTGATCCAAAAGAATATGGATCGTACACCCCAAACTTGTTGCAACTTCAATAAGAACACAACGAACACAACTTCAAACTTCAAATACTTGGCTCCAAGACTCGTCCTAGCTATGATTGGCTAAGTCAAGCTCTGATACCAAACTGACGCAGCGGATAATTAACAAAACGATATGGATCGATGAAAGTAGCAATCGGTGGATTGATGAATACCAAAATTCCCAAATTCGTTGATCCGAAGATACCGAATTCTAGCTATCTCTAACACGTTGATCGCGCACGATACCGTGAAAGAAGATCTTCAATTCTTCAAGCGTTGATCAAGCGCACTTGATTCCGCGAATCGGATTCAACAATCGTTGATTCGAGCGCACTCGAGTATCCGAAAGTGGAGATAGGAGATTACACTCAACTACCAATTTAAGATGAAAGCACACAGCAATCAACAAGAAATTTTATTCAAAAATCAACTACCAAAAAGTTACAACTCACTCCCTATTTATAGTATTTCACCAACTGGCCCTTAAGTCGTATGCGACTTACGACTCAACATAAGTCGGCAGCGACTCAACGCATACGGTTTATCACTTACACACAATACCGACTCAATGAATCCACGACTCAACAGACTCACGCCTCATGACTTAGGAGCATTACAACACATACATGCATCAGAACATAGTACACGACATACGACTCAAGGCAATTATGACTTAACAGTTTACAACGACTCATGACTTAGTACAAACAGATTGACTTGCGACTTACGACTTAGCTTAAGTCGGCGGCGACTTAAGGAATGCCTTCAGAAACTCCATACGACTTATCATGAGTCGTAGCTCATGCCATATCAATATCTTCCCACAACTTATCCCCGAACGACTCAACCCCAAACGACTCAACTAGGTCGTGCCCTTCCTCCGACTCAAGGCCTTTAATAGCTGGAACTTTGCCCTGCTTCATGTTAAGTCATAGACGACTATGGATGAGTCGTTGTGTCGTGTACGACTCATCAAACTCGAACACCTCAAACTCCTGTTAAGTCGTAACTCCTTCTCTTCATTCTTGTTAAGCCGTAGCTCTTTCCTCCAAGCTTTGTTAAGTCGTAGACGACTTAAAACTTCCTCATTAACTCTGTTAAGTCGTAGACGACTTAAAACTTCCTTATTAACTCGCAGCTTCCCCTTAGGTCGTAGACGACTCATGCCACTAACTCGCAATTCGTTGACCCAGGTCTGAGCTGCATCAGGTATGGTCCGATTGGACCGAACGGGAATAAAATGGACCGATTTTGTAAGTCTATCAACTATCACCCATTGGCTATCATGGCCCGAACGAGAACGGGGAAGACCGTCAATAAAATCCCTGGAAATTTGATCCCACTTCCAATCCAAAGGTTGCAATAACCCATCGGGCCTTTGATGCTCGGCCTTAACGAGTTGGCAAGTCATGCAACGCTTAACAAAGCTAGCAATATCAGATTTCATTCCATCCCAATAATAAAGTCGCTTCATATCTGCATACATTTTACTACTACCGGTATGAATGGTAAATTTAGAACGATGAGAATCTTCTAAAATGTCTTTACGAATATCACTAATATTTGGCACGATGAGTCTACCAAATTTTCGAATACCACCACGAGCATCAATATCAAAGTCTTCCAAACCTTCAATATCAATTTTATCCCTACAACTTTGGCTAAGAAGAGCCAATTCGGGATCTAGCTTTTGGGCTTCAAGAATGCGGTCTAAAAGATAAGGATGAGCCTCAAGGCTACGTAGAACAAGAGATGAAGATAAATTGGATTCACGATCTCGAATCTTGTAAGTGGACAAAATGCCAAGATCATTCCATTCGGATATCATCATAGGAACAACCGCTTGTTGCTTATGAATATAGGCATCGGCAACACGAATTCCCTTTCCGAGTGTATAAAGAATATCAAGATCATAAGATGCAAGGAACTCGAGCCAATGTTGTTGACGCAAATTAAGTTCCTTTTGAGAGAAAAAATACTTCAAAGATTTACAATCGGTATAAAGAACAAATTTTTGTCACGAAAGATAATGACGCCAAATTCACAATAGCCGCGAGCTCTAAATCACGAGTGGCATATCTAGTCTCGGCAAGCTTTAAATGCATAGAAGTATAAGCAATAACACGTTCCCTTTGCATAAGAACGGCTCCTAAACCAACACGACTAGCATTAGGATATACAATAAAATTTTGGTTCCCTTCGGGAATCACAAGAATAGGAGCATCGGAAAGAATTCTTTTAATTTCTGAAAAGAAGCTTCACATTTGTCTTACCAAATGTATTTAACTCCCTTCTTTGTAAAATTAGTAAGAGGCACATAAATTTTAGTAAAGTCTTTTACAGAATGACGGTAATAACCCACTAATCCAAGAAAACTGCGGATTTCGGTCACACTCTCCGGACTCTTCCAATTTTGAATTGCTTCGATCTTTGAAGGATCCACGAAAATTCCAGATTCGGAAATAATATGACCGAGAAATTTCACATGAGATTTCCAAAAGTGGCATTTGGAAAAAATTTCTTTCAATTTATTGCTTCTAAAAGTTTCCAACACAATCCCAAGATGCTTTTCATGCTCTTCCTCGGTTTTAGAATAAATAAGAATATCATCTATAAAGACGAGAACAAATCGATCGAGGAAGTCTTTGAAAACTCAATTCATAAGGTCAACGAAATAAGCCGGAGCATTCGTTAAACCAAATGGCATAACAAGCCATTCATAAGATCCATAACGAGTATGGAACGACGTCAAAGGAATGCTATCCTTTGCAATACGAAGCTGATGAAAACCGGTTGCTAAGTCTAACTATGAAAAGATTATAGCACCACAAAGTTGGTCAAATAAATCATCAATCCAAGGTAAAGGATATTTATTCTTAATGGTAAAATCATTAAGCTTGCGGTAGTTAAAATAAAGCCTAAGTGTACCATCGGATTTCTTCACAAAAATAGCTAAAGCTCCCCAAGGAGAGGAACTAGAGCGAATAAATTGCTTCTCTTCCAATTCGGGTAATTGCTTACACATCTCCTCATTTTCCTTATTAAACATATGATAAGGAGGACGAGTGATAGGTAGAGCTCCAGGGATTAGATTAATTCGAAACTCAACTGCTCGCTTAGGTGGTAATCCTAAAACGGGCTCAAATATATCGAAAAATTCACGAACAATGTGAATAAGAGAAATGACATCTTCCTCCTCATCATTATCGTCATCACGTGGGTTTAGAGAATACATGGAAACTGCTAATTTAGAATCCGAATCTTTAAGGACAATAGAAATCTGCTTAATAGATTGAGGATGTCGAAGATGAATAGTCCGCTCAGGACATAGGATATGGGCTTCATAATGGTTAAGCCAATCCATTCCCAAAATCATTGCAAAGCCTAAGTAATGCATGACATGCAAATCGGCTTGGAAAGAAAAATCACATAAAATCTTTACAAAGCAAACTGAGTGTTGTGGATCCACCAACCGGATTCGCAATTATCAAAGAGTTATTAAAGCTATAACACTCAAAGAAAAAGTATCAACAAGTTTTTTTGATATAAAAGAATGGGATGCACTCGTATTAAAAAGAACTCGAATAGAATGATCACGAAACATAATAATGCCATCAAGGATAGAATGAGAAATACCTTGACCACGAGATGTGTTACTAGGGGCTTGCACAACATTTAGCTTTCCTTCACTCTTGCTTTGAAGTTTGGGGCAAGAAGACAAAAGTTGACCCGAACTTTTGCAATAACGACAAAAGAGAGGTTTCGGACATCAATTAGCAAAATGGTCTTTAGAACCACAATTGTAGCATTGCCCATGACTAGGCGTAGAAGTCTTTGCTACCGGAGTTGCTTGTTTCCCTTTATTATTGGGATAAGGACCTTTGAACTTAATAGGCCTCTTCTTGTTGTTGTTGAACTTCGGTTTGACACCCATAACTTCAACGTCATCTTCTTTATCGGCCTCTTCGAGTCAAAGTGCATATCAACAAGCTGGTCAAAAGAAACTTCTAATTTTAGAAGTAATGGCTTTTTGAGATTCTTATTCAAGCCATAGACAACCCTCTGATTTTTCTTCAATGGGGTATTAATGTACTCGATCCCATATTTAGAGAGGGATTCAAAAGATGCAATGTAATCCGTCATAGAGGATTCACCTTGAACAAGGTCAGTAAAGCATCGAGCTAAAGTTACTTTCTCAGCTTCCGCACAAACTTTAATTCAAATCGATTCCAGAATTGCTCCCAAGTAAGATCCGCTTCAATAATTTCAGAAATCAAAAGCTCATAGCAATCTAATGCACTTTCTTGGAGCATGCTAGAAGCCACTTGGACTCGATACAGATCAATGAGATTCACGCGAGAAAAGACACGGTCGCATGTTCTAAGACAAGATTGGACTTCGATAACGCCCTCCGAACCCTTGAATGGCTTTCTACCTAAATTAGCATAATCACTGCATAGGCATGCAAATTCGGATTTTGGGTGAGTAGGCTTTGGAATGGGTCCGACATCTTGAGCATTCTTTACAAGATCTTGAAGCTATTGGGCAGTCATAAATACTCCATCCCGAGGAGTAGCACTGGATTGACCGGCGCTTGGATGGCCTGGTCTAACCATTTCTCTTATTTAAGAAAGAAAGAAAAAAGAAGAAAAAGGTTATTCACAAAATGAATGTCAAACAATCATGATTGAGAAAACAAGACATCATAAAAGAAAATAGGATATAATGAGACCTATGACTCGGATAAAATCCTATGGCACGACTTCTAAGAAAGACTTAGGATGATGATCCTTGCTAGACTATTCTACATTGTTCTGAAGTTTGGCTCTGATACCAAGTTGTGATGCCCAACTCTATACTTACGCTAGCCAAGGACGCTATGGAGTAATGCCGTCAATTAGCATAAAGAATAAGGATGTTGAGGAGCGACCATCCGTGTAATTTCTTTGTACGAGCACCGATATGTCAGATGGTATAACATGCATTTCTTTTCAAGAGGAAAGCCGGCATACCGATACAAACTCAAAGCTACTACATAGTGGTTATATGATCTTCGGAAACAAATATAGAAATAAGCATAACAAAAATCAGTCATAGATATCCATATCACAAAAGTGGAAACAGATATGAATATAACACATAGAAGTGCACATCAGAGCAGTGGTCAAATAAGATCCACAAAGTCACAAAAGAATAGGTACGAGTGCTAGACAAAAGAATAAGTATACATCAAGGAGTCTCTATCTCGAATGTATACAAAAAAAAAACTACTAAACTAGAGTAGTTAGTAAAAAGTCAGATAATGTTCCTAGAAAAGGAGTCAAGCAGAAGCACCTATAACATCTCAGTCTGACCTGAGTATTATTTAATAAGAAAATAATAATTGGGTCAGTCTAGCTATAAATATCAGATAAAATGAGATAGAAGAAGAGATATGACAAAATTGTATGATAATAATAATGTCATGCTATGAAAAGTATACATTAGACAACACAAAAATCATACAATATCTCTAAAAATCTCAAAGCACTAAAAGAATGTCATATTTTTTATTTTATTCGCCAAACCACAAATATTGACAAATATATCAATGCCAAACACAAAATTGGTGAATCATAAATTCTAGAAATCATCAACTAGAAATCCAAAAATCACAAAATGGGAAGGCCTATCACAAAAGGGGAGCATGAAAACTCACCAACACGTGTATCACAAACGGGACGCTATCCCATGGTGCTAACCATAGAGCCGGTGCAACGACGTAGTACAATATCGGTACGCCCGAGGAACTTGAAACTCAAATAATTCGGAACAACAACGTAGTAAAACGGTACACCCGATGAACCTGATAAGCCGAACAACGACGTAGCATAACGGTACGTCCGATGAACTGAACTCCACAAAAGAGCACGGGTCACTAGCCCACAAAAATGAGTCGAAACTCCAAAGAACCAATAAGTCGTTAGCCTGTAAAAGAAATGAGACGAAACTCAATAAATAAGGTATAGTCCCCTTCGTGGACAAAGAGACATCGCATATTGCAAGTCTAAATCAAAAAATGATTATCATTGATCAATAAAAAGTGTGAATTACACTAAGCTAGTAAATTAATGAGTTCAGCATCATGTCCCATAACCAATGGCTTAACTTTAGTATTTACGAATAAATTGTTGATCTCCGCTCGAAAATTGTCACAAGATTTTCAATCGAACAAGTCCAAAAATTAACCGATGAAGTAAACGCAGGCGTTACATACCACTTGTTTTGCTAAGCCATTTAACTAGATTTTCTCGTACGAACAAGGTAAAGGTTTGTATATACTAATAGGTTGTAAAACGGTTTTGTAAAGAGCGTTGTATTAAATATAGAGTTGAAATCATCTTTGTAAAAGAGTTTGAATATTTACTACTAGTGTAGAAACCTTTGTATTTTAAAGTGACAAATCACCAAAAATGACTGTAGAAACAATCAATCACCAAAAATTCACATATGAAGACGTGAATCAAATCCATAGAAATCGATACTGAATCCAACAAGATGGATATTCCCAAAAATCTCGAAGTAGAAGTCATCTAAGTCAATAATAAATGATAACAACAATTCGGATAATCACGAATCGATTAAAATTGGAATCTCAAGCAAAAATAGGCAAATTGGGCTGAAGTATGCGGGTCAGTCGACTGGACCGGGTGGTCAGTCGACTGACACAGAGCCTGGAAACTTTCAGGTTTCTAAGTTAGTCCACAGGACCATTAGGTCAGTCGACTGATACGGGGACAGAGAATTTTCTGACCCCAAGTTCAGTCGACTGACCCCCTGGTTCAGTCGACTGAACCTGCTTCATTAGCATTCTCAACCTAGCCCCTTGTAGGGAAAAATCCATAACACCGAACGGAAGCAAACGTGCAAGCAACGACGACTAGGGATTTACGCCTAGCGACAACCCAGCCTTGTATGGCTCTTCGAAACACCCCACTAACGTGTTCAAACGTCAAAGTTGGATTTTTAAAGATTTGGCCTCAAAAAAAACAAAAATTGGAATATTCACCAATTCAATCCAAATCCAAAGCAAATGAAAATTCATACCTAACAACAATGATAACTATAGAAATAGATGTGAGTTCAAAAACTCATCTTTTGCACAAAAACAAGGAAGGAGAAGCTTGAAAACAAAGAAAGATCAACCATTATTCAATCTCAACTCTAAAAGCTCCAATCTAAGATCATAAGCAATTATTTCCTAAGTTAGGTTATAGAAAATTTCAGAAATTGGAGAGAGATTGAGATGGGGAAGAAGAAGGAGATGTTTACCTAAGCTTCTTTTTGACTTTGGAGCTAGAACTTGAATTTACAAAGAAACTAGGGCTTAGGATTTTCTAATCTCTTTTCTCCTCCGCCATTTTTCTAAAGCTTGAAGTGTTAGGAAAATATTAGAATGACTGAAGAGGAGAGGGGGTAGAGTTAGGATCTTATATTAGGTTATTGGGCTGAAACCTAAATCCAAAGCCCTAAGTGAAAATGTCAAAATTCAAGCTAACTCCAAACATATCGATGTTTATACTCAAAAAGGTCGTAAACGTCATTTTGAACTCAATAGACGTGGTCTCTAGTCCTAATTCGACTGTTTGCAAAAAGTATCATTTCAAACAAAAATTCGACTAACGATGCTGTATTTAAATAAAATATTTAAATATACAACCGTAAAATATGTGGGTTGTTACATACGGGGATCAAATATTATCATACTCTCTACCAATATCGAAAACCACTTTAACAACTCTGTACGTTGTGAAGATTCAAGAATGAAGCAGGATGGTTTGGCAAACGATTCTGTATAAGGTATTTACGTAACCCTGACTCCCATGAGTTAACTTGATGTGACTAAAACAGGAACTATACCGGGCCAAGTGAGGCCTCCTCTGATCGGGCATATTTCTTTGATGCCATATTATGACTTTGTGATCGATTTGTTGGTCACCCCTCAATTTTGATTATGGGAGCATGTTTCGAGGTGGACGGTAGTAGCTGCTATGCGTTACCACCAGTCTGCGAGTGCAAATGGTAGAATCCTACCCTGGCATTGCCTCGTGTGCCTTGTCATATGCCTTATCACGCCTTCTACAAGTTTGGTTTATACCGTACCTACAGATTACCCTCTGATAACCCTCCAATTTATGGAGGAATTACGGTACTGTATAGACTACGGGAATATACAATAATGTGTTAAGGGGGTTATGGGTGACACCTTAACGCTAATTTTTAATACTATACTTTACTGTAGACACTATTATATTAGCCTATTGTATTATGTATGTAAATAGTTTAACGGATCCTTAGGAAATACCAATCTCGAACATCTCTTTAGTTATTGCACTCATGTCGACACTGGATAGGAGATGTCAAACCCCATAAACATCTCTTAAGATGTTACACTCATATTTAATTATTGTTGATTTATCTTGCATAAGATATTTTAGTTCTTACTCGAGTGTTTTGTCTTTTTAATTCGCTCGGGTCGGTCTGAGCTTTTCAGTTTATTGAAGACCTTATTCTTGGAGGATGAAGACAAATATTTAGCACTATTATTATTTATTATATTTTTTCCACCGCATCATGTTGTTCCGCTACATTGTTATTTATTTCTATTCTATGTAACTTTGAATATGTATTGTAAAAGTGTAATCAAATGTTATTTGTAAAATGACTTCATGAACAGTTATTTGATTATTATATTTTGTCATTCCGCTGTGAGATTCTGTTCTTGTTATATTTCTTTCTCGTCTTTTTCTTCTTTATCCCATAACAATTCTTCCTTTTGCATAGTTTGAGTTTGACATGTATGGTTTATTATTAATTTAAACCATCCAAAAAGGTGGGTCATTACAACCGCCTTAGAGAAATAAACACTTAAAATAGTTAGGTGCAACATCATTTAAAAACAATGGCAAAGACATACAACATTGTTGACATCGACCTAAATGAGTTACGAAGTGCAAGGGCGACCGATATTATATTATTGAAAAAGTCAACTTTGACCTACTTGAAACCGTTACATAGTTAACGAAGTAACTACCCTATGCATTCTTTCAACACCACTTTGAGACTCATAGGGTGGCATGGAACTGTCGTAATTCTGATGAAAAAATTATTTTATAACTTCTTAAAGAAAAAACTTCTCTTTAAATCACAATTCTTGCCAAATTTCTATTGGATAAAGACTATCTTTTAAAAAAAATCATAAATTTCTGTCGCCCTATAATTTCAGGTTTCCAAACATAATTACAATAATTCATTAATATCCTTAATCAATTAACCTTTTAAATGCCTATCTAGCATAATAAAATCACAATAAATTGAAATCACTTGGGAAAAATCCTAAAACCTCATATGAATTATAGAATATCCTGCTCTTTAATATACAAAAAAATTTAGGCCAAAAGCTTTATTTAATTATTTAAAATATTTAAAATCCAAATTTAGACCATTTCCTTACTAGGTAAATTATAAAATATTCAAATAAGTTGGAAAAATTATATAATTTAAAACCCATCTCCAAAATATTGTTTCACGCGATATATAAAAAATACAAGTCATTTGGAGGGTGAAAACTTTGGATTTAACCCTAAAACCTGATTAAACAATTGTTATAAAATTCCAATAGCATATTGTTCTGTCCAAACAGTATCAACTCAACCAATCAAGTCATAACTTATCAAAAGTAACTCTGGTATTACCTATAACTGAGTTCGAGATTAACTATAAGATGGAAACATATTAGTTGCCTTAGATTTTTAGATGTAGGAGTTGAGATTTGGTGTTGCTTTGATTTCCTAAGCTTGTTCTCCTTTGAATCCCTATATTTTGACTTCCTTCAGCTTGTTTAATGGCCGCCCGCACTTTTCTCTTCTTATATTATTTTGTGATGAATGAAAATGAGAATGAAAAAGGGAAAGGGCTTAAGGCAACAGGTTTGGTCTATTCCTAAATTGCCACTCTCATTCATCCCTCAGATGTTTAGTCTTTAAAACAATTTTACTTAGTTTTTAAGGAGCGACCTTATTAACTACCAAATCTACTTAGATTATTTTATTTAACATATCTAAATCACTTAAATAATTTTTTCCTTGAAATTCAGTTAGGACTACGTAACAAGCATAGAAAATATGTAAACAATGCTAGTATATCCTACTAGCATATCTAAAGTACAAGTTCCCCTTATCTTGTCCTCTGTCTCCCTGGTACTATCTTTCTCGTTATCACTCCACTAGACTTTCACCAATCTGACTGTCTTATTTCTTAACTTCTGCTCATCTCTCGCTACTAACCGAACTGGCTGTCTTAAAATAGTTTTCTCTACTAAACATTCCAATGCAGTCAGAGCGATAGTTGTTTCTGGATCATGCACATACCTCCGAAGATGAGAAACATGAAATATATTATGGACACTTGCCAAATTTCTTAATAATTCTACTAGATACATTAGCTTTCCAATCCTTTTGATAAATAGGAACGGTCCATCATATCTAAATGCTAGTTCCCTAATTTCTCAAATTTTATTACATCCTTCATCTACAACGATCCGTATTTTTAACTATTTTAAATCATTAAATTTAATGTGATTATTTGATGAAAATGGTTAGAAATGAAAATCTTAATGATTTATTACTGTAGCTATTGGATATAATAAATTTTGAAATAACAATTACGAAGATTTTGGCGATATCAAATATTGAAATGAATTCTATGCATTGAATGTGTTTATAATCAATAACTGGACATGAATAATAAATGTTGAATAATTTAGATGAAAATAGAATAATTTTCAATAATAAAAACTCAATCAAAATTTTATGATTTACTAATATCATTTGTTTAGTATTGAATTGTTTAAATTTAATGTTGCAATTATTTAAATAATTGAATTCTGGATCTAATATGACTGGAAATGATATCAGAAGTTTATTTAAATTTTATTGGAATATGAATGAAGGCTGTTAACATTTAAAATTGGATTTAAAAGTGAATAAATAGAAATTGAAAATTTTGCATTTTAATTAACTAGAAAAATAGCCATTTTGGCCACTATCTCAGATTTTGACGAAACAAGTTTCAACGGATTCGTAATAGTGAATTGTTGTAGGATTTCAAGTTTCATAGCGATCAGAGTTATCATTTGATCGTACAGGCTCGAAACGCTTAGAAATCCATTAAAGGAATTTAATTAATATAATCTGATTTTAAATGCTAACTTCTTTATACAATGGAATTTGGATTTGCAATTAGTTCCATTGAATTTAAAAGTATTGAAAAACTATATTTCGATATATAGGATGAACTACTTTCATTTCGGGAGCAAAACGGGCTTTTTGGGTCGTTGTTATAATTTCGACCTAAATTTATATGTTCACCCATTTTTATTTCATCTCTGCCTATATGTAGGCGGTTATAAACCATAGCATCCTTTTATTTTCTATTGTTTGTACATACATTTCTTTCTCGTCTCCTCCTTACCAATGGTAGACAACCTAAACCTTAATTCAAATTTCAAACACACTCTAGATATCCAAACCAACCCAAACGTAATCCACATCTGCAATTCATTTTTGAATTGCAGGCACCGTTTTTCCAAAAATTGATGATCTTTCTCAGTCGTCCGTTTCTCGGATTTTGGATTTAACAGCGGATCGTCAACTAATCGAAGATCAGGAGGTATGGGCTTGTAGAGGAGACCAACATAGTAGATATATGGTATTTGTTGGGGTCACAGGTTTGCCAAAATCTCCAGAAATAGGTGAATAGGAGGCGGTGGCGGTGGACCTATTGGTGGAGGCAGAGGCGATTGCGTGGCTCGTGGAGGGGCGGTTTGGCGAGGGAAGGTCGATGGTGCTGGTCGATCAAGGTGGAAGTGATTGCAGTAGTGGCGAAGAACGTCCAAAGGGGCGGTTGAAGGTGAAGGTGTGTGTTCGTTGTCGTGTTCAGCTGTTAGGGTTTTGGAGGTAATTTTTTTTACTAAATTGCCCTTATCTTTGTTTTAATTTTAAATTTACATTTCAATCTTTATAACCTCCATAACTTTTGTATACGAACTCGGATTTAGGCACAGTTTCTTCCTTTGGGATCGTATTGAAATTTTAAATTACATCGAATAGGCTTGGCTGAATTCCGGCACTGTACAAATTTTGGGCTTTATTTGGATTTTAAATCGAGTATAAATCAAAAGTAAATGATTTAATTCACTCATGAAATACTAACCTACTTATGTTAGTTGAATTAAATTTATCATGTGATAAGAATATTATTGGTTGCTATTTAGTTGTTTAATTTGACATTTTAATTGAAATTGATTTTTTTGAATTAAATTGCCATTCAAATTAATATTGAATTTAAATTGTTAGTTAAATAACTGAAATTAATAACCAGTTAATTGTTGTGATTTATTGATTGATTTGGACATTGATTATGATGGATGTTTATTTGTTGACATTTGGATGATTGAATGTTATGTTTATTATATATGTTGTTATCACACTACAAGTTCCCTTAGTTTGTTGTCAGGAAAATCACTATGGGTTGAAATTAATCATACCCATATGATCTTATAGATTAGGAAAAATCATTATGGGTTGAAATGATACTTACCTGAGAAATTTTATTGATTTGAAAATTATTGATTCAAGATACGGGTTGAAATGATATATACCTGGGAAATTTAACTAATTTGGGTTGAAATGATGCATACCTAATCACTTGACCATAGGATAGAAAATTATATATGGATACTGTTGGTCGGTTCTAAACTATTTTCTAAATAGTAAAGTATGTTTGATTTATAGATTTATTTTTTTAAAATTTTATTTAGTGATTTTATTAAAATTTATATTTGGAAAATAATTTCTTTTATATGTTTTGATAGTTTCAAATTAAAGGTTAATATATGGTTTTAAATGTAAATTTAAGATTTTTAACTTATAATTTTATTTAGTTAAAAAAATATTTTTTTTAAATAGTTTAAAATTTAATTTAATGAATTATTTACATATATTTTAAATTTATTTTAATATAATAAATATAGTTTTAATTTAATATAATAAATACAAATTTTATATAATGACTTTAATAAATAAAAATTATGAAGTTAAGAAGAGAATAAATTGTAATCAAATGTGATTTAAAGGATTTTATAAAGGATTTAAAATGGTTTAATAAAGGAGTTATAAAGGTTTTAAAGGATTTTATAAAGGGTTTTATAACAGAACTTGTGTAAAGTGATTTGGAAGCGCTTAAAGTAATTCGCATAGATGTTTATGAAAAGGGGAAGATTTGAAAACTATTTTGGAATTTATAAATAGCTTTATAAATGGTTCTAAAGCATATAAATAGTTTATAAATGGTTGAAGAGAGATTTATAAATTATTTTTGAAACTGTTGAAAAGAAAATCTTCCTTGGCATTTGTGAATATATATTTATACTTTTGGAATAAGCATATGGATATCTTGATATGAAGGTATAAATTGTTTTCTAGATCTATCACAAAAATGTTTTATAAAATGACCACGGCGTGAAATAAGCGTTTGGCTGTTAAAGAGACCGGGCTAGGATATTGTCATACTCTCTGCCAATACCGAAATCAATTTAACACCTGTGCACGTTATGGAGAATCCAAAAGGAAGTACGATGGTTTGACAAAAGCTACTGTAACGAAGTAAGAGAATTATGATGGATAACCTTGACTTTCGAGTCATAATTAAAATGACTAAAACAAGAGCAATACCAGGCCAAGTGGAGTCGCTTCCCCTATCGCCATGCTTCTTCGATAGAATATCTGTTACTTTGTGATTGATTGGTGACCACCCTTGACTTTGATTATGGGAGTGTGTCTCGAGGTGGGCGATAGTAGCTGTTATGCATTACCACCAGTCTGGGAGTGCAAAAAGGTAGAATCCTACCATAGGCATTGTCTCACGTGCCTTGTCATATTTATCCTGATTAAGCCCACTACGACTTTGGTTTGTGTCGTACCTATGGAGTTCTCTCTGAGTATTCCACCAGCTTACGGTGGGGCTTACAGTATTGTATAGACTACGATGCTTATGTAATGTGTTAAAGGGGACATGGGTAACGTCTTAATGCTATTTTAATATTTTATTTTACTGATAGACACTATATATATATATATATATATATATATATATATATATATATATATAGAGTATTTGACTACATATAGATAGTTTAACGAATCCTTACGAGATGGAAAATTATGAAACTTCTCTTAGGTTATTGCGTTCACATTATAAATTTGATAGGAGATGTAAAATCCAGTAAATATCTATGAAGCCATTACACTCATATTTACTTGTTGTTGATTGATGTAACGACTACCTTTTTTGACGGTTCAAATCGACAATAAACCACAGATGTAACACTCAAACTATTCAAAAGGTAGGATTGTTAATGGGATAAATAAAAAAAGGAAAACAAAACATAGAATCTCACAGTGAAACAACAAAATATAATAATCAACTAAACAGTTCATGAAACTGTTTTACAAATAACATTTGATTACATTTTTAAAATTCAAATCAGAGTTATATGAACACAGAATGCAGTGGAATAAAAAACAGCAATAATATACTGAATTTTCGTCTTCGTCCTTCAGAAAATAGTCTTCAATACACTAAAATAGCTCATACTGACCCGAGCGTAATGAAAAGACAAAACACTCAAGTCATAACTAAAAGATCTTCTGTAAATCATATCAAAATAAGTAAAACAGAACTATTAGTGCAATGGTTTCATAGATGATTTTCATCTCCTATTGAGTGTAGAACGTGAATATAATTATTTAAAGAGTTTCAAATAAGCTTAATCATCTAACTAAAACAAATCCAAAGTTTGAATTAACTTAAACCCTTCAAATAGTTCAATTCCAAATAAATCCAAATTCAAGAATTATATGGGTATATGTCATTTCAACCAGTATCAAAAATCAACATTTCCAAATCAAGGAAAACCGCTCGGGTTTATCATTTCAACCCATAACGATTTTCCTCTAATCTATAAGATCATTTGGATATGTATCATTTAAACCTATAGGGATAATAATGATATAGACATAAATAACATTCAATCATCCAAAATGTCAACCATTAACATCCGTCCAATCGCCCAAATATCAACAATTGAACATACAGCACAATCATCATTGAAATCAACCAATAACTACCAATAATTTACTGGTTATCATTAACAGATATTTAACTAGAAATTAAAATTTCAATATTAAATTAAATGGCAATTAAATTCAATAAAAGTCAAAATTAACTGGAATGTCAATTTAAAATATACTAAATAGCAACCAATCAATTTCAAATCACATCGTAAATTCAATTTAACTAATATAAGAAAATCTAATACTTGTGAGTATTTGTTTACCTTTTATGGCTACGAAGGTGATGATAAAAATGGAGCAATATAGAGATTCCTGGCAAAGATCCAAATTCAAAGCAAATCCAACAAAGCTTAGACCTGAATACGAACAAATAAACAAGTTTCAACTACTTCCAACTTCTAAATAACCCAAGATCCAAACTACGGACAAACTTAAAACTATGTCATCTTTAAGAAAATATTCGAACTAGACTGTTACTGAATTTGTAAAAGTGACTCACTGGAAAGTTGTTACAATTTCTTTTCTCTCCACTTTTTAAAAAATAATCACCTAAAAAGCTTCTTCCTTGAGGAAGTTATGGTAAAAAAAACAGAGGTGTTTTCTGAGTTGAAAATCTAAGCTCAAAAATACTTCAAAAATATTTGAGTTTTTGGCATAGCAAAGGAATTTGAAGAACTGACCTAAAAGAAAGTTGAAGCCACAAGAAAAATAAATGGTTTGAAAAAACGAATCACAAAATTTGGTTCATTCTCGAAGGAGATATGATTAATACAATATGTGGTTTTTTCGGCCAAAACTGGACCCGAGAAAGGACTTGAAAAAGGGAATTTTTGTTATAGAAATATTCAGAATGGGAAGAAGGATTCAAAACAATGTTGTTACCATTGAAATTATACACGGCTCCTAATTTTTTTTTTTTGATTTGGAGTAGGAATATAAAAGACATGGAAATTAGGGGAAGAAAAGGTGAAAGTAGGGAAGGTGGAAGAAGGGAAAAAGGAGAAAGAAGAGGAGAGGGAAGGTGGAAGGACATAGCCTAGGAGGTGGTGGTGAGGGCGACGACTATAGAGGAGGAGGAAGGGTTGAAGGAGAGAAGGAAAGGAGTTTTGATTTGTGAGGTTTTTAGATTTTTAGATCTAGAGTTCTCTGTAGATTTTGAGGAGAAAGAAGAAGTGTGCAGAGAAAGTTTCTTAGGAGAAAAATTATGTACATAGACGTTATCAGATAAAAACATAAGGTCGTAGGCAAATGAATGGTCACATGACTTATTAGAGTTTATTGGTTAATCAAGGCCCATTAGGCCAAAAACAACCAATATGCCTTAGCCAAATAAAACACAACAAAACACTACCAGTTCAAATTTTTGGAGCAACAAGAATTTGATTTTGACGAAACGAAAAGTGGAGGTAAGATCGAAATTCAGTCTATTATAATATAAAAGGATTAAAATTTTAAAATACAAATTTAAATTTTTCAGCCAAAAGTAAATCCTTGACCAAGTTTGACCAAAATTTAAAATTTCACAAAAGTTTTATTCTATTAAATTTAGTCAAATAGAACACTCAACATCACAAATTCAATTTTTATTTAAATTCAAAATACTGCAATTTTAGAGTTGTTAAAAGTTACGGATCATTACATTTTATCTTAATTAAAAGAAATAATATCAATTAATGCAATATTAATTTGTTTCCCCTTGTTTTTATTTAAAAGGTTAAATGCCATTAGCTACATATCCAATTCTCATCAATTACATTAGAGCCTATGTTTTATTCTTATTATTCAATCAACAAATACCATATGAATTATATTAACCTAAGTTTACGTTTTATTTCATTCATTATTTTAGCATTAATATCTTTCACCATATTAACTGCAATAATTAATTACACAAATTTTCATTGATTTCCAAATTAATTCCAAACATATTAAATAATGAGATGATAAATGAACGATTGTTACATTTATGTAATTTAATCATATTTATAAGTTTATTATCTACAACAAATGTTATGACTGCTTACACATCATTGGTTTATTCAATTTCAATTAATAACATATAATTCCAACATTCAATTTCCATAATTCCATTAATTACAGATTTAATATTAAATGGACAAATTAATGAGAAGATAAATACAACCATCGTTTATAACAATAGTTCATATCCATTGTCTTCTCATTTACAACCAAGAGTTATGCAAAAATTATTATATATTCTATATTAACCTATTCCAATCAGTTATATATGATTTCATCATTAAATGTATCATTTAATTTATTTCATTATTTACAATTATAACCAAATAACCTTACAATTATATTCATTAACAGAAAATGGATTAAAATGATTATCAGTTACATTAAATCAACATTATATAATACAATCTAATTGTTTTATCATTACAAATCATAATTCTAATTTCTTAGAACATTTATATTTCAAAATCTTATTTAATTTAATATTTTAATTACTGAAAAATACGGGTCATTATACTCTCCACCACTCAAAACTTTTCGTCCTCGAAAAGGGAAAAGGAGGAATTAAGGAACAATATATTTTATTCAAAGTATTCAATTTATAAATAATTAACATAATTATTTATTTTAAATCAAATATACTAAATAATAAACAATCAAATCTTCATATTCAAGATTGCTAAATTATGAAAAAAATAATTTTACTTTCATAAAAATTTTATGTCTAAAATTCACAAAAAATTATGACAGAGTTTCCTTTGTACAGAGAGGTCTAAAAAATAATAATAATATCAATAATAACAATATATATATATATTTCATATTTTATAATAAAACATCCCAATCATGGGAAAATAATATAATATCGCGAGAAAACCGTAATCCGAAAATGTACCTGTTTTTCGAGCAAAGAACACGTATTTATGAAACCAAAGCAGTAGTTATTGCTTCCATAATCCTGTATTTCACTTATAATCCAAAATAGGTAAATAATTATGAAAAAAGAGAAATATTTAAGTTGTTCAATTTGCAACAAAAGCAAATCACTATAAAACATATACAAACAAACAATACAACCATTATATGCAACCACAAAATCAATCATACATTCATAGCAACCAAAATCAATGGTTTGTTTAGTTCAGAAACTTTCAATCATACAAGGGTGACGAATAAACTATCGAGTATATTCTACGTTCGACATCCTTTGGTAATTACTCAATAGACTATCCATACAACCTTAAACAATTAGAAGTATCCTTTCCAAACATCTCATAAGCCAAAACAGCCAAGAATTTCCACACATTATTTAAGTTTATTTAATTGATTTCTTTTCACATCATTATTTATATTTTTTTTCTTTTTCTTTTTTCATTCATAGAATGTCTTTTTCTTTCATTCAATTACTTACATAAATTATTTCGAAATATTAACTTACATTCATAACATTTCTTGTTCATCGTATTTCTTATTAAGAAATAATGTCATTGAACACTTCCATTACTTAAGTTTACTTGTATATATAATATTCCATTACATATTCTATTTACATTTCAATATCAAAAATATTTTTGGTAAGTTATATATATTTTAGAAATGCAATTTAGTATTACACAAGTTTTTGGTATTTGCCCTCGAAGAGAAAAGAAATATTTCAATATATCTAAAAATTCAATTAAAACATTTAACCTCATTCATTTAGTAATAATATAAGATATATTTAAAACATCTTCATAGCATTATGCAAGAATTCTCCAAAACGTTTAAACAATTTTAGAAGTTTATATCAAAAAATTAGGATATGCCTTTCTGTAATAAAGTTCGTTAAATCTGATAATTTATTAGACTCGTTATTTTAAAATAAGTATAACCCTTGATTATTAAACTGAAATTAATACTATACTCAAATCTTACATCAAATATCCAAATCAAAGTATAACATTTCATATCTTCATAATTAATTTTACACACTTGTTTAAAATGAATATTCAAATCATGGAAAAACATTTATTGTGGTTTAATGCAAATATTCAGATAATGAATAAACCTAAAAATCTACTATTAGTGCTTCAAAGTTAAGTAAATATTTCAAACCATAGTTCCAATATAGAAATTCAAATTTGTTGGTCATGTATATTACTATAAATAAAAGTTCGCAAATCATTTTTTTTTCATTTATATAATATCTTTAAACTATACATTCAAAGAAACTTATATAAATTTTACTTGGATCAATCATTTGAAAACTTCATTTCCAAATCAATCATCTTTAATACTTTACGGAAAAATTTCATTTGTAAAATTTCTTGTTTCATTTATAATTACCGTAAAAAAAGTTTTAAACAACATCTTTATAAATATATGTAAACTATTTAAAAATAACTATTTACATCCTAACTTATATTTAAAAGGAAGTTATTGAAAATCTTAAATCCATCATTTGGAATTATATTAGTTTTAAATCTCAAAATATTTTTAGACATCATTCATAAATCAATATCATTAACTTTAAATATGTTTATTTAATTAATAACTTCTCACAATATTTACAACACCAATAATTTAATACTAAACCATGTTGTACATAAATAAACATTATTTTAAACATTTTAAAATATTAAGAAATGGAAAAAATGACCAAAATATCTTTTATATAATACTTTATCAAAATACTTTTATAACTCGATGTTTTAACAGGTTTATCCCCGTTTGCAGACTCTAGTCGTACGTTTATCAGGCGTAAGACTAGAAATCTCCAAGTAATTAATAGACCTGTTTTAACATCCAGTTAAAATACTTAAAAACAAGTATGAGAAGTACCACTCAAAATCTAATGTCAAATAATGATGTTACGATAGCAGTGGCCCACTGTTGATCCAATGTTTACGCAATGGACACAAAACTTTTTAGAAGATCCTACCACCTTATGGATTCCAGAAAAATATCGTAGCGATTTTGTAAACAAGGGACCATCGACCCTTGCTGCAGTGGTAACTACTGATTCAATGATTTACGCAATGGATGCACTTCCTTCTTGGAAAACAGATCTTAGGACCGAAAGCACCTCCATGGGGTAAACTAAAGAACCATAGTAACGACCTGGATTTTTCTTCGTTCGATTGTTAATACTTAAATTTTAAATATAGAATTTAAATTATAGATTGATTTTGAATATGAAAATTGGGTTTATTTGTAAAATATATTCAGAAATTTAAATATAGCAATTTATTGGATAATTTAATTATTGAAGTTTATTGGGCAAATATTTGTATCTTGAGTTTTAAGCTTGATAATTTTTCCAAAGGCTTGTAAAATTTATACTAATAATAATGAAGACAATAAAAGTTTTAAAATTGAAGTTGAAAGTGATCTGTTCAATTTAAAAATGGTTTGTTTAAATTGACATTAAAAATATAGCGATCTAAGGCACAATCTTGAATTTCAACAAAACTAGTTCCATTGGATCCTTAATAGTGTATTATTATCAGATTTTAAATTTAGTAGCATTGGGAGTTATCCTTTGGTCGTACGGAATATAAACGCGTTAAAATTTATATCGGGAATTCAATATAATGATTGGGTCCAACAAGCCATCTTCTCCATACGATCGAATTTGGACTCGATACCTTTCCCATTGCATTTCGGATAAGGGTATAACATTATGAACGCCTAGCGGCATGCCTCGATAGGAGCTCAAGGTTTTGAGTTATGTAATCGAGACGTTTTAAAATTTAAATAATAATATATATGTGTTTTGATTGACTATTTTCACATCAATTTTTTTTCCTTCCTATCGAAATACTGTAGCCTTCCTTGTACATGCCAATATCACATCTTGTTTCCCCTCCTTTCAATTTTAATTGCATACAACATTTTGAAAAGAAAAAAAGAGAAGAAAATGCCGACACTTGAAAAACAATTATAAGCTTACAATCGAGCGAGAAATGGCTAGCTCAAAAATCATCACATATTTTCCTCTTTTCTTCCTCAAAATCGATTCGTGCTCACTTAAAAAAATTCAAGCGAAGGTCGTGAGGCGACCTGGTAAATGATGTCGTAGTTAGGGTCGAGGTATTAGGACGTAAAGTTGGCAAGTGACTGGCGGTCACGATGGGAGGCAACGCAATCATCGCTGTGGTCGTCGATGGAGCATCAGGTAGGTCGCTTCGTCTGCAAGGTGGAGCAGTCGTCGATCGAGCATTAGGATTTGGTCACGGTTGATAATTGCATTCGAAACATAAAGTTGAAGTCACGACAGTTCCAGTTCAAGGTGGAAGAGAAGGGAGCACGAGCATTAGCATAACTAAGGTAATTAAATAGTGCTTTGGATTTAAAATGGTGATTTGTATACGATTAACTTTACTTCGAAAATCTAGTGCTAATTATAAAAAAAATTCATAATTGGTACATCTACGGTCAAAATCAAATTTAGGAGATTTCGATGGGTTCGTATCGAGGAGGTCTATGCTTGGAAACTTATGTGGTAGGAGTAGGAGCTTGTATGAAATTTCGAAAAAATAAAATGTCTGTCGGTTTAATCGTAATGACAACGTTTTGGCGAAGAATAAAGAAAAGGAAGGTGAGAATTTCTCACTCATTTGGATTACCATTTTTTAAATTTAAAGCTTAAAATTAAATTATTAAACGCTTGATTGATTGATAAATTTATAATTTATCTGTCGGATGAATATATACATATATAGTAGTATATATGTTAGTATTTGGAGTGATATTCGTGTGCATTATTGCGGATGAGACCCTATGCACCCGCATAATAGCGAATGACCCTAAATACCATGAAATCCCCCGTAAAGTAGGATAGGTATTTTTATTGTTGTCTAACACCTGTGGATGCAGGAAAAATAGGTTGGGGGATCCAACTGGATTCCTCAAATATGTTATTATTTTTCATATATATAAATTGCTGAATTATTGTTTATTGTAAATTTTAAATGTTGTAACGGTATGGAATTAATTTTTGTTGTATTAAATACCATAAATATTACTTTAAATTTCTAAGTAATGAAAAAAAGATTTTAGGTTAAAAATAAATATATAGAATCTTGGTTATTTAAGGAAGACTGATTTGAATAAGCAAAAATAGATTTTTGATCATACAAAATAATGTAGAAAAAATATTCTAAATATAGAAACTAAAAATAAATTATATAAAGGAATTTTTAAAAGACAGGATTTAAAAATGGAATTTTGGAAATATGGGGGAAAAAGTGAAAATCGATATTATAGATAGATTGGCAAAATTAATGGGAATTTATAAGAAATTGAATTTATAGAAATGGAATTTTATAATGAGATTTATTATTGTGAAACTCAAGGGAGTAATAGAAAATTATAAAACGATGTTATAAATAAAAGGAACCGATATCAGATGATAAATTTGGAATATAAATTTTATGGAAAGAACTTATATTGGGATTTGGAAATAGGGTGAGAAAAGTAGTAGGTGCTACTTTTAGAGTGGAATGGTTAAGGAGACCGAAATGGGAGTAAATCGATGGAAATCAAGAAGGTTTATCAATTGAACTCTGGTTATTGAGATGCAAGAATTTATTTTTATCGATAAGTTAAAAAAATTATTTTAGAATGAAAATTCCTATTTATTAAACTATGAAATTTTAAAGTTAGTTAATATTGAATTATTTTAAAAATTAATTTTTTTTGCTTAATATTTATTTTAATAAAATCCTAAATTCTTAAAGCCTGCTTTGAAAGCGATGTTATAAAAAGTATTTCAATACTTTAAATAATTATTTGCATATTTCTTAAAAATAAATTATCATTATCATTATTATTTTAATAAAATACTTATATATGTATATGTGTGTGTACAGTGTTTTGAAATGTTTTAAATTTATTTATAAACCTTCTTAGAAGCCTAGAAATGGGGTTATTTAGTGAATGTGTTTTTATAAGTAAATGCTTAAGTGCAATTGGGAAGAAAGAGGTTAGAAAATTCCGAAGTAGCTAAATGAATGTGAACTTCGAAGAATGAAATAGAATTCATTAAATAAGTACAAAGGGAATTAAGTTTATAAGCAGGTATAATTGTTTTTGAAAATATGAAGGGAATTAATTAAGAAATTCCAATAATTATAGAATTCGTGTAAAACGAGTTGAAAATTTTACAAATAAAATTGTAAAAGATTGTTGAGGAAGTAAAATAGGAAATAAAAGGGGTATTTTCTAAGTGTTGAATATAAAATGAAGTTATTTTCTAAGTGTTGAATATAAAATGAAGTGGAAAAAATATTCCGAGTATTGGGAAGGGTCGAAAATATTCCGTTGTAAATATAAGAATTTGAAACTGTTTTCAAATGTGAAGAACTAGAAGAAATACCCTGTAAAGATATTTTAAAATACAATTTGGGAAAATTTTAAAATAAGGCTGATAATTTTTTATGGATATGTGTTGATAGTTAAATAACCGACTATCAAATTTTAGCCAATTTCATTGATCGTTTCGATGAGACCGGGATCAGATTTAGTTATCCGAAAACCACTTCGATCTGGTTTGAATGTAACAAATGAATACCACGAAGATGATGAAGATGGTGATTCGGTTTGTCCACACCCAGAACAATTTGTATGGACAAATGCTATCAGAATATCGTTATTGGAGAACGTTGAGCATTCTAAGTGAATGTGTTCTTTAAAAGGTAATCATAGCCTCAAGACTCATCAACGAGGGAATGAATAAAAGAAGGAGATGCAGCAAGGCTCAGTGGGTAGCACCTAAGTAGGGTAAGATTACCCCTATCTAAAGTCCCTTTTATTCGGCTGTGAGGCGGTTGCTGATCCCAACCACGGGGTAATCTTATTCGGTCTATCCAAGTTAGGGGTAGGCCTGTCTTGTGTAGCAGGTGATCTGGAGTGGTCCTTGGTACATTGTTCTAGAGGTGTACTGTGATGGCGGTACCCCAATAGCCCAGTCATTCGATGGAATCCTTTCTCCAGTAAGCGCCGTTTGGTTTTGATTATGCCCAACAATGCTGGAATGTGAGATGCAAGCATTTCAGTTGTTTCCTATTTACTTTCTATAGGCATTATTATAATATCAAACGGATTTGACAAAATTGTTTTGGGTTATCGTAAGGTAAAAACCCGTTGTGTTTATTTGTTATGTGGTCTTACGAGATACCTTTATTTTTAATGGATTTTGAATAGTTAATAACTCAAATTGAGTGTGTTCTCTCACGCTAGTTTTCCAAACTGACTCGGGTGTTATTCTATTATATTGCTCGGGTCAGACCAAGCATTACAGATTCAGAATAGGATGCTATGGAGCTCAGGGCACGAGCTGGATGGCAAGGCTTACTACCGTACTTGATTATTATTCCGCTGTTTAAGGACAAGTTATTAAACTGTCCAGATTTGATGTACTGGATTGTTGTACTCTGATAGTGGTTTGTATATTAACAGTACAGTTCTTGTATTTAAAATCTGTTATTATATATTATACTTTATTCCGCTATGATTGTGAGATTCTATGTTGTTCTGTTCTTTCTTATACCTTTTTCTTCTTCACCCCTACTAAACGGGTATTTCCGGCACTTGAATGCTTGGCATTTTATACAGTGGACGTATTGATGTCGATTTTCAAGGGTCAAAAAGCCCCATCCGTTACAACCATCAACCCTAAAAAATCAAGGAACTCATGAGTTCAAGTCCGGATAGTCATATCGGTTCGAATCCATTTATGAATTCACCTAAGTATATTAGGATTTATCGGTCGAATCCATTCTTGGATACCCAAGTCCATCTTGGTCGAAGCATATCAAATATTAACGATTCACCGATTATATTCAATTTCAATTAACAACACATAATTCTAGCATTTAATTCCCTTAATTCCATTAAATAACCATTTGATATTGAAATGGACAAATTAATAAGCAGATAATTACAACCACCGTTTATAATATTAGTTCATATCCATTATCTTATCATTTACAATCAATGGATATAACAAAATTATTTTATATTCTATATTAACCTATTCCAATCAATTACATATAATCTCATCATTAAATGCACCATTTCATTTATTTCATTATTTTCAAATATAACCAAATAACCTTACAATTATATCCATTGATTGAAATTGAATTAAAATGGTTATCAATTACATTAAATCAACATTATATATTAAATTATAATTTTTTATCATTACAATTCATAAATTTTAATTTCTTGCAATATTAATATTTCAAAATATTATTAAATTTAATAATTTAATTATTGAAAAATATGGGTCGTTATAATTTAACTTACATAAGATGTTTATGTTTTGACTCGGTTGTTTTGTCTTTTCATTACGCTCGAGTCAACCTAAGTTTTTCGATGTTGACTTGATTTTGGAGGGTGAAGATGGAGATTGGTTTAATATTTATTATACATATATTCCACTGCATCATGTTCTACTGCATTATCCTATTATACTTGCTGTATGTATAACTCTGATTGTATTGTAAAGGTGTAATCAAATGTTATTTATAAAATAGCTTCATAACTATTTATTTGATTATTATTTTTTACCATTCCACTATGAGATTCGGTGTTTTTTCCTTCTTTTTTCTTATTTTCTTGTTTACCCCATTGACAATCCTCCATTTTGAATGGTTTGAGTTGACATGTGCGGTTTATTATTAATTTAAACCATCCAAAAATGTGTGTTGTTACAATTGGTATCAGAACCAGGTTTAGCGATAACCTTAGCTTTGTGGGCTTTGACTCATTAGAGATGTGGTAGCAATACCCTAGAATGAGTTTGTTTGAGCATATATATATATATATATATATATATATATATATATATATATGAGAGTGCGTACTTGTTAGTGTTATAAAATGTTTTATATTATGTTTACTTATACGTTGAGTTGTTTATGAATTCTGGTTGGTGCATGGTATGCCATGTTATCGATAAAAGTTTCTAAACACTTAAATGAGGTAAGTCGACATAATATTGTTTTAAAATCAGGTAAATGAAATAATTTTACCTAAATTATATTTTATGTATATAAAATGATAATTTTCAAAGGATATTAGTTTGTAGGAGATGATAATATTTAGTTATCATCAATTATTGGTTGAATAAAATAAAAATGGATACTTTGTGAATTCTATTTCATGAAGCATTCGATAACTAAATTAAATTGAAAACTAATTGCAATAAGAAATTGTCTTAAATAACAACGTTGTAAATTAATGAAATGTTTTGGTAATAAAGTATAGATATTGTATGAGTATATTTATAATATAACTTATAAATAGAAGAGTTTTAAAAATTGAGAATTTTTGAATTTAAATCCATTTGCTTTCAGAATTTTTTTTCAAATCCTTCAAAATTAGTAACAATATTATTTGAAAGTGTTTTGACTAGAAATACATAATGAAAATAATTTTGCAAGGAATAATGCATTTAACTCGCTCTAGTCGTTGGGAAATAATCCTCGGGATGACTGCAGCTTCGCCAGCATTCATTTTCGAGTTTCTGAGTGAAAATTGCTAGGCAAAGGAATTTATTTTCAATTAAAATAAGGTTTGTTATGAGAAAATATTATAAGTATGATTTTGATGAATATATGAAAATAGTTTTGAACCTATAATTGAAAATAATATAGATAAAAATAGTTTATAATTTAAGAATTTAAACAGGAAAATAAAATAAAATTTTAAATTGGTTAAACATTTTGGTTAAGCATGTCTAAATTTGAGTTATGAAAAGAAAGAATTAGCCTAAGAAATGCTAAATAGATCGAGTTAGTGAAACGAAAGAAATCAAATGTAGTCTAACTCAAAAAAGCTTAAATAAAAATGAATGGTATTGAAATGAATTAGATAAAATATTGGAATGAAATCTTATATGAATAAATTTGTATAACTTATAGGTTTGAGAAATACTAAACTAATAACAAATTTTAAATTTGTTGAATATGAATAATAGAGAGAGGAAACTTTAACTTAGATAATGATGAATAAATCTAGTAATGGATTAAAATGAAGTGAAGTTTAACTTGACATTAAATGAATTGAATTGGATTTGAATGAAATTAGATAATTTAGTAAAGTGAATAAATTCCACTTAAGCTATAAATGAATTAATGAAAACTATACAAACTTAAATTATAAAATGAAATGCAATTTGAATGGTGAAAGAAATTGAATGAGAATAAATGAGTGTAAGAAACTTAATGTGAGTAATTGAATTTAATTTAAATTGGATGTAAATAAATTAAATGCAAATAAAATGAGTTTCAATAAAATTGAGGGATAACTAACTAAGTATGAAATAAGTTAAAGAAATGAATTGAAAGATGAAAATTAACTTAAAAGAAGTTGAATTAATTAATTGTGATAAAAAGGAAATTACTAGTATGACTTTGAGCTATAAAATAAAGTTTGCATGAGTAAAAATAATAATAAACTAATAAAGTGAGTCATTTTATAAAAACAAAATTTGTTGAAGTAAAATTTTTCAATATTTACTTGAATTTATAAAATGAAACAATGAAGTGAATCAATGGGTTAATAGGAATTTAAATTATGAAAAATAAATATGAAGTGCATTTTATAAAGTGGTTGCAATAGAATTAAATGGTTTATAAATGAGAATGGTATCAAATAAAATGTACTAAGTGCAATGAAATGAAATTTAACTCAAATTAAGATTAAACAAAATGTAATAATTTTAGTAAATGGTTCATAAATGTATTTTTATGAAATAGGTTAAACAAAAAGTGAAACAATTGGAATTTCATAAATTGAACTGAATAGCTTGAATGTGAATGAAATAGATGTGAACAAATTTGAAGCAAGCCAATCAAATGGTAATAAAAGTTGGATGTTAATAAGAAATGAAGTGTATAAATTAAATATGGATATTAGATAATGTAAATTGATATAGTTATGATCTAATAGAATGAATATTAATGGTTGAATGATCTATTGTAAACCATTGTTATTACTGTTTTGATTTCATATAATTATTGTATGTTGTGAATCTATGCTTGTTTTTTAAGTAAGTTGTAATTTCAGTAAACCGATATCGAAGTGGCGTATTATAAGCATAGTAAAAGTTTTGTAAGTAATATTTTAATGTTTTACAAGTTAATTGTTTGAATAAAATATATCAAGTGTTAAGTTCCATAGTTAACCCATTTTTAAGGATGAAAAGTTTGAGTAGGGGAATGTGCAAAGATCCATATTTTTAAATCTTTTAAATTATTAAATTTAATGTCATTATTGGATGAAAATGGTTAGAAATGAAAATTTTAATGATTTATTATTGTAGTTTATTGGATATAACAAATTTGGAAATAAACAATTCCGAAGAATTTGGCGATATCAAATATTGAAATGAATTCTAGGTACTGAATGTATTTATAATCAATAACCAGACTTCAATAATAAATGTTGAATTATTTAGATGAAAATGGAATAATTGTTGATAATCAAAATTCACTTGAAATTTTATGAATTATTAATGTCATTTATTTAATAATTGAATTATTTAAATTTAATATTGCAATTATTTAAATAATTGAATTCTGGATTTAATATGAATGGAAATGATATCAGAAGTTGATTTAAATTTTGTTGGAATATGAAATGAAGGTTGTTAACATTTAAAATTGGATTTAAAAGTGAATAATTAGAAACTGGAAATTTTATACTTCTAGAAAATAGCCATTTCGGCCACTATCTTGGATTTTGACGAAACTAGTTTCATCGTATCCGTACTAGTGAATTATTGTAAGATTTCAAGTTTTGTAGGAATCAGATTTATTATTTGATCATGCGGGCTCGAAACGCTACAGATCAATTAAAGGAATTTAATTAGTGTAATATGATTTGAAATGCTAACTTCTTTATACAATAAAATTTGGATTTGAAATTAGTTCCATTGAATTTAAAAATATCGAAAACCGATATTTCGTTGATAGGATGGCATGTTTTCGTTTCGAGAACGAAACGGGCCTTTCGGGTCGTTGTTATTGTTTCGACCCAAATTGATCTGTCCATCCATTTCTATTTCAGCTCGGCCTATATATAAGATGTTATAAACCCTAGCAGCCTTTTGTTTTCTATTTTTTGTATGTACATTTCTTTCTCATCTCCTCCTTACTAATGGCAAACAACCCAAACCCTAATTCGAATTCCATATCAAACGCCAGAAATCCAAACTATCCAAACCATAACAAATTATATATCACTGGAAAGCTCTTGACAAACGTAATCTAAATTAGCAATTCGTTTTTGAATTGGAGGATAATTTGCCTAGAAATCGATGATCTTTCTCAATCGTCTGTTGCAAGGGTTTTGGATTTAATGGTGGATCGTTGACCAATCGACAATCGGAAGGTATGTGCTTGTATAGGGCAACCATCATAGTAGATCT
Organism: Allium cepa; assembly: GCA_030765085.1. NCBI lineage: Eukaryota > Viridiplantae > Streptophyta > Magnoliopsida > Asparagales > Amaryllidaceae > Allium > Allium cepa. Next base: position 111,490,458 of record CM060943.1, read on the forward strand.
ATGGTATTCGTTTGGGTCACAGGTTGCCAAAATCGCCAGAAATAGGTGAGTAGGGGGTGGCGGCTGTGGAGCTATTAATGGAGGTAGAGGTGATTGGATGGCTCGTAGAGGGGCATTTTGTCGAGGTATGATCGATGGTGGTGGTCAATCGAGGTGGAAGTGGTCGTAGCAGCGGCGATGAATGTCCAAAGGGGTGGCTGAAGGTAACGGAACGGGTTCATTTTCGTGTTCGGCTATTAGGGTTTTGGAGGTAAACAAAATTAATAAATTGCTCTAATCTTTGTTTTAATTTTAATTTTCAATCGTCCTAACCTCCATAACTTTTGCATGCAAACTCGAATTTGGATGCGGTTTCTTCCATTAGGATCACGTCAAAATTTCGAGCAACATGGAATAGGTTTGGTTGAATTCTGAGATTGTTCAAAATTTGGGCTTTATTAGGAATTTAAATCGACTTGAAATAAAAAATGAGTGATTTAACTCACTCACGAAATACTAAACCTTCTTATGTTAGTTGAATTAAATTTATGATGAGATAAGAATATTATTGGTTACTATATGTTTGTTTAATTTGACATTTTAATTGAGATTGAATTTTTTTGAACTAAATTGCCATTTAAATTAATATCGAATTTAAATTGTTAGTTAGATACCTAAAATTGATAACCGGCTAATTGTTGTGATTTATTGACAGATTTGGATGCTGAGTGTGATGGATGTTTATTTATTGACACTTGGATGATTGGATGTTGATTGTGTTGTACGTTTATTTGTTGACATTTGGATGATTAGATGTTATGTTTATTATATATGTCATTATCGCACTGCAAGTTCTCTTAGTTTGCTATTAGAAAATCATTACAGTTTGAAATGATACATACCCAAATGATCTTATAGATTAGGGAAAATCATTATGGATTGAAATGATACATACCTGAGCGTTTTTATTAGTTTGGAAATTATTGATTCGCGATAGGGGTTGAAACGATATACACCCGGGAAATTTAACTAATTTGGGTTGAAATGATACATATCTAATTATTTGACCATAGGGTAGAAAATTATATACGGACACCGTTAGTCGGTTTTAAACTGTTTTCTAAATAGTAATGTCACGATCCAAATTCCAGCGTTTGAAAAACCGACATCCGTACCCCACTTGTACTTGAATGCCGCAGAGTCAATCGTTGGAATTCGAATTGTGCCGGAGCTTATAACACACTTAAGTAAACAACACAGCGGAAGAAAAAGAAATGAATATCATTGATATACAACATTTGATACAACAATGATACAATCTGAATAAATATCAGAGATACAAGATAACAATGCTACAGCGGAATAACAAATGAACTAGCAGTGGAACCAAAAACTCCAAACAGCAACTGCAACTCAATCCAATGCTCCAAAGCCAAACTCCAAACCACAAGCTCGAACACCATCTCGTTTCACCCAGATAAGCAATTCTTGGCCATGAATCCAAAGACTCTCATGGATCCAAAGACTCCATCATCCAAGATTCCCAGAGAATGTCAGAGAGAAAGCTAAAAGCTACTGAACCGATATATACTATCTGAAAAACCCAACTCTAGACTGCCCGTGTGGAAAATAGTGGGCACCCAGAGTTTAGGAAGGAAAAATAAACTCCGGGTCAGTCATGGGACTGGTGTGAGCAAACGAAAACATTTGGTCTTTCAAAAAAACAAACAAAGAAGTTAAATTTGAAATCCGCAATGCCTTTTAGAAAATGAAACTACCATAAGGCCTCCCGCCACACACACAATGCAAACACAGTCTTGGAGGAGATTTCTCCTTATGATAGTCAAAAATGCTTGATACGCGAAAACCATTTGATATTATTATTTGTGCATAGTGGAAAACATTTCAAAAGTATAATATTAATCTTAGCCTGCATACGTACCATTATAGTATGCCTACTATAGCTACCATGTTAGATGGCAGGTTCTACAACTAAAACCGTACAAGACGCGTATTGAAGAATGGATTTCCAACAATGGTCAGGCTAAGGAACTTCTTGGGGCACATGGGTACGCCTCTGGAGGGACGCCCCGAGAACCTAACCGGATCTCTGCCAACACAAGGCCGGGTTACCTCTATAACTAGGTAACTACTGACACGAGTATGCCATCCTCCGGTCGTAACCAACCTTTATCTGGGGCCCCAACATCAATCACAAAGGAATATATATATTTGCGATATCCACATAAGTTAAGTATCTGGGCTCCATACCATGATACCACTCCTATCCAAAAGGAAATGCACATACCCTAAAGGGCGCTACCCCCAATAACCTTGCTGCATCTTTCCTGTTTCGACCATTACCGGGTTGTGAGCTATGACGAAGTCTCGTCCACAAAGCCACGCTTTTTACAAAAGCCACGCTTTGATCGACAAATGATCAGCAAATGATCATCAATACAAAGCATCACTCAGCGTGCCACACTATCAAATTGGGAGTATATCGCTGATAACCTTCAACTACATAACCTCTGAGCTCGTACGTCTCAGAGAAGGGTGTTAAGCTAAGAGAATAAATTCTCCGCCACCAACAGATATGTATTTGAAAGAAATCAGCTTTATATCTCAAAGTGTAGTGTCAGACACACGACCATACAAGTCTGTTCCGGGTTCGAACAGAACCGAAGGCACTTCTGAAGAAGCCCTTGCAAATCCGGATAATCCCTAATCATGTCCAGACTCCCCATCACAAAGGGTGATCAAATCTCTATACCGGGGTCCAGTCGTTGCAGAGACATTCGAAGGGTTATCCTTTCGTTTTCGAAAAATATCCGGTCTTCACCACTGGTCTTCAAATGATATCCATATACGTCGTATCATTATTCGGAATGGGTTATATGACACAAAGGTCCTCTCCCGGCTAAACCGAATAATGAGCGCAATATTTAAAATCATATGGATAATGGGATTCCAGTTAAGTCACAACTTTAAACCCAAAAAAAATTCTTTCAAATGGTTAAACAAATTACCATTTATAAATCTTTTTAACCAAAAAGATTCATTTCAAAAACCTTCAATGGTTTAAACAATTTCCATACTTAAATCTTTTAAACAAAAGATTCACTTTTAAATCCCTTTTCAATTTTAAACAAGGTTTACCAATCTTTGACAAAGATTCATTTGTAAATTTTCAAAACAATTCCATTTCAAATTTGATTGACTCATCCGTCTTTAAATTAAAAACCCATTTCATAGCTTTCAAAACAGTTCCCGTTTCAATCTTTTATATATATAAAAGACACATCATTTAAAACCTTCTTCAATTTCAAATTAGGATTCTACTATCTTTCATAAAGATATGCTTTCAAAATCATTCTATTTCAAATTTGAAATCATAATTTGTATAACCTTTTTATGTCATAAATACCCAAATATAGAATTCAATTTCTGATATTGAATTCAAATTTAAATCAAATGATTTAAATTTCAATCTTTATTTAGTTATTCAAAATAACTTTCATTTGTAAAACACCTTTTCAAAAGTTTATCACTTTAAAAACCCAATTCATCTCCAAAACCATTTGAATTAAAAATTCAAATTCGAAACTATTTTTTAAAAAAAATCTGTGACTTAACTGATTTCCATATGTAATCCATATTTGTGTATGTATAGTGTAGTCCAGGGGTTTATACAAAAATGTGCACAACATCAATTATCACATCACAGAATAACGTGTAGAAATATCGATAAGCGGTATAAGCTATACCGCTTATCTTCATGCACAAATTCATGGACAAAATAAATTTATAAATCATAAAGATTCATCATAAAATTCGATGTGGGTTTCGGATAACCAATTGGAATCCGACTCCCTGTCGCATCGAATTTCAAATGTCGTTTTACGGCCAAGGGAATTTACATCGAAAACGTATCATAGATATCACAGATCAATACATAGCATATTTCACATCACATGTTATTATAGTCTAGAGATAACAATCAATGCAAGGCAATACAATCCTTTAATTATTAATTACTAATTAACCCTTAATTTACAATTAATTAATCTTAATTAATTGCTTAATTAATTCCAAATTAGAAATTAATTTATCTTAATTAATTTTAATTAATTGACCTTAATTATTTAATTAATTAATCCTTAATCATTTACTATTTAATCAATTATCCTTAAATAAATAAGTAATTACCCTTAATTACTTACATATTTATTTTTACTAATTAATTAAGTTGAGTAATTATTAATTTAATTAATTTAACTATCAACTTTAACAATCAATTAATTACTTACATAAATTAAATAAACCTTTAATTAATTACCTTAAATGAATTAAGATTAACTATGTGATTATCCTTAACCACTTACATTAATTAATCATTTCTTTAATTAATGATCTTAATTAATTAACCCTTAATTGTGTTTAATTGAATCTTAATTCCAATTAATTATCCGTAATTGGTTATTCTTAATTTAAATCACCATAATGGATTGACCACATTAATTATACTTCAAAGTAATTAACCCCTAATATTTGATTAATCAATCTTTAGTTTTTTTTTTTATCTTCTACCCTTAATCTCTTTTATTAAGCAATTATTAGTTTTTATTTAATCATTCATTTATCTGTTGATTAATTAGCTTGAAGTATTAATCAATTACCTAAATTACTTTAATTACTTTCATTAAGTAATTCATCTCAAATAATAATTACCCTTTAACGAATATATTAATTTAACTTTGAAAGCTACTCAACCATTTTTAAAAGCATTCTTTATGACAATTATTCTTAATTATTTATAATTTAATCTTTATTACAAATCATTAATTTCTTGACTATCATTAACGACATAAATTAACTTACTTAAAAAAAATTAAAACATTTGATTTTTTTTCTAAATTACCTGTTCAGTTTCATTTAAAATAACTTATTAAAAATATAAGTTTAAACTTAATCTTTTTTAAATCCTTTATTTTCAAAAACCTTAAATTTATATTTTTTTATCTTAATGATAAAATCATCGTTTATAAAGAAACAATTTTATAAATTTGTTTTTACTAATTTGCTTAAGTTTTAAAACTCAGAAAACACAAGACCAGGCAACCCGAGTGTTCCCCCGAGCTAATCCCCTCCATACACCAACCCTACTTCGGGTTTTCCCCAAATTTTCCCGAGTGACCCAAACTTTTCAAACTTAAGATTCATTAAGTGTTAACCCCCTACGCATTCGAAATTTACCCGAGACAAAACTCAGGCCAACACGCGATTCTCCCAAAGCCTTCTTCGAGCTCAAAGCCTTCCTCTTCCAAACATATACCACTGATACCCATCAGAGGTTCGTGCACATGCACCATTGAAAACGTCACTACTGGTTGAAGCTGCCACCACCATCGAGTCGACAGCAACTCACCAGAACCTCACAACCACTCATGTATCCCGAACGTCAATGAACTCGTGATTGAACATCACATTCCAGACTGCAACGAAACCAAGCCACCAGAAAACACCTCGTCCTCCTATCTCTGGCCATCGAAAACCATGGAAACTTCGTCAGAGACTCATCTTGACCCCACGCTGCTATCCCCACCGTCTTATGCAACTCGGTTCATCAAAGATACCATAGCGACGAGATGACTGACCCTAATTAAACTAAGGAATAAAACCCTAAATCGTTTTCATTCATCATTCACAACAAAATAGAAAATCAGCGAGCATTTTTCCTTGACTCATCAACCTCTATGCTTCCTCTATCAAGAATTTCGGAGCTCAATTTTATGTTGATCATCGGATTTTGACAAAAACTCCAAAACTGTTTAACCTCAAATTTCTTAATAAACATGACATTAAAAATTTTGATTCTTCCATTAAAATTCATGGTGTTCCAAGACAAACTTAGTAATGTAGGTAAATCAAGGAATCATGAAATTTAAATTTTTGACATGTTTCTTCTTTTTCCAGTATATTTTACTTTCCAGAATATTTACTCAATAAGTTCATTTAACCCTATTTTTAAAAATGATGATGTATACCTACAGACACCTTTTAATTCAGATATCAAAATTCAAAAATTATTTAGGTAGGTTGATTGGAAATCTTGAATGAAACCTGTTGCCTGTAACAGAGATATATCACAGACATTCATACCATATTCACAAATGTATATATGTGACATGCAAGCATTCCTAAACAAGCACACAAGCATATTCACATTATAACTTTACTTACTAATCCAAACAACAAGATATATATTAGGTTTGAGGGTCTGCTCACCTTTCTGGAAGGAGGCAGAGCACCAAGTTCTGGAAATCTGGAAAATGCAGAGTTTCTGTTTTAAATTTGTTGAGGCTTCAAACAAATTTCAGGCTTATAATTTGTTTTAGTTGCTGAGATGATCTCTGCTTGAATGTTTCCAGATTTGATACTGCATGCTGAATTTTTTTTTCTTTTGAAAACAAGATGTTGCAGGCTCTTGAATTCTTTCAAAAATTTGAACATAGTGGACATTTTTTTGTTCTGAGGAGAAATACAAGTTTGTATTTTGATGATTCTTTGCTTATAGATTTGAAAACAAATGCTTGAGGAGGAATATGTATGCAGGATTGCATGTGTTTTGGTTTTGAAGATTTGTTTTCCAGATTTTTGAAAAGCTTCTGGATAATGAATCAGGTTTTGATTCAGGTTTTAGATGGAAAAATGGTCTTGATCTTCTTTTCTTTAAAACTTGATTTTCAGTTTAGTTTTAAAGAGAAGAAAGATTGAACTCACTTGTGTATATTTTTTTTTTAGATCTGGTTTTACTTTTCCTTTGATTTTGAGATGGAAGAAACTTAATGCATGTTAACAAAATTAAGTTTAAAAAGAAAACATTCAATTGCCACTTGTTTAATATCCTTACACTTGTTATTATTTAAGTTAATATTCTTACAAATGTCATTTGTTACTTAAATTATGTTTAAGTCCTTAAGAAAAAAATGTAATTTAAACCTCTACTTCAATTAAATTTATGAAACATGCTTTTTATAAATTTGTTATAAACCCTTGTTTTATTTTAATTTACAACTTTGTTTACATATTTAAATTTATGTTTAAATCCCTTTATTAATAGTTTACAAATGTTGAAACAATTATTTAATACCTTCTTATGTTTATTTTTATACTTATACAAATTAAAATTTAAACCTTATTTTAAATTAATTTATGCATTTGCATTTAAACTTTATTTTATTTACAAATCATGTTTTAACTTAAATTATGAATTTATATCATAATTATGTGATGTGTAAATATTCTTTTACATTTTACATTCATGAATATACAAAAAAAAATTATTCACTTTTGAAAATCATGTTTTCTTATTTTATTTTTAAAAGATAGTTTCAATCACTTATACATATATATTTTAAACTTTGTATTATATTTCAACTATTGTACATTTGAATAAGTTTTTATTCATATACATAAATAAATAAATATGTGTGTGTATATATATATATTGGGTTAGCTTTTAGAAATTTACCATATTAAATTCAAATATACTTCCAAAATACATATCACATATGTATGAATATATATTGGAAAACAAATCTTTATAAGTTGAAAATATAATGTAAATTAAATGGAAAACAAATATTGTTATTGAAAATAAAATGTTTATTAATTGAAAATAAATTTAAACTAAATTTGTAAATATAAACAAATAACAGAACATATTTTTTATTGATCCTAAAAATTTTATAATTCTATTTATAATCTAAAATATTTATTTATCCCAGAAATTTCTAATTAATTCACAAATAGATTCACAATTAAATTTCCAAAAATTAAATTAATAATCAAATTATCCTGGATAAAATTCAGGGATGTTACAGACTTCCCCCTTAAGAAAATTTCGTCCTCGAAATTTGAAAGTAGGGAGACAATCTAAAATGGATTTACAAAGATAGAGAGACAGTTTCCATATCAACTGGGTATCTATTCTGCATTTGGCTTACCAAATCAGAATATCAATAATTGATACAAGAACGAATCAGGATACTCAGGTCACCAGATCTACGAGTATATAGGGATATTGATTAGTTCAAAAGATAACTAACCACTCGTAGAATCTACCGGAACCCAACGGAATAAACAGATACATGGATGCAATACAAAACCTTTATTTTTAAACAACCAAAATATACCTATCAACCATAACAACCAAAGAAAACAATTCATACAAACAATTCTGACCCATCTGGAGTTTGTGTCCCATGTAAAATCAAAGCTTCTTCCTGGATCTACCAGGAACTATCAAAGAATTGAAAAGACGAATCAAAGGAGATTAATAGAGAAAGTTGTTTCCGCTATTGCAGGGTATCGACCATTTGTAGTCGTACTCCCCTGTCCCCTATCTCGTCCTCTTCTTGCATTCATACTCACTATTAGTGAATAGTAAGAGAATTTACTGAGGCATTCGAACGGATATCTCAAGGATTACTCATTCTAGGGTATATTTCACCCTATCTCTAATGAGTTACTTAATGTGCTATACTCCTGAGCTAAAGTTTCAACCTTTAGCTCTGATACCAATTTGTCACGATCCAAATTCCAGCGTTTGAAAAACCGACATCCGTACCCCACTTGTACTTGAATGCCGCAGAGTCAATCATTGAAATTCGAATTGTGCCGGAGCTTATAACACACTTAAGTAAACAACACAGCGGAAGAAAAAGAAATGAATATCATTGATATACAACATTTGATACAACAATGATACAATCTGAATAAATATCAGAGATACAAGATAACAATGCTAAAGCGGAATAACAATTGAACTAGCAGCGGAACCAAAAACTCCAAACAGCAACTGCAACTCAATACAATGCTCCAAAGCAAACTCCAAACCACAAGCTCGAACCACCATCTTGTTTCACCCAGATAAGCAATTCTGGGCCATGAATCCAAAGACTCTCATGGATCCAAAGACTCCATCATCCAAGATTCCCAAAGAATGTCAGAGAGAAAGCTGAAAGCTACTGAACCGATATATACTATCTGAAAAACCCAACTCTAGACTGCCCGTGTGGAAAATAGTGGGCACCCAGAGTTTAGGAAGGAAAAATAAACTTCGGGTCAGTCATGGGACTGGTGTGAGCAAACGAAAACATTTGGTCTTTCAAAAAAACAAACAAAGAAGTTAAATTTGAAATCCGCAATGCTTTTTAGAAAATGAAACTACCATAAGGCCTCCCGCCACACACACAATGCAAACGCAGTCTTGGAGGAGATTTCTCCTTATGATAGTCAAAAATGCTTGATACGCGAAAACCGTTTGATATTATTATTAGTGCATAGTGGAAAACATTTCAAAAGTATAATATTAATCTTAGCCTACATACGTACCATTATAGTATGCCTACTATAGCTACCATGTTAGATGGCAGGTTCTACAACTAAAACCGTACAAGGCACCTTTTGAAGAATGGATTTCCAACAATGGTCAGGCTAAGGAACTTCCTGGGCCACATGGGTACGCCTCTGGAGGGATGCCCCGAGAACCTAACCGGATCTCTGCCAACACAAGGCCGGGTTACCTGTATAACTAGGTAACTACTGACACGAGTATGCCATCCCCCGGTCGTAACCAACCTTTATCCGGGTCCCCAACATCAATCACAAAGGAATATATATATTTGCGATATCCACATAAGTTAAGTATCTGGGCTCCATACCATGATACCACTCCTATCCAGAAGGAAATGCACATACCCTAAAGGGCGCTACCCCCAATAACCTTGCTGCATCTTTCCTGTTTTGACCATTACCGGGTTGTGAGGTACGACGAAGTCTCGTCCACAAAGCTACGCTTTTTACAAAAGCCACGCTTTGATCAACAAATGATCAGCAAATGATCATCAATACACGGCATCACTCAGCGTGCCACACTACCAAATTGGGAGTATATCGCTGATAACCTTCAACTACATAACCTCTGAGCTCGTACGTCTCAGAGAAGGGTGTTAAGCTAAAAGAATAAATTCTCCGCCACCAACAGATATGTATTTTAAAGAAATCGGCTTTATATCTCAAAGAGTAGTGTTAGACACACGACCATACAAGTCTGTTCCGGGTTCGAATAGAACCGAAGGCACTTCTGAAGAAGCCCTTGCAAATCCGAATAATCCCTAATCACGTCCAGACTCCCCATCACAAAGGGTGATCAAATCTCTATACCGGGGACCAGTCGGTGTAGAGACATTCGACGGGTTATCCTTTCGTTTTTGAAAAATGTCCGGTCTTCACCACCGGTCTTCAAATGCTATCCATATACGTCGTACCATTATTCGGAATGGGTTATATGACACAAAGGTCCTCTCCCGGCTAAACCGAATAATGAGCGCAATATTTAAAATCATATGGACAATGGGAGTTCAGTTAAGTCACAACTTTAAACCCAAAAAAATTTCTTTCAAATGGTTAAACAAATTACCATTTATAAATCTTTTTAACCAAAAAGATTCATTTCAAAAACCTTCAATGGTTTAAAAAATTTCCATACTTAAATCTTTTAAACAAAAGATTCACTTTTAAATCCCTTTTCAATTTTAAACAAGGTTTACCAATCTTTGACAAAGATTCATTTGTAAATTTTCAAAACAATTCCATTTCAAATTTGATTGACTCATCCGTCTTTAAATTAAAAACCCATTTCATAGCTTTCAAAACAGTTCCCGGTTCAATCTTTTATATATATAAAAGACACATCATTTAAAACCTTCTTCAATTTCAAATTAGGATTCTACTATCTTTCATAAAGATATAGCTTTCAAAATCATTCTATTTCAAATTTGAAATCATAATTTGTATAACCTTTTTATGTCAAAAATACCAAATATAGAATTCAATTTCTGATATTGAATTCAAATTTAAATCAAATGATTTAAATTTCAATCTTTATTTAGTTATTCAAAATAACTTTCATTTGTAAACACCTTTTCAAAAGTTTATCACTTTAAAAACCCAATTCATCTCCAAAACCATTTGAATTAAAAATTCAAATTCGAAACTATTTTTAAAAACAAATATGTGACTTAACTGATTTCCATATGTAATCCATATTTGTGTGTGTATAGTGTAGTCCAGGGGTTTATACACAATTGTGCACAACATCAATTATCACATCACAGAATAACGTGTAGAAATATCGATAAGCAGTATAAGCTATACCGCTTATCTTCATTCACAAATTCATGGAATAAATAAATTTATAAATCTTAAAGATTCATTATAAAATTCGATGTGGGTTTCGGATAACCAACTGGAATCCGACTCCCTGTCGCATCGAATTTCAAATGCCGTTTTACGGCCAAGGGTATTTACATCGAAAACGTATCATAGATATCACAGATCAATACACAGCATATTTCACATCACAGAATATTACAGTCTAGAGATAACAATCAATGCAAGGCAATACAATCCTTTAATTATTAATTACTAATTAACCCTTAATTTACAATTAATTAATCTTATCCAAATTAGAAATTAATTTATCTTAATTAATTATAATTAATTAACCTTAATTATTTAATTAATTAATCCTTAATCATTTACTATTTAATCAATTATCCTTAAATAAATAAGTAATTTCCCTTAATTACTTACATATGTATTTTTACTAATTCATTAGGTTGAGTAAGTATTACTTTAATTAATTTAACTATCAACTTTAACAATAAATTAATTACTTACATAAGTTAAATAAACCCTTAATTAATTACCTTAAATGAATTAAGATTAACTATGTGATTATCCTTAATCACTTACATTAATTAATCATTTCTTTAATCAATGATCTTAATTAATTAACCCTTAATTGTGTTTAATTGAATCTTAATTCCAATTAATTATCGTTAATTGGTTATTCTTAATTTAAATCACGATAATGGATTAACCACATTAATTATACTTCAAAGTAATTAACCCCTAATATTTGATTAATCAATCTTTAGTTTTTTTTTATCTTCTACCCTTAATCTCTTTTACTAAGCAATTATTAATTTTTATTTAATCATTCATTTATCTGTTGATTAATTAGCTTGAAGTATTAATCAATTACCTAAATTACTTTAATTACTTTCATTAAGTAATTCATCTCAAATAATAATTACCCTTTAACGAATATATTAATTTAACTTTGAAAGCTACTCTACCATTTTTAAAAACATTCTTTATGACAATTATTCTTAATTATTTATAATTCAATCTTTATTACAAATCATTAATTTCTTGACTATCATTAACGATATAAATTAACTTACTTAAAAAAATAATTAAAACATTTGATTTTTTTCTAAATTACCTATTCAATTTCATTTAAAATAACTTATTAAAATATAAGTTTAAACTTAATTGTTTTTAAATCCTTTATTTTCAAAAACCTTAAATTTATATTTTTTTTATCTTAATGATAAAATCATCATTTATAAAGAAACAATTTTATAAATTTGTTTTTACTAATTTGCTTAAGTTTTAAAACTCAGAAAACACAAGACCCAGGCAACCCGAGTGTTCCCCCGGGCTAATCCCCTCCATACACGAACCCTACTTGGGTTTTTCCCCAAATTTTCTCGAGTGACCCAAACTTTTCAAACTTAAGATTCATTAAGTGTTAACCCCCTACGCATTCGAAATTTACCCGAGACAAAACTCAGGCCAACACGCGATTCTCCCGAAGCCTTCTTCGAGCTCAAAGCCTTCCTCTTCCAAACATATACCCCTGATACCCATCAGAGGTTCGTGCACATGCACCATCGAAAACGTCACTACTGGTCGAAGCTGCTGCCACCATCGAGTCGATGGCAACTCACCTGAACCTCACAACCACTCATGTACCCCAAACGTCGATGAACTCGTGATTGAACATCACATTCCAGACTGCAACAAAACCAAGCCACCAGAAAACACCTCGTCCTCCTATCTCTGGCCATCAGAAACCATGGAAACTTCGTCAGAGACTCGTCTTGACCCCACGCTGCTATCCCCACCATCTTATGCAACTCGGTTCATCAGAGATACCATAGAGACGAGATGACTGACCCTAATTAAACTAAGGAATAAACCCTAAATCGTTTTTGTTCATCATTCACAACGAAATAGAAAATCAGCGAGCATTTTTCCTTGACTCATCAACCTCTATGCTTCCTCTATCAAGAATTTCAAAGCTCAATTTTATGTTGATCATCAGATTTAGACAAAAACTCCAAAACTGTTCAACCTCAAATTTCTTAATAAACATGACATTAAAAATTTTGATTCTTCCATTAAAATTCATGGTGTTCCAAGACAAACTTAGTAATGTAGGTAAATCAAGGAATCATGAAATTTAAATTTTTGACATGTTTCTTTTTTTTTTCCTGTATATTTTACTATCCAGAATATTTACTCAATAAATTCATTTAACCGTATTTTTAAAAATGATGATGTATACCTACAAACACCTTTTAATTCGGATATCAAAATTCAAAAATTATTTAGGTAGGTTGATTGGAAATCTTGAATGAAACCTGTTGCCTGTAACAGAGATATATCATAGACATTCATACCATATTCACAAATGTATATATGTGACATGCAAGCATTCCTAAACAAGCACACAAGCATATTCACATTATAACTTTACTTACTAATCCAAACAGCAAGATATATAATAGGTTGGAGGGTCTGCTCACCTTTCTGGAAGGAGGCAGAGCACGAAGTTCTGGAAATCTGGAAAATGCAGAGTTTCTGTTTTAAATTTGTTGAGGCTTCAAACAAATTTCAGGCTTATAATTTGTTTTAGTTGCTGAGATGATCTCTGCTTGAATGTTTCCATATTTGATACTACATGCTGAATTTTTTTTTCTTTTTGAAAACAAGATGTTGCAGGCTCTTGAATTCTTTAAAAATTTGAACAGAGTGGACATTATTTTGTTCTGAGGAGAAATACAAGTTTGTATTTTGATGATTCTTTGCTTATAGATTTGAAAACAAATGCTTGAGGAGAATATGTTTACAGGATTGCATGTGTTTCGGTTTTGAAGCTTTGTTTTCCAGATTTTTGAAAAGCTTTTGGATAATGAATCAGGTTTTGATTCAGGTTTTAGATGGAAAAATGGTCTTGATCTTCTTTTCTTTAAAACTTGATTTTCAGTTTAGTTTTAAAGAGAAGAAAGATTGAACTCACTTGTGTATATATATTTTTTTTAGATCTGGTTTTACTTTTCCTTTGATTTTGAGATGGAAGAAACTTAATGCATGTTAACAAAATTAAGTTTAAAAAGAAAACATTCAATTGCCACTTGTTTAAGATCCATACACTTGTTATTATTTAAGTTAATATTCTTACAAATGTCATTTGTTACTTAAATTATGTTTAAGTCCTTAAGAAAAAAAATGTAATTTAAACCTCTACTTCAATTAAATTTATGAAACATGCTTTTTATAAATTTGTTATAAACCCTTGTTTTATTTTAATTTACAACTTTGTTTACATATTTAAATTTGTGTTTAAATCCCTTTACTGATAGTTTACAAATGTTGAAACAATTATTTAATACCTTCTTATGTTTATTTTTATACTTATACAAATTAAAATTTAAACCTTATTTTAAATTAATTTATGCATTTACATTTAAACTTTATTTTATTTACAAATCATGTTTTAACTTAAATTATGAATTTATATCATAATTATGTGATGTGTAAATATTCTTTTACATTTTACATTCATGAATATACAAAAAAAAAATTATTCACTTTTCAAAATCATGTTTTCTTACTTTATTTTTAAAAGATAGTTTCAATCGCTTATACATATATATTTTAAACTTTGTATTATATTTCAACTATTGTACATTTGAATAAGTTTTTATTCATATACATAAATAAATAAATAAATATGTCCAGACTCCCCAATAACCTTGCTGCATCTGAAGAAGCCCTTGCAAATCCGAATAATCCCTAATCACGTCCAGACTCCCCATCACAAAGGGTGATCAAATCTCTATACCGGGGACCTGTCGGTGCAGAGACATTCGACGGGTTATCCTTTCGTTTTCGAAAAATATCCGGTCTTCACCACCGGTCTTCAAATGCTATCTATATACGTCGTATCATTATTCGGAATGGGTTATATGACACAAAGGTGCTCTCCCGGCTAAACCGAATAATGAGCGCAATATTTAAAATCATATGGATAATGGGATTCCAGTTAAGTCACAACTTTAAACCCAAAAAAAAAATTCTTTCAAATGGTTAAACAAATTACCATTTATAAATCTTTTTAACCAAAAAGATTCATTTCAAAAACCTTCAATGGTTTAGACAATTTCCATACTTAAATCTTTTAAACAAAAGATTCACTTTTAAATCCCTTTTCAATTTTAAACAAGGTTTACCAATCTTTGACAAAGATTCATTTGTAAATTTTCAAAACAATTCCATTTCAAATTTGATTGACTCATCCGTCTTTAAACTAAAAACCCATTTCATAGCTTTCAAAACAGTTCCCGTTTTAATCGTTTATATATATAAAAGACACATCATTTAAAACCTTCTTCAATTTCAAATTAGGATTCTACTATCTTTCATAAAGATATAGCTTTCAAAATCATTCTATTTCAAATTTGAAATCATAATTTGTATAACCTTTTTATGTCATAAATACCAAATATCGAATTCAATTTCTGATATTGAATTCAAATTTAAATCAAATGATTTAAATTTCAATCTTTATTTAGCTATTCAAAATAACTTTCATTTGTAAACACCTTTTCTAAAGTTTATCACTTTAAAAACCCAATTCATCTCCAAAACCATTTGAATTAAAAATTCAAATTCGAAACTATTTTAAAAAAAAAATCTGTGACTTAACTGATTTCCATATGTAATCCATATTTGTGTGTATAGTGTAGTCCAGGGGTTTATACACAATTGTGCACAACATCAATTATCACATCACAGAATAACATGTAGAAATATCGATAAGCGGTATAAGCTATACCGCTTATCTTCATTCACAAATTCATGGACAAAATAAATTTATAAATCATAAAGATTCATCATAAAATTCGATGTGGGTTTCGGATAACCAATTGGAATCTGACTCCCTGTCGCATCGAATTTCAAGTGCCGTTTTACGGCCAAGGGTATTTACATCGAAAACGTATCATAGATATCACAGATCAATACACAACATATTTCACATCATAGAATATTACAGTCTAGAGATAAGAATCAATGCAAGGCAATACAATCCTTTAATTATTAATTACTAATTAACCCTTAATTTACAATTAATTAATCTTAATTAATTGCTTAATTAATTCCAAATTAGAAATTAATTTATCTTAATTAATTATAATTATATAACCTTAATTATTTAATTAATTAATCCTTAATCATTTACTATTTAATTAATTATCCTTAAATAAATAAGTAATTACCCTTAATTACTTACATATTTATTTTTACTAATTAATTAGGTTGAGTAATTATTACTTTAATTATTTTAACTATCAACTTTAACAATCAATTAATTACTTACATAAGTTAAATAAACCCTTAATTAATTACCATAAATGAATTAAGATTAACTATGTGATTATCCTTAATCACTTACATTAATTAATCATTTCTTTAATTAATGATCTTAATTAATTAATCCTTAATTGTGTTTAATTGAATCTTAATTCCAATTAATTATCCTTAATTGGTTATTCTTAATTTAAATCACCATAATCGATTAACCACATTAATTATACTTCAAAGTAATTAACCCCTAATATTTGATTAATCAATCTTTAGTTTTTTTATCTTCTACCCTTAATCTCTTTTACTAAGCAATTATTAATTTTTATTTAATCATTCATTTATCTATTGATTAATTAGCTTGAAGTATTAATCAATTACCTAAATTACTTTAATTACTACATTAAGTAATTCATCTCAAATAATAATTACCCTTTAACGAATATATTAATTTAACTTTGAAAGCTACTCAACTACTTTTAAAAACATTCTTTATGACAATTATTCTTAATTATTTATAATTTAATCTTTATTACAAATCATTAATTTCTTGACTATCATTAACGATATAAATTAATTTACTTAAAAAAAATTAAAACATTTGATTTTTTTTTCTAAATTACCTGTTCAGCTTCATTTAAAATAACTTATTAAAAATATAAGTTTAAACTTAATTGTTTTTAAATCCTTTATTTTCAAAAACCTTAAATTTTTTTTTTTATCTTAATGATAAAATCATCATTTATAAAGAAACAATTTTATAAATTTGTTTTTACTAATTTGCTTAAGTTTTAAAACTCAGATAACACAAGACCCAGGCAACCCGAGTGTTCCCCCGAGCTAATCCCCTCCATACACGAGCCCTACTTCGGGTTTTTCCCCAAATTTTCCCGAGTGACCCAAACTTTTCAAACTTAAGATTCATTAAGTGTTAACCCCCTACGCATTCGAAATTTACCCGAGACAAAACTCAGGCCAACACGCAATTCTCCCGAAGCCTTCTTCGAGCTCAAAGCCTTCCTCTTCCAAACATATACCACTGATACCCATCAGAGGTCGTGCACATGCACCATCGAAAACGTCACTACGGGTCGAAGCTGCCACCACCATCGAGTCGACGGCAACTCACCTGAACCTCACAACCACTCATGTACCCCAAACGTCGATGAACTCGTGATTGAACATCACATTCCAGACTACAACAAAACCAAGCCACCAGAAAACACCTCGTCCTCCTATCTCTGGCCATCGAAAACCATGGAAACTTCGTCAGAGACTCGTCTTGACCCCACGCTGTTATCCCTACCGTCTTATGCAACTCGATTCATCAGAGATACCATAGCGACGAGATGACTGACCCTAATTAAACTAAGGAATAAAACCCTAAATCATTTTCGTTCATCATTCACAACGAAATAGAAAATCAGCGAGCATTTTTCCTTGACTCATCAACCTCTATGCTTCCCCTATCAAGAATTTCGAAGCTCAATTTTATGTTGATCATCGGATTTTGACAAAAACTCCAAAACTGTTCAACCTCAAATTTCTTAATAAACATGACATTAAAAATTTTGATTCTTCCATTAAAATTCATGGTGTTCCAAGACAAACTTAGTAATGTAGGTAAATCAAGGAATCATGAAATTTAAATTTTTGACATGTTTCTTTTTTTTCCTGTATATTTTACTTTCCAGAATATTTACTCAATAAGTTCATTTAACCCTATTTTTAAAAATGATGATGTATACCTACAGATACCTTTTAATTCAGATATCAAAATTCAAAAATTATTTAGGTAGGTTGATTGGAAATCTTGAATGAAACCTGTTGCCTGTAACAGTGATATATCACAAACATTCATACCATATTCACAAATGTATATATATGGCATGCAAGCATTCCTAAACAAGCACACAAGCATATTCACATTATAACTTTACTTACTAATCCAAACAACAAGATATATAATAGGTTTGAGGGTCTGCTCACCTTTCTGGAAGGAGGCAGAGCACCAAGTTCTGGAAATCTGGAAAATGCAGAGTTTCTGTTTTGAATTTGTTGAGGCTTCAAACAAATTTTAGGCTTATAATTTGTTTTAGTTGCTGCGATGATCTCTGCTTGAATGTTTCCAGATTTGATACTACATGCTGAATTTTTTTTTTCTTTTGAAAACAAGATGTTGCAGGCTCTTGAATTCTTTCAAAAATTTGAACAGAGTGGACATTTTTTTGTTCTGAGGAGAAATAAAAGTTTGTATTTTGATGATTCTTTGCTTATAGATTTGAAAACAAATGCTTGAGGAGGAATATGTTTACAGGATTGCATGTGTTTTGGTTTTGAAGCTTTGTTTTCCAGATTTTTGAAAAGCTTTTGGATAATGAATCAGGTTTTGATTCAGGTTTTAGATGGAAAAATGGTCTTGATCTTCTTTTCTTTAAAACTTGATTTTCAGTTTAGTTTTAAAGAGAAGAAAGATTGAACTCACTTGTGTATATATATATATTTTTTAGATCTGGTTTTACTTTTCCTTTGATTTTGAGATGGAAGAAACTTAATGCATGTTAACAAAATTAAGTTTAAAAAGAAAACATTCAATTACCACTTGTTTAAGATCCTTACACTTGTTATTATTTAAGTTAATAATCTTACAAACGTCATTTGTTACTTAAATTATGTTTAAGTCCTTAAGAAAAAAAATGTAATTTAAACCTCTACTTCAATTAAATTTATGAAACATGCTTTTTATAAATTTGTTATAAAACCTTGTTTTATTTTAATTTACAACTTTGTTTACATATTTACATTTATGTTTAAATCCCTTTATTAATAGTTTACAAATGTTGAAACAATTATTTAATACCTTCTTATGTTTATTTTTATACTTATACAAATTAAAATTTAAACCTTATTTTAAATTAATTTATGCATTTGCATTTAAACTTTATTTTATTTACAAATCATGTTTTAACTTAAATTATGAATTTATATCATAATTATGTGATGTGTAAATATTCTTTTACATTTTACATTCATGAATATACAAAAAAAAAAAAATTTATTCACTTTTCAAAATCATGTTTTCTTATTTTATTTTTTAAAAGATAGTTTCAATCGCTTATACATATATATTTTAAACTTTGTATTATATTTCAACTATTGTAGATTTGAATAAGTTTTTATTCATATACATTAATAAATAAATATATGTGTATATATATATATATTAGGTTAGCTTTTAGAAATTTACCATATTAAATTCAAATATACTTTCAAAATACATATCACATATGTATGAATATATATTGGAAAACAAATCTTTATAAGTTGAAAATATAATGTAAATTAAATGGAAAACAAATATTGTTATTGAAAATAAAATGTTTATTAATT
Organism: Allium cepa; assembly: GCA_030765085.1. Taxonomy (NCBI): domain Eukaryota; kingdom Viridiplantae; phylum Streptophyta; class Magnoliopsida; order Asparagales; family Amaryllidaceae; genus Allium; species Allium cepa. The sequence goes on from CM060943.1 coordinate 111,510,393, forward strand.
GAAAATAAATTTAAACTAAATTTGTAAATATAAACAAATAACAGAACATATTTTTTATTGATCTTAAAAATTTTATAATTCTATTTGTAATCTAAAATATTTATTTATCCCAAAAATTTCTAATTAATTCACAAATAGATTCACAATTAAATTTCCAAAAATTAAATTAATAATCAAATTATCCTGGATAAAATTCAGGGATGTTACAAGTAAAGTATGTTTGATTAATAGATTTGTTTTTTAATTTTATTTAATGATTTTATTAAAATTTATATTAGGAGAAGAATTTATTTTGTATGTTTTAAAAGTTTCAAATTATAGGTTTATACATGGTTTTAAATGTAAATTTATGATTTTTAACATATAATTTTATTTAGTTAAAAAAATATTTTTAAATAGTATAAAACTTAATTTAATAAATTATTTAATATAGCCTTAATATATACATATTTTAAATTTAATTTAATATAATAAATGTAGTTTTAATTTACTATAATAAAAATATATTTTATATAATAACTTTAATAAATAAAATATCAGAAGTTAAGTAGAGAATAAATTGTAATTAAAGCTGATTTAAAGGATTTCTATAAAGGATTTTTATAAAGGATTTAAATGGTTTTATAAAGGAGTTATAAAGTTTTTAAAGGATTTTATAAAATGTTTTATAAAAGAACCTATGTAAACGAATTTGGAAGCGTTTAAAGGAATTTGTGTCGAATTTGTGAAAAGGGGAACAGTTGAAAACTGTTTTGGAATTTATAAACAGCTTTGCAAATGGTTCTAAAGAAAAAATGTACTTTATAAATGGTTTAAGAGAGATTTATTAAAAAAAATTCAAAATTGATTGAAAGAAAATCTTCCTTGGGATTTAGGAATATATATTTATACTTTTGGAGTAAGTTATGGATATCTTGATATGAAGGTATAAACGATTTTTTGGATTCATTATAAAAATGTTTTATAAATGATCATGGTGTGAAATATGCTTTTGGTTGTTAAAGAGATCGAGGTCGGATATAGTCATACACTCTGCCAATACTAAAACCACTGTAACCAATGTGCACATGGTGGAGAATCCAGAATGAAGTCGGTTTTTTTGGCGAACAATACTGGAACGAAGTAAGAGAACGGTGACGGATAACCTTGACTTTTGGGTCAAAATTAAAATGACTAAAACAGGAGCTATACTGGGCCAAGTTGGATCGCTCCCCTTATTGAGCATTCTTCTTCAATACTATATCTGTTACTTTGTGATTGATTGGTGGCCACCCTCGATTTTGATTATGGAAGTGATTCTCGAGGTTGGAGATGGTAGCGGCTATGCGTTACCACTAGTCTGGGGTGCAAAACGGTAGAATCCTACCGTGGGCATTCCCACACGTGCCTTATTATATTTATCATGCTCGAGCCCACTATGACTTTGGTTTGTGCCATACCTATGTAGTGCTCCCTGAGTATCCAACTAACTTACGTTAGGGCTTATAGTATTGTATACCCTACGATGCTTATATAAAAATGTGTTAAGAGGGATATAGGTAATGTCTTAACACTATTTTAATATTTTACTTTACTGATAGACACTACATATATAGTGTATTTTACTAAATATAGATAGTTTAATGGATCCTTAGGAGATGGAAAATCCCAAAACATCTTTTAAGTAACTGCACGCAAGTTATGCACTGAATAGGAGATGTAAAATCCCGTAAACAACTTTGAAGCCATTACACTCATATTTACTTATTGTTGATTTAACTTACATAAAATCTTTTAGTTCCGACTTAAATGTTGTCTTTTCATTATGCTCTGGTCAGCTTGAGTTTTTCTTGTTGAAGACTTAATTTTGGAGAATAATGACAGAGATTAGTAAAATATTTATTATATATATTCCACTGCATCATATCGTTCTGTTACATTATCCTAATATACTTGTTGTATGTATATCTGTGACTGTATTCTAAACGTGTAATCAAATGTTATTTGTAAAACAGCTTCATGAACTGTTTATCTGATTATTATAATTTTCTATTCTACGGTGATATTATGTGTTTTTTCTCTTATTTTCTTATTGACCACGTTGACAATCCTCCTTTTTGAATGGTTTGAGTTGATCTGTGTGGTTTATTGTCGATTTGAACCATCCAAAAAGGTGGATCGTTACATCATCGGTGATATTTTACAAAAAAACAATCTCCAACTGAAACTCTAAATATTTATGCCTCTTATCCGCGCAACATTTTTCCCTAGATTGAGCTTCTCTCATCTTTCCTTGGAATAACTCAGTTCGCTCTATGGCTTCTCTTGCCATATCTGGACCAAGGACTATACAGTCTACAATCTCCAACCAACATGCTAGTGATTTGCATGGCCTTCCATATAATGCTTCGAATGGCGCCATTCCTATACTAGTCTGATAACTATTATTATAGAAAAACTCATCCAAGTGCAAATGGTCTTTCCACGACCAACCAAAATCTATTACATAAGATCTCAACATATCCTCAAGTACCTTATTGAATCTTTCTGTCTGCCTGTCTGTTTATGGATGATAAATGGCACTCATCTTAAGCTTGGTACCAAGATCATCCTTTCGACTCTTCCAAAATTCACCAGCGAACAATGCATCCCTATCACTGACTATCCTACTAGGAATCCCATGCAGTCTTACTATATTCTTTATAAACAACTTGGCCAATACATGCGCCATCCTGGTTGACATAACAGGAGTGAAAATGGCACTCTTGGTCAATCTGTCCACCACCACCCATATACTTTTATTTTCCATATTTGACCTTGGCAATATATCAATAAAATCTATGAATACCGAATCCCATTTCCAAAGTGGTATGTCTAAAGGCCGAAGCAAACCACTTACCTTTTGGTGTTCGACTTTTAGCTACCAGCAATTTGCACACTGATTTACCCATATGCCTACATCCCTCTTCATACCTTCCCTAGGAAACTTCTCTTTATATCTTGGTATAACATGGTTCCTCTAGGATGAATCGTAAACTTTTATCAATGACATTCCCTAAGAGCTTCCCTCCTTTGGTTACCAGTGTCTGGAACACACAATTATCCCTTCTTCCTCAACCATCTTATTTGGTTAAGTCTAAAATCATTTGGATCATCAATTTCAGTTCCTTTTTTAAGCCTTCTACCCTTCTCAACTAACAATGTTTCATCTCTCTGCTTAGAATTAATCCATTCAATTAGTGCTGGTTGAACTTCCAAGAAGGATAACATGGATGTACTTTGACTAGAACTAGTATCGATCTTAACTGCATACTACATATAGTCAATGCATCCAGTTCCTTCCATTCTACCAATATAGCTAACACCACATTCTGATGTTTCCTGCTATGTGTATCTACAACTTTATGTCCTTTCCCTATTGTATACTCAATACCAAAATCATAAACCGCTAAAAACTCCAGCCTCCTCTAATGCCTTATATTCAACTCTTTTGAGAGAATAAATACCTCAAAGAGTAATGATCCACATATAACTCAAATCATTCTCCTAAGAGGTAGTGTCCCCACATTTCAATGTAAAACTCACCGTTGCCAAGTCTAAATCACGAGTCAGATATCTAATTTCATGCGGTCTGAGCTGTCGAGAAGCGTAGGCAATCAGTTTACCCCTCTACATCAATATATCTCATAATCAATTACACACGCATTTGTATACACCATTAAATCTTGATTCCTATCTAGAACAACTAATGCGGGTGCATTGGTCAACAAATGCTTCAACGCAAGGAATGCTTCCTCATGCTTATCGGACAAAATAAACTTTTCATCCTTCCTGGTTAGTTTAGTCAAAGGCATTGCTATCCTTAATAAATCTCTAGCAATAGCCAGCTAATCCAAGAAAAGTTCTTATCTCGATTATCATCTCGTGTCATTTCCAACTGCTAGCAGTTTCGATCTTAGCTAGATTGACTGACAACCCCTTCTCTAAAATTGCATGATCAAGAAACTTCACTTCTTTCTTCTAGAAATGACACCTTGAAAACTTCACTTTTAGTTGATGCTGCCTCAATGTCTCAAGCACTATTCTAAGATGAATCTCATGATCTCTTTCATCCATAGAATATATCAAAATGTCGTCAATGAACACTAACATGAACCTATCCAAGTGATCTCAAAAAATTCGGTTCATCAAGTCCATGGAAAAAGCTGGCATTTATTTAATCTGAATGGCGTCACTAACCACTCGTAAGAACGGTGCTTCATTCGAAACGCCATTAATGGAATACTGTCCTCCACCACTCTCAATTGATGGAATCATATCGCTAAATCCAACTTGGAAAGTACTTTGGCTCCACTTAACTGGTCAAATAAATCATTAATTCTCGGCAAAGGATATCTATACTTTATTGTCTATTCATTCAACTTACGATAATTGATGCTTAATTTTAAGGACCCATCCGGTTTCCTCATGAACACTACAGACGCTCCTTAAATTGAACTTCTGGTCTAATGAAACTTTTTCTTTCTAAGTCCACTAGCTTCATCTTTAACTCCTTCATCTCGGTAGGTGTCATCCTACTAGGTGGTCTATTATAGGTTCAGCTCTTGGTACAGGATCTACTCGAAACTTAGTAGCTCGTTTCAGTGGTAGTATAGTAACAAGATCAAAGAAATCTGCAAATTCTCTAACAATTAAAACCCAACTCAATTCATATTCCACTTCTATGGTTCCCAACAAAGCACAAATTCTTGGACTCGAATTCTCAACTGAGTATACTATTAGGCCACTACTATCAGGATGTCTCGATGATACTTTCCCATCATGGGAAAATATCCTAGCATTGTATCTATTTAACTAATCCTTACCCAAATTTTTTCCCAAAACCCATGAAATCAAATACGTACAAACTGCAGGTAAAAGTATGACCTTGCAACTCCAACTTTAGATAGTCATACCTCATCCCTAGAGTTGCATATACATCTATTGGATTAGCTATCCATAAGGAAGTAACAAGGTATGATGGTTCTAAACATAACTTATCTACCAAAAACTGAGATATAAATGAATGCATTGCACCGGTATCAAACTATATCCTAACTGGTATGCTATGAATCAAAAGTGTACCTTCCATCACAAAATTTCCCTTCTCAGCTGTCGTTGATATTGATGTAGATGGTTCCAAAGCAAATACTTTTCCTTTGTTAGCCTAGGCCACTTCTAGGCATTTGTTCTTATAATGCCCTACCTATTCACAATTAAAACACTTCACATTCTGCTTCCCTACAACCTCCTTGCCATCACCAGATCGACACTCATTAGCATAGTGTCCATTCTTGTCACACTCTTAACAAACTATTTCTACTTTCCCCTTCTTGGTAGCTTCTCCTTTATTAGTTCCCTTATTCTTAAACAACTTCCTCTTCTTATTTTAAGAATTTTTTTTACTCCACTAGCTTCTCTTTCCCAACGGTCGAAGGCATTTCCTCGTTCCTAACAGCCATCTCTACCACCACATTCGATGGATCTCTGAGATGTGGCATAGTTTCTCTAGCATTCTATGGCCTCAACCCCCGAATAAACTTCTCGTTCCTCTTGATAACTGTATCAATAATAGTATGTCCATACCTAGATAGCTCATCAAATTTAGCAAAGTGATCCAAGACTGATCTTAAACCCTGATCCAACTCCATAAACTTCTTGAGCAAGGCTAACTTAGCTACATTAGACAAAATTATTTTCTTGAATCTCCTTTGAAATTCTGCCCAAGTCAATTCCTCTTCCGGTACCCCAACGTTTACCCTGTTCCACCAGAACAAAGCAGCTACTTGCAACTGTCTTGGAATCAATCTTCTTTTCTACTCATCATTCAGACCCAAACCAGAAAAATTTATCCCATAGTGTAACAGCCAGTATTCCACTTCTATTTCATCCTCGGTCCCTAGATATGGCTTTCCACCCAAACTAGTTTAGTCTCGACTTAGCTTAGCATAGTTATTACTAACTCGCACCACGGGACCAACTCCTTCTGCATTAGCAACAATTCATGTAGATTCTCCTGCAGCTGCTCCAGCTTGCATCATATTAATGAAGAACCGATACATATTCCCCATATCCACTGTCGGGGTTCCGCACCTACATTGGCACTTGCATTTAGTTTAGCATTTACCCATCGTCCCTGGTTTCTCGTGGTGTTGGGCTGAGCATTTCTATTGCTTGTGGTGCTTGCTCACCTAGATTCACTCTTCCGTTTTCTGCCTCCACATCTTTCTTTCTTGTAAATCTACATACGAGCCTTAGTAAGATACAAAAGAATGGTCTAAGAGAGGGAGGATAATACATACTCGTTTTTAGCACATAGAAGTGGTTACTGTAGCATTATCCCATGCCCTATTCTTTTTCTCTAATTCATTAGGATTATATTTTCAAAGATTGTTTAGGTTTAAAATTATTTTAATCATAAAACTATGCTCACCGACTTATAATATCCCCATTCTGAGGCCCAAAACTAACTAGTACGGATGGTGCATTCATCCATAGTTATTAATTCTTGATGACATAATATGGCTATGTTAACCATATCAACAATCAGAAGCACATGAATACGAAATTTTTTCAAACATAGGTTAATAAAAAAATTCACATTTCATTTCACAACTGATATTTCATATTCACTGCATAGTCCCACATTCTGAAAAAATATCATTATTACAAAATTTTCCAAGAGCAACATATAAAGATGCCTCCTTGGTTGATTAGTGTCAAACATCTAGCAATTGTATAAATTATCATTTACATCCAATAGACAAAACCAAACTACATAACAGCTATAGATAAAGCTTATAATAGCTAGATTGACTTTTGTATGTCTTGGAAGCTTGTTTATCTAACAGAAACCTGAAAGCCTTACTCCTGGCCTACTCAAACATGTACTCGAGAATTTAAATGGAAAAGAAAAAAGTTCGAGTTAGGAAATAGGCTGGTGTGAGTAGTAACCTACCATCCCAAAACAAATAGACATTTAGTGAGACCATGCCACTGAGTAAAGTGTGTTTTCACCTCACTAGTATCTTATCAAACCGTAACAGGCATATATTATGCTCCTGCAACCACAATGATTAGAACATAGAAAATGATATTTATAATAATGGAATATATGTTGGATTACCCATCCCAATTCCTCAGTTATCCATCTTAACTTCAAATGACTACCCATCACAATTTAAACTGAATATCCATCTTATTTTAATCTGACTATTTGTCTTAAAATTATATGGACTACCCATCCCATATTTAAACATATTCAGAATTATGTGGACTATCCATCTCATATGTATTATTTACTTGAATTACATATCCCTACCACACTGACTACCTATCACGTATGGTTTAATCATATAAAATTTTGTTGACTATTTGTCATACATGTTCCGTTTAACATAAAATGATGCAGGCTATCCCTCACACATCACATAGTTTTCCTAAGATGACTATGAACCCTGTATTACTCTCATTAAGACTATCTATTTCTAGCCTGATGTAGACTATCGATTTTACATCCCATATTGTTCCTATGATGACTATGAACCCTTCACATGGCCTTTTAATTCAAGTCACTTACATATTTCTCCTTAATCCATCTTACCCACATGTTTCCCTTTAATCCATGTTACCCACTTGTTTTACCCAAATCGATTAGTATCTTTAATTAGGTTATTTCCCCTTATATTTTAGCATTTCAATGACATACATTAATATCCCCAACAGTTTCACATCGAAGTTTATACTTATTGGTATTTCCAATGATAATGTCGAAATCTTTATTTAAATTAACATTGGTATCCCAAAAAATTTAAAGTCAAAACATATAGCATATGGCTCCTTCCCATCCATTACTCTGTATAGAAAAGCGTCAAAGTTCATATTTTAAGATGACATCGGTATTTCTAAGGATGTCGTTGAGGTAGAAAAAAGTAAGGCTCACTGTCTTTAATAAAATATTCATACCGGCATTTTTAGTGACGTCGACCTATATCCGCAGCGAAACAAACTCAAATTCTTTTAGGTATAAAACTTTATCGAAGATAATGTTGTCAAATATCATAAATTATAGGTTGTCCACTTATAAAAACAAAACTTTAACATTTAAAAGTTAGATAGCTAACTGCTGAAGATATGAGGCCTTTGACCCTCTTGAAGCTTAGGCCTCTTAGCCTTATTAAAAAAAATTAATTTATATGAAAACAAGCCTCTTTGGCATTACGGAAAGGAATTCTGATGTTGATACCCAAAGGCATCGACACTCAAGCATAAGGTCTTTGACCTTGATACACATAATTCTCATGACCTTCGTCGACGATATAAACTTCTATTCTCAAACTACTTCAGCTATTATGCCGCATTTCATAATGTGAAAGTCATGTATGGTTGAAGTCATTAAAAGCGGCATCACTGCCTTAGCCATATAAACACATAAAATAGTTAAGTATGGCATCGTTTGAAGATAGTGGTGAAGACATAGACATCGTCATCGTCGACATAAAGTTTTAAAATTTAAATAAGTCAAGAAGTGCGAGGGCCGCTGATATTATATTATCGAAGAGGTCGACTTCGGCCTACTTGAAACCGTTACATAGTTAAGAAGAAACTACCATAGGCTTTCTTTCAACACCACTTTGACACATATGGGATGTGGCTTTCTATAAGCGTGAAGGCACTGGGGTGGCATGGCACCATCATAATTCTTATGAAATCTATTTTATTACTTCTTAAAGTAAAAACTTTACACCAGATCATAATTATTTTCCAATATCTGTTGGATAAAGACTATCATTTACAAAAAGAACTCATAAATTCCTACCGCTCTATAACTTCAATTTCCTAAACATAATAAATTAATATCCTTGACTAATTAACCTTTTAAATGCTTATCTGGCATAATAAATTCACAATAAATTGAAATCGCTAAAGAAAAATTCTAAAGGTTCACATAAATTAGACAATATCCTTTTATTTAACATATAATGGACAAAAACTAAATTTAATTAATATTAATATTTAAAATCTGAATTTAGTCCTTTTCCTCGCTGGGTAAATTCATAAAATTTTCAAATAAATTTGGAAAACTGTAAAATTTAAAACGTACTTTCAAAATAATGTTTCAAACTATATATACAAAATTCAGGTCATTTGGAGGAAGAGAACTTCATATTTAACCCTAAAAACTATTAACCCGCCTTTTTACATGGCCACGAACAAGCGGGTTTAACCAAATCGACTGTTCATTTGTCAAAACTGGAATACGATTGGTTAGAGCCGGTTGGATGGATAGATGGTCGGTTAGGAATGGTTCTATATGCATGGCTCGGCATTGGAGGGACCACTCGGCATTGGAAAGGCAGCTTTGCGTTAGAGAGGTAGCTCGACATTAGAGAGGTGGCTCACTATTGGAGGGGCCGCTCGGCATGGTGGGTCGCACGACATCATGGGTCGGTCAGCATCGTTGGTCGCTAGGCGTCGTTGGTCGCTAGGCATCGTTGGTCGCTCGGCATCCTAGGTCGCTCGACATCCTGGGTCGCTCGGCATCGTGGGTCGCTCGGCATCTTGGGTCGCTCGGCATCGTGGGTCGCTCGGCATCTTGGGTCGCTCGGCATCGTGGGTCGCTCTGCATCATGGGTCGCTCGGCATCGTGGGTTGCTCGACATCATGGGTCGCTCGGCATCGTGGGTCGGCATCGTGGGTCGCTCGGCATCTTGCGTCGCTCGACATCATGGCCCGCTGCGCATCATGGGTCGCTCGACATCATGGATCGCACGGCATTACAGAAGAGGTCAGGGTTGCTCGACATTGTCACTTGGTCGGGGCCGTTCGGCACTAGATGGTGGCTAGGCATTTCGGTGGTTCGACACTCAATGGTGGCTTGGCATTTGGGTGGTTTGGCACTTGAAGGTGGGTTATGTTACTTCGAATCGCTGAGCATATCGCTTCGGTGCAGTACCATGGTTAATTTAGGTTGGCCTATGAAGGACTTGGGGTCGGTTGAGGTCAAGGGTGCGAACTCGACCGAAGTCTTAATGGGCCTGTATCACATGAGAAGCCCATCTACGTGGTTTCGCCGATAAATACAACATATAGGGCTTCAGAAAATGGATCTTTGGCTGGCTCTTTGACTTTCCATTTCCTAAGGCTAAGGTTACTCTACCATTTTGTTATTGTAACTAATTCTTACATCAATAAAAATAAAAATTCTAGAGTGCACGTAAGCCGGAGTTAGCCAAACCACTATTAAATCTGTTGTTCTTTATTGCTTTCATTTTAATTTTGACTGTTCTTCACATTAGTAATCTCTACATATACTCTGTCTATGAGCTGTGATTTTGATTTGGTTCTTTGATTTAAATTTGGGTGTTAGTGACCAATTTTAGTGCTAACATTTTGGTGCTTTCACTGAGAAGGCAAGCACCCGGGGATTTTGAGCTAGGAACTTGGATTACAGAAAGCAATGGCTCGACCATCAACATGGAAGCAAGTGATGGAAAGAAGCAATCAGGAGTGAAGTCAAGAGGCCTCCTCTAGAGCTAGAGCAGGTCAAGCATCAATCTACATCACCAGAGATGAGATGGAAGCGAAGCTGAAAAGGCAGAAAGACATGATACAGAACCTGCTTCAATAGGTTGGACATGTTGGAGCACAAAGTCAATGGAATGGACCAACCGCTGCTGCTGGCATTGCAAAATAAGGAATCATAGCTGTAGAAGTTTCTAGAGTTCAACACGGGAACCAGGTTGGAGGGATTGAAGGAAATCAGCAAAAGCTCGAGGGCAGTCCTCCAGGATTAGACACTAGGAGAGCAGTGAATGAAGCTCAACAAGCAGGGACCAATGTGAATGTAAATGACCAACATGAAGAGTACTACCCGGAGTAACCCCTAGGACATGGGGGGCAAGGTAGAGATGCAAACAAGGGACAAACCTCGGATGGAAATGAGCGGATGGCTGGATTAATGTGAAGGATTATAAGAGGAGGATTGACAAGCGGAGGCTTAGATGAAGTTAGTCGAAGTCCATTCACTCCGAATATCATAAATGCAAAGAATCCTCCAAAGTTCAAGTTACCCGTGCTAGATCTTTATGATGGGAAATCAGACCCAACCATGCATATTACCAGATATATCAGGCATATGGAAGTGCTGGGGGAATCCGAGGAGGTGATGACTTGATGCTTTCCTCTATATCTAATAGATTTGGCTGCGCTTCGGTACAGACAACTAGAGAATGGATCAACCAAAACATGGGGTGTGATGGTGGAATGCTTCATGAGACAGTTTAGGGTCCATGTGATGCGACCCAAGAGTGTGATGACCTTAGCCTCAATGAAACAAAGGACCGGAGAGTCCATAAGAGATATTCTATTGCGGTTCAATGCAATAGTTGCTTCAGTAGATCGCTCGGATCCGTTGATGATTTTGATGGAGGAGGTAGCAGGGGTTGCGGAAGGCATAGAGTTTAAGGATTCTTTGGCAAGAGATCCACCACAAGACCTTGGATAATTCTATCATAAAGCTGAAAGGTTCATCCGGTTAGAGGATTAACGCGCCGAAAGGCGAGAAATAAGCTCCATGCAAGGCGAAGGAAACTCCAAGGAACAGACTGGAATTGACAAGGGAAAGTGGAAACAGGATGATAGATATGATGATCTTGACAAATGGAAGAAATTCCAAGAACCCAGATTCAGACAATACATTGACTGGACAGCAGGCCTGGAACCGGTTCACAAGGAAACTCAGGGGAGCCTCCCCTATCGGAAACCACCCAAGAGAGATTCCACGAAACGGGAACGTATAAGTGGAAAGTATTGCCTATTCCATGAGCTGGAAGTGCATGCTACTGACGAATGCTGTCATTTGAAGGATGAGGTGGAAGAGAATGTTAGAAATGGTAGATTGCCACAGTACATGAGGAATCGGATAGCAGCCGTAGGACCTGAGCAACTACTGCCTCCACCTTACAGAGCTAATCCCGGATCGGGATCACAACTCGTCATCAATTAATCATGATGGCAAGGGCTAAGTTCAGGACTTAAACTTAGGTTGATCATTTAAATTTCTTAGATTTAATTTCAAAATAAAATGGCTATTCCACTTACACATGTATGAGAACCGGAGATATCCCCAGGCATGCTCTGAGATGGTAATGGACTGCTCTACCTGGAGAGGCAGTATCTAGATTTTTCCTTTGTTGATGATTGGACATTTTGAATTTGAATTTAATAAATGAACTTGAATTTCATAAAATAAATCTTTGACCGGAGAGTTAAAGAATGAATATTGGAAGTCAATTTGAAATTAATCACTTTATGAACCTACCCGGAGAGACAGGGTCCGGAGTGCAAGAAGTGAGTTGCTTCACCGGACAGTGACAGGATCAACTCACTTAACGCTGTTTCCCCTTTACCGGAAAGAGACAGGATGGGATCCAATAAGAGCCTGGAGAGGCTGACATCGCTCCAGGAGGATCATGACATCGCTTAATGTTCAGGGACACTGAATCGAAGTGCAGGGAGTGACGCTGCTTCGCCGGAGAGTGACAGGATCGACTCATTTAACGCTATTTCCCCTTCACCGAAGAGTAACAAGATGGGATCCAGTAAGAGCCCGGAGAGGCTGGCATCATTCCAGAAGGATCATGACATCGCCTAATGTCCAGGGACACTGAACCAAAGTGCAGGGAGTGACGCTGCTTCTTCGGAGAGCGACAAGATTGGCCCACTCAACGTTGTTCCCCCTTCACCGGAGAGTGGCAAGATGGGATCCAGTAAGAGCCCATAGTGGCTATAATTGGCTTAGGATTTAGGCCATGACATCTCTTAATGTTCAGGGACATTGAATCAGAGTGCAGGAGGTGCTGCCGCTTCGCCAGAGAGCGACAGGATCTCCTCACTCGACGTCGTTTTCCGTTCACCGGAGTGTGACAGGATGGGATCCGGTAAGAGCCCGGAGAGGCTATGATCGGTCTAGAAAGACCAAGACATCGTTATATGCCCTCGCGGGGTCATAGTGCAAGGGATGGAAAGAACCACCAGAGCGCAACCGGATCTTTCTATTCGACCGTCGAGTTTGGAATGGACTTGGCAAGGGTCCGAAGTGACCATCGATAGTCCAAAGAGGCTGTAGAATTTAATTTATAACTTCCATAAGTGGAAATGAATACTGTTACGGCTTCAAAAAGTCACGAACTTGATCAAGTATACTTTAGCTATTAATAAAATAGAGACTCACGATATTGGATTCGAAGCTATTCAATAAACACCTTCCAGTAGAAAGACATGTTTTGGTGGGCAAATATTAACCCGCCTTTTTACAAGGCCATGGATAAGCTGGTTTAACCAAATTGACTTTTCATTTGTCAAAACTAGAATATGATTGGTTGGAGCCGGTTGGATGGATAGACGAGGTTAGGAAAGGTTCGATATGCATGGCTCGGCATTGGTGGGGCCGCGACATTAGAAAGGCGGCTCGCGTTAGAGAGGCCACTCAGCATTAGAGAGGCGGCTCGGCACTAGAGGGGCCGCTCGGCATCGAAAAGGCGACTCGGCATCATGGGCCGCTCTGCATCGTGGGCTGCTCGACATCGTGGGTCGCTCGACATCGTGGGTCGCTCGACATCGTGGGTCGCTCGGCATCGTGGATCGGCTTGGGTCGCTTGGCATGGGTCGCTCTGCATCGTGGGTCGCTCGGCATCATGGGCTGCTCGGCATCATGGGTCTCTCAGCATCATGGGTTGCTCCGCATCATGGGTCGCTCGCCATCATGGGTCGCTCGGCATTACAGAAGAGGTCAGGGTCGCTCGGCATTGTCGCTCGGTCAGGGTCGCTTGGCACTCGATGGTGGCTGGGCATTTGGGTGGTTCGGCACTTGATGGTGGCTCGGCATTTGTGTGGTTCGACACTCAAAGGTGGGTCACATTACTTCGAGTCGTTGAGCATATCGCTTCGGTGTAGTACTATGGTTACTTCAGGTTGGCCTATGAAGAAATTGGGGTCGGTTGAGGTGATGGGTGCGAAATCGACCGAAGTCTTAATGGACCTGTATCACATGAGAAACCCAGCTACCAGTTTCGACTATAAATACAACATGTAGGGCTTTAGAAAATGGATCTTCGGCTGGCTCTTTGACTTTCTATTTCCTAAGGCTAAGGTTACTCTACCATTTTGTAACTGTAACTGATTCTTACATCAATAAAAAGAAAAATTCTGAGTGGATGTAGGCCGGAGTTAGCCGAACCACTATAAAATCTGTTGTTCTTTACTGCTTTCATTTTAATTTTGATCGTACTTTACATTATTAATCTCTACATCTATTCTGTTTGTTAGCTATGACTGTGATTTGGTGCTTTCATTTACATTTTGGTGTTAGTGACCAATTTTGGAGTTAACAAAAACCAATGAGCAATTATTATTAAATTCCAATCATTTATTGTTCTATCCAAACAATATTAAATCAACCCATCAAGTTATAACTTATCAAACTAACTTGGGTATTACCTATAATCAAGTTCAAGGTTAACTATAGAGATGGAAATTTATGGTTCACTTTAGGTTTTTTTATATAGAAGTTGAGATTTGGTGTTGTTTGGTTTCATAAGTTTATTTTCCATTGAATCAGTAGATTTCGACTCCATTTAGCTTATTTAATAGTCAGCCTCACTTTTCTCTTCTTAGACTGATTTATGATAAACGAAAAAGAGAACGAGGGAGAGGGTTTAAGGAAAAAGGTTTGGTCTATTCCTAAATTGCCCCTCTCACTCATTCCCTTGTATATTTAGTCTGTAAAATAATTTTAATTAGTTTGTTAAAGCATGACCTTATTAATTACCAAAATCTCATTTTCCTCAATTATTTATATTATTCTATTTAATCTATCCAATTAAATGTCCTGAATATTGTTAAAACAAAATAAAGGGTATTACAAAGGCATCGATGGATATAAGAGAGCAAGTGTTCCAAAGCTGCACTATATTACTTTTAGATAAGGAAGTTTACAAATTCAAGTTAGGGCCACACAATGTCCAAACTTGGAAATGATATCCATAATCATAGAAAATATGATTACAGGAGTTAGTGTTGGCGAACCAAACAAATCGTGTGTAGGGATTTCCTAGATTCTTGCTATCCAGACATTCGGTAGTATTAAGCTTAACCATAAAGACAAGCCATGCGTAGATTTTATATTTTGAAGGGGCCTTGAATGCCTATAGGTTGCTTAATTTTAGTGTCATACCAAAGTGCGCACAAAAAGTGTACATGGATTTCACTATGTATTGTCCAATGTTATTTATGCCCCAGGCAAACTGATCATCTCTGTCCATTAGCCAAGTGTTAGTAGTGAGCTATATAAGGGAATATAGTGTCTGAATGTTTCTAATAGTGATGATTTCTTAGAATTTTATATTGCATGTCTGTCAACTAAAGGCTTGGCTAACAGATATGCATTTACTACCAAAATTGAGAAAAAAATAAAGGAACAAGAAGTAGAGCACCATGTTGTCCAACCCTGGGTCTTTTAAGAAGGCAGTCTGAGTTCCATTACCCACCTCGATAGAAGTGCAGATGTGCAAGTGCCGACAACATGAAAGGATGCCCTTTCATAATGCTAAGGTGGAAGGAGGTGGAGGTGATCTTAGATCTACAAGGATGAACTCACCATTGTAGTGGTAGTGATTTACCTATTGGGCCCAAGGTTTGGAGCACCTCGATAACAAATCCCAGCCCCATTTCGAGAGAAAGGCCTTGTTAAAGAGAGCAAGGTTGATGACTCCCGACCCGCCATGTGACTTAGGTCAACAAAATCTACCCCAAACCACCAAGCAATTGGTTGGAGAGATATTGGTAAAGCCTTCTAGAAGAAGGCATGATGGATTGAGTCAATTCTAATGATGGCCCAGGTTGGAACCTTGTAGAAAGAGAGCCGATAAATAGGAACGGAGCTATGAAGGGAGTTAATTAATGCCAGCCTTCCCGCATAAGATAATAAAGTTCCTTTCAACTCGGCGATGTGCTTTGTCATTTTTTTCGAGCAGCATGTTCCAGTCCTCATGCTTAGGCTTTGAGGTTCTAAGTGTAAGTCCAAGAAAGTGGATAGGGAATGGTTGGAGAGAGCAGTTTAAGGTGGATGCAACTAAAGGAACTAACATGTCATCATAATTAATCATTATTAACATGCTTTTAGCAAAGAAGATTTCAGCTGGACTTCGAAGATGCAAATGAGAACAAAGTATCATGAAACTTGGCAAAGATACTTAAATAAATAATGGGAAGGACTCAAGAAAATAAAGAATCCAAAAAAGGCCAATTGCCTAAATCATCCCAAATTAAGCCTTGACTCAGCACTGAGTTTAGATGTCACATCATGGCATCTTCTTACTTTTGACAAGTGAACCTCTATTCTTCCTAAGCACGTTCAAGAAGTTTCGTAGAGTTCTAGTAAGCCGATCGTAAGAAAAGAAGATGTGAGGGTCCAAACTCTAGGATAATACGAGTTAAGGAAGAATGATTATCGAAACCCATCGATAACCTACCAAATTACATAAAGAATAGCAAGATGAAGCAAGGAACTCAAACAAGAGGATTAATCGATTGATTTCTAATGATTAGACACAGCCCTGAGTCTAAGGGTTTATTCAGTACCGAGTTTAATTGTTAGCTCACGCCATTATGACATTTTTTTATTATCTTGGGGCAATCCCTAGTCCACTCTGGAAGCGGGCTTCTAATTCAATATGCCTGTTGTGCCTATAAATACCAACAATAAAGCAACCAAAGCAGGATCAGGATTCTGCTATCACTATGCAAGAACTTTATCTCTTCTTCAACTCTTCCTCTACATTATAACAGGACGACGGTCCTATCTTAGCTGAAACTGGTCACCAAGGCAATAACTATAAGCAATTCTAGGACTTAGAATTACTGTATCTTTTGTACTTGTGACTCTCTCTTTCAAACATTTTGTAATCTCTTACAATGAAGAGAAAACAACTATAAAGTGGACGTGGGCTTAGTTAACAACGAACTACTATATAAAAACCTTTTCCTCTCTCTTATTTCTTTTACTTTATAATTATTATCTATTGTCTTTTGTCACATTCTAACAAGGTTGGTGCTTTCACATAACACCATTGGGTGTTGATGCACTTTTTGGGTTAATATTTTAGTGCCTTCACTGAGAACCAAGAGCCAGATTTAAAGACTTGAAGCTTGAATATATGATATGGAGAAGATGAAGAGTCCTAACACTAGATCAAGGTTTGGAGGAAGTCAACCAAAACCTCGAGGCAGCTAGGAGGTGTCCTCAAATTCCCACCAATCCATTTATGTGACCAAGGATGAGATGGAGAGAATGTTAATGGAGATGCAGGATGGAGAGATAACTAGACAATAGGAAACGCTTGAAGGATTCATCTAAAGGATGGGACAATAAGAAGCAGTTAGAGCTACTGGAATTCAAAACCAAAGACAAGAAGTTAATGAAGGAGCATCTTGAGTTAGAGCGAAAAAACTTAAACAATGCCCTACAATTCGAGGGCACAATCAATTTGGATCTAAGATGAGCTTTAATGCCTAGAACGGGCAACACCGAGGCTTGAGAGGTGAATCAGAACAAAAATACATGACAGTAGAAGTTGAAACCATAAGTCTATCAATGGAACAGAGGAAAGAATGAAGTTTTGGATCGATGACTTCCATTGGATAACAACCCCATGATCGAGATGGATTGGGTCAGGTTCGATTCCTTTACCCCGAATCTGAATAAATGGTGCATTATAACCTCAGGCTACTCACACTATACTGGATCCTAAATAGTCCCTTGCTACGCTCTAATTTGGATGCCTAAGATGAACACTCTGGACAATAATAACCCTAGACCACTTAGAGTGCACAAAACCTAGATTGGTCTCTGTCATGCCCAAATTTGGATGTTTAGAGTGATTGCTTAGGATAGTAATGACCCCAGACCATCATACATAAACAAAATCAAGATTGGTCACTAGTCAAGCTCTAAGTTGGAAGTTTGGGATGAACACAGGATTTTGCTTAGTTACTGCGATTCTGATATTTGAATTTTGAAATTCCACCAGAGAGTGATGGTTGATTTTGATCGCCTTGTAGTTCCGACCAAAGGGATGGGATCAGAGTGAAAGCTGCAAGTCCCCTTGCAATATAACTTCAGGCTGCTCACATGTGTATTGGATCCTAAATGGTTCATTGGAACGCTTTGAGGTGGATGCCTGAAATGAGTATTTAGGACAATAATAAACCTAGATCATTTAGCATGTACAAAACCTAGATTGCTCCCTAGTCATGCTTTAATTTGTATGTGTAGTGTAATTGCTTAGGATAATAATAACCCCTAACAACTCAGACGTGCACAACACCAAGGTTGGTCCCTTATAATGCTCTGACTTGGATGTTTGGGATAAACACTTAGGATTTCTACTTAGTTCTTTAATTTTTCTATTACAATTTCAAAATTATATCGGAAAGTGATGACTGATTTTGATTGCCTTACAGTCCCGATCGGATAGATGGGATCAAAGTGCAAGGTGCAAGCTCCCTTGCCAAAGATCGAGTGGATGGGCTTGCACGAAAATAAGTCCTCTCACTAGGAAGTGAGGGGATGGGATTGCATGGTCATTAAATCCCTTTGCCGGAGAGTGAACAGACTCAGGGATCTGAAGAGATCGAACCTTGGATTGGAATGCAAAACGACCTGGATATCTCGTCCCCTCGAATCAAACAATAAACGATCCAAAGATATCATCTCCCTTTAAATAAATATTAAACAATCCTAAGAGATCATTCCATTTAAATGAAAAATGATTCGAAGATATTGCATGATAAACTAAAAGAAAATGATTTGAAGAGATTAAACCCTAGAACGGATGCAAATTTAATAAAAGGATTTGAATGCCCTCTGACTAGAATAAAATAAATAATCCTAGAGGAACGTATGATGATCTTGATATATGTTGTGATAAATCTAAATGAAAGTTGAATGATAATGATGTAAATCATGGACAAATAGGGGATAATTTTAATATGTGATGTAATATATATGATGTAATAATTCCAAATAGAGTCAGAATGATTGTGATGTATAAACTACACTTAGGCAGAGTATAGATTCTTTGGCTATAATAGGTTTGGATCGACCAATAACTGACAAGAGAATCTGAAGGAATTATATGATTCATCAATACTGAAATAGCTGGAGAGCTCAACTATTGAAAACTGATTGTTGGAACTTATTCTTGAGCAAAGCCAACCTTACATTCAAAAGGCATACTCTAAGGGGCAAGTGTTAAGCCGTTTTTTAGCAAAGTATATTTCAACTGGACCAAGAAGATTCAAATGGGTACATAATGGCCTGAAACTTGGCAAAGATACTCATAAGAACAATGAGGACTTAAGAAAATATAGAATCCAAAAAAGGTCAAGTGCTTAACTCGACCCTAGTTAAGCCTTGACTCGGCACCGAGTTTAGATGCCACATCATGACATTATAATTTTGACAAGTGATCCTCTAGTCTTGCTTAGCATGTTCAAGATGTTTCGTAGAGTTTTGGTAAGCCAATCATAAGACATGAAGGCATGACGGTCCAAACTCTAGGATAATCTATGGTAAGGAGGATTGATTACCAAAACTCGTCGATAGCCTACCAAATTACATAAAGGACATCTAGACGAAGCAAGGAACTCAAAACAAGAGGAATTAGTGGATTGTTTGTTAAGGATTAACCTCGACCCTGAGTCAAGGAGTTGATTCAGTACCGAGTCTAATAGTTAACTCTTATCGTTATGATATTTTTTGTGCTATCTTGGGGTAATTCTTAGACTACTCTGGAAATAGGTTTCTAATTCAATAGACTGTTGCCCCTATAAATACCAAACCATTAAACAACTAAAATAGGATCAGGATTCTGCTATCACTACGTAGGAACTTTATCTCTTCTTCAACTTTCCTCTACATCATGGTCACTAAGGCAGCAACTATATGCATTTTAGGATGTGGAACTCGTCTAACCCTTTACTTGTGACTCTGTCTCTATTTTTCTCAAACACTTTGTAATCACCTATAAACAAGATCAAATGGTTATAAAGTGGACGTAGTCTTAGTTAATAGCCGAACCACTATAAAAATCTGTGTCCCTCTCTTGTTTCTTTTGCTTTATTACTATTATCCATTTTCTTTACCCTATTCTAACAGGGCTGGTGCTTTGACGTAATATTCTTAGGTACTGATCCACTTTTTTGGTTAACGATAATTGTAATGGAGCTTTGGGAGAAGTTAATCTTAAGCCCATAAGCCAATTCAAAGCAGTAAAGTAGAATGAATTGTGTCATCGGTAAACTGGAAAGAACTTAGAGTGGAATGGACTGCCTCCTTTTCCTAGACAAGCCAGAACCCTATAGGGTAAGTTAATCATACAAGTGAAACAATCTATACCTAAATTGAATAGAAGCGGTTATAAGGGGTATTCATGTCTATGCCCCCTGAGATTTACAAAAAGGCCTGCTTTATTTCCATTAATACAAACAAAAGGGAAGAGTTCAGAAGCTGGCTGACCTAGATGATGAATCTATTAGAGAATCCTCTAGCCTTCAAAAAATCAAAGATAAAATTCCATGAAATTAAGTCAAAAGGTTTGGAAAACTCAAGCTTAACTACAACATAGTTGATGTTATTGAATGCATAGTAGTTGATGGCTTCCTGAATAGACGTGGCATCATCAACAAAGGATCTACTAAGACTAAAAGTAGATTGTCTCAAGGAGATCAGGTCCTGCAAGATGGTTTAAGATGATAGGTCAAGACTTTAGAGATGAGTTTGAAGATTGTGTTTTGAAGGCTGATTGGGTGGAAGTCCATAAAGAAAGAGGCTCCCTAAAATTTGGGGATGAGAATGATGTTTACATAGTTCAGGCTGGAAATCAAATTGCAGTGGCGGTAGAATTTCTTGAAAACAAGTTAGATGCTAAACTTGACAAATTCCAACTAGCACTTTAAAAAGAAAGGGGTAAAACCATCTAAGCCAGGAGCCATATCACCAGCCATGCCATTAAGCACGGCCTAAATCTCATCAATTTCAAATTCTACGTCAATGGGATTGGGAGGTGGGCACATTGAAGGAAACAATTATTCCCAATTGATGATATCAAAAGTGGGGGCTGGATCTTGAAGAAAGGTTTCATAATGCATGGTGATGGAGTTTTGGATTTCATCTTCATCTATAATTTCTCTACCATTAGAGGTGATGCTCAAATTTTGTTTGATATGTGTCTGCTATTTGAAATTTTATGGAAGCCAGCGGTATTCTTATCCCCTTCCTTGAACCACTAGGATCTAGATCTTTATTTCCAAGCCAGCTTCTCCTGCCTTACGATCCTATCTAGTTTAGCTTCCAACACCCTCGACGCTCGGAAGGCGAGAGAGGTAAGCTTTCTTCTTTTAGGTTAGAGTCTAAAATTTGGCCTTGAAATCGCTCCTTCTTAATACTTAAGGAACACCAAATGACCAGCAAACTGTTTCTTTAGAGCTTTCCCTGTGAACCTTGATTTAGTGACAAACGCCCTAATAGTGGGGATAGGAACTATGAAAGAGCTCCAAAACCACTCGACCATATCATATATGCAAGGCTTAAGGGTTCAGAAGTTTTAAAATTTGAAGTGGGGAGATGAGGAGAATCTTCACCATCGTCAAGAAGGATAGGGTAGTTGGTCGTCGACAAAATTTCTATTGATTTAGAAATTTGCCGAAAAATTTCAAATTAAAATATAACCGCAAGCGCACGGCGTACACTTGAAGTACGTGGCGAATACGGGTCGATCCGCAGGGAATTGATGATTTAAAAAAAAATCTATTCAATCAAATTATACCAAAGTCGAAGAGGATTTGTTAACTAGAAATAAAATGATGCTAACACTAGAAAATGCGATTCAAAAATTATTAGACTAAAGAACAATTTAGAGGCAAATCCACTCTCAAATTTTTGTAAATCAACAAACACATAATTTATGATCTCTAACTTTGATATTAAGTGAAATAATCATTGCATTTATCATAAGTATGGTTTGTTTATGTTATTAGTTAACATAACTCAAACCATCAAACTATAATACAACAATTATACCACTTACAATTCTCATGAAAAAGAAGCCAAAGCAAAAATTATTTTAAGTATGATCTATTTACTATTGTAACTAGTAACATAGATCATCAAATTTCATTTTTACTTTCATTTCATAATCAAAAATTAATTAGCAAATGTTGATGTAAATTGTGTTTATGTTGAGTAAGAATAGCTCATTTGCATAAGCAATATAAGCTATCAAACCCACTTGTATAAACTTACATCAAAATTCACATTCATGAAGCATAAACAAAGAGATCATAAATCATAAAAAATGTTGAAATTACATAAAGTTAGAGAGCTTCATCACCCCTAAATTGAAGAGGTTTAGCTACTCATTTGTGGCATTGAAGCATCACAAGTAAGTTTCAACATTAAAGAAAAGAAAATAGAAAATAAGCAAAGAAAGCAAAAGAGATTAGCTACTAACTACTTGCATAAATGTAAATCTAAGCTATGAACATAAAGAGAAAGAGAGCATATAAATAAACATTAACAATAAAACAAAGAAAAACATGTAGAAAAGAGAGAAGAAAGAGGCTTGGAAGCCATTTTTATTTCATAGAACATTGAGCTTACACTTTGATTTCTTAATTTCCTAAGTAAAATGAAAGAGTAGATGATGATCTTCATGTACATAAGAGGGCTATTTATACATGCATAAAACCCTAATTCTCTTTTTAGGGAGCTTCCCAAAATACACTTGAGGTGGTGTAGCCTCCAAGTAATCATTAACATTCACTAATCCCCACTTAATATGTACATGAAGCTTTAAGTCCTTTTAGCATGTGCTTAACTTCTAATTGGAAGTTAGGTAAGTGGGTGGGGTCCTCCATGATCTTGAACTTGAATTATTTCCTCTTCATTCCTTTGTATTTCCTTGTGCATGCATGTATCTTCATATAAGCCTCTTCCATATGCATCCAAATTCCTATAAAAATAATCAAAAAATGTCCAAGTAAAAATTCTTACATTGACACATGCACAAAAATGACCGTTTTGCCCCTGAATGATGATGAAAATATGATGGTTTGGAAATAATTGAATTTTGGTTTTAAACATGTTAAAATGCCCAAATATGATGATTATTTTAAAAAAAGAGATAAAATATGGATGTAAATATATGCACAATTACGTGCACATCAGTAGTGTTCAAAGATAATAGAGGGTAGGCTATGCTGGGAAGAAAATAGATGCATATCTTCCCAAGATAAGATTATAAATGATCTATCAAGTTTGGTAAGAGAAGTATGGGTATTTGTTAGACCACGTAAAGGGTTGATTATTTATAGAAAAATCAATATGGTTACATGCGGACATAAAGTCATTGAACCCATTCAAATCCGAGTCCGAACCCACGTTATTTATTTTTATGTGGGAGCAAGTAACATTGAAATCATTTCCTAAAATCTACAAGCCATTAAAATGGGAGGAAAAATCTGTATAGGTATCCTAAAGTTTCAAATGATGGGCTGGGGAGTGGGAACCATAGTTAATGGAAAAGGAGTAGATATCCCTAGAAGGGATATGATAAAGGATTGCGCGTAGGATACTAGGGGCCAAAATAGATTGCAATAAATTCCACCTTCTCTCATCCGTAGAGTAATGATACCCTATTGGAACCAATGACTTCCAAAGAAGTCCAACCTGACATCAAAATTTCCACATATAAGTCTAATTCTAGCATAGGTAGGCTTACGAAGCTTTGATTCTTGGAACAAAAATCGATCGAGCTTTGAAGTTTTAATAAAATTCGTAATTAATGCACATTTATGTAAACTCCCTAGACCATGAACATTCCAAGATAGAATCTTAATAAGGTATCATAAGCCATTTGCTTTTCCAAATTTTTTATAAAAGATACTACTTTTCAACGATAAACTAATACAAAATTTAGAAGCGGCAGACATGATTGCAGACTGATTAATCGTGTAAAGAATATTAGGTATAAAAGTGAAACCTTTTAAATTATGCCCTTCACTCATGGAAAGTAGGTGAACACTCCTCTTGACCACCGGAAGCAAGTTGGATGGCACATGAGGTAGTGATTGGGCTGTTAATGCAACTGGTATGCAAGCGCGAGTAGTACAGAACAGCCTTAGGTCAGTCTCTATGTCCATTACATGGACTATGTTTTACTGGGCACCATGCCCAAGGTTCCTTCCAAAGTCTAGGTCCATATCAATAGTGAAATAGAGGTCTCTCTCTGCAGAATTCATCAGCACAGGCTGGGAATCTTAGATGGGAACCAAGTTGACTGCCCAAGGTGGTCTTCCAAAGGAGCATTATCATCCTCAAAGGAAGCGATCGTAACCACTAGTTTTACCACCTCAATATCCTTTATTATGTCCTACAAGTTGGCCTCTTTCGACATTACATCATCTGCAAAACTGAGAAGGAAGCATACATGTCCAAGTTTGCAAACCTTTATCACCGAATAGATAAACCGGCTTATCCATCTAGAGCTCCAGACAGTTGGCCTCTAGAGAATGATGTACATACGCTCAATCAAAGGATGGAAATGGATCCAATGTGGAAAATTGAAATTGAAGTCCAGAACGAATGCTCTTACGACAAACAAACCAGTAAGGGCCGTAGATTTGTTAAATCTAACCTTGATAAAGGCAAAACGATGGTATTGAAATGCCAAAGAATAGTGATTTGCAGTGATGAACTCACCTTTGGGGAAGAGGAACTAATGTAGATCATCATCACCTCGAAGAAAAGGCAGGAGGTCCGAGATTCAACGAACCTATAGGGAAGAACATTCTCGATTGAGAGACCACTGCTTTGCAAATATCATCCCTCTAACCTTATAAAAAATTCTTTTTTGATCGTGATGGTGATGAGGTGGTGGGTAGGGAACCGGACCAGGAATGAGCGGTTACTATAAATGGAAATTCGCTAGCCAACTGGCCCAAAATGAAGCTCCACGTACAGTTGCGACTCCACCGCTGACTATAGGCCGGTGACCACTGAAAAATGATGTACACTTGGGTCTCAAGACGTGTTGCTTTTGATGCATGCACATTGATGAAGGAGAAAGTGGAAATAGGCTTAGCAAAATCAGTTTTGGGTTAATAAAATTTCTAGGGCAGATTGTGGGTCGTAGTAGGGACGGATACCAGATTGACACGAGCAGATAGAGGAGTAACTAAAAATACTTTGCATATAGCCATTCCCTTTAGCATCACATTCACCCACCTTGCATTAAACCATGCTGCAGAGTTAGGGCATTTTGCAGAAAAATGCCTCGATTTTTCGCACTTGAAACACAAAATAGAGTTTCTACAAACACACGCATATAACCATGGAGCCCACAATGGAAACTCTTTTTCTCACCTTTTATCTACTATTATCTTGGGTGCATGGTCGTGAATATTTCCTTTCGAAGCTGGCTTAGCTATTGCAAGTATGCCCAAATTTGAATTTGAAAAAATAGGATTCGCGGGACATGGTGGAGCAGGCGATAGAACAATGCCTGCGTGGGATCGTTGAATTAATGAAGACCCAGGTGCCGGAAAAACATTAGATGGCAGAGCCACCTCATTAACCATAGGATCGTAGTGAAAATGGCTATTATCCAAATGATACGAGGTGACTTCCTAGATGCCAAAGGGTGGAGGTGCCGGCTCTAGGGACATTTGTAGTGGAAGGTCAGGTGGACAACAAGGCAAGTTAATTGGAGAAGTGATGGAAGACTGAGAGAAAACGATTTTATTTAATTCAATCCTTATTATTTATTTATTAAATTATTTTTATCTAATTTCTATAACGGCACTATAATTTCATATTAATTAATTCAAATTATACTTAATTCATTAATTGTTATTATTTAATTATTATTTAACTGCTTCTCGATAGGGGGATTATTACAGACCCTTCTCTTAAGAAAATTGCATCCTCGTAATTTCTCCTTAGGAAGAACATATTTCAAAGCTGATAAATATAAGTTTAGCCATACCATAATTAATTATATGTAAATAAATCAATCATTAAAAATTTGCAATACTCTATTTCTATTAACACGAGTTGACGCATATAGTGGCTGCCTTGTCTTGTTTAGTATCACATAGAGTAATATAAAATCAATGATTAGATCTTTCATTAGGGGCTTATCTAAAGAATTAATTTTATAAATATTGGAATTCTTAACTCAACAATTACTCTTTAAAGAATAATATTATATAAAAGTTGCAAATGTCATTTTACTTCAAATTATATTTACAAACTGAAAATTATTTTCCATAATTACATAATACTTTACTTTACTTTACTTTAATGATTTTTTTTTGAAATTCAAGTGTCTTATTGACAACGGATCAATGGATGTAAGTTATGTATCATATGAACATTGTAGGAGCACCAAATTTGAATCCTAAAACAAAATATTCAAGTGTCTGCAATGTTTATGCATTCCTAAAAGGATGGCTATTTTTGGCAAATAAAGGAATCATGGGTATGCGTACTTGAGATCCTATAATTGGATTTTTTGTGATTTAGGTTTAACAGACCAAGGGAAAAGTAGGTTGGTATCTTGCGGGTTACAATCTAGTGCTTTGGAATCATACGATGCCATTACAACAACATGACTAGAAGAAGAAATAAGTTGGCAAGGGATAAAGATCTAAAGCTCATCTTCTTCCCAAAGCCGAAAAGGCAGCTTTACTTCAAAAATTTATAGATTTAACCAAAAGAATTCATTGGTGACCGAGTGTGTAAGTGAATTTAAAGATCTGTCATGGTTTACACCCATCAGAAGTTTAATCTTGCACTAAATGTGAAATTGAGGGACATATTACTTACTTAGAAAAGAATTCCATTTGGGTAAGTCATTGATATGGAGTTAAGATATGAGAAAGTCCAAGAATGTTATTAACTGAATACGATTAATCCCAAGACTAATTAAACTATATTATCAACTTATACTTATATATTACCAGTATATAACAATTACATATACACTCTCATATGTGCAACGTACTCAACTCATGTGAGGGTATTGCTTACTCTATCTCTTAATGAGTCATACCCCATCAAAATTTTACCAAATCTAATTTGAAATATAAATTTAAACGAATCCTAAAACATATTATATATATTAAATCAATCTCAACTAGATTAAATATTATTATTATGTGATGACCCGGAATTTTAAAGCAATATCAATTTAATAATCAGAATTAAAAATTAAATTGATTTGATAATCTTTGTAATGAGATTTGAATTAATTTAATAATCCAATAAAATAAATAGTAATTGATAGATTTTATCTTTTTAAATTTAATAAATTGTTTACTATTTATAATATATATAGAATATTGTATATATTGTAAATAAGTATTGTTTTAAATTCAATTAATAAATAAATCCTGTTTTCTATAAAATTTGTATCTTTAGTAAATTGTGAATTATGATTTTATTTAAAAGTTAAACTTTTTAAAAGCCATTTAATAAATAAAATATGGTTTTAAATACCTAAGATAAATATTAAATGATTTAAAATATGTGTAACTCAAGTTTAAAATTTAAATAAATAACAATGAGGTTATTTTGAGTTTCTTTTAAATATAATGTGATAATAAATAATTTATTAATAAAGAAATAATTTCATTTATAAGTTATTTATGGTTATTTAATATTGTTATTTCTAAAAATATAATAATACTTTGTTTTAGCGAATAAATTTTTAAACAAAAATTATTGTTTTTCATAATTCAAATTTGTGGTTGTATTTGTAAATAAACTGGATTTCAAAAATTCATTTTGAACATGAATTCAAAGTTTTAAATCTAAAGTATAATTTTTTTTAATTTATTTTGATTTTGAATCATTTGTATAAGTTTAATATTTATTCATTTTAAAATATTTGTACATGTAAATAAATGCATGATTGACTAATTAATTAATACAAGCTTACATTTATCCTATATTAACATCTAACAAAATACTAATTAATATTTAATGAATGATAATTACTTAAAAAGACAAGTGTATGCATATTATGTTATTTTAAACAAGTGTAAATAAATAAGCAAGAGTTTTGACAAATGTCATGTTTGAATTTTATTTTATTTTTCTTTCTTTGATTTTTTTATTAAACCATAAGTTAAGTTTTATAAACAAACATCTCTCATTTCTTTTCTTTTCCCAATCTCATTTGCAAACAAAGAAATCT
Organism: Allium cepa; assembly: GCA_030765085.1. Taxonomy (NCBI): domain Eukaryota; kingdom Viridiplantae; phylum Streptophyta; class Magnoliopsida; order Asparagales; family Amaryllidaceae; genus Allium; species Allium cepa. The sequence continues at coordinate 111,538,730 of CM060943.1, forward strand.
GAAATCAAAATCATGTTCAAAACAAAAGTCGGTAATCATCTTCAAAAGCCTTAGTTCAAACATGCAATCCCTTTTCCATGTAATTCATTTCAAAATACAAGGCCTGCATACCACTTTCAATTTTTCCAGAAAACATTAACCTGCACCATCTTCAAATATCAAGCCTACAAAATCATATTCCCTGTAAATATATACCATGTAAAAGCATTTGTAAACAAGAACATGCATGTACATTTTTCAATTGCAATCTGGAATCTGAAGCAAGCCAGCATCTTTTCAACTAAAGCAAGTCAGTTTCAAAGTAAATCTGTAGCCTGCAATTTTGGGATTCAAAGCAACTGTCTGCATGCAGTTTTAAATTTAAGAAGCAAAACATTCCAGTTTCTAATCAGCAAGAAACTTCATTTTCAAGTATAAAATTTATTTCAAGAAAGAGGGTTTCAGTTTTCAGGCTTTTCAAAACAAATCTGGGGACTCTGTTCTTCTTTTAAAAGGTGAGTAACATTTTAACTAAAGTAATTTAGGTAAATATGATTGTCTGATTTATTCCTGATATAATCATGTTTTTGTGTGGAAATATATGATGAAAATTCTCTGTATTTATATTGATGTCTAATGCATGCTTATATTGTGATATGCTTTTGCCTGTTCTAGAATTACAGATTTAATATCTGATCAAAATCATGATCTTATGTTTAAACTAAGTTTAAAATTCAAACAATATATGGTTTTATGATATAAGTTAATGTTTAAAATTTTATTTAAATGTATAAATAAAAGTCTGTATTGTTTCTAGAAAATTCAAAGAACAGTGCAGGTGTTATAATCTGGAAATTTAAATACATTAATTTATAATTCCAGGAATGAAATCTGAATTCTTAAAACAAAAGATGATTTTTAAAATTAAAATCTTGATTTCTAGTATTAGGATTTAGGCTCTGTCCTTATTTGAACTGGAAGTGTTGTTTGAACAAATTCTGGGGGTTCACTGGCTATGGAAGATTGAATTTCTTCCTGGAGGTAGAAGCATGAGTATGGAATCAGGGAAAATATGAGATGAAGGATTAAAACAATGAGGAAGTGGTGATTTGAGATTGAAATTTTTAAACCTAGTTTTTTTTCTGTTAATGAAATTTGATTGTTGCGATCCCTATAAGTTACCGAGCCTTCTCAGATTTGGGGGAATGATTGATGGAGTGTGGGAGAAGTAGAGGCCGGAGGGGGAGTTCCTCTGGTGGTCGGAGTACGGTGGTTGAGGCAATTTATGGTTTCGACATTATTTCTGTGTTGAGCTCGAAAGCTCGTTTTTGGAATTGGGGTTCGGCATTTGATTTGAGGGTCGGAATCGTGTTAGGAGGCGACCGTCGACGTGCGTGGATAGTCGCGAGAGGCCGAAGGTGATGGCGGCGCTGGTGCAGGTGCACGGTACTTGGTGTATCAGGTGATTGTTTGGGGGAAGATGGATTCTCGTGTTTTTATCGGGTTTACGCGTCATTTGTTCGAAGCTGTGGGGAAGTAGACTCGAAGTTTTTGTGATGAGGGCTCGGGTATTTGTGGATGCAGTCTTTTGTAAACCTGACAGTACCCTTTCAGTTTAATGTGTTCTAATGGGTTGTTACTCGAGTTTTATTCAAGTTAGTTAGTGTATTGCTTGGGCAAGTTTAGATTAGGCTCGAGTGAATTATTAGCAGTTCGAGTTAGACTTGTTACAGGAGAAATCCTGTTTTGTTTTCAAATTTTAAAACTGAAAATTAAAATCATTAAGCAAAGTTTTAAAATATGTTTAAAACTAATTTTGTATTATGGATTCAAGTTTGATTTGAATCATAGTTGGAAATGAATAAGATTTTAAATTCAAATTTGTTTAGAATAATTTTAAAAGGGTTTTATTTGTTTAAAATGTTTTTAAGAATTTGAATTTAAATTGGAATTTGAAATATAAAGGAATGTTTTTAAACAATGTTTAAATTTGATTCAAATCTTGATTTGAATCTCTGGTTTAAAATAAATTTAAGTTTTATAAATTTAAGTGTTTAAAACAAATTTGAATGATGATGTAAAATTTAAATATTTTGAATTTAAAAAGAAATTTGTTTAACTCTTGTAAAATTTCTTTTATAGGAAAAGTTTTTAAATTGATTTTAAAACTAGGTGATGTTAAATTATATGATTTGAGTTTCATTTAATTATTAAGATAATTAAATGAATAGTTAATTTATTTTATAAACTAATGAAATAAATAATTACTTAAAGTAATTAAAGGTTTAATCTTAAAGGTTTAAGATTTATTATTCTTAGAATAATTAACTTGTAATTAAGAATAATTAATTAAACAAGATTTGATTTTAATTAATGATTGAAATTGATTAATCAAGTAATGATGGATTAATTAAGTTTTAATTAACACTTAATAATTTAATTAATTGGGGACTAATTAATGGGTTAATTAATGATTAATTAATCTGTAATTAATAATGATTAAAATAAGATAATTATTTTAGAAGAATAATTAATAAATTGTTAATAGTTAATGAAGGTCATTAACTAAGGATTATTTAATAAATAATTAAATGTGATTAATTTTAATAATTAATTATATTAATTAATTTAAAGATAATCATTTGTGTAAGTTATTAAGTATAAATACTTATGGAGGAGATTAAGGAATTAATTACTTATTGTAATTAATTGAGTTTAATTTGATTAGATTAAGTTAATTAATTCAGTTTAATTAATTTAAATTAATCATTTGATGATTTGTGAAGTATAATTATTTAATGTAATTAAATAAAAAGAAATTACTTAGAGAAGTAATTATTGGGTAATTACTGTATGTAATTAATTTGAAGGTGATTTGATAATTGAAGTAATTTAAGTATAATTACTTTGTGAATTAATCAAGGAATTAATTTGAGATAATTAATTATGGAGTAGTTAATTTGTTTGGTAAAGTAATTAAGGGTAGATAATTACTAAATAAGGTTAATCAAGAGTGATTAACAATTATGGTTTAAATTAAGATTAATTGCTTAATGTAATTAATTTAAATAAGGTAATTAATTAAAATGTAATTAGAGATGATTAATTAATATAATCAATGATACAATAAAGATTGATTAATTAATATTAATTAATCAATAATAAGTAATTAAGGATAATAAATTAATTGTAATTAATTAAGGTTAAATGTAATTAATTATAGTTAATTAATTAATAAAGTAATTAAAGGTTAATTACTGTATTTGGTTTAGGATAATTAATATTGTGGAATTAATTAAAGTATTATTAATCGGGATTGATTAATTAAGATGATAAAATTAGAGGTTAATTAATTAATTAATTTGTAATTAGTTAATGATGATATAAGCAATATTTATATTGAGTAAGTGATTAATTTAATTCATTTTAAATTAATTAAAGATGATGTAATTAATTTAATTCAATTTAAATTAATTATAAATAGTATGATTATGGATCATTGCTTATGAATGGTTGTTATTGGTTGCCTTGAATGGTTTGGAAAATCTCAACTATGAGATTAGTATTGTTGATTGATATGGATGCATTGGTTGCATTATGATATGGATTATCTTTTGATAGTAATAATATGGATTATCTATTGTTATGATAATGATAATTATCTGTTGTGAATCTATGAATTATGTATCTATGTGTATATAGATAATGTTAATTGAATTGTTTTAAACTCTAAAACAACTTGGACCTAAAAGACACGCTTTGGATTTCGATGAGACCGGGATCAGGTTTCCATATTTGGATATCCGAAAACCACATCGATCCAAACTAACGATAGGTCGTGAATCTTATGTGAAGAGTGAAGACTCGAGGTGTAAGGGCTATACGTCAGTATAACTCTGTGGGTGATTCCGTAATGAGTTTGACGGAATAGTACTTATAGATTCGAGATGGTGGTTCAGAGTGCAAGGGTTATCGTCGTTAACTCTGAGGGTGATTCCAAAACGAGTGTAACGAGATAATGCCTTCGGTTTCGTTCGAACCCGGAACGAACTTGTATGGATTGAATGCTTTCAGAACATCGTCAGGTGGACGATGAGCATTCTAAGATAATGTGTCCTCTAAAGGTAATCGTAGCCTCAAGCCTCATCAACCGGGAATGGCTAAAACAGGGGAGGTGCAGCAAGGCTTCGTGGGTAGCACCCACTGGAGAGCAAGTTTGATCCCTGTCTAGTGGTCCCTTTTTATTCGGCTTAGTGGGCAGTTGGAATCGCGCGCCAACTGCGGGGTTGTCTTGTTCGGAACTGTTCAGTAAGGAATGGGTCCGGCCTTGTGTTGCAGGGGAGTGGGAGTACTCCTCGGTACGTTGATCTAGGCCACGTACTGTGATGGGCGGTACCCCAGTAGCCTTGCCATTGTATGGAATCCAAAATCCAATAAGTGCCAACGATTTTGATTGTATTACCCACTTTTGTGGCTAGTAGCTGGAATTTAATAGATGTAACAATTTCGGCTATTTCATATTTACTTGAAAACCCTAGACCTATTATAATATCACTGGATTTCCTATCAAATGTTTTGGTTAGCGTAAGGTAAAAACTTTTCCATGTTTATGTGTGGGAAGTCTTACGTGATACCTTTCTTTTCAAAAGGTTTTGAAGTTAAGCAACTTTAACCTGTTACTCACACCAGACCCATGTCTGACTCGGAGTTTATTTTTGTTTTTCATAAACTCTTGGGTACTCAAGTTTTTACGAGTAGCCAAGGGATTCAGGTTAGCTTTGACGAATATTGGAGGAGCAATGGAGCAGGAGGCTTTTGCGTTAGATATATAGTATTCCGCTGTGTGTTCTGTGTTATCTCTGGATTGTATTATATTGTAAATACTAGACAGGTGTTTATAACTGTCTAGTATGTGTTATATATCTGTGAACTCTGATAGTGGTTGTAAACTATGTAATATTTTATGTTATTAATATAATTTATTTGTTCCGCTGTTTAGATTCTGATGTGTTGTTTCTTCTTCTTCTCTTTCTTTCTCTTTTCTATCCCTTTCTTTTCTTATTAGCGATGCGACTTCCTGGAGTGTGGAAGTTGGGTCGTTACAGTGGTATCATAGCATTAGGTTGAGTGAATACCTAGGCTCTGGAGTGGTGTCTTTCTTGAGAGAGCGTATTTGTAATTTTATATATATTTATATATATTTATCTCTTTTTACCTATCTATTGGGTTACCTGTTCAGGTTTTCCAATATAGGTTATAAAGATAGATAAGGCAGTACTATTTGTAACACGATTACTACCATTGGTTGGAGTCTGATGTTGAGATTGGAAGTGTATCTATCGAGACTGCAGACCTAATACCGTCTCGAGCAAGTTTCGTTGTGTTGAAGTATTTCATCGATCTCTGAAGGAAACCTGTTAAGGTTCGAAGACATCTTTGAAGTGTAGAGTTTGGTGAGTAGGGCTTGGCTCTGTCAAGTTGAGCTGGAGTAAGTGATGGTATTTTGATACCTCATGAAGTTTTGGAAAGTGTAATTGTTTCGATGTTGTGGCTGATGTCAGCAAGATGTTGTGGTGTTTCTGTCTGCTTTGGAGTCCGAGTTTCTCGAAGAGCTTTGGATCAGGAAGTTTGGAATTGGTGTCAGCAGTGCAGCTCGGAATGTTCTGTGAGCCGACAGGGAGGTCTTAGCGGAGTAGTTTTTCTGTAGATGGAGTTTAGAAGCTGCTAAGTGAATCCGTTTCTTCAATGGATTGACTAGACCAGTGTAAGCTATTCTGTTTGGTAAAGAGAGAACAGTTTTCTTTGGAAATTTATCTAGGTTGATCGTAAAAGTGACTTGCGATTGTTTGAATGTTCTCTTGGATTGTTAGAGATTTTCTGGATGTCTTCTGGGAAGACAGAACTTCGTCCGCATCCGGAAATTGAGTTTTCTTATCAACTAGAATTCCAGGAGTGGAACCGGTGATTCTGTTTAGTTGGAGAATGATTCCTAGAGATGAAGTTTGATGAAGTAACTTAGGGTTCGGAGGAATTTCTAAGTTTTCTTTATGGATCCGTAGAACTATATTTCTGGGTTGTGATGTCCAGTTGGTGCTTGTGATTCTTCGTCAGCATTTTCTTATCTACTATGGATCAGAGTTGTGCAGCGGAAGCAGTTTGGAAGTGTTCCTGATTTGTCTTTTTCGGATTAGGAGAAGTATGTTGTCTTCTGCTGGATATGGAGTAAGATTGTATTTTGATTTTGGATTGATCTTGAGGTGATCATTGTGTTGGGTTGTTTTTGGTTCTGATTTTATTCTAGAGAAATCAGCAAGGGTTGAGCTGATCAGTTTGGATGTTGGCAGCCTAGGATTTGTCTGAAACTTTTGTGGATAAGGGACGGAGAAATTTGGAATTCGAAGTCGGAGACTTTGTTATTGTTGGGGTTTTCTCTGATTAAGGAGCAATAAGTTTTGAGTAAATCTGGAAAGCTAGCTCAGTGATGTTTGGATCTCTTCTCTGTGTTTGATTGGATCAGTGATTGGTTTTAAGAATTGAATTGTCAGTTTGGATAACCGGAATTCGAAGAGTTTCACGTATCTCTGAGGGAGTACGTGTATGGTTTATCTCTGGTTTTAGAATCAGTAATTATAGTGGTTAGTTGTTGAGTCAGACTCGTCTGTAGTCTGATATGCTGTCTAGTTGTAACAACCCGTAAATTTAACCGGTTTTAATAACGTTATTAATTGTAATTTTATGAAATTTCAAACGATAAAATTTTAAAATATAATTTGATATTTGGAATGCGTCTAATTAAACATAGTACCTGGTAAATTTTCGTCCAAAAATATGAAAGTTTATTTCGTGCGTAAATTCACTTCAATTTAATCAGTTGAAAAGCGATGAAAATAAAACGTTTTCGAAACCTAAATATTTTTACATAGAAAAATTCTAAACCATCTTCTGAGCAAGATGTCAGTTGGTCATTTTTCCAAATTCGAACTTCTTTAGCTCCGTCGATCTTATTTTTCTACGATTTTCATGCATTTTCCGATAGTAGAAAATTCGAATTTTGTTAATTCGATCATACCATCGATATCTGTATACCGTTTTGATCGTCTCGTCGTGCTGATCTTCATGGTATATTTATTTGTTTGTTTCGACGTCCGATGGACAACCGAATCTGTAAAACAGTTCACCACATGGTACGTTCGAGCTTTTTTTTTGTGTCCATTCGAATTTCAACGGCAGCCTCTAGCTTCTATTTTATATTCATTTCATCAATTACTAAATTTAGCCGTTGCCATCGTTTCGAAAATCACGTCGTATATATTATTGGGAAGGGTTATTTTGTACGTGCCTTTATTATTTCATCCTCTGTTTACATTATCTCCTGCATGAATTTTAATATGCTCCCTGTTCATTCATATTCCCATTCCCCTACTCTCCTCCATTTTCGATCCGCCTTATTCACTCCTCCCAGACCGCATCCACATCACCGAGCGGCAACTCCATGTCCCTCTGACGGCATTTTCCCCTCCGCCTTCCACCACCTTCGCCGCTGGCCTCGACCCCACCCCGCAAGTGTCGATCACCCAAGTTCGACCCTGACCGAACCTCCCTTCCCTCCTTCATATGCGACCACCGTCTTGCACCAACGATAAGAAATGCTACACCGAGCCACCTCTACCTCTAACGCTGATCGCAGCCACTATCCCATTGACCTCAGCCCCTTCGAACTCACCTCCTACCCGATCCATTTTCATGTAGTAGCCTGCTCATTGCCGAAAGCAAGAATCAACCTTTCTTCTTTAATCTCGTCCAAGTCTATTCTTGCATGCTCTGACCTTGTTCTTCTGGTATAGTGGTTAGTACATATTATTTGAATATGTATATTGTTTTTATATTTAATCTGTTGTTACAGTGAAGTAGTATGTTATATGCATACACATAGATATGAGCTTTAGTTTATATATATATTAGTTATATATATATTTTACTCTATGAGCTACTGTGTTCCTTCGCTTATTTTTTTTGTCAGTTTTAAATATGTGAATGTACATGAGACTTGACTTATAATATTTTGTATAAAATATTTTATATTCGCAAGTTTTAAGTATAGTTGCTTATAAAATATTTGTCTATAAACACTGATTTTATATATACGTATATTATTTGTATATACTAGCTATACTAAAAAAATTTACAGTACATATTGATGTGTCAGTCTATACATATGATTATGTATATGAATTTATATAGTATAATTTTTTTTAAGTTTATACTTCTTCCTGCGAGTGCAGAGAGGCGTATATTTATGTTTAGATGTTAAAATGGGGGTTTTGTAATAATTTATATATATTAACAGAGATAAATTATTTTATGTGTATTGTTTATAAAGTATGTATACTAGCTTGTACTTATATGTTTAAGATATTATAGGTTTCCTGCAGCTATGTGTTGGATATACAGGTTATAGGGTATGTATGTTATATATCATATTATTATATTATTGAAGGATGTGATATGACGTACTGTATTTCATAACGGTATTACATTATATGATTAGTTATATTTATATGTTTATAAGTTAAATATATATAAACGTATCTTATGAAAAAAAAAGTTTACATATACTTCCTGTTTACATGTGTTATTGAAATGTATATGCATACATTATTTATTTCATATTTTATTATATTGATATGTTTATGTTTATCTAAAAAAATGGTTTTTGAAAAACAAACATAAATTTGATTTTAAATATATTAAATTTAGATATGACTTGATATTATATAAGTCCACTCGTATCAATTGTCTTCATCGATTCAGTTCTGACTTGATTTCGGCAAATTCCCTGTTAACAGCCCTGTTCGTCAAATTTGTGCCAACTTTGTTGTTTGGATTCATGCTTGGATTCCAAAACTCAACTTCGTTGCCTATCACTCTAACCTCGAAAGGTGAGCAATCACTCACGATTAATATTCTTTTATTTATTAAATTTGATTTCAATTGAAACGACAATTGAAATATGCTGTTGTTAGCTATGTACACCGTTATTACCTGTATCTGTTCACCTATGACATCTGACACTATTATCTGTTAATTATTTATGCGACGATAATACAGTTTGGCTGATAATTGATTCATTGTTTGTTGTTATTGGATGTTAAATTGCAATGTATAAAGTGGTAAATAGTATGCAATTGAATTTGACGTAGGATAGTAAAAAAAAATTGAAACGACATATGTATAAATTTGATTCAATGACATTCGTATAATATGACCCCTTTAAATGTCAAATTAATTGACACGTAGGATTTGGTTAATTACCCCTTGAACCATCGAATGTATGTTGTTTAAATTGATGATGTATGAAATTGTAAATAGATGACAAGTGAAAAACCATAATGTAATAATCTTTAATCTACATGAAATGATAGTGTAGATTCTAGAAATAATTATATCCATTTGCACAAACAACAACGTGAATTAATACGATTATTTCGGGATCATTTGATTTTAGTATTAGATATTGTTGATGTTTGTTATTGCTTGTTTATTTAATTTGACACCATCCCAGTTATCACACTGCAAGTTCCCTTTATTATGCTTGATCTTGAATTGAATTGGAATCCGGTTGAAATGATATATACCCAAATGAATTTGACCTAGGATAGAAAATTAAATAAATCCAATTGGTCAATAATTTGATTTAAAAATAAAATAATGATTTTATTCGAGTAAAGAATAAGTTTTGAAATGAAGTTGGAATTTGAATTTCGAAAGAGAAATGTAAAGATTGAAATCCGAAACAAATATTAACGTAATAATTGATGAAAGAACGTTGTTTGAAAATTGATTATCTAATAATTAAATTTGGAATTATTAATAAATAATTTAGAATTAGTAATAATTGAGTTTTGAAATTATTAAGTTTGAAATCATTTAATAATTAAATTTGAAATTATAATTAAGTTTGGAATTATAATTAAGTTTGGAATTATTAAGTTGAATTTATAATTAAGTTGAAATGATTTGATGATTAAGTTTGAATTCATAATTAAGTGAAAATGATTTAATAATTAAGTTTGAATTTATAATCAAGTTTGTAATTATTAAGTTTTGAAATTATTAATAATTAAGATTGAAATTATTTAATAATTGAATAAGATTTAATTATTTGATAATTGAATAAAAACTTGAATTCTTTGATAAGAGAAATTGAACTTTTGAATAAGTGAATTTTGACCTTCGTTAATAAATGAAATTGGGTTTCTTTATTTGTTAAGTTTTTGAAAATTATTTAAGTAAGTTAACAAGTGAAATGAAATTTCTTGAATATGTGAAATTCAGTTTCTGTATTAATCGAGTTGGAATTTGTAACTAATTTAATGGATAAGTGAAATTGAATTTCTTTAACAAGAAATAAAATGTGATTTATTGAAATTAATGTAGGACTTATAATTTTGAGAATTTGATTTGACGAATCTAATTTAGTTAAATTTGATGTTTTGATATAATAAGGATGAACGTAAGTAATGGATTCCATGAATTGAAAATTTAATAAATTGTTTGAATGATAAATTAACTTAACGAATATTGAATGAAATCGATAAATGAATTTAAATTGATTTGAATGTTAAATTAAATTAATTTAAATGTTTTCGGAATGAAACTTATATATGAACTTGAATCAATATTTGAATTGTTTAAATAAAAGTTGAAATCGAATTATAAGATTTTGAAATGGTAATTTGGAAGTTTTGAAACGTAAATTTTGGAAATTGATTTAGAAAGACAAATGAAATGTTGATTTACAAATTCTAATTGAAATTGAATTTGATTTGGTTTTGAAATATATTAAATGGCCAATCAGTATAATTATTACGAAAGTTATTAAAGAAACCGGAATCGGTTATGGATATACTCTCTATCTAAGCCGAAAACCACTTTAATAACTATACGCGGAGTGATGATCCAGAATGAAGTGGATGGAACGATGTACGTGATGACTGAAGAAAGAGAACGATAATGGATAGCCTTGACACTTGTGTCAAATTGGAAATAACTAAAACAGGAGCCGTGCCGGGCCAAATGGGGTTAGCCACCTCGAGCGGACACACTTCTTCGTAACTACTACTCATTACTTGTTATCGATTGGTGCACCCTCGTACTTTTCAGGAATGTTTTTTCGCGGTGTTGCGATCGCTGCGGCGATGCGTTATCACCAGTCCGGATCAGGCAAATGGTAGTTTCACTACCTTGGGTATTGCCTCATGTGCCTTGTCATACTTGTATCCCTATATACGCGACCACTACGAATTTGTTTTGTGTTATACCTATGGAGTACTCCCTGATATCCCACTAGTTTACGGTGGAGTTTACAGTGCTGTATAGACTATGATATTTATACAAAATGTGTTAAGGGGGATAATGGTAACGCCTTAACACTATTTTGATATTTTATATTACTGATAGACATTATCTATTTAGCGTACACTACTACATAGTAGATAGTTTAACGGATCCTTAGAGGATGGTGATTCCAACATCCTTTGAGTTACTTGTATTTCGATTGCTATTTCACTTGAGTTTGATTTATTGGTATGAGAATATTAATCATGACTCGAGTATTTTGTGTTTTGCTTTACGCTCGGGTCAGACTGAGAGTACCAGCTTTCGAGACTCACCTTTGGAGTTGGAGATTCGCTTGGAGATCTAGCTATTTATCCAGCTTTCAGGGATTCAGTTGATTCCAGTGATGTATATTGATTCTTTTATTCGATTATTGTATTCAAGAATTCTATTGTAACTTATTTAACTCTGTTATATATATATATAGTAGCTTCATGAACTACTATCTCTTTTACTTCCGCTGCATATTATTACTCTGTGTCTGTGATTATTTATTTACTGTATATCTGAGTTTTGCCAAATTTAAATTAACAATTCGGTATTTTGAATTATTCAAGTCCGACATGTGCGGATGCGAAAAGTCCAAAATAGTGGGTCGTTACAGTTGGTATCAGAGCTTTTGGTAGCTCTAGGCAAAACTTAGCATATAGGGTAAATGTATTTACAGAATCACTCTCATCCGAGTTTAAATCTCTTCCTTTTGACTCAATTCCTTTGAATTTTGGAACGTTCCCTGCGATTCCAAAATTCATTCGTATCCCTCACTATTCGTCTTCTTTCGATTCTGGGGCATCCCATAACTCCACTATGAATGGTCTTTATAATGAATCGGTGGTCTCGCCAAACTTCGAATTTTTTGTAAATGGGTGAAACTCCTTTGCAATAGGCATTTATTTACCGAAGATTTCTGTATCCTCGGTTTACGATGCTATCTATCTCCTGCTATACCTGAATTCCATCTCTTGAGATCGAATGTTGATTTACCTCAGAATTCAGCATCGATCTTATTATTGAAGTTACGGTCGACCCGGTTAAGGTTGCCCGTGAATTAAATAAGCTTATCCATCTTCCGATTCTGTTAATTGAATCATCTTTTCTTTTCTTTTGAACTTGAATTCGAATCAGAATTCTCTTTAATTTGAGTCCACAAAAATTTGAAACCCTATCCTTATTTTGAAATTCATTCCTATAATGTTGAGCGAGGAAGTGTATTTGAAGATTTATTTAAAATGTTTTATATATTGTGTCGTTGAGTTGTTGAGGTTGATTTGGATTTTCGATCGATTCGTCTGATCAACGCGATCGATAGGATTTCCAAAACACTTGAACAGAACGAACTCATACAATATTGTTTTCAAATTTGGTAACCAGAATAGTTTTATATGATTATATTATTTATAAGTATAAATTTTCTGAGATTAAAATGTTAATGAATCTGTTGTCCGAAATGTGAAAATTTGATATTCATTTATTGTTTATAAATCATTGACTACTTCATAAAATAAATAAATAAATTTATAAAATTTGGTTATAATTTGATTTGGAATTTGAAATGTATTTAATTTGAGAATTTAAGTTTCGGTGATTTCAAACTTTGAAAAGTGTATAGTATTTAAAATATTTTCAAATAGAATCATTCAAAGAATTTTTAAAGCTTAAAATCAGTGCTCTTCTCTTTGCCGCTAGAAAATAATTTCGATGATGACGGCCGCATCATCGATATTCATGTTCGGGTTTCGAAGTGGAGAGACTATTATGTAGCCCTGCTACACTTTTGTTTGAAAAATTGATTTGAACTTCTAAACATGACTTGATTTTTTTATATATATTGAAGATTTTAAATTTGATTGATATTATGTATATATATTTATTTTAGTTATAAAATGGTTTGAAGTTAATCGTAAATTAATTCTTAAAATTTTGATTTGAAGATGATTTTCAATGAAGCCAAAAAGTTTTGACTAAAATACTTAACTTGAAATAAGCAAATTGTAAAATTTTATTTGGATAATACTCAACTGCATTATATATTACTTACCTAAATTTTCAAAGGTTAATTATGAAATTGAATATTATACAATATAAAATGATATCAAAGGAATTTTTAAATAAATTTGAGTTGTTATAATAAATGTAAATATACTTAATATAAATGTGATAAGATATATTAAGAGAATAAAATTTAATAATAATTTGAAACAAAGAAGAATCAAATTTGTCGAATAAAGTATGATTATAATAAATGACTATTCAATTTAGGATCTTTGAAATTGTTGATTTAAGAAAATTGGACGATATACAATATAAATTATCTTTATAAAGGAGAAAAAAACGTGAGTGCGTATAATAAATGATCTTGAATAAATTAGGTATAAATTGAATTTCATTTGAAAGGAACCTTTGTATCTAACATTGGTAAATGTGAAATCAAGTCAAATTTAATGGAAACCTTGAATTTAAAAACAAATTTTTGAATGTAAATTAAAATTTATATGGTTTCGACCAATTGATTATTTTGTATTTCATTCTATTTTCTTTCGTTTGTTTCTATTCTCCTACATACTTCCTTTTCGGGGACGAAAAATTTTGAGTGGGGGAGAATGTAACAACCCGTAAATTTAACCGGTTTTAATAACGTTATTAATTGTAATTTTGTGAAATTTCAAACGATAAAATTTTAAAATATAATTTGATATTTGGAATGCGTCTAATTAAACATAGTAACTGGTAAATTTTCGTCCAAAAATATGAAAGTTTATTTCGCGCGTAAATTCTCTTCAATTTAATCAGTTAAAAAGCGATGAAAATAAAACATTTTCGAAACCTAAATATTTTTACAAAGAAAAATTCTAAACCATCTTCTGAGCAAGATGTCAGTTGGTCATTTTTCCAAATTCGAACTTCTTTAGCTCCGTCGATCTTATTTTCTGCGATTTTCATGCATTTTCCGATAGTAGAAAATTCGAATTTTGTTAATTCGATTGTACCATCGATATCTGTATACCGTTTTGATCGTCTCGTCGTGCTGATCTTCATGGTATATTTATTTGTTTGTTTCTACGTCTGATGGACAACCAAATCTGTAAAATAGTTCACTACATGGTACGTTCGAGCTTTTTTTTGTGTCCATTCAAATTTCAATGACAGCCTCTAGCTTCTATTTTATATTCATTTCATCAATTACTAAATTTAGCCGTTGCCATCGTTTCGAAAATCACGTCGTATATATTATTGGGAAGGGTTATTTTGTACGTGCCTTTATTACTTCATCCTCTGTTTACATTATCTCCTACATGAATTTTAATATGCTCCCTATTCATTCATATTCCTATTCCCCTACCCTCTCCTCCATTTTCGATCCGCCTTATTCACTCCTCCCAGACCGCATCCATATCACCGAGCGGCAACTCCATGTCCCTCTGACGACATTTTCCCCTCCGCCTTCCACCACCTTCACCGCTGGCCTCGACACCCCCCCCCCCCCCCCCCCCCGCAAGTGTCGATCACCCAAGTTCGACCCTGACCGAACCTCCCTTCCCTCCTTCATATGCGACCACCGTCTTGCACCAACGATAAGAAATGCTACACCGAGCCACCTCTACCTCTAACGCGCAGCCTCTATCCCACTGACCTCAGCCCCTTCGAACTCACCTCCTACCCGATCCATTTTCATGTAGTAGCCTGCTCATTGCCGAAAACAAGAATCAACCTTTCCTCTTTAATCTCATCTAAGTCTATTCATGCATGCTCTGACCTTGTTCTTCTGGTATAGTGGTTAGTACATATTATTTGAATATGTATATTGTTTTTATATTTAATCTGTTGTTACAGTGAAGTAGTATGTTATATGCATACACATAGATATGAGCTTTAGTTTATATATATATTAGTTATATATATATATATATATATATATATTACTCTATGAGCTACTGTGTTCCTTTGCTTATTTTTTTTCTCAGTTTTAAATATGTGAATGTACATGAGACTTGACTTACAATATTTTGTACAAAATATTTTATATTCGCAAGTTTTAAGTATAGTTGCTTATAAAATATTTTTCTATAAACACTGATTTTATATATACGTATATTATCTGTATATACTAGCTATACTAAAAAAATTTATAGTACATATTGATGTGTCAGTCTATATATAAGATTATGTATACGAATTTATATAGTATAACTTTTTTTTAAGTTTATACTTCTGCCTGCGAGTGCAGAGAGGCGTATATTTATGTTCAGATGTTAAAATGGGGGTTTTGTAATAATTTATATATATTAAGAGAGATAAATTATTTTATGTATATTGTTTATAAAGTATGTATACTAGCTTGTACTTATATGTTTGAGATATTATAGGTTTCCTGCAGCTATGTGTTGGATATACAGGTTATAGGGTATGTATGTTATATATCATATTATTATATTATTGAAGGATGTGATATGACGTACTTTATTTCATAACGGTATTACATTATATGATTAGTTATATTTATATGTTTATAAGTTAAATATATATAAACGTATCTTATGAAAAAAAAAGTTTACATATACTTCCTGTTTACACGTGTTATTGAAATGTATATGCATACATTATTTATTTCAAATTTTATTATATTGATATGTTTGTGTTTATCTAAAAAAATGGTTTTTGAAAAACAAATATAAATTTGATTTTAAATATATTAAATTTAGAATATGACTTGATATTATATAAGTCCACTCGTATCAATTATCTTCATCGATTCAGTTCTGACTTGATTTCGGCAAATTCCCTATTAACAGCCCTGTTCGTCAAATTTGTGCCAACTTTGTTGTTTGGATTCATGCTTGGATTCCAAAACTCAACTTCGTTGCCTATCACTCTAACCTCGAAAGGTGAGCAATCACTCACGATTAATATTCTTTTATTTATTAAATTTGATTTCAATTGAAACGACAATTGAAATATGCTGTTGTTAGCTATGTACACCGTTATTACCTGTATCTGTTCACCTATGATATCTGACACTATTATCTGTTAATTATTTATGCGACGATAATACAGTTTGGTTGATAATTGATTGATTGTTTGTTGTTATTGGATGTTAAATTGCAATGTATAAAGTGATAAATAGTATGCAATTGAATTTGACGTAGGATAGTAAAAAAAAAATTTGAAACGACATATGTATAAATTTGATTCAATGACATTTGTATAATATGACCCCTTTAAATGTCAAATTAATTGACACGTAGGATTTGGTTAATTACACTTTGAACCATCGAATGTATGTTGTTTAAATTAATGATGTATGAAATTGTAAATAGATGACCAGTGAAGAACCATAATGTAATAATCTTTAATCTACATGAAATGATAGTGTAGATTCCAGAAATAATTATATCCATTTGCACAAACAACAACGTGAATTAATACTATTATTTCGGGATCATTTGATTTAAGTATTGGATGTTATTGATGTTTGTTATTGCTTGTTTATTTATTTTGACACCATCCCAGTTATCACACTGCAAGTTCCCTTTATTATGCTTGATCTTGAATTGAATTGGAATCGGGTTGAAATGATATATACCCAAATGAATTTAACCTAGGATAGAGAATTAAATAAATCAAATTGGTCAATAATTTGATTTAAAAATAAAATAATTATTTTATTCGAGTAAAGAATAAGTTTTGTAATGAAGTTGGAATTTGAATTTCGAAAGAGAAATGTAAAGATTGAAATCCGAAACAAATATTAACGTAATAATTGATGAAAGAACGTTGTTTGAAAATTGATTATCTAATAATTAAATTTGGAATTATTAATAAATAATTTAGAATTAGTAATAATTGAGTTTTGAAATTATTAAGTTTGAAATCATTTAATAATTAAATTTGAAATTATAATTAAGTTTGGAATTATAATTAAGTTTGAAATTATTAAGTTGAATTTATAATTAAGTTGAAATGATTTGATGATTAAGTTTGAATTCATAATTAAGTGAAAATGATTTAATAATTAAGTTTGAATTTATAATCAAGTTTGTAATTATTAAGTTTTGAAATTATTAATAATTAAGATTGAAATTATTTAATAATTGAATAAGATTTAATTATTTGATAATTGAATAAAAACTTGAATTCTTTGATAAGAGAAATTGAACTTTTGAATAAGTGAATTTTGATCTTCGTTAATAAATGAAATTAGGTTTCTTTATTTGTTAAGTTTTGGAAAATTATTTAAGTAAGTTAACAAGTGAAATGAAACTTCTTGAATATGTGAAATTCAGTTTCTGTATTAATCGAGTTGGAATTTGTAACTAATTTAATGGATAAGTGAAATTGAATTTCTTTAACAAGAAATAAAATGTGATTTATTGAAATTAATGTAGGACTTATAATTTTGAGAATTTGATTTGACGAACCTAATTTAGTTAGATTTGAAGTTTTGATATAATGAGGATGAACGTAAGTAATGGATTCCATGAATTGAAAATTTAATAAATTGTTTGAATGATAAATTAACTTAACGAATATTGAATGAAATCCATAAATGGATTTGAATTGATTTGAATGTTAAATTAAATTAATTTAAATGTTTTTGGAATGAAACTTATATACGAACTTGAATCAATATTTGAATTGTTTAAATAAAAGTTGAAATCGAATTATAAGATTTTGAAATGGTAATTTGGAAGTTTTGAAACGTAAATTTTGGAAATTGATTTAGAAAGACAAATGAAATGTTGATTTACAAATTCTAAATGAAATTGAATTTGATTTGGTTTTGAAATATATTAAACGTCCGATCGGTGTAATTATTACGAAAGTTATTAAAGAAACCAGAATCGGTTATGGATATACTCTCTATCTAAGCCGAAAACCACTTTAATAACTATACGCAGAGTGATGATCCAGAATGAAGTGGTTGGAACGATGTACGTGATGACTGAAGAGAGAGAACGATAATGGATAGCCTTGACACTTGTGTCAAATTGGAAATGACTAAAATAGGAGCTGTGCCGGGCCAAATGGGGTTAGCCACCTCGAGCGGACACACTTCTTCGTAACTACTACTCATTACTTGTTATCGATTGGTTCACCCTCGTACTTTTCAGGAGTGTTGTTTCGCGGTGTTGCGATGGCTGCGGCGATGCGTTCTCACCAGTCCGGATCAGGCAAACGGTAGTTTCACTACCTTGGGTATTGCCTCATGTGCCTTGTCATACTTGTATCCCTATATACGTGACCACTACGAATTTGTTTTGTGTCATACCTATGGAGTACTCCCTGATATCCCACTAGTTTACGGTGAAGTTTACAGTGCTGTATAGACTATGACATTTATATAAAATGTGTTAAGGGGGATAATGGTAACGCCTTAACACTATTTTGATATTTTATATTACTGATAGGCATTATCTACTTAGCGTACACTACTACATAGTAGATAGTTTAGCAGATCCTTAGAGGATGGTGATTCTAACATCCTTTGAGTTACTTGTATTTCGATTGCTATTTCACTTGAGTTGGATTTATTGATATGAGAATATTAATCCTGACTCGAGTGTTTTGTGTTTTGCTTTACGCTTGGGTCAGACTGAGAGTACCAGCTTTCGAAACTCACCTTTGGAGTTGGAGCTTCGCTTGGAGATCCAGCTATTTATCCAGCTTTCAGGGATTTAGTTGATTCCAGTGAAGTATATTGATTCTTGTATTCGATTATTGTATTCGAGAATTCTATTGTAACTTATTTAACTCTGTTATATATATATAGTAGCTTCATGAACTACTATCTCTTTTACTTCCGCTGCATATTATTACTCTGTGTCTGTGATTATTTATTTACTGTATATCTGAGTTTTGCCAAATTTAAATTAATAATTCGGTATTTTGAATTATTCAAGTCCGACATGTGCGGATGCGAATAGTCCAAAATAGCGGGTCGTTACACTAGTTCTGTAAATCTAGATGAATAGGAGCTCTGTAGTTTAATTGTATTGATTGTTTGGAATCTATAGAGAGAGTATTCCGATATTTAAACCGGGGAAACTCGTGAAAGTTCAATCCAGAATTTTTCTGGATAATTAGATTTGTTTGATTGGATGAATTGATTGCTATATTTGTTAGCATATCATTGGTATATGCTTGTGTTGTAAAATTAAATCTTTAAAATGGATTATTAAGTTAACTTTGTTTTAAATTTCGGGGACGAAATTCTTTTAAGGGGGGAGGAATGTGATGACCCAGAATTTTAAAGCAATATCAATTTAATAATCAGAATTAAAAATTAAATTGATTTGATAATCTTTGTAATGAGATTTGAATTAAATTAATAATCCAATAAAATAAATAGTAATTGATAGATTTTATCTTTTTAAATTTAATAAATTGTTTACTATTTATAATATATATATAGAATATTGTATATATTGTAAATAAGTATTGTTTTAAATTCAATTAATAAATAAATCCTGTTTTCTATAAAATTTGTATCTCTAGTAAATTGTGAATTATGATTTTATTTAAAAGTTAAACTTTTTAAAATCCATTTAATAAATAAAATATGGTTTTAAATACCTAAGATAAATATTAAATGATTTAAATTATGTGTAACTCAAGTTTAAAATTTAAATAAATAACAATGAGGTTATTTTGAGTTTCTTTTAAATATAATGTGATAATAAATAATTTATTAATAAAGAAATAATTTCATTTATAAGTTATTTATGGTTATTTAATATTGTTATTTCTAAAAATATAATAATACTTTGTTTTAGCGAATAAATTTTTAAACAAAAATTATTGTTTTTCAAAATTCAAATTTGTAGTTGTATTTGTAAATAAACTGGATTCCAAAAATTCAATTTGAACATGAATTCAAAGGTTTAAATCTAAAATATAATTTTTTTAATTTATTTTGATTTTGAATCATTTGTATAAGTTTAATATTTATTCATTTTAAAAAATTTGTACATGTAAATAAATACATGATTGACTAATTAATTAATACAAGCTTACATTTATCCTATATTAACATCTAACAAAATACTAATTAATATTTAATGAATGATAATTACTTAAAAAGACAAGTGTATGCATATTATGTTATTTTAAACAAGTATAAATAAATAAGCAAGAGTTTTGACAAATGTCATGTTTGAATTTTGTTTTATTTTTCTTTCTTTGATTTTTTTTATTAAACCATAAGTTAAGTTTTATAAACAAACATCTCTCATTTCTTTTCTTTTCCCAATCTCATTTGCAAACAAAGAAATCTGAAATCAAAATCATGTTCAAAACAAAAGTCAGTAATCATCTTCAAAAGCCTCAGTTCAAACATGCAATCCCTTTTCCATGTAATTCATTTCAAAATACAAGGCCTGCATACCACTTTCAATTTTTCCAGAAAACATTAACCTGCACCATCTTCAAATGTCAAGCCTACAAAATCATATTCCCTGTAAATCTATACCCTGTAAAAGCATTTGTAAACAAGAACATGCATGTACATTTTTCAATTGCAATCTGGAATCTGAAGCAAGCCAGCATCTTTTCAACTAAAGCAAGTCAGTTTCAAAGTAAATCTGTAGCCTGCAATTTTGGGATTCAAAGCAACTGTCTGCATGCAGTTTTAAATTTAAGAAGCAAAACATTCCAGTTTCTAATCAGCAAGAAACTTCATTTTCAAGTATAAAATTTTAATTCAAGAAAGAGGGTTTCAGTTTTCAGGCTTTTCAAAACAAATCTGGGGACTCTGTTCTTCTTTTAAAAGGTGAGTAACATTTTAAATTAAGTAATTTAGGTAAATATGATTATCTGATTTATTCCTGATATAATCATGTTTTTGTGTGGAAATATATGATGAAAATTCTCTGTGTTTATATTGATGTCTAATGCATGCTTATATTGTGATATGCTTTTGCCTGTTCTAGAATTACAAATTTAATCTCTGATCAAAATCATGATCTTATGTTTAAACTAAGTTTAAAATTCAAACAATATATGGTTTTATGATATAAGTTAATGTTTAAAATTTTATTTAAATGTATAAATAAAAGTCTGTATTGTTTCTGGAAAATTCAAAGAACAGTGCAGGTGTTATAATCTGGAAATTTAAATACTTTAATTTATAATTCCAGGAATGAAATCTGAATTGTTAAAACAAAAGATGGTTTTTAAAATTAAAATCTTGACTTCTAGTATTAGGATTTAGGCTCTGTCCTTATTTGAACTGGAAGTGTTGTTTGAACAAATTCTGGGGGTTCACTGGCAATGGAAGATTGAATTTCTTCCTGGAGATAGAAGCATGAGTATGGAATCAGGGAAAAATATGAGATGAAGGATTAAAACAATGAGGAAGTGGTGATTTGAGATTGAAATTTTTAAACCTAGTTTTTTTTCTGTTGATGAAATTTGATTGTCGCGATCCCTATAAGTTACCGGGCCTTCTCAGATTTGGGGGAATGATTGATGGAGTGTGGGAGAAGTAGAGGCCGGAGGGGGAGTTCCTCTGGTGGTCGGAATACGGTGGTTGAGGCAATTTCTGGTTTCGACATTATTTCTGTGTTGAGCTCGAAAGCTCGTTTTTGGAATTGGGGTTCGGCATTTGATTTGATGGTCGGAGTCGTGTTAGGAGGCGACCGTCGACGTGCGTGGATAGTCGCGAGAGGCCGAAGGTGATGGCGGCGCTGGTGCAGGTGCACGGTACTTAGTGTATCAGGTGATTGTTTGGGGGAAGATGGATGCTCGTGTTTTTATCGGGTTTACGCGTCATTTGTTCGAAGCTGTGGGGAAGTGGACTCGATGTTTTTGCGATGAGGGCTCGGGTATTTGTGGATGCAATCTTTTGTAAACCTGACAGTACCCTTTCAGTTTAATGTTTTCTAATGGGTTGTTGCTCGAGTTTTATTCGAGTTAGTTAGTGTATTGCTTCGGCAAGTTTAGGTTAGGCTCGAGTGAATTATTAGCAGTTCGAGTTAGACTTGTTACAGGAGAAATCCAGTTATGTTTTCAAATTTTAAAACTGAAAATTAAAATCGTTAAGCAAAGTTTTAAAATATGTTTAAAACTAATTTTGTATTATGGATTCAAGTTTGATTTGAATCATAGTTGGAAATGAATAAGATTTTAAATTCAAATTTATTTAGAATAATTTTAAAAGGGTTTTATTTGTTTAAAACGTTTTTAAGAATTTGAATTTTAATCGGAATTTGAAATATAAAGGAATGTTTTTAAACAATGTTTAAATTTGATTCAAATCTGGATTTGGATCTCTGGTTTAAAATAAATTTAAGTTTTATAAATTTAAGTGTCTAAAACAAATTTGAATGATGATGTAAAATTTAAATATTTTGAATTTAAAAAGAAATTTGTTTAACTCTTGTAAAATTTCTTTTATAAGAAAAGTTTTAAATTGATTTTAAAACTAGGTGATGTTAAATTATATGATTTGAGTTTCATTTAATTATTAAGATAATTAAATGAATAGTTAATTTATTTTATAAACTAATGAAATAAATAATTACTTAAAGTAATTAAGGGTTTAATCTTAAAGGTTTAAGATTTATTATTCTTAGAATAATTAACTTGTAATTAAGAATAATTAATTAAACAAAATTTGATTTTAACTAATGATTGAAATTGATTAATCAAGTAATGATGGATTAATTAAGTTTTAATTAACACTTAATAATTTAATTAGTTGGGGATTAATTAATGGGTTAATTAATGATTAATTAATTTGTAATTAATAATGATTAAAATAAGATAATTATTTTAGAAGAATAATTAATAAATTGTTAATAGTTAATGAAGATCATTAACTAAGGATTATTTAATAATTAATCAAATGTGATTAATTTTAATAATTAATTAGATTAATTAATTTAAAGATAATCATTTGTGTAAGTTATTAAGTATAAATACTTATGGAGGAAATTAAGGAATTAATTACTTATTGTAATTAATTGAGTTTAATTTGATTAGATTAAGTTAATTAATTATGTTTAATTAATTTAAATTAATCATTTGATGATTTGTGAAGTATAATTACTTAATGTAATTAAATAAAACGAAATTACTTAGAGAAGTAATTAATGGGTAATTACTGTATGTAATTAATTTGAAGGTGATTTGATAATTGAAGTAATTTAAGTATAATTACTTTGTGAATTAATCAAGGAATTAATTTGAGATAATTAATTATGGAGTAGTTAATTTGTTTGGTAAAGTAATTAAGGGTAGATAATTACTAAATGAGGTTAATCAAGAGTGATTAACAATTATGGTTTAAATTAAGATTAATTGCTTAATGTAATTAATTTAAATAGGGTAATTAATTAAAATGTAATTAGAGATGATTAATTAATATAATTAATGATCTAATAAAGATTGATTAATTAATATTAATTAATCAATAATAAGTAATTAAGGATAATTAATTAATTGTAATTAATTAAGGTTAAATGTAATTAATTATAGTTAATTAATTAATGAAGTAATTAAAGGTTAATTACTGTATTTGGTTTAGGATAATTAATATTGTGGAATTAATTAAAGTATAATTAATCAGGATTGATTAATTAAGATGATAAAATTAGAGGTTAATTAATTAATTAATTTGTAATTAATTAATGATGATATAAGCAAGATTTATATTGAGTAAGTGATTAATTTAATTCATTTTAAATTAATTAAAGATGATGTAAT
Source organism: Allium cepa (assembly GCA_030765085.1). Classification (NCBI taxonomy): domain Eukaryota; kingdom Viridiplantae; phylum Streptophyta; class Magnoliopsida; order Asparagales; family Amaryllidaceae; genus Allium; species Allium cepa. The sequence continues at coordinate 111,562,808 of CM060943.1, forward strand.
TAATTTAATTCAATTTAAATTAATTATAAATAGTATGATTATGGATCATTGCTTATGAATGGTTGCTATTGGTTGCCTTGAATGGTTTGGAAAATCTCAACTATGAGATTAGTATTGTTGACTGATATGGATGCATTGGTTGCATTATGATATGGATTATCTTTTGATAGTAATAATATGGATTATCTATTGTTATGATAATGATAATTATCTGTTGTGAATCTATGAATTATCTATCTATGTGTATATAGAAAATGTTAATTGAATTGTTTTGAACTCTAAAACAACTTAGACCTAAAAGACACGCTTTGGATTTCGATGAGACCGGGATCGGGTTTCCATATTTGGATATACGAAAACCACATCGATCCAAATTAACGATAGGTCGTGAATCTTATGTGAAGAGTGAAGACTCGAGGTGTAAGGGCTATACGTCAGTATAACTCTGTGGGTGATTCCGTAATGAGTTTGACGGAATAGTACTTATAGATTCGAGATGGTGGTTCAGAGTGCAAGGGTTATCGTCGTTAACTCTGAGGGTGATTCCAAAACGAGTGTAACGAGATAATGCCTTCGGTTTCGTTCGAACCCGGAACGAACTTGTATGGATTGAATGCTTTCAGAACATCATCAGGTGGACGATGAGCATTCTAAGATAATGTGTCCTCTAAAGGTAATCGTAGCCTCAAGCCTCATCAACCGGGAATGGCTAAAACAGGGGAGGTGCAGCAAGGCTTCGTGGGTAGCACCCACTGGAGAGCAAGTTTGATCCCTGTCTAGAGGTCCCTTTTTATTCGGCTTAGTGGGCAGTTGGAATCGCGCGCTAACTGCGGGGTTGTCTTGTTCGGAACTGTTCAGTAAGGAATGGGTTCGGCCTTGTGTTGCAGGGGAGTGGGAGTACTCCTCGGTACGTTGATCTGGGCCACGTACTGTGACGGGCGGTACCCCAGTAGCCCTGCCATTGTATGGAATCCAAAATCCAATAAGTGCCAACGGTTTTGATTGTATTACCTACTTTTGTGGCTAGTAGTTGGAATTTAATAGATGTAACAATTTCGGCTATTTCATATTTACTTGAAAACCATAGACCTATTATAATATCACTGGATTTCCTATCAAATGTTTTGGTTAGCGTAAGGCAAAAACTTTTCCATGTTTATTTGTGGGAAGTCTTATGTGATACCTTTCTTTTCAAAAGGTTTTGAAAGTTAAGCAACTTTAACCTGTTACTCACACCAGACCCATGTCTGACACGGAGTTTATTTTCGTTTTTCATAAACTTTTGGGTACTCAAATTTTTACGAGTAGCCAAGGGATTCAGGTTAGCTTTGACGAATATTGGAGGAGCAATGGAGCAGGAGGCTTCTGCGTTAGATATATAGTATTCCGCTGTGTGTTCTGTATTATCTCTGGATTGTATTATATTGTAAATATTCGACACGTGTTTGTAACTGTCTAGTATGTGTTGTATATCTGTGAACTCTGATAGTGGTTGTAAACTATGTAATATTTTATGTTATTAATATAATTTATTCGTTCCGCTGTTTAGATTCTGATGTGTTGTTTCTTCTTCTTCTCTTTCTTTCTCTTTTCTATCCCATTCTTTTCTTATTAGCGATGCGACTTCCTGGAGTGTGGAAGTTCGGTCGTTACATATTAGGTCTATACATAAAATTTTCATTTTTACGCATATAATATTCTAAGAATCAGTCTTTATTAAAACTATAATTTTCTTTCCCAAACCATAGAAATTATTTTCAAAACATTTATATATATATGGACCAACGATGTCTGTATATAATTTCCTACGCTATGGTCAAGGGATATGGATATTTATCATTTCAATCCGAGATTTAAATATACGAGTAGATATCACTTCGACCCACAATCCCAAATTCAATTTAATTGAAAATCGCTTAGGTTTATCATTTCAACCCATAACGAAATTCTCCTATCCAAAAGTCCGTTCGGGTATGTATCATTTCAACCCATAGTGAATTCTAAACTACAGGGAACTTGCAGAGTGATAATAGATAATACAACAAAATAACAGGCATATATCATAAATAAAAATATAATATAAGCAACAGGATATGGTGTCATATCCCATAGGTGAACAGTTATAGGAAATAGCATATATATAACAATTTAAATGACTACAACATCATATTTCAATTATCGTTTCAATTGAAATCAAATTCAATAAAATACAAGAACGTTAATCTTGAGTTATTTCTCACCTTTCGAGGCTAAAGAAGAACGATAACGAGGTCAGTTATGGATCCCAATATGAACTTTGAAGCAAAGCAAAATTGGCACGAATTTGATGACAAAGCTGATAGATAGAAATCGATGAAAAAAAATCAATCAGTTTGATATAAACAGAGTATATATTATGTGTGTAATTCAAATTTCCTTAAAATCTCAATAAATTTAATTTACGACTGATATTCAAATAAAATATTCACATCGTTTGAAACTGATTTTAAATTTAAAATACATATTAAAACAAAACATCATCATATTATTGAAAACTCAATACTTAAATTTAAACACATAAACGTTTTTCCTCTTAAATCAATATTACATTTAAACACACAAACAAAATATAATATAGGCATAATATATATAAAATTCATCACTTATTTAAACATGCATTTTAAAATAACATATTTATATATAGTTTACTCAAAATTCAAAGCATATACTGAGAAAATCAATATATATATATATATATATATATATATATATATATATATATATATATATATATAGACCATACATTATGAAAGCACTACAGAAAAGAGAAAAAAACGGAACATACTTTATATATATACACTTGAATCGAGATGAAAATTATACATATAAATTTTTAGTTTTACAACATAAATCACTCATGCTTTTACAACACTCAGCTGCCATACTAATATATGTTATATTCGAACAGGAATAAAAATCTAATTATATTTTCAAAATATGTATATTACTAATATTTTATAATAACAAATAAGATATAAGACTAACGTATATATACGTCTCTGAAAAGCTTGGCTTAAAATTTACATAAGCATTAAACATAAAAAAAATATGTAGATATAGTTTTATGCTAAAATATGAATTAAATGGAGACTGTTATAATGTGAAAATTTGTGAACGCGAGTTGAAAAATAAAGATGGATTTATCAAATATATTGGAAGCAGAGGACAGGGAGGGGAGAAGCAAAGCATGGAAAAAAAATATAAAATAAAAAGAAGAAAATGGAGGCCATACCTTTAGAGCTCACGCACGCAAGAATAAATGAAGAAAATTTTGAGATGCAACTGAAAACTATTTGTGTGCGAGGCTTATATTTATACACGATTGCATTGATTGAGGTGAGAGGATATTGGCAAGAAATAAATTTAAATCAGTTATACACGATTGCATTGATTGAGTTGAGAGAATATAGGCAAGAAAGATTTGAGTGAATATTTACAGTGGTATTGATTGCGTGAATTTAGCAAAAGAAAACTACAAGAAATCTTTGGCAAACATTTTTTACACGTTTAAAATTGATTAGGAAGCAAATGCGTTGATTAAAACGCAAGAAATATTTATAAAATGGGAAGGTGGTGAAAATTATTTGCGTACAAGGTTGAGTATTTAAATGAAGCTTTTATTGATTGCTTGGAGAAACGACAGGAAATAATTCCTGTCAGGAGGAATTTGCGCGTGATATTTGATTTAGGAGATAATTGCGTTGGATAGATTAAATAAAGAAACATACTAATTAATGGTATAGGAACATTAAGGAAATAAAAGAATTTCGTTTGAATGGTAAGGAAAATCAAAGATTTTGTTCCTATTAATTGCAAAGAAGTAAATGGAAAAGAAGAGACACTTATACACGTGAATTTTAAACAATCTTGAAACAGATTTTGAACTTCTAAAGAAAAATAAATTTGCTTGAAACTGCTATGCGAATTTTTATTCCTATTATAAAAATGAGGAAAAAGGGAAGCGTGGAAATTTACACGTAACTTATCAAAACTAGATTTAATAGAAATTGAACGTCTAGGGAAATGATTTCTTCCCCACTTGGAATGTAAGGCTACAGATAAATTTATTATTTAACGTTAAAATAAGTATTATTCCCAATTGAAACCATATTAACTTTTAAATCATTAAATTAACACATAAAATAATGACAACTATCTACTGCTTTATAGTATATAAAAAAATTGTAAATTCACAGAATACAACCTATTACTTTTATTTCAAAATATCTTTCTTATAATAATTATTATATTTGGAAAATATTTTGAAATAATTTTCTCTTTAAAAACTTATAAATAAAATATTATTATGTTAACTACCAAATTAAATGTTCATTTTAATACATTCTCTTTCCTTAATGGAAACATTTCAACAAATACAAATATTTATTTTGAATTAACATCAAATAAAAATTTAATTCAATTACTTGTTTTTATTAACAATGTATCAAACATTATTTAATAATTTCACATAACTCAACAAATCCATTAGTCACCAAGTTTAGTTCATTTATTAGAGGTTAACTTATTTGAATTACAACTAGCAAAAGATGCCAAATCCAAACACTTCGTTCTGGAGTCTCCTCCATGTACACAATTGTTAAAGTGGTTCCAATATGACAAAGAGTATGCCAATAAGAGGCTACGGTCTCTTTAACAACAAAACATCGTGTAACAACCCGCATATTTATCGATTTTTATATTTAAATATTTTATTTAAATATTTTATCGTTAATCGGATTTTGGTCCGAAGCTACTTTTTGCAAACGGTCAAATTAGGTGATGAAGCAACTACCTTAAATCGCGATTCATCTCTGCCGACTCATCCCAGATCACTCCACCCTAAGTCGCACGCGACTCATCCCCAGAGCCCCTCACGCGACTCATCACCACGACTCATAAATTGTCACGAGTCAGCAACTCAATTCGACTCATCACATCCCATCCACGACTCATCACCCAGGCCGACTCACGACTCAATTCCACCCTATGCCGCGACTCATCACCGCATCACCAATTCCCAATTTCATGCGACATACGACTCATTCCAGCCTTCAACCACAACGACTCACAACGATTTCCCACCACATGCCAAAACCCTAAGTCGCAACTTCCTACCTCGGTACTGCGCGCGAAGATAAGTCGCGAACGACATAAATTTGAGTCGCGAAGCGACTTAGCGTTGTTTGGGGAAATAGTAAGTCGCGAACGACTTAATTATAAGTCGCAAGATAGTAGCCGAGACATGCTTGAGTCGCTGAAATCTCCTTGAACCGCTACCGAGCTATATTAAGTCGCTGCCGAGAATGTTGAGTCGTTGAAGCTTGGCCGAGTCACCCTATAATTCGTTGTTGTTTTGAGTCGTTACCGAATGTTAGCAAATCGTGTGTGTTGTAATTCTTTTCAGTTGTGTGTGAGTTGTAAGCCTATAAATAGGCGAGTTGTATCATTTGTAAAGGGGTTGAATGTTGAATAAAATTTCCTTTTGTTAGCTTTGTGCTTACATACAATTGGTAGTTGAGTGTGATCTCCTATCTCCTCTTTCGGTTAATCGAGTGCGCTCGATTCAACGATTGAAGAAGCCGATTCACGGAATCTAGTGCGCTAGATCAACGTGCGAAGAATCGTAGATCTTTAAACGCGGTATAGTGCGCTATCAACGCGTTTGAGATAGCTAGAGTTCGGTATCTTTGGATCAGCGAACTTGGGCATTTCGGTATCATCAACTCACCGATTGCTACATTTCATCGATTGAAGTTTATTTTGAATAATCCGCTGCGTCAGTTTTTGGTATCAGAGCCATACTTAGCCAATCATAGCTAAGTTGATTCTTGGAGCCAAGTTTTTGAAGTTTGAAGTTGTTCATCGTGTTTATATTGGAGTTGCAACAAGTTTGGGGTTTGTGATCCATAATCTCTTGGATCAAAGTGTGGGAAAGGTGTTGAAGTTCGAAGCAAGCTTGAAGCCGTACTAGTTGATTTGAATTGTAGTTTTGGAGTTGTTTTGTTTGAAGATTGTTGAAGTCAAAATTGTTGAAGTTTGATTTGTTGAAGTTTGGAGAAGTTCAATCATGCCACCGAGACGAGCTCAACGCCATCGCAACATTAATGCCTTGTATGGAAGAGAAGAGGCCGATGAAATGGAGCAACGAATCCATGAGAGTTTTACTGAAAAGTTGAATGAAGGGATTGGTCGATTAGAGAGAATGATGCTTGAAATGAATCAAAGTAGAAGAAGAATTTCACCTGAATCAAACCGTGGGGGTAGTAGAGTTTCATCACATTCAGAACGGGAGAGGAGAGAAAGTCAAGAGCATAGAAGTGTTGATAATCGAAGTAGGAGGAATGTTGATGATCGGGATCGAAGGGATGTTGGTAGTAGGAGTGGTGGTAGAGATGTTGGAGGACGTGAACGACAACGATATACTTCAGATTTTGATGAGGAATTTGTTGGTGACAGAGGGAGTATGCATCGAGATAAAGAACAAACACGACGTCAGTATCGAGATGTAGATGATGATCGTCGATGGGAATCGGGAATGAAGATGGAGATTCCGGAGTTTAAAGGTGGGATGGTAGCTGAGGAATTTTTAGATTGGTTGTCTAACGTGGAGGAGATATTTGATTTCAAGGAGGTTCCGGAGAATAGAAGGGTGAAGTTAGTTGCTACAAGGCTGAGGGGGCGAGCATTGGCATGGTGGCAGCAAACTAAACTTACTCGTGAACGGATGGGAAAGTCAAAGATAGAATCATGGGATAAGATGAAAAAGTTGATGAGATCTACTTTCTTACCTTACAACTACCAGTCACTTATGTATCAAAGGTTGCAGAATCTGAGGCAAGGGACAAAATCTGTTAGTGATTATGCTGATGAATTTTACCAACTCATTGCCAGGAATGATATCATGGAGACAGAAGAACAGCTAACTGCTAGATTCATTGGGGGTTTGAGAATGCAGATCCAGGATATGGTTAATATGTTCGATCCTAGATCCGTTGCAGAGGCACATCAGAAAGCGTTAGCTTGGGAGAAACAAGGAAGGCGTGGAGGTGGTGTGTTTACTAATTCTAATAATCCAGTGAAGGGTGTTGGCGGAAGTTCTAATGTTCCTAAACCAGTTACCAAGCCAGTGGTGAAGGAGGCTGAGAAAGCAAAGGCTAGTAGTGTTTTCAAATGTTATAATTGCCAGGAGTTGGGTCACAAAAGCAACGAATGTCCAAAGCCGAAGAAGAGAACCATGGTTGCAGAGGTTGAGGCAGATGATGGTGAGGAGGCAGAATGTTCAAATGTACCTTATGTTGAGGAGGAAGAAGAAGTGTCGGGTGATGAAGGTTGTAATCTTATGATGAGAAGAAGTTGTTTGACACCAAAGCAAGAAGAGGATTGTAGTTGGCTGAGAAGCAATATTTTTCAATCGACATGTACTATTCTGGGGAAAGTCTGCAAATTCGTTATTGATGCAGGGAGTTGCGATAATATTATTTCTACAGAGGCAGTTAGAAAGTTGAACTTGAAGACTGAAAAGCATCCTAAACCGTACAAGCTAGCATGGTTAAGGAAGGGTGGTGAAGTGAAAGTGTGTCGAAGAGCTTGTGTGAATTTTTCAATCGGAAAGAAGTACAAAGATGAAATTTGGTGCGATGTTGTAGACATGGACGTATGTCATCTGTTGTTGGGCCGACCATGGCAGTATGATAGAGCAGTGCAACATGACGGACGTGCTAATAGCTACAGTTTCATGTTTGAGGGTACTAAAATCACGTTAATTCCCAAGAAGCAGCATCAGAAAGAAAGTAAGCTGGAGGAAATTGAAGAATTGAAAACTCTGTTGACTTTGAAGGAGTTTGTTAAAGAAGTTGAGAAAGAACCTGAAGTGTTTTTGTTGATTGGACGAGATTGTAGTGAAGAGGGTGAAATTCCAGAAGAAGCAAAGGCAGTTTTGAAAGAATTTGAGGACGTATTTCCAGAGGAGTTGCCTAAGGAGTTACCGCCATTAAGAGACATTCAACATCAAATTGATCTTGTTCCGGGAGCAGTGTTACCACATCGACCACATTACCGAATGAGTCCGAAGGAACATGAGGAGTTACGAAGGCAGGTGGAAGAGTTGCTTGAGCAGGGACGTATCCAGGAAAGTTTGAGTCCTTGTGCTGTGCCTGCATTGTTAGTACCAAAGAAGGACGGAACTTGGAGGATGTGCACTGATAGTAGAGCTTTGAATAAGATCACTGTTCGTTATAGATTTCCTATGCCGAGGTTGGATGATTTGTTGGATCAGTTGAGTGGGGCAACTATATTCTCGAAGATTGATTTGAAGAGTGGTTATCATCAAATTCGGATTAGACCTGGAGACGAATGGAAGACCGCTTTCAAGACAAGAGAGGGGTTATACGAATGGTTGGTTATGCCATTTGGTTTGTCAAATGCACCTAGTACATTCATGCGGGTGATGAATCAAATCTTTAGACCATTCATTGGGAAGTTCGTCGTGGTTTATTTCGATGATATTCTGATTTATAGCAGGAGTACGGAGGAGCATGTTCTACATCTGAGGGAAGTGTTGCTTATTCTTCGTGAAGAACAATTTTATGCTGCTACAAAGAAATGTGTGTTTATGGCGAGAAATGTTTTATTTCTGGGTTATATTGTTTCAGGAGAAGGTATTCAAGTTGACCAGAATAAAGTAGAAGCAGTCAGGAATTGGCCACAGCCGAAGACAATTACGGAGGTGAGAAGTTTTCATGGGCTAGCGTCATTCTACCGAAGGTTCATTCCACACTTCAGTAGCGTGATGGCTCCAGTGACTGATTGCATGAAGGGGAAACAATTTTCTTGGTCAGAGGAAGCGGGAGTTGCTTTTGAGAAGATTAAGACATTGTTGACATCAGCACCAATTCTTGTTCTACCGAATTTTCAGTTATTGTTTGAATTACACACTGATGCTTCGAAGGTTGGTATTGGGGGAGTATTGAGTCAGAATGGGAAACCAGTTGCCTATTTCAGTGAGAAGTTGTCTGGGGCGAAGATGAGATACAGTACATATGACGTTGAATTCTATGCTGTTGTACAAGCTGTGAAGCACTGGAGGCACTATCTATTTCAGAAAGAATTTGTTCTATACACGGATCACGAGGCATTGAAGCATTTACAGGGGCAAGACAAGATTTCTGCAAGACATGCATCATGGATTGCCTATTTACAGCAATTTACTTTTGTTGTCAAACATAAATCTGGGGTGACGAACCGAGTAGCTGATGCATTGAGTAGAAGGAGTCATTTGTTGACAACTCTGAAGGTTGAAGTGACAGGTTTTGAATTATTGCCAGAGCTGGTTAAAGAAGATCCTTACTTTGGGAAATTTGTTGAAAAGGTCAAGGATGGAAACGCAGATGAATTTGTGATGGTGGATGGTTTTCTGTTCAAGGGAAATCGTTTATGCATACCTGATTGTAGCTTGAGAATGAAGATAATCAAAGAGTTGCACGAGGAAGGACATGTGGGCCGTGATCGTACCTTACAGTTGATTTCATATTCTTATTTTTGGCCGTCAATGAGGAAAGAGGTCGAGAGATTTGTGGAGAGATGTCATACATGCCAGGTTTCAAAGGGAACAGCGACCAATGCGGGGTTGTATATGCCATTACCTGTGCCAACTAAGCCTTGGGTTGATTTGAGTATGGATTTTGTTTTGGGTTTGCCTAGAACTCAAAGAGGAAACGATTCCATTTACGTGGTGGTTGATCGATTTTCGAAAATGGCACACTTTATAGCATGTAAGAAGACAGCGGATGCAGTTCGAGTTGCTCAATTATTCTTCAAAGAGATCTATCGACTTCATGGGTTACCAGAGTCTATTGTGTCGGATAGGGATACTCGTTTTCTGAGTCACTTTTGGCTGAGTCTGTGGAAAATGGTGGGAACGAAGCTGAATTTTAGTAGCGCGTACCATCCGCAGACAGATGGGCAGACGGAAGTGGTTAACCGATCGTTGGGAAACTTACTGAGATGTCTTGTGAAGGATAATTTAAGAAGTTGGGACATGAAGCTATGCCAGGCAGAATTTGCTCACAACCATGCAAATAACCGAAGTACAGGGTTCAGTCCATTTCAGATTGTATATTCAAGTTTACCAAAGGGACCGTTGGATTTGGCAGTAGTACCATATCAGAAAGGAGTTGATAAACGGGCTGTTGATTTTGTTGATGGGTTGACAGAATGCCATAGAATCGTTCAGGAACGATTGAAGAAATCAAATGAGAGGTATAAACAAATGGCGGATAAGAAACGAAGAAGTGTTGTCTTCAACGAGGGTGATTTTGTTTATGCGGTATTGACGAAAGATCGTTTTCCAGTTGGAACTTACAATAAGTTGAAAGCACGAAAGATTGGTCCAGTAGAAATCTTGAAGAGGATCAATGATAATGCATATCGATTAAAGTTGCCGGAAAATGTTTATACTTCTGATATTTTCAATGTCAAACATCTAATTCCATATTATGGGGAGGAACTTGACGGAAATGACGAGAATGCGAATTCGAGGACGAATTCTTTCCAACAAGGGGAGGATGATGAAGCAACTACCTTAAATCGCGATTCATCTCTGCCGACTCATCCCAGATCACTCTACCCTAAGTCGCACGCGACTCATCCCCAGAGCCCCTCACGCGACTCATCACCACGACTCATAAATTGTCACGAGCCAGCAACTCAATTCGACTCATCACATCCCATCCACGACTCATCACCCAGGCCGACTCACGACTCAATTCCACCCTATGCCGCGACTCATCACCGCATCACCAATTCCCAATTTCATGCGACATACGACTCATTCCAGCCTTCAACCACAACGACTCATAACGATTTCCCACCACATGCCAAAACCCTAAGTCGCAACTTCCTACCTCGGTACTGCGCGCGAAGATAAGTCGCGAACGACATAAATTTGAGTCGCGAAGTGACTTAGCGTTGTTTGGGGAAATAGTAAGTCGCGAACGACTTAATTATAAGTCGCAAGATAGTAGCAGACATGCTTGAGTCGCTGAAATCTCCTTGAACCGCTACCGAGCTATATTAAGTCGCTGCCGAGAATGTTGAGTCGCTGAAGCTTGGCCGAGTCACCCTATAAGTCGTTGTTGTTTTGAGTCGTTACCGAATGTTAGCAAATCGTGTGTGTTGTAATTCTTTTCAGTTGTGTGTGAGTTGTAAGCCTATAAATAGGCGAGTTGTATCATTTGTAAAGGGGTTGAATGTTGAATAAAATTTCCTTTTGTTAGCTTTGTGCTTACATACAATTGGTAGTTGAGTGTGATCTCCTATCTCCTCTTTCGGTTAATCGAGTGCGCTCGATTCAACGATTGAAGAAGCCGATTCACGGAATCTAGTGCGCTAGATCAACGTGCAAAGAATCGTAGATCTTTAAACGCGGTATAGTGCGCTATCAACGCGTTTGAGATAGCTAGAGTTCGGTATCTTTGGATCAGCGAACTTGGGCATTTCGGTATCATCAACTCACCGATTGCTACATTTCATCGATTGAAGTTTATTTTGAATAATCCGCTGCGTCATTAGGACTCGAGACCACTTCCATTGAGTTCGAAACGTCGTTTGCAATCTTCTAAGTATAAACATTGATATGTTTGGGGTTAGTGGAATTTCACCACTTTTTCACTCGAGCCTTTGGTTTGGACTTTTAGCCCATTAGGCCCAAGTTCCACCCCTCTTCTTCTTCATTGCTTCATTTCATTTCCTAACACTAAAGCTTCAACAAAAGTGGTGAATGGAATGAGAAATTAAAACTCCAAAGTCTTAGTTTTATTGCAACTCCAACATTCAACTCCAAATTCAAGAAGAAGACATCGGATTCAAGCTTGTGGTTGCTTCTCCATTTTCCTTCAAGCTTTGTTCTTCATTTTCATTGGGTTTTGGAGCAAAGGTGAGATTTTTATCTCACAATTCTAGTCTATAACCATATTGGACTGTTGGGAATGATTCCCTATCACTTTTGCATGCATATTAGCATTTGGTTTGGATTGGATTGGCGAAAAACTCCAATTTTCAGCGTTTTGGTGAATTTTCTGCACTTAGGTCGTTCTGGCCATTTTCATGTGTTCGGAGTTAGGTTGCTCGCGACCTAACCCTTAGGTCGTAGGTCGTATGGACCTTAGGTCATAGGTCGTCCTGGCCATTTCTAACGTCTTCGGAGTTAGGTCGTATAGACCTTAGGTCGTAGGTCGTATGGACCTTAGGTCGTTAGGTCGTATGGCTTTAGGTCGCTAGGTCGTATGGCCTTAGGTCGTTAGGTCGTTCGACTCTTAGGTCGTAACACTTAGGTCGTTCGACTCTTAGGTCGTAACACTTAGGTCGTTCGACTCTTAGGTCGTAACACTTAGGTCGTTCGACTCTTAGGTCATAGGGCGTTCGAATGTTAGGTCGCTCGGCCCTTATCTCCTTAGGTCGTAGGTCGTTCGAACGTTAGGTCGCTCGGCTCTTATCTCCTTAGGTCGTAGGTCGTTCGAACGTTAGGTCGCTCGGCCCCTATCCCCTTAGGTCGCTAGGTCGCGACGTTTTAGGTCGCTAGGTCGCGACGTTTTAGGTCGCTGCATCCTATGCCTCTATAGGTCGCTCGACCTCGTTTATGACCATAGGTCGCTCACCCCCTCTTCGTTAGGTCGCTCGGCCTTGCCTTCCATTTTTAGGTCGCTAGGTCGCGACGTTTTTGACCGTTAGGTCGCGAGCATTAGGTCGTTAGACCTTACCTTCCTTAGGTCGTTTGACCGGTTAAACCTTTAGGTCGCTCAACCCTACTACCATTACTAGGTCGTTTGGCCATAGCTCGTTAGGTCGCATGACCTTATAAACCGATAGGTCACATGACATTATAACCCTATAGGTCGTTGGACCTTATCCCGGTAGGTCACTTGACCCCTTGGACCCCTAGGTCGCAACCCTTAGGTCGCTCGACCCTATTCCCCTTAGGTCGTTAGACCTCATTTTGTCTTCACTAGGTCGTACCGTTTTGGTCGGGGCGCTGCCCCGCACCCCCACCTTAGGGCGCTGCCCCCTGGACCCCCGCGACCTGACCGGGCAGGTCGAACCCCGTAAGCGGTGGCGTTGCCCCCGCACCCCCACCTTAGGGGGTTGCCACCCCCCTGGACCCCCCCTCCGTAGGGGATCTTATCTGAAAAACATTGAGCTGATTTCCTTGGATTTTATTCGCATCTCCGTATGCGATCTTTGTGACTGATTGTTTCTACACTTGCTTATGTGTTTTGTCACTTTATAATATAAAGGTTTCAATACTAGTAGTAAATATCAAAACTCTTTTAACAAACAATTTCAACTCTATTTTTAATAACAAAGCTCTTTTCTTAAACCGTTTTCCAATCTATTAGTATATACAAGCCTTTACCTCACTCGGATGAGAAATCTAATTAAACGACTTAGTAAAACAAGTGGTATGAAACGCTTGCGTTCACTTCGTCGGTTAATTCTTGGACTTGTTCGATTGAACCTCTTGTGACAATTTTATTAGTGAAGATTTACAGTTTGTTCGTAAATATTTAAGTTAAGCAAGTGGTTATGGGACATGAAGCTAAACTTCTATATTTACTAGCTTAGTGTAATTGACACTTCTCGTTGATCTTGATGATCGCTTTATGAATTAGACTAGCAATTGCGCGATGTCTCTTTCATTGCAAGGTTAGACTAGACACCACTTGTGTGATTCCATTCACACATACCTTTCTGCTTTTTGGTTAGTCTTGACCTCAATCTGTGTGATTCCATTCACACATATGGGGTAGCTCCCCATGGTCTTCGGACCGTCATGTGATAGGCCTCTTTCCCTTTTTATGATTTCTGGATTTCTTGTGTTGATTTCTGGAATTTATCTCTTTGACTTGTCATGAGTACAAGTTTAGGGTATGATGCCCTCTTTGGATCTTTGAGAAGATTCTTGTGATATTGATTTATCTCTTATCGGTTGATCTCCTGTTGATCATTAATTGCATACTTATAGTAGTATGTCAGTATGGATATTTTATGTTTATGCCATATCTTTTATTTTATATCATGTCATCTGATATTTATAGCTAGACTGATCCGTTAATTATTTTCTTATAAATAATATTCGGGTCAGGCCGAGATGTTACAGGTGCTACTGCTTGACTCCTCCCCCAGTGATTCACTACTCAGACTTTTGGCTACTTGTTTAGATTAGCAGCTTTTGTTGTTTACACTTGAGATATAGACTCATAGTTGTATTCTTTTGTATAGCACGCGTTGCTATTCTTTTGTATTATCGTGGATCTTTTTAGACCACTACTCTGATGTACACTTTTATGTGATATATATTCATATCTCTTTCCGCCTTTGTGATATGGATATCTATGATTGATTCGCATGTTATGCTTACTTCTATATTTGTTTCCGAAGATCATTTTATAGCCACCGTGTGATAAGAAATTACACGGATGGTCGCTCCTCAACAGCCTTATTCTCCGCGCTAGTTGACAGCACTACACCGTAGTGTTCTTGGCTAGCGTGGGTATAGAGGTGGGGCGTCACACGTCGTTTTACACACTGGCGGTACTTTTATTTTTCGAAAACAATTCGTACTTCATATCAAAATATCGTATTCGCTTCAAAATGAAATTCAAATCGAAGTCATCATATTATCTAAACATATAGATTTCAATTCATAATCATTTTCGCCTTAATATCGCAATTTCACTTCCAATTCAAAATTGCTTCGAATTTCCATTTGGGTTATAACTTCAATTTAATCCAATTCATATTTAAATCCATGATTTAAATATAAACATTCCACTCTTTGACATGTTTGAATTTTTAGAAAATAGTTTGAAAATTTTATAGTTTAAAAGTTAAAAGTTTATTATAAAATAGTTTGAGTATTGAAATGGTTTATATAGTAAATAGTTTGAAAAATCAAAATAATTTAAACATCTAAAAAATAGGTTTTTAAACAATTTATATAATAAAATAATTAATTTTGAAAATAGTTTCAAAGTCAAACTAATCCAATTCCAAATTTCCAATTCAAATTAATTCCAATTTCCATTTCAATTTAATTATTTCCATTACGATTTCAATTCGAATTAACTTCGATTCCAATTTTCATTCAAATCAATTTCTGTTTCAAATTAATTTTAACTTCAACAATTCAGTTCATTAGTTAAATTTCACATCGATTTTCAAATTCATAGCATTTCAACTTACATCAATTTCGAGCTTGATTTTCAAAGTATTGATTTAAATCACTTTAATCAAATTTCAGTTCGATATCCAATTTAAAATCTAAATCTTCAAATATAATTCAATTCGAGCTCAAATTTGAAATATTGTTTATATTACTGTTACTCAACGATATTCAAAGTTGGAATAAAAGTCAAATCTTTTAAAATGAATCAATTTATGAAATGCAAATCATATTTCGATTTAACATCAATAACTTCAACTTCGATTAATTAAATAATATCACTCACCAATTTAAATTTCAACATATCGAGCGCAAGTTCGAAAATAATTTGATTTTCCAAAATTCGATGTTTACTTCTTTAAATCGGATCATTTAAATAATTTCATATCCAAAAATTTAAAATTATTTAATTTAACCAATCTAGTGTCCGTGTATAATTTTTATTCTGTGGCCAAGTGAATCAGTTATTTCAATTTATTTCAAGATGGAATATATCATTTCAATCCAAAGTAAATGTCATAGGTATATATCATTTCAGCCTATGTCTTAATTTATTCAAAATAATTCGATTTATGGACTTATATATTGTAAACAACATACGTGATGATAGCAGGATATACCAAAATAAATAAACATCCAACTCATCCAAAATATCAATCAATAGCATCTAATTTCAATCGACATCCAAATCAACCAATAATTCACAACAATCAACCAATTATCAACAGTCGAGGATTTTTCTAGCAGATTAATTCTAATTAAATTTACTGTCAATTCCAATTCTATCAATTAATTTAGATGTCAATCTAAATGTCAATTAAAGTTATCAAAACAACAATCAATAAATTTAAATCACATCAAAACTTCAAATCTAACTAACATAAAAAATTTCTTGTCAATCGTGAGCATATAAAACACTCATTTTTATTTTAAACTAAAATTATTTCGGCTTCAAATAAATCCCGATCTAACGCTAAGCTGTAGACAATGTCGATTTGCACTGCAACTCGTTTCATCCCGAAATGGACCTCGTATGAGAGAGTTATTGAATTTTTAGTTCATCGTTTTGAATATAATTAAATTAAACAATATATGTATATATAACTAAACTTTCAATCAAATATATTACCCAGCCCACAACGTATGCACCCGACCCACTAATGTTGCTTCTTCTTCTCCCTTTTTCTCTCGTCTCAGACCCATTTACACGACCACAACCATACAAGTGCACGAATCGCCGAATCTACTAACGATCAATTTGACTTTCCCATCAAAAATCGCACGACCACATCTTCTCAAACATCGAATCAAACGCTTAGTCGAATTGCGACCTGTTGGCTCCGCCTTCCTCCCTTGTACAGTCGCGACCTTTAAAATATGATCGACCTTACAAATTTCTAGGTGCCTCCTCTCCTCTACCACACGAATATGATTCCAATGGCCTAATTGACAACTTCGCCATAATCGATTAGAAAACCAAACCCTAGCTTAGTGCTCACAAATGCCTACTACGGAAACATGTTCGAGCCAAACTAAATTCATATAGAATCGAAGCTCTAGATGAATTAGGATTTTCAAAATTGGTTTCACAAATTTTCATTTTGTATATGTTGAGATTTTGATTTTTGTACCTTCCATTTTTTTCTTATTATCTGATGATGCGTACTCACTATTTAAATAGAAGAGGGAAACAATGGTGAAAGTAGCTTATAGGTAGGGTGGATGGATAAGGAATAGATTTGGTTAAAGTGAAAGAATGTTGGTAGTTGTCAAATCTACATATATATTCATTATTTTAAATTTGAAAATATCTAACTAAAATTTATGGATCCCAATCGAAGTGTGCGGTTAGGCGTTTGTAATGTTATACCCCTATTCCAAACACAATGGAATTAGTCTCGAGGCCTAATTCGATGTAGAAGATGGCTTTTTGAACCCAATTATTATATTAAATTTTTGATATTAAAATTTAATATTCCATATGACCAAACGATAACTCCAAGCACTATGAAAATTGAAATCCAATAATAATACACTATTGCGGATCCAATGACACCGATTTCGTCAAATTCTAAGACCGTTCCCCGGAAGGCTATTTTTATTTCTTAGTTTAAACGAGTTATCTTTAAAATCGAGTAAATTACTTATAAATCCAATTTAAATATTTTATTATCTCTATTCTTATAAATATAAATTTAATAAGCCTTTAAATTATTTTTATCAAGCTTAAAATCCAAGATTCAATGTTTTAACCAATTTTCAATTATTAAATTCAATAATTAAATTATCCAATAAATTGTTTTATTTGAAGTTCAAGTTACTAAACTAATAAAATTAACTTTTAAATATCCAAAATCAATAGCAAACTCTAATTTCAAATAATCAAAATTCTGGGTCGTTACATTCTTCCCCTTAAAGGAATTTCATCCTCGAAATTTGCCAAGGTGAGAAGAATGGCCAAAAACCAATTAACTTTCCCAAAAATCAATTTTTTGAAATCTTGTTATTACTTTTACTAAGTTACCAAATTCATCCATAAATTTCAAACAATATCACCCATTCAATCATTTCAAGTTATAATTCAAAATCTAATTTTCATTATAAAAAATATTCTTCAAAATTTCTACTTCCTTAAATTTTCAAAAAATTTCGATAGCTTCTCCTTCGCATGGCTAGATCGGAACAAATACAAATCACCACTACAGGCTCAAACCATCATAATGAAACAATAGCCAAGTGGCACAATCATAAAATCATCAAATCAAACAACAATTTAAACACATACCTTCTTATCGAGCAATCCAATTTTATTTATGAAACCAAAGGCATCAATTTAGCTCTTGCTTTTAAATACCTATATCTTATTTACCAATGATATCCAAACATATATTAAAAATTATATCGTTTTCATTTTCAATTTCCAATATTTTCTTTAGTTAAGCTTGTACGATGTACATATACCATTAGTACACAACATCAAATTTGATCGCTCGTTTGATCACATAATTTCTCTTCCGATCTAGTATTGTTCACATGGCTTGGTAGTGTAGACTCAAATCTGGTTCCTTGATTAGAAACTGTCATTCTCCTTGCATAGCCATACACTATGATAGAGAATCCCAAAATCAATCAGAATTCCATATTCAGTGTTTGCCATCAAGAATCGAGTGAAAAATCGTAACTCGGATCGATAATAATTATCTCGAGATTCTGTGCTCGAATCTGGATCAAATTGTTATGTGAATAATATAATATGCGCATAACTTACGTATTTATTTCCAATTGATTTCTTATCTGAACCTAATTCCCTTTTTATTCGTGTTCATTTCATCTATATTCACTTACTCACAATCACCATTCACATAGCTTGATTTCACGTTCCCTTATTTACTCACAATCACTTCTTTACATAGTATATTCCTTAATACTATTATCTCCTAAACATCATTCCATAGAATTTGTTTACTTAAGTTCATTTGAAACATTTTATACAACATAACCTATGTCCATTTAAACTCAAATCTGATTTTCATATTTAACACCTTTCACACTATACTATGTCCATGAATGAATTACAAAATTCTACATAAGTTTATAAACATTTCATTAACTCTTCTCGTGTTTATTTCCATTTCATAACTTAAATTTATATCTAATTCCAATCAAATTCAATTTCAATACCATTAACTCAATTTATCCTCCAATTTCAATATTAAATTCTATCAACCATATCCTAAACTATATTTACCTTACTACTTATATTGGTTAGTCCAATTTGCACATTCATTAACTTATTTCAATCTGAATCAACTCCGTTTTCATAAATTATTTCATTTAACCTAACTTAGGCTAAATTTCAAAATGTCACTTTAACTTAGTTCAAGTTAATTTCATTCCACAGTTCAATTATTATTCATATCCAGCAATTTAACATTGTTTTAACTTGCTAATTTTCAAATTTTATAAGTTATCAAACTTATTCTCCCATATTACCAATAAAACATTTAAACGAAAATCCAAGAGTTTAAAAAATTTGTTCTATGTATTTTAAATCATTTTTGAAATTATATATACACAAAATACCCTGGTATATCAAATCATTCCTTTAATTTTGAAATCAAACTAGTTTTCCTAGAACAAACTCCAATGGTAGCAATTCCTCTCTCGGAAACTCGAATCAATCAACACCAAAATTATTTTCCAATGACCGAAATGGGTTCAGTGCTTTTTTTAAACCTTTTTAAATATTTCTATTCGAAATATTTTCCAAATAATACTATTATTATTTCCACAACTTTGAAAATCATTTCAAAACCAACGGGATTTGAATCCCTAAATTTCCAGCATTTAAATCTTTTATAAATCATTTTGATAAGCCATATATATATTTATAAATCACATTTACAAATCATATAGTCATATAATCCTATCTTGGTTATATAAAGTCATTTCTTAATGCATTATAACATGTAACATTCTTGTTTTTAAATCAACTTTAAACTAGCAATTAATTTAATTTTTGGAATTAAATTGTGAATTTAGTGGTGAATTAATTTGAATTTTCCCAAATTAGACAAGATATGTGCTTGTTTATTTATACAAATAAATTTGAAATTTGAAATTTGAATTTGAAATTTGAAATTGAAATTTTTAATTTGAAATTTTCTAAAATAAATAATATATGTTGTTTATATATATATATATATACATAAATTAATTTTAAATTGCATTTTGAATTTGAAACACAAATAAATATTTTGAGAAATAGTTTAAATTTAAAAATTCTATATTTAAAACTAAGTAGAATTGGTTTTCTAATTTTAATATATATATATATATGTGTGTGTATGTATGTATGTATGCATAATTATATTTGGAAGTTATGATTTGAGATTGATGTAATAATTTTCAAAAGGGTATTTTTAGTTCAACTCTTGTATATACATACATATAAATAGTTGTAAACATGATACTTTTTGTAACGACCCAGAATTTATATTAATTAAAATTTAAATATTTAATTAATTTTAAATATTAATAAGTGGAAATTTATATGTCGAATGAATTTATTTTGAATAATTTGATTTAATTGGATAATTTAAATCAATAATTTAGTATGTGAAAATACAGAAATAATTGTAAATAGGGTTAAATATGATTGAGAATGATTTGGAAAATTTTATATTATCATATTGGAGTTATGACGATATTTTAGAACTTTTAAAATCGAATTAAAAGTTAATTTGTGAAAATTGAATATTTTAATATTTGATTTTCGATTGTAAAATAGTCAATTTTTGAACAGTCTCAGAATTGGACGAAACTAGTTCCATTGGATCCGTAATAGTTTGTTATTATCAGATTTCAATTTTCGTAGCAATCAGAGTTATCGTTTGATCGTGGCAGCTCGAAACGCATCGAAATCGTTTTAATTTTAATTCGGCGAGTTAAAATAGCCATTTTTCAAAAATTCTCGGATTTCGACGAAACTAGTTTCATCGGATCCGTAATGTGATATTATTGTATGGTTTCAAATTTCATGTCAATTGGATTTACCGTTTGTCCGGTGCAAGCTAAAACGCCTAGAAAATCGTTTAATCGGTTTAATTTTAAATCGAACGTTTAATTCCATATCTCGCACAGATGACCGAATTAGCTTCCGAAACCTGTTCCATTGCGTCCGGAACGCGGGATAAACCCTAGAAACGCCGGTTACCGCGCGTAAATCGGAGTTTGGAAAAGCCGAATGAATAGTGTTCATTTTATTTTCTATAAATAGCCCCCTTTACCATAAAAAAAATTAGGGTTTTATAACCCTAGCCGCCGCTTGTTTAAGTCACGGCCAGAAATGTTCGAATTTCTCCCTTCGATTACTCCCAATCCACACATCGTTTTGAGAAATCTCCAACTACAATATTGTGGAGCATCGAGTGATCGACATATTCAACGGTTAAGATTGTGATTGGGTCAATGGATCGTGAGAAAAGCAGCCGAGAGTGTCACACGTATATGCACGTTTTACGAGCTTTTAGGGGGACCGAGCATGAGGGGATTCCGGCCGAGTGTAGTATGGAAGAGGGGCTTCGATTTGGAGGCATCTGATCGACTGCAGGTGGCTCGTAGTGTATGCGTGATTTTGGGTTTTGGGGTGAGTTTTGGGTTCGGCCTGTAGAAGTAAATCGCGTGAATGGGAGGGGAGAAGGAAAGGGTTGCGTGCGGCCTGATGGGAAGATAGTGGAAAATCGAGGGCCGAGATCCGTTAAGGTTTAATATTAGAAAAGAAATTGTAAAATAATTATAGTTTAAATCGTGTAATATTCAAAATGTTGTATCTTTTTCATACGAGGTCGAAAACGCGCGAAACCAGTCGCGTTCGAATCGTATGGACGAGCACTACACGATGCAATGGGATTGGAGTCATTTGGAGTTAGTGAAAATTTCGGGTAAAATTAAACGCGCGTTTAATTTTATTCGAAATAAAAGCTAAAACGGAATTGAAATCAAGGTGAGAACTTCTCACTCAATCGAATCGGGTTCGATTTTATTTTAAATAGTTATATTTAAAATACTTGAATGCATGTTTGAATGATGATTGTTATCTATTAATTGTTAAAATAGACATTATGCGCCGTTAGTAAGCGGAGGTTATTTATTAAAAACATATACCGCGAATATTTCATAAACAGTGAAATTGGTATTACATATAATAGCAATATATATATATATATTGGCATATGTATATATTGCAGTTGTTGATTTCCCACATTGTATAGCGGATGAGACCCTATTGCGCCTTCTATTAAGCGGATAATTTTATAAATCCCATATACCGCGATAATTCCGTACTGGAGCGGAATTGGTATTGTGCTAATGTTTTTGGATGCAGGGAAGCAGGTTGGAGGGATCCAACTGGATTCCTCAACTGTATTGATTTATTTACAGATATTTTGATATTTGTCGATTATCATATCGATATATGGTATTTGGATGTCGTGATTGACTATTTGGTGCTGTTGCATCATCGGATCTATTTCTGAAGTTTTAAAAATAATTATTTTGGTTTTAAAAGGAATTTTAAAGTGATTTTTCAAAGTATATGTTTTTATAAAATTTTGTGTTGATTCATTTTAAATAATTAAAACGTTATAAATTTTTATGTTATAAAAATTACTGTTTTTGTAAAATATAACCGAAATGAGATTTTTGGAAATAAATAGTTAATTAATTTATAAATTGGTTTAAATTCGGATTTTTGAATTATTAAAAATGATGTATATAAAAGACTTATAAAATTGATATTTTATAAATTAAAATTATTGGAATATTTAAAACAAGTTTTTATAATTGTTAAAAATGAAATAAAAATGGATTTCATAAGTGAACGGAATTTATAGATTTATAAATTGTGAAGTTATAAAATGAATAGATTTTGTGAAATAGAAGATTTATAAGTAATCAACTTATAAATGGGATTTTGGCATTTAAAATGAGATATAAAAAGGATTTTTATAAATAGAAGTTTATAAAAATATAGATGGAGTTTATAAACGTTGTTTATAAATCCGAAATCAATTGAATTTGATAAGTTGGATATAGGAATATATGAAAGGAATTATATTCACGATTTTGGACAGTGAATATATTATTAAGTGAAATGGATATGTTTTTGGGGAAGGAACATTATGAAATGAAGTTAATGATTTTAAAGACGTTTTAAAATGCATTAAGTATCGAATACATAGATTTCAACATTCATTGTTGAAATAGACGTTTTCGAGAAATAGAAGGAAATGGTGGACTATAACACTGTTGTTATAGTAAATGGTTTCCGAAAGGAAATGTTTTGTATAGTATTGGGATTTATATATCTATTTAAACTTTGAATCCCTATACTAGTGATTTTGGGTCGTCGTAACGATGTTTTACGTAACATTCATTTTGGCCCAAACAAATGTGTTTAAGAGAATGATTTCTTAAAGAATGAAATATATACTTAATTTTCGATTTAAGTATATTGAATATTTTCCAAGTGTTGAGATTGAATGGATTTGTGAATTACTTATGAATAAATAAGTATGGGAATGTTTTTCCAATGTGAAATGAAATGTTTTGAGAATTTATCTTTTTGAAGATAAATTGAAAATGAATAATTGAAATCGTATATTCATAAATATTTTTGGAATGTAAATTCACTATGGAATTTATAAATGAAAAGGGGAATTAGTTTAAAATAAACGTTGATTTATTTTTGAAATTATGGGAATTAATTTATGGATTTGGAACGTAAATATGAAGTAAATCGTTAAGGATTTATTTAATCGGTTTAAATAAACCATTTTGAAATGAAAGTATTTCCGAGTAAGGAAAAGTGATTTGAAAAAAAAAATTGTTTTCAAATGTTTGAAGTGTGGGAAATTTTATATCTAGTAAAGATATTTTGGAAAGTAAATAATTTGGGAAATTATTTGGAATTCGGTGATGTTGAGCATGCCTATTGATAGTTAAATAATCCGACTATCAATATTTACCTTTAAATAGGTATTTATTGTGATTGTTTGAATTTGAATGCCACACTTATTTTTGAAAAAGCGCTCACTATTCGGGTTAGCCGGGAAAGGACCTTGGGGTCGTATAACCCATTCCGAGTATGTGATACGCCGTTATGGATTGCATTTGATGACCGGTGTTGAAGACCGGATATTTGTGCAAACGGAAGGATTACTGTCGAGTTACTCTACATTAGCTGATCTCCGATATAGAGGTTTTATCACCCTTAGTGACGGGAAGTCCGGTCGTGATTAGTGAATATCCGGAATGCAAGGACTTATTTGTAAGTGCCTTCGGTTCTGTTCGATCCCGGAACAGACTTGTATGGATTGTGTCTGACATTACAAATTGAGATATAAAGCTGATTTCTTTCAATTATATTTCTGTTGGTGGCGGAAAATTTATTCTCTTAGCTTAACACCCTTCTCTGAGACGTACGAGCTCAGAGGTTATATAATTGAAGGTTATTAGTGATATACTCCCAATTTGGTAGTGTGGCATGCTGAGTGTTGCTGTGAAATGATCATTGTTTGATCATTTGTGATAGGATCATTTATTTGATCATTTATCTTGGTGATCATTTCTATGATCATTTGTTGACCAAAAGCATGGCTTTTGTATAAAGTGTGGCTTTGTGGACGAGACTTCGTCGGACCTCACACCCCGGAAATTGTCAAAACAGGAAGGATGAGGCAAGGTTATTAGGGGGTAGCGCCCCTTTAGTGTATGTCATTCCTTCTGGATAGAGGTGGTATCATGGTATGGAGCCCAGATACTTAACCTATGTTGTTGCTGCAAATTTTGTGGTTGTTGGAAATCGAGGATCCTCGGATAGATCGGTTACGACCGGGGGATGACATATTCGTGTCAGTAGTTACCCAGTTAGGGGTAACCCGGCCTTGTGTTGGCAGAGATCCGGTTTGGTTCTCGGGACGTCATTCCAGAGGCGTTTCCAAATGTGACGTTTCGGATTTTGCCCGCTCGAAAATCGACATCCATACTTCAAATCGTATTCGAATGCCGTAGATTCGACCGTTCAAAACCGATTCGCCGG
The DNA here is from genome assembly GCA_030765085.1 of Allium cepa. Lineage (NCBI taxonomy): Eukaryota > Viridiplantae > Streptophyta > Magnoliopsida > Asparagales > Amaryllidaceae > Allium > Allium cepa. The sequence goes on from CM060943.1 coordinate 111,587,665, forward strand.
AGCTTATAACAACATTAAGTAAATAACACAGCGGAATAAAAGAATAATACATTGATATACAACACCGATACAACAGAGTGATACAATAAAATAGCAGCGGAAAGAAAATAGATAACACGAGCAGCGGAACAAATAACACTAAGATAGTCTTCAACGAAGAACTCCAAATCTGAACTCCATCTCTAAGAACCAATCCAGCAATAGCTCGGACTCCCCATAACAATGCACAAAGATAAGCAAGACTGGTGCGAACCAAGGACTGAACTAACTCCAGATAATCCACTATATCTAACTATCTGAAAAACCAAACTCTAGACTGCTCGTGTGGAAATTAGTGAGCACCCAGAGTTTAAGAAAGGAACAATAAACACCAGGTCAGTCATGGGACTGGTTGAGCAACAAAAACAGTTTATCTTTAAAAACAATCACCAAGAGAATTTTAAAGTAAATTCTCAATGCTTTTTTTTGAAAATGAAACTACCATAAGACCTCCCGCCACACACACAATGCAAACGCAGACTTGGAGGAGATTTCTTCTTATGATAGTCAAACATGCTTAATACGCAGAAAATTTCTTTGATATTATTATTATAAGTGCACAGTGCAAAAAAGCATTTCGAAAGTAGAATATTAATCTTTGCCAGCATAGGTCCCATTATATTATGCCCGCTATAGCTACCTCCTGAGGAGGCAGGTTCTACAACTAAAACCGTACAAGGCTCGTATTGTTTCTTTGGATTTCCAACAAATGGTTAGGCCAAGGAACTTCCCATTGCCACATGAGAACGCCTCTGGAAGGACGTCCCCGAGAACCTAACCGGATCTCTGCCAACACAAGGCCGGGTTACCCCTAACTGGGTAACAACTGACACGAGTATGCCATCCCGCGGTCCTTTAGGACCTTTAACCGATAGCTCGATAACCAACATCACACCATAATAAATAGAGTGTTTTCCACATGAGTAAGTATCTGGGCTCCATACCATGATACCACCCTTTTCCAGAAGGAAATGAACATACCCTAAAGGGACGCTACCCCCTAATAACCTTGCCGCATCTTTCCTGTTTTGACCATTCCGGGGTGTGAGGCTCGACGAGGTCTCGTCCACAAAGCCACGCTTTGGTACAAAGCCATGCTTTGGGTCAACAAATGATCAAAGTAATGATCACAAAGATAAATGATCAAACAAATGATCCTATCACAAATGATCAAACAATGATCATTTCACAGCAACACTCAGCATGTCACATTACCAAATTGGGAATATATTGCTGATAACCTTCAACTACATAACCTCTGAGCTCGTACGTCTCAGAGAAGGGTGTTAAGCTAAAAGAATAAATTCTCCGCCACCAACAGAAATGTATTTGAAAGAAATCTGCTTTATATCTCAAAATGTAATGTCAGACACAAAATCCATACAAGTCTGTTCCGGGCTCGAACAGAACCGAAGGCACTTCTTACGAAGCCCTTGCAATCCGGGTATTCACAATCCCGATCGGACTTCCCATCACTTAGGAAATCTCTATACCGGAGCAACTCAGTGCAGAGACAATCGACGGGTCATCCTATCGTTCTCGCAAATACTCGGTCTTCACCACCGGTCTTCAAATGCTATCCATAGCGACGTATCACATATTCGGAATGGGATATATGACACAAAGGTCCTCTCCCGGCTAAACCGAATAGTGAGCGCAACATTTAAAACATATGGATATGGGATTTCAATTAAGTCACAACTTAATAATTCAAAACTTGCTTTCAAATGGTTTAAACCAATTACCATTTCAAATCTTTTAAACAAAAGATTTATTTCATAAGTTTTACCTACTTTATCAAAGATTCATTCCTGGATTTCAAAACAATTCCAATTCAATTGGATTTAATTCATTAAATCTTTAAATTAAAGATTTAACTTAAATCTTTCAAAGTCCGTTCCCAAATATTTTCTTTCAAAATTCATTTCCAGATATTCATCTATAACTTGGAAGATTATTTCAGTTTAAACTTGAAATCCCTTTTAATACAATTCGAAATTCATTTCTCCTATGAAAGATTTTTATCATTTAGAAACAATAGTGTTATTTCGGGAAAACCTTATTTCATTTATACAAGTTATAATCTTTGGGTTAATTCAAATTCTCAAGACAATACTTTAAAAAAAAATGGTTTGACTCATATATAACTAGTATAATATCGTTAATCCCTAGTTTCAAATCATAGAATTCAATTTCAAGTATCGAATTCAAATTTAAATCAAAATATTTAAATTCCAAATCTTAATCAAGTTATTCAAAATAATTTCATCTTTGAAATTCCATTTCAATTGCTTTTCACTTTAAACCCACTCCATTCCCAAAACATTTGAATTCAAATATTCAAATTTATAAATTTTTCAAAATCTGTGACTTAATCGATTTCCTCGTGAAATCCATAATTTTGTGTGTGTATGGAGTGGTCCAAGGGTTTAACACAATAGTGCAACATTATTCAATCATCACAGATTAAAACGCAAAAATATAGTTGATAAGCGATATAACTATAACGCTTGTCGTCCATTCACAGATTCACAGATAATATAAATGAATAAATTATACACAATCCAATTCACAGAACAAAATATCACAGAACAGATAGGACAATTAATTCAACGCATCACATATAATACGATCATTCCTAAGTAAGGTCAAGCATTCAATAATCATTTATAAGCAGGATTTATTAATTGTTTAATCCTAATTAATTCAATTTATTTCCAATTAAATAAATTGCTTCTGAATTAATTATCCAATCTTGATTTATTAATTACAAATCACTTGATATCAATTTATTAATCAATCACCTTATTTAATTAAATTATTTTTGATTAATTCATCACCAACCATTTATTTAAATTTCAAATCCTTATTTAAATAAATGATCTTCATTTACTAATTAACTTATCCTAGATGAATTAGCTAAAACCTTGATTAGTTTATTTGAACTCTTTAATTAATCAATCTCTATTTATTTAAAGATAAAATCTTTTCTTATTAATGAATTAAGTTATCATTAACAAGTCACTTAAACAATTAAATTCCAAATTTTACCTTTAAAATCTCATTTTAAATTTAAGATTAAAAATGAAGACAGTCTAACTTGAACCAGGTTTTAAACAATTTCAAATCCTTTTTATTTTACAAGAAATTTTCTTTCTTTATACTAGAAGTTAAAAGGATTTAAGCCCAATTTCATTTAAATTCAAATCCATTTGATTGATTTACTTTATCATTAAAACTATTTAAACAATTTTAAAAAAAACTTTATTTATTTTGAAAACTGAGATTCCAAATCTACTTGAACCAGCTTAAACTTGGATTTATACTTGTTTTAAATCCTTGCTTTTCATTAGACTTAGCTTTTAATTTTATAAAAAAAAAACTGGTAACAGGTTCTCTGTCAAATGTGAAGCCAACCAAAACCACCCGAGACAACATCAACAGCTTCGAGAAAAAAAACCTAACCCACTTCGAGTAAATATTTCATTTGCACGCAATATACTCCGAGTTTCTTCCTTCTTCTCCAAAATCGTAACCCACAGCCAAAACCCAAACGTGCACGCGATTCGCTGTGCACTTCCACATGCCGCCGACAGACCACTGACGCCTGAGGCGATCGCCCACAAATCGATCATCACTCCCACACTTGATTCCAGCACTCCAAACCCTTGATGGGACTCGCGTACGAAAAATGACCGTTCGAGCTCCAGGCAAAAACAACACCCCGACCAACTCTCCCCTCGTTCAGGCGATGCGATTCCCCAAAAACTTCGAAACTCCGGCTGCACCACCCTTAGCCCCCACACTACCTTCCCCTCCAGCCACGCAATGCTCGACGCACCAAGGAAGGCACAGCGATCGAAGTTTTCCAACTCGTTCAAAATTCGAACAAAACCCTAGTTTGGTCTCGCACAATCATTTTGTGCAATAGAAAAATTATCTAACATTTTTCCCATCATAATCGATCTCTAAACTCGCTTCATACAAATTTTCAACATCAAAAATTCGTGCGATCTCTGGGAATTGATTTTTAAGCAATTTTAGTTCAACAAGAATCTGCTCTCGACATACTTGAGGAAAAATCAAAATATTTGTTTTAAAAATCATAATTTTCAGTATGGATTCAAATTATGAACTTGAATTATTTTTTTTCAACAATCAAATTTTATCAAAAAAAACAAGTTGAATACCTGTAACCAGGTTACAGTGGTGATAATTCACTACCAAATCCCATCCCACATATCAATGCCAATACTAGATTTAAACTTCGTAAAACAAATTGTTTACTCACCTGGAGTTGAGGCAGAGAAGAACATAATCTGGAAATAGTTTTTCTTTTGCCCTAATTTGTTACATAAATTTGAAAAAAAACTGATCTGTACTTGCTTATTCTATTAGCTCTAGAATTTGATGCTTTGAACTATTTGTAAAATTAAATCAGGTAGTTATAACCAAGTTTCATTTAGAGTTCAACTGTTAAAATTGTTTGTAAGTGATGATTTGAAATTTTAAATCAGGTTTTAAAAAAAACTGTAAGGTATAAACAGAGGTGATTTTATTCCTATACATATAAACATTCACACAAATATCTCCAACATGCAGTCATATCCACACAACCATTCTAGCCAATCCACATCATAGCTCCAAATATAAATTCAAACATCAAGATAACAGCAAGGTCAAACAGTTTGCTCACCATGATTTTCAGAAGAATGGACAGAGCATTCCATCTGTAACAGGTTTGCAACTGAAATCTTGCTTCTTTGTTTTGAATTTTGTTTAAAGCTTCAACTGTTTTATTTTCCAAGCTAAAAGCTTGAACTTGCATTTGATCCTAGTTGCTTCAGAAGAAAGAACAGAGAACTACATTGAACCAGGCATTGAAAACTGCAAGCTAACATCCTCTTTTTGGTCTCTGGTTTTTAATTGATTGAGTTGCTGTTTCAAATTGAATTTTGTTGTAAAGTTAAAGATGAAGCCTACTTTAGTTTCTTGACATTTGCTTAAACGAAACTGAAATGGAAAGGCTTGATATATAAGAGAGAGGTTTTCAAGTTGATATACTTTCTTTATACAGAGTGATGTTATTTTTGTTTGTACAATGGTCAGAGATTTTTTTTTTCTTTTTTCAATCTTTTGAAACTGGAACTAAAGCCAAAGACCAGGCTGCTATCTTGGTGGCTAAAGATCATGTTTTTGGGGGCTGATATTTGCATTGTGGCTGAGGTTGATTTTTTTTTAAGCAATTCGAATTGACCTGTTGCAGGTAGCATTTAATGCAAGAGTACACATTGTTTTACTTTGTTTAATAGATTTTCTTGCATGCATACATATTCTAGTTGATGGCTAAAGATAATGTTGTGGCTGCAGATCTTTCTTTGTATATTTGCATTAATTGCTTTGTACATGTTTATGCATGTTTATCTTTTAATTTGTTTGTTCTTTATTTTATTACTTTGCCTTTGTTTGTTTCTATTATCCTTTTGTTTTACCTGCATATTTTTTTTAGTTCTGTTTTTATTATCTTCTTTGGCAAGCGTTTTGTACTTTTGCTTTCTAGTTTACTTATTAAATTTTACTCGGCTGCACACCTATTCATTTGAATACTTGATTATACTTACTTTTATTTTGTTTTGTTTCCTTCTTTTGTTATTTTTATTTACTTGCTCTTCATATTTGTTTTATGCTTTGTATTTGTTCTGTTGTTTCTTTCTTTTGTATGCTTATGTAAATGACATTTGTCTTGTTCTCCTTTATAAGTTTTCATACCTATATTTGAATATATTTTAAAATTTACTTTGTTTGTAGATATTTTGTTTACTTATTTTATTATTTCCTTTGCAACTGCTTTGTAATAGAAATGACATTCCTATTTTATATGTTGTTATAATTTAGCTATGTGTTCATTTTTACATTCTATAATTTATCATATATATATACTTATTCCCACTTCTAATTTTAAATATTTAATTTAACTTTAATAGTTAATTTAACTTACATAAAAAAAAATTCAACTTAAATTATCAAATATTTAATTACTTATTTTATAGTATAGCTTGGTTGTATTTTATTTTTATTTAAAAGTTTAACTACCCATCATTTAATTTCTTATTTACTATTTACTATAAATCCCAATTCAAATACAATTTAAATATTCAAATTTTAAATTTATCCCAAAATTTATTCAGAATTTACATTGACTATCAATTTAAAATTAATTAAAATTCGAGATCGTTACAGACTTTCCCCCTTAAAAGGAATTTGGTCCTCGAAATTCGCCAGAGAGATAACGAAGATAGATGAAAGATAGAAGAAATATCTTTTCAGATCAAGCTGGATATCAATTCTGCATTTGGCTTACCAAATCAGAATATCAACAATAGATACAAGAACAAACTCATACAATACTACATAAGATACTCGGGTCATCAAATCTACGAAATGTGCAGGAGCATTGGTCAGCTCGAAGGGATAACTAACCATTCGAAGAATATATTAGGACCCAAAAATAGACAGATATATGGATACAATTTCAAAAATTTCTAGTTTAAAACTAAAGTATACCTATCAACCATAGCAACCAAAGCAACCAATTCATCCAAACAACAACTCTGGCCAAATTGGAGTTTATGTCCCATATTAATATATCGAACTTCCTTCCTGGATCTACCAGGAACTATCAAAGAATTGAAAAGAGACGCTGAACAAAAGAGATTGATAGAGAAAAGATTGTTTCCACTGTTGTTACAGGATATTGACCATTTGTAGTGGTATTTCCCTGTCCCCTATCGCGTCCTCTTCTCGCACTCATACTCACTATCAGTGGATAGTAAGAGAATTTACTAAGGCGTTCAAACGGATATCTTAGGGATAGACTCATTCTAGGGATACTTCACCCTATCTCTAATGAGCTACTTAATGTGTTATACTCCTGAGCTAAAGTTTCACCTTAACTCTGATACCAAATGTGACGTTTACGATTTTGCCCGCTCGAAAATCGACATCCATACTTAAAATCATATTCGAATGCCGTAGATTCGACCGTTCAAAACCGATTCGCCGGAGCTTATAACAACATTAAGTAAATAACACAGCGGAATAAAAGAATAATACATTGATATACAACACCGATACAACAGAGTGATACAATAAAATAGCAGCGGAAAGAAAATAGATAACACGAGCAGCGGAACAAATAACACTAAGATAGTCTTCAACGAAGAACTCCAAATCTGAACTCTATCTCCAAGAACCAATCCAGCAATAGCTCGGGCTCCCCATAACAATGCACAAAGATAAGAAAGACTGGTGCGAACCAAGGACTGAACTAACTCCAGATAATCCACTATATCTAACTATCTGAAAAACCAAACTCTGGACTGCTCGTGTGGAAATTAGTGAGCACCCAGAGTTTAGGAAAGGAACAATAAACTCCAGGTCAGTCATGGGACTAGTGTGCGCAACAAAAACAGTTTATCTTTAAAAACAATCACCAAGAGAATTTTAAAGTAAATTCGCAATGCTTTTTTTTGAAAATGAAAGTACCATAAGACCTCCCGCCACACACACAATGCAAACGCAGACTTGGAGGAGATTTCTTCTTATGATAGTCAAACATGCTTAATACACAGAAAATTTCTTTGATATTATTATTATAAGTGCACGGTGCAGAAAAGCATTTCGAAAGTAGAATATTAATCTTAGCCAGCATAGGTACCATTATATTATGCCCGCTATAGCTACCTCCTGAGGAGGTAGGTTCTACAACTAAAACCGTACAAGGCTCGTATTGTTTCTTTGGATTTCCAACAAATGGTCAGGCCAAGGAACTTCCCATTGCCACATGAGAACGCCTCTGGAAGGACGTCCCCGAGAACCTAACCGGATCTCTGCCAACACAAGGCCGGGTTACCCCTAACTGGGTAACAACTGACATGAGTATGCCATCCCCCGGTCCTTTAGGACCTTTAACCAAGCGCTCGATAACCAACATCACACCATAATAAATAGAGTGTTTTCCACATGAGTAAGTATCTGGGCTCCATACCATGATACCACCCTTTTCCAGAAGGAAATGAACATACCCTAAAGGGGCGCTACCCCCTAATAACCTTGCCGCATCTTTCCTGTTTTGACCATTCCGGGGTGTGAGGCTCGACGAGGTCTCGTCCACAAAGCCACGCTTTGGTACAAAGCCATGCTTTGGGTCAACAAATGATCAAAATAATGATCACAAAGATAAATGATCAAACAAATGATCCTATCACAAATGATCAAACAATGATCATTTCACAGCAACACTCAGCATGTCACATTACCAAATTGGGAATATATTGCTGATAACCTTCAACTACATAACCTCTGAGCTCGTACGTCTCAGAGAAGGGTGTTAAACTAAAAGAATAAATTCTCCGCCACCAACAGAAATGTATTAGAAAGAAATCTGCTTTATATCTCAAAATGTAATGTCAGACACACAATCCATACAAGTCTGTTCCGGGCTCGAACAGAACCGAAGGCACTTCTTACGAAGACCTTGCAATCCGGGTATTCACAATCCCGATCGGACTTCCCATCACTTAGGAAATCTCTATACCGGAGCAACTCAGTGCAGAGACAATCGACAGGTCATCCTATCGTTCTCGCAAATACCCGATCTTCACCACCGGTCTTCAAATGCTATCCATAACGACGTAACACATATTCGGAATGGGATATATGACACAAAGGTCCTCCCCCGGCTAAACCGAATAGTGAGCGCAACATTTAAAACATATGGATATGGGATTTCAATTAAGTCACAACTTAATAATTCAAAACTTGCTTTCAAATGGTTTAAACTAATTACCATTTCAAATCTTTTAAACAAAAGATTTATTTCATAAGTTTTACCTACTTTCTCAAAGATTCATTCCTGGATTTCAAAACAATTCTAATTCAATTGGATTTAATTCATTAAATCTTTAAATTAAAGATTTAACTTATATCTTTCAAAGTTCGTTCCCAAATATTTTCTTTCAAAATTCATTTCCAGATATTCATCTATAACTTGGAAGATTATTTCAGTTTAAACTTGAAATCCCTTTTAATACAATTCGAAATTCATTTCTCCTATGAAAGCTTTTTATCATTTAGAAACAATAGTGTTATTTCGGAAAAACCTTATTTCATTTATACAAGTTATAATATTTGGGTTAATTCAAATTCTCAAGACAATACTTTAAAAAAAAATGGTTTGACTCATATATAACTAGTATAATATCGTTAATCCCTAGTTTCAAATCATAGAATTCAATTTCAAGTATCGAATTCAAATTTAAATCAAAATATTTAAATTCCAAATCTTAATCAAGTTATTCAAAATAATTTCATCTTTGAAATTCCATTTCAATTGCTTTTCACTTTAAACCCACTCCATTCCCAAAACATTTGAATTCAAATATTCAAATTTATAAATTTTTCAAAATCTGTGACTTAATCGATTTCCTCGTGAAATCCATAATTTTGTGTGTGTATGGTGTGGTCCAAGGGTTTAACACAATAGTGCAACATTATTCAATCATCACAGATTAAAACACAAAAATATAGTTGATAAGCGATATAACTATAACGGTTGTCGTCCATTCACAGATTCACAGATAATATAAATGAATAAATTATACACAATCCAATTCACAGAACAAAATATCACAGAAGAGATAGGACAATTAATTCAAGGCATCACATATAATACGATCATTCCTAAGTAAGGTCAAGCATTCAATAATCATTTATAAGCAGGATTTATTAATTGTTTAATCCTAATTAATTCAATTTATTTCCAATTAAATAAATTGCTTCTGAATTAATTATCCAATCTTGATTTATTAATTACAAATCACTTGATATCAATTTATTAATCAATCACCTTATTTAATTAAATTATTCTTGATTAATTCATTACCAACCATTTATTTAAATTTCAAATCCTTATTTAAATAAATGATCTTCATTTACTAATTAACTTATCCTAGATGAATTAGCTAAAACCTTGATTAGTTTATTTGAACTCTTTAATTAATCAATCTTTATTTATTTAAAGATAAAATCTTTTCTTATTAATGAATTAAGTTATCATTAACAAGTCACTTAAACAATTAAATTCCAAATTTTACCTTTAAAATCTCATTTTAAATTTAAGATTAAAAATGAAGACAGTCTAACTTGAACCAGGTTTTAAACAATTTCAAATCCTTTTTATTTTACAAGAAATTTTCTTTCTTTATACTAGAAGTTAAAAGGATTTAAGCCCAATTTCATTTGAATTCAAATCCATTTGATTGATTTACTTTATCATTAAAACTATTTAAACAATTTTAAAAAAAACTTTATTTATTTTGAAAACTGAGATTCCAAATCTACTTGAACCAGCTTAAACTTGGATTTATACTTGTTTTAAATCCTTGGTTTTCATTAGACTTAGCTTTTAATTTTATAAAAAAAAACTGGTAACAGGTTCTCTATCAAATGTGAAGCCAACCAAAACCATCCGAGACAACATCAACAACTTCGAGAAAAAAAACCTAACCCACTTCGAGTAAATATTTCATGTTCACGCAATATACTCCGAGTTTCTTCCTTCTTCTCCAAAATCGTAACCCACAGCCAAAACCCAAACGTGCACGCGATTCGCTGTGCACTTGCACATGCTGCCGACAGACCACTGACGCCTGAGGCGATCGCCCACAAATCGATCATCACTCCCACACTTGATTCCAGCACTCCAAACCCTTGATGGGACTCGCGTACGAAAAATGACCGTTCGAGCTCCAGGTAAAAACAACACCCCGACCAACTCTCCCCTCGTTCAGGCGATGCGATTCCCCAGAAACTTCGAAACTCCGGCTACACCACCCTTAGCCCCCACACTACCTTCCCCTCCAGCCACGCGACGCTGGACGCACCAAGGAAGGCACAGCGATCGAAGTTTTCCAACTCGTTCAAAATTCGAACAAAACCCTAGTTTGGTCTCGCACAATCATTTTGTGCAATAGAAAAATTATCTAACATTTTTCCCATCATAATCGATCTCTAAACTCGCTTCATACAAATTTTCAACATAAAAAATTCGTGCGATCTCTGGGAATTGATTTTTAAGCAATTTTAGTTCAACAAGAATCTGCTCTCGACATACTTGAGGAAAAATCAAAATATTTGTTTTAAAAATCATAATTTTCAGTATGGATTCAAATTATGAACTTGAATTATTATTTTTCAACAATCAAATTTTATCAAAAAAACAAGTTGAATACCTGTAACCAGGTTACAGTGGTGATAATTCACTACCAAATCCCATCCCACATATCAATGCCAATACTAGATTTAAACTTCGTAAAACAAGTTGTTTACTCACCTGGAGTTGAGGCAAAGAAGAACATAATCTGGAAATAGTTTTTCTTTTGCCCTGATTTGTTACATAAATTTGAAAAAAAACTGATCTGTACTTGCTTATTCTATTAGCTCTAGAATTTGATGCTTTGAACTATTTGTAAAATTAAATCAGGTAGTTATAACCAAGTTTCATTTAGAGTTCAACTGTTAAAATTGTTTGTAAGTGATGATTTGAAATTTTAAATCAGGTTTTAAAAAAAACTGTAAGGTATAAACAGAGGTGATTTTATTCCTATACATATAAACATTAACACAAATATCTTCAACATGCAGTCATATCCACACAACCATTCTAGCCAATCCACATCATAGCTCTAAATATAAATTCAAACATCAAGATAACAGCAAGGTCAAAGAGTTTGCTCACCATGATTTTCAAAAGAATGGATAGAGCATTCCATCTGTAACAGGTTTGCAACTGAAATCTTGCTTCTTTGTTTTGAATTTTGTTTAAAGCTTCAACTGTTTTATTTTCCAAGCTAAAAGCTTGAACTTGCATTTGATCCTAGTTGCTTCAGAAGGAAGAACAGAGAACTACATTGAACCAGGCATTGAAAACTGCAAGCTAACATCCTCTTTTTGGTCTCTGGTTTTTAATTGATTGAGTTGCTGTTTCAAATTGAATTTTGTTGTAAAGTTAAAGATGAAGCCTACTTTAGTTTCTTGACATTTGCTTAAACGAAACTGAAATGGAAAGGCTTGATATATAAGAGAGAGGTTTTCAAGTTGATATACTTTCTTTATACAGAGTGATGTTATTTTTGTTTGTACAATGGTCAGAGATTTTTTTTTCTTTTTTCAATCTTTTGAACCTGGAACTAAAGCCAGAGACCAGGCTGCTATCTTGGTGGCTAAAGATCATGTTTTTGGGGGATGATATTTGCATTGTGGCTGAGGTTGATTTTTTTTTTTAAGCAATTCGAATTGACCTGTTGCAGGTAGCATTTAATGCAAGAGTACACATTGTTTTACTTTGTTTAATAGATTTTCTTGCATGCATACATATTCTACTTGATGGCTAAAGATAATGTTGTGGCTGCAGATCTTTCTTTGTATATTTGCATTAATTGCTTTGTACATGTTTATGCATGTTTATCTTTTAATTTGTTTGATCTTTATTTTATTACTTTGCCTTTGTTTGTTTCTATTATCC